>BSBK01006539.1:0-657500 GCA_027943335.1 Chamaecyparis obtusa
ATGTGTCGGTGAAACTCTTCAAGTTTGTCAAGCCCATGTGGCCAACAGACATTGGTGTCATCAACATATCACTTCCACCATCTAGCTTTGAGGGAAAGGAGTGGAGGGCCATCTCCTCAAAATGCTCCATATAGAGGTTTGTTATGATAGGTGAGAGGGGGGAACCCATAGCTACCCCATCCACCTACTCATAGATGACATTATGAAGGAGAAAAAAGTGGATCTCAGGGACAACTCAACCAAATTGGCAATCTCATTGCTGACCTTCCACTTGACAATTTGAATAGAGTCTGGGATAGGAACCTTGGTGAAGAGGGAGACCACATCAAAACTAACCAAGTTGTCACCGCACTCAACCTTGGTGTCCTTAATAAATTGGACAAAATGGTAGGAATCTTAACAAAAGAGTCAGACTTCCCCACCAGTGGGGAGATAATCTTGGTAAGGTGTGAGGCAAGAAAATAAGTAGGAGACCCCATGGTGTTGATAATGGGTCTCACATGATCCCTTCTTGGTGAATTTTAGGCACCCCATAGATGCGAGGGGTTACTTCCTTCGATGGTAACAATTTTTTCTTGGTAGCATCATCAAAGGAGGATTTCGACTCCATAGTTTTGACTTGTTTTAGATCTTAGAGTACGGGTTCCAAGAAAGGATCCTATAGCTAGTGGGATTAGAGAGCAAGTCAAGCATCTTGGAAACGTAGTCCTATCTATTCATAATGACAGTGGCATTGCCTTTGTCTACTTTGGTGATAATGATGTCATTATTACAAATTAAATGTTTGAAGGCAAGCGACTCCGCTTTGGGGATGTTGCCTCTAGGAGGTTGGCACGACAAGAGTGACAATGCAATCTTGCCTAATTTCATCTGCAACATCAGAAGAGAGAACGAATGACATTCTCAATGTCAAGGAGAAATTAGACATGGGGGATCGAACGAGGTGCACAAGCAAATTAAGACCCCGTTTTAAAAAATTGAATGAAAGGGGGTCAATGGAAGCATTAGACAAGTTGACCACCAACTTTCTCTCCCAATCATGAACCAAGTGGGGAGAAGGACCAACCAAGGGAGAACCCAACAGAAAAATCAGGGGCTTACTAGGGAGAGACTCAACAAGGAGGGGGGAGTCACAAGACTTAACTACTCGACAACTACCACAAGGAAGGGGGAAAAGAGAGAGGGGAGAGGTGGAAGGCCCTAATTCTAAAGAGGACACCATAGACGACTGATGAAAAGACTACCCAACAGTGCCAAGGTTGAAAGGACGGCTAACTGCCAAGGGAGGGGCTCAAGGAGAGACATGCACCAGGGATGCAACCTCAGTATAATCACTAAAAAACTTGCAAAACATGTTAGGAGAACCAGAGGGATAGGAGAACATACCCAAATAATCTCGCAAGGAGTCATTGTGCAAGGAGCCATTGCAAGGAGAGGATCATTGGGAGTTAGTTTTCTACATACTGGAACCAGATCAATCCTGGTGTGGAAGAGAGTGATGCAACCCCATCAATGGAGATGAAGACAACACGGTCATCTGATGGCACACCTCTAAATGAGAGTTCTCCTATGAGTCGAACTACATGGAGAGCGCTCCTTACGAATAGAATTTCCTGCAAAGTGCCACAAATCTCATGTCGAACCTTCATGCTGGGTGACTTGAGGGAGAGCCAAGTGGATGGCACTGGGTGCTGGTACTTCATAGGAAGCTAGCACAGGAGGGGGCTGAATAGGAGAATAAAGGTTACCGACCGCTCTAGAAAGATAAAGCTGAGGTACTCTAAGGGGAGACGTGGGACAGGACAGGGAGGATTAAAGAGGTGGCACCACAGAAGAAACACAGAAGTGCAAGATGAGGGGGAGGAAAACTACCATCCTTGTGACTTTAGTAACAGAGAAATGAATTTCCTCTTTTGCCTTTTGATGCACATCTCTTGCCGACCCAAAGCTCTGGCATAAGAAGTGTCCAATCGGATCCAAAGGTCAGGACGTAGAGAAGAGGCAAGCTCCAGGTGAAGGGGCAACAATCTGGCATTGAATGGTCGATCGCCTTCTTGGTAGACTGAATGACAGAATGGAGAAGAGAGAGACCAACATGAAGAAAATGTGCTTAGTATGCATGCTCCAAAGATAGTGTGTAACTTTAACGAAACAAGGGATCAAATCAGAGTCTCTGCAATGCTTGAGAAAGGCTAGGTCTGCAAATTTTTTCATAAGCTTGATTCTTAACACCTCAAATTGCTAAGATTTGAAACATAGCTCCCTCCCATGAAGGGTATCGATTAAAAGTATCAAATTTCTACAATCCATTTCAAATGGTCAATGTGCTTCTAGATTAGATTGTGTATATTTTTTAAGCATCAACGTTTCGGATCACACTCCATGATCCATCATTAGGATGAGAAAGTGCAAGAATGTAAAGATAAAGTTGCAGACCAAGCAAGTCTCAAGATATATAAGGAAAGGTGATGGTGTAGAAACCTATGCAGAGAGGAAAAAGGAAACAAAAAAATAAGAGAAATTAATAAAAAATCCAAAGGTGAAAAAATAAATAAAAGTACACACATACAAATAGAAATAAAGGATTAAAAAAAAGGGGTATATATATATATATATATATACCATTACCTATGTATTTAAGGATAATAACTAAAGACAAGAATAAAAATCAGCATAAAATGAAAAAAATGTAAGACCACACCTATGTAAATGAGGAAGATTAAACAAAGACAAATAAGTAAAAGGAAAAAAACTATATATATATATATATATATATATAAAGAGTAAAAATCTATGTAAATATCCGTACATATAAATGAGTATTATTAAGTATAGACCCATAGGTCTATATTTAATAATGCTTAAGTGTAAGGACCAAAATATATCAAGGAGTATATATATCAATACATAAAAGTCAATACATAAAAAATGCGTGTTATTAAATATAGACATCTAGGTCTATATTTAATAATACTATTTAAGTGGACCTATATATATATATGTATATATGTATATATATATCCATATATATATATATATATATATATATATATATATATATATATATATATATATATATATATATACGTGTGTGTGTGTACATGTATATATATATATATACACATATATATATATATACACACACACATATATATATACATATATATATACATATATATATATATACATATATATATATATACATATATATATATATACATATATATATATATATATATATATATATATATATATATATATATATATATATATATATATAGGATCAAAAAAGGTCAAAAAAGGAAAATAGACCAAAAAAGTAATAAAATAGACTAAAATAGCATTGAATAAAGGATATATATATATATATATATATATATATATATATATATATATAGGATCAAAAAGGGTCAAAAAAGGAAAATAGACCAAAAAAGTAATAAAATAGACTAAAATAGCATTGAATAAAGGATAAAAAAAGGAATAGACCAAAAAAGATAGACCGAAAATAGAATAAAGGCGCCTATTGCTAGTTTTTCACCAAGATGTTCATTTTTTTCAAGAATTTTTCATATTTTTATAAAATTTTCAGGACATTTTACCATAGACTCAATGCCTTCGACGTAGAATTTCTTTAGATGGAGAACGTTGATTGGTTCTCGGAGCTGTTCTCCTTCAGTCGTTGAGTGTTGATAGGCTCCAGAGCCAAAAGTAGGAGTGATAACAAAGGGTCCCAGCCATTTGGGTTCAAACTTCCCCTTGCGCTCTCTATGTGATTGATTTTTAGGATTCTCTCTCAAGACTAGATCACCAACCTGAAATTCTCTGTGTCTGACTTTCTTGTTGTAGTCTCTAGAAATTCTTTTCTAATATACTTTGAGATGATCATACACTGCTTGTCTGCGCTCATCTAGTAGTTCAAGTTCTTGCAACCTAGACACTCTGTAGTCATCATCAGTTTCTAGACCATGCATTCTGATCCTTAGTGATGGGATTTCAACCTCAATAGGTAGTACTGCTTCAGACCCATAAACTAAAGCGAATGGTGTAGCCCCAGTGGGTGTTCTAATACTTGTTTTGTAGGCCCAGAGAGCTAGATTGATCATGAGATGCTAGTCTCTTCCTGTTTTATTAACTATTTGGTGCAAGATTTTTAATAGATTCTTATTTGAAGCCTCTTCTTGTCCATTCCCTTGAGGATAGTAAACAATGTTGTGTAATTTTGAATTTGGCACATAAATCATCTAAGTCTCTATTTTTGAATTGTCAACCATTATCTGTGACTATAGAGTGTGGAATACCATATCTGTAAATGATGTAGTTCAAAATGAACATAGAAATTTTTTTACCAGTTGCTTGCGTCAAAGGGACTACTTCTACCCATTTTGTGAAATAATTTGTAGCTGTGATTATATGGGTATGTCCATTAGAAGAATGAGGATGTATGGATCCTATAAGATCAAATGCCCATTGGTGAAAAGGACATTGTGTAGTGAAGGGAATTAGATCTCTCCCTGGAGCATGAATTAAGTTACCATGTACTTGGCACTTTTGACAGTTCTTAGCAAACTTGATAGATTCTTTCTCCATTTCTGGCCTATAGTACCCAGCCCTAATAAGTTTTTGAGCTAGTGTTAAACCATTTGAGTGTGACCCACAAATACCATCATGGACTTCCTCTAACGCATGTTGAGACTCTTCCCATTCTAAAAATCTAAGTAGTGTACCATCTAGACCTCATTTATACAGATCGTGACCATTTGTACAGATCGTGACCAATGATAACATATTGGGAGGCATTGCGGATAAGGTATCTCTTTTCATGGTGATTAAAGGTATTGGGAATGATTTGGTCTTTGAGATAGGAGAATAGGTTTTTATAGCGGGATGAATCATGACCTACAACAAAGAAAATCATGCAGGTTTTAGGGGAATCATATGCAGGATAAGATAGTGCTTCCTCTAGGAACTTGTAGCGTAGCTCATGTTTAGGTTGCTGCAATAAAGTAGATAGTGTTGCCATTGCATCGACAACCTTATTCTCTATTCTAGGTATTTTCTCAAAGGTGATAGATATGAAGTATTTCTTTAGATCATCTACCATTCTTTTGTAGGGAATGAGCTTTTCATCCTTCCTTTGATACACATCATTGACTTGATGGATCACAAGTTGTGAGTCTCCATGAATGTGTAATTCTGTTACCCTCCACTCAATTGCTATTTTCATACCATTTAAAAGGGCTTCATATTCAACAATATTATTTGTACAAGGAAATTTGATTTTGAAAGCTTTAGGTATGGAGTATCCTTGAGGTGTGATAAACAATATGTCTGCTCTGGATCCATTATGTGTATAGGAGTCATCAAAGAACAATTGCCATTCTCTAGAAGAAAGATTCATGATAGAGGAATCTGGAAATTCCATTTGCATTGGTGTGTCATCAAAAAAAGGTGCATTTGCTAATTGATCAGCAATAACTTGGCCTTTAATAGATTTTCTTTCAACATATTCAATGTCAAATTCACTTAAGCGCATGACCCATTTGGCTAATCTACCCATGAGGGCAGATTTGCTTAGTAGGTATTTTAGTGGATCAATCTTAGCTACTAAATGCATGGTATGAGCCAACATATAATGTTTCAGTTTCTATGATGAAAAGATCACAACTAGACAAGCCTTTTCAATCATAGAATAATTCTTTTCATATGCCACCAATATTCAACTGATATAGTATATAGCCCTTTCCTTCTTGTTCTCATCATGTTGTGTAAGCAATGCCCCCAGTGATGTATTTGTAGCGGAGACATATAAGATCAATGGCTTCCCTTGAATGGGAGGCATCAAGATAAGAGGATTTGATAGATATTTCTTGATATGATTAAAATTATTTTCACATTCTTCACTCCATGCAAAGGTCACACCTTTATGTAATGTCTTTGTAAAAGGTTGTGATATGTCTACTAGCTGAGATATGAAGCGTCTGATAGATTATACTCTCCCTTGTAATGTCCTCATTTGACTAATATTCTTCAAGGTTTGCATCTCCATTATAGCCTTTACTTTAGCTAGATCAACTTCAATGCCCTTCTTTGAAACTATGTATCCTAAGAGCTTTCCAGAAGTGACTCCAAAAGCACACTGCTTAGGATTTAGTCTGAGACTAAATTTTTCCATTCTGTCTAGTATTTTGCTCAAGTCATTTAGATGTTCAATTCTAATCATAGATTTTGCTAAAGTATCATCAACATAATCCTCCATAGTTTGATGCATCATGTCATGAAAAATAGATGTCATAGCTCTCTGATATGTAGCACCAACATTCTTAAGCCCAAATGGCATGACATTCCAATAGAAGGTACCCCATGCACATGTAAAAGAAGTTTTCTCTTGATTGTCTGGGGCAATTTTGATTTGATTATATCCAGAAAAACCATCCATTAAAGAATACATCTCAAAGCCCGCAGTCATGTCCACTATCATATCAATGTTAGGTAGTGGGAAATCATCCTTTGGGAAAGCTTTATTCACATCTCTAAAGTTTGTGCATACTCTGATCGATTTGTCTGGTTTTGAAATAGGTACAATATTAGAGATCCATTCAACATAATCAATAACATGGATGAATCCAACTTTTAGTAGCTTCTCTAATTCAGCTTTTACCAAGAGTGCAACATGAGGATGCATCTTTCTCAATTTTTACTTAACAGGTTTGACATTTGGAGCTATAGACAAATGGTGCATGATAAGATCAAGATCCAACCCTGGCATATCTAAATAATTCCATGAAAAGTTACTCTTCTTTTCTGTTAGGAATGTAGTAAATTATTGCTTCTCTTCTTCTGCTAAGGATTGGGCTACATGGATCAACTGTGGTTCCTCTGTTGTTCCCAAGTTGATGGATTGAGTGGGCTCAATTAGAACAAGAGATATGTCCTATAAATGACTTGGAAGGACATTAAATATCTCATCCTTAGGTGCCTCAGAGAGGTTTTCACCTTTGGATACATATTTTCTTTTTACTTTTGCAAGTTCTGAGATTGCCACTAAGTGGTTTTCATCCTCAGAACTCCTTTTCTTTTTATTTTTATTCTTATTTTTTTGACTAAGATACTTGATGTCTGACTCAGTCATGCTAACGCTTGGTTCACTGATGGAAGTCCTCATAGGCTCAACTGCATTGAGGTAGCAAGCAAGGGCATAGTCATTGGGAAAGGTATAAATACCTTGGTTCATATTCGTAGAGGTGTGGTCAAGAAGTTCAAGATTTTGGATAGTCAAAGTGGTGAAAGATTGGGAAATAGTGTTTACGGATATGGATCTGTCATCATTGGTCCTAACCTGATGCTCGAGTTGGAAGGTGATATTACAACTTAAGACCTTCAATTCATGAATAGACTTAATGTTATTGTGGAAGTCCACTTCAGCCATCGGTGGATCAGACTCGATAAGTTCAACATTTTGCTCTAGACTTACATTGGGTTTAGGTGCATATTGGTGAATAACATCAACATGCTTCTTTGTAATAAGCTCATCTTCTTCTAGAATGGCTCCCCATTCATAGTCATTAGATTCTTCATCTATGCCTCTAGGAAATCTAAGAACATGAGTAAAGTCAAGATGAATACCCCAAGAAGGGTTACCCTCAGATTTTGATTTGAATTCATACTCATGGGAATCTATCTCAGAATAACTACCACCTTCCTCTTTGTCTATTTGATTTTCTTTGAGATTAGCTAGTTCTTGTGTTGCAACTACCTCTTGCTCTATAGTAGGTTCTTGTGTTTCTACTACATTAATTCTTTTTATTGGATCATCTTCAGCTTTAAGGAGGTCTTTTATTTCTTTAGGTAAACGCTCATAGGGAATGAGATCTTCAGTGGTGTTCGAATCATCACTATTAGATTGTTCTATCTTTTCTCCCTTTAGTTGATTTGTTGTGGATGGCTCAACCTATTTTAAGACATGTGGGGATTTCTTGCTAAGACAAAAAGGCTTCTTCTTATATTCTAGATCTATTGTATTCTTGTTTGCTCGGCCACGATGGTCAAGAGGCGATAGAAGACCTTTACCCTATAGTCCTAGAGGTCCTTTTCTAGTATATCCCATTTTAGTGATCAACTTGTCCCCTAGGCCATATAACTTAGAAGGGATATTTAGTATTTTAGCATCACACTTTTGAACAACTTGAGATTTGGGTTCATCTTTGTAGAGCCATGCGAGCACAACTCCATCCTCTTCAAACTCTTGTTTAGATACTTGTTCTGCAACAAAATTTCCTTTATATGCTTCAAGAGGTTCTTTAGACTCTAGTTTGGACTATTTCAGAGTTTGCCCATAAGATTTAGGCGAGATAGGGAGAGATGTCAAAGATAAGACTAGCTCTATAGTATATTCTCCCATACCATTTTCTTTGATCTTGACCTCTTTAGCAATGTCTTCCACCTTGGATGTTGAAGCAACGTCTAGCTGCTTAGTGGAAGATTCTCTGTTATTAGGAACAAGTTTATCAATGCTCTCTTTCAAGGTATTGCAAGTTGTATACAGATCAGTGGGGATCGTCAGCTCTACTCCTTCATAAGGAAATTTCAAACACTGATGATATGTAGAAGGAATAGCTTTCATTTCATGTATCTAGGGTCTCCCTAGAAGGATATTGTAAGCCAAAGGTAGATCAAGAACTTGACCTATCGTATCTCTGATGATAGGACCTGTTTTGATAGGTAAGACAATTGTTCCTTTGGAAGATCTTTCTTGCTCATCATATGCTTTGATAGTTATGTTCTTTCTAGTATCAATGGCCATTTCTAAAAATCCCAATTGTGTAATCAAGTTGAAAGAACAAATGTTTAGACCAGATACCATGATGAGGCACTATGTGATATCATATCTATGGATGCATGTCATATGTTGTTGGGTAGACCATGACAGTTTAATAGACATGTTGTACATGATGGTCGTGCAAATACCTATTCCCTGACAAAGGATGGAGTGCGAAATAAGCGAAAGCCATTCGAGGAGACGGAAGAAAAGGTATGTGGTAATGCAAGAATAACTTTTGTTGATGGAATAAAATTCCTAGAGGGTATGAGGCATGAGCATGTGTGTTTTTCTTTAATTCTAAAAGCTAGTAAAGAGGAAGTAGAAGATGTACTTGTAGAAGTTGTAGATTTGTTGAATAAGTTTCAAGATATTGTATCTGATAATGTACCTGTTACCCAAAAAATTCCCTATCTTTCATTTTTGGTCGCGGCCCTTTTTCCAAAAGAAATGCTCAAAGTGTCAAAATTCCAGTGTGTTTTCTACCTTTTGGCCCGAAAACCTAGTGTGTTTTTGACCTTATCTCTGAAGGTTCTGGATGTATTCAACTTTCGGTACAAAAAATTCTCTGTGTTTTCGACCTTGGTCTGAAAACCCAGTGTGTTTTCGACCACTTCTGCACTTTACTCTTCTCTGGCATCTACATTTTTCCATCCACGCAATTCTGACCAGGTGGGTCCCTTTGGCATTTTCAACAATCTGCTATGGCTTGTCGCATGATCACATAGCCCTTTTTTAGGCTATGCGAACATGCGACTAGCCATTAAGTGCACAACCCCGAGGTACCAGCCGGGCCCAGTTCATGATCTTCACGCCTTCAAACCGCCAGCAGTCAGCATGCAATAGTTTCATGTTGGTCACATGATCGCATGGGCTCTTTCGAGCCCATGTGACCATGAGACTAGCCATTAGCGGTTCGCGGTGGGCATCTCGCAATTAGCTCCAGGCCAGCGTGGCTAGCATCATACAATTGGTCACATGATCGCATAGGCCTTCCTAGCCGCATGCGATCATGCAACAAGATGACACCTATTGGCGGGACCGTTCTTCATCTTCAAAGGTTAATGCTCGGCAAGATTTGGTGGTTTTCGCTACACCGCTAAGGAAAGTTGATGCCTTTTTAAGCTAGCAGTGTAATGACAATCGTCCGATGCTCTTTTGCAAGTGGGCCGATGTGTCAGCGGGGTCCTAGTTGAAAGGAGATCTATGGTTGGTGTAAGAGCGTAAGGTATATTCTTCGGCCATGCGATCTTATGCCCACCGTTAGATGGGAATCTGGATGTTGTAGTGGGTCCGTTGGTAGAGGGTTGCCGAGGTGTTGATGATTGAGCGACTGGGATGAATAAGAGAGTGCCAAGTGGCATAAGTGGGCCCAGGATTGGTAAAATGAGGGTGCGGTTGCATGGTTAAGGTTTTTGCATGGTTGCTAAATGAACCCAGGGTTAAGGAAGGCTTCCAGCGACTTGCGAGTAAACCCGAGGTGAGACCAGGGTTAAGTTTGAAGTGTAATGAATAGACCCGAGGTGTCTTGCATGGCAGATGGGCCCAGGGTTAGGATATATCTAGCAACTCAATGACTAAAGGGTATCTCACATTTTCCAGACTTAACCGGGGTGAGCTAAAGTATTAAATGATTCCGCGACTGAAAGAAAATTGGAACCTAAGGTAAATGTCGAGTTAGTTTTGCAGTGCGATCGTAAGCCCAAGCATTTGTCAAAGCAGAGGTGAGTTTTCTAAGGGTTGTCGCATGATCGCATGAAGCCTTTCGGGCTCATGCAATCATGCGATCCTTGACTTTTCAAGGCCGTGTGGTCGGCTCTTGTTGGGCCACGTGGCAAAATTTGACAAATGTGACATCTTGCGAATCCAACGACATTTGTAGCAAAGCAGTGGCAATTTCTAAGGAGCTTGTCGCATGATCACATGAGGCTTTTTTAGCTCATGCGATCATGCGACCAGTGACATTTTTGATGCAGTGCGACTTGTTTTTCATGAGCTTTCTTCTGAGGGAAATGTTTGCAAGTGCGGGTAGCTGAAATTTATGATTTTGAAGGTGGTTGCAGTTGGATAGATATTTGCAGAGATCTTTTAGGCTGCCATTTTTGGGTCCTTTCAAGGATCTGATTGGATTTGAATATTCATGACAGGGTCCAGCTTGCAGAGAGGTAGATGGATGAGGTTTTTGTCCTGGCAAGGTTGATCAATGCAGAGAGGGGCACATAAGAGGAGAAGTATCTGATTCATTGTGATATTTTCTAGAGAAAGCATTTATGATCAAAAGTGATGGCTGTAGGGTTGAATTATTAAATTGCAAATATGGTAACCCCGGTTAGTTTTTGAGACTCCTGCCTGCATGCAGTTGAGGGATGTATATATTATTTTTTGGAGCCTGTAGTGCTCAGAATTCACATTTTGTAAAAGGAAAGGCCCCTTTCTTGGAAAACTACCTGTAGCATTTTTCCTACTCTCTGGTTTTTCACATTCTATAAATTCCCATTGATAATACAAGTATTGCAGAGGCAGTTTGTGACAATCCTTCATGTCCTTGTGCTTCCCTGTTTGCATTATCTCTTATTGGATTGAGGTTTATGAATGTCGTTAATGGAAATTGGGGTTCCTCATCCCTCTCAATTTTTGTGATTTGTGTGTTACTATGTCTGATCTGATTTAGATGTTTTGTGGGTATACTATAGCCCCTAGCAGTCTTGTCTCATTCCTACACCTAGTTGCAGAGGAGGATGTTTGTTTGCAGGTCATAGGTTGAGTTTTCTATTCAAGCCTCCCTATGAAATACTTATGCAAACCTATCTACTAAGTGGTGACTTATTAGACCTGATTCTTTCATTGGTTTCATCCCTCTATACTGAGATCCAAACCCCAGTTCGGTGCATCACCTAGTAGGTAGATTTGCTCTCATATCATTTCCCTTTCATGCACTCCTTCTAACCCTTTCCCCTCAAAGTTTTACTTTCCTGTTAAGAGAAAATCAAGGTGATTATCCAAGAGGAACCAGCCTAGAATTTGGAGGTCTCATCTCGGTTAGCAAAAGGTCCCACAACCTTGAGATGATTCCCATGTTATACTGGATTATCAAGACTATGAGAGCTTGAGATCAGAGGTGCAAATTTAGTGTATAATAGTACCTGATGGATAACTACTAGTAAGGAAGATTAGTCATCAAATGGATTTGATTCCAGGCCCCATTTTTCCAAATAAGGTAGCACATAGAATGACACTAGCATAAAATGAAGAGTTGAATAGACAAGTACATGAATTGTTACAGAAAGGGTTGATTCGAGAGAGCCTGAGTCCATGTGTTGTACCAGAAGTATTAGCACCAAAGAAGAATGGAGAATGGAGGATGTGTATAGACTTTAGAGCAATAAATAAGATCACAATCAAGTATAGGTTTCCATTACCACGAATGGATGATATTATGGATTGTTTGAGTGGAGCTGTGTATTTTTCAAAGATAGATCTGAAGAGTGGATATCACCAGATTTGAATCAGAGAAGGAGATGAATGGAATACTGCTTTCAAGAAAAAGGAAGGACTGTATGAGTGGTTAGTCATGCCTTTTGGGCTAACCTATGCACCAAGCACTTTCATGCAGCTCATGAATGAGGTTCTGAAAGAATTTTTGGGTAAGTTTGTCATTATTTACCAAGATAATATTTTGATCTTTAGTAAGACATTGGAGGAGCATATGATGCATATTCATATGGTGTTTGAGAAGTTAAGGGAAGAGAAATTGTTGATTAATTTTAAGAAGTGCAATTTTGTGAAGGAGTTAGTGTATCTAGGATTTGTAGTTTTAGCAGAAGGTCTAAAAATAGACCCAAAGAAAGTGCAGGCTATCCTTGAATGGCCTAGTCTAAGGAGTGCTATTGAGGTAAGATCTTTTCATGGTTTGGCTAGCTTTTACAGAAATTTTATCAGAAATTTTAGCAGTATTTGTGGACCCTTGACTGAAACAATGAGAGAGGATAGAAAAGAGTTCAAGTGGACTAATGGGGTAGATAAGAGCTTTAAACTGTTGAAACAGAAAGTTACAGAATAAACTATTTTAGCACTTCCAGATTTTAATAAGGTGTTTCAAGTAGATTGTGATGCTAGTGGTACTGCAATAGGAGCTGTTATGAGCCAAGAAGGTAAACCTATTGCTTATTTTAGTGAGAAGTTAAATGATGCCAAGAGAAAATATTCTGTTTATGATCAAGAATTCTATGCTATAGTTCAAGCATTGAAGAAGTGGAGACATTATCTACTTCCAAAGGAGTTTGTTTTGTATACTGATCATCAAGCTTTGCAATATTTGAATAGTCAAGGAAAGTTGAATCAGAGGCATTTGAAATGGGTTGATTTTTTGCAGAGTTATACATTTATTTTGAAACATAGGAGTGGAAAGTCTAACAGGGTTGCAGATGCTCTTAGCAGAAGGAAACTATTGCTGACAAAGATGTAGATTGAAGTGGTTGGGTTCAAGGAACTCAAGAATTTGTATCTAGAGGATCCTAATTTTGGAGAAGCTTGGAAAACTTGTAAAGAACCTGTTACTCTAGACAATACAAAGTGGTTGGATTTCATCATTCAAGATGATATGCTATTCAGAGGGAGTCAGTTATGCATTCCACAAACTTCTATGAGGGAGAATCTCATCAAGGAGAAGCATAGCAGAGGATTGGCTGGACATTTTGGTCATGATAAAACCCTTGCTTTGGTTAGTGATAATTATTATTGGCCACAGTTGTAGCAAGATGTCAAGAAATTTGTACAGAGTTGCAGAGTATGTCAGATGGAAAAAGGAGTGAAGCAGAATATAGGGTTGTATCAGCCATTACCTATACTAGAGAAGCCTTGGGAGGATATCGATATGGATTTTGTTCTTGGTTTGCCAAGGACTCGGTGGGGACATGATTCAATTTTTGTGGTGGTTCATATATTTTTAAAGATGGCACATTTTATTCTCTGCAAGAAGACTAATGATGCAGTTCATGTGGCAGAATTGTTTTTCAAAGAAGTGGTGGGACTACATGGTTTTCCAAAGAGTATAGTTTCAGATTGGGACACTAAGTTTATTGGATATTTCTAGCATACATTATGGAAGAAGTTAAAGATAAACTTGAAGTTTAATTCATCACATCATCCATAGATTGATGTACAAACAGAGGTGGTGAATAGAAGTTTGGAAAATTTGCTGAGATATTTCATTGGAGATAAGCCAGCAAGATGGGATTTGATTTTACCACAAGTAGAATTTGCATACAATAATTCTGTCAACAGGAGCATTGGTAAATCACCATTCCAGATTGTATATGGAAGTAGTCCCAGAAATGCATTTGAGTTGAGGAAGATAGATAAAGAAGAAATAAGTAGTGCTGAAGTTGAGGATTTGCAGAACATTTGAAGAACATCCATGAGGAGGTGAGGAAGCATATTACCAAGATGAATGTGTAGTACAAGGCTAAGACAAATGAGAAAATAAGACATAAGGAATTTTAGGTTGGAGATGAAGTCATGGCTCATTTGCAGAAGGAGAGATTTCCATTTGGTACATATAACAAGTTGAAAATGAAGAAATTTGGCCCATGTAATATATTGAAGAGAATGATTCAGGAAATGCCTATGAGGTAGAATTGCCTACTCAGCTGAATATTTCACCAATGTTTAACATTTCAGATTTGACAGAGTATCATGAAGGAGTTGTTGAAGATGAGATCACAACAGCACAGTGGAGTATTCCAGCAACTAGTTTAGCTACCAAGGAGATTGAAGACATACTGGATAGTCATGTTGGCATAAGCACAAGGAACATGACATATGAAGAATATATGGTCAAATGGAAAGGATGACCCATCGAAGATTCATCATGGCTAACAAAGGAGGAGGTTAATTATCTTGATTTTCCTCTTCACACTTGAGTCATGATAGGGTCACTTCTCAAATTACCTCAGGTGTTTGATGCAGGAGCATCCTAGGTGTAAAAGAAATTTTGCATCACCCAAAAATATTTCTGGTTTCTTTTCAATAAGGGCTATCTTGTGTAGAGCTGCTATTTTTGGAAAGTTACTATTTTTAGTAAGTTTTCCATTCGAGCTTAGAATGGTCTATTTTCTTCCCTGGAGGTTCATTTTGGTCATATCAACCTGCCAGTAAAGTTATATTGCCAGATCAATTTTAGTTTTGAAGTTATCAAAAAATTTTGGTATTGGCAGCAAGGTACAAAAACTTTGAACTCAATTTTGAAGGCTTTAGAGGCCTTGGATGAGGTTGAAACTTCAACTAAATGAAGCTTGCTTCATTTAATTGTTGTAGAGCACTTCATGCCCTTTCCAAAATGGGGTCATAATAGTCAATCAGGTCAACGGGTGATGACTTATGGTCTCTGGAAGTTGGGCCACTTGAATGGCGAAAAATAAATTTCCTTCAAAATTTTTGTTTGGGTTTCAAAAGATCTTTTGAGCCGACTATGATGTAATAAAATGAAAAATAAAATAATTCTAAGTTGGTCGGCCTTTATGGCTAAATTTATGGAACCTTCCCAGGTAGTGGAAAATTGCCTATATAAGGAAGGTTGTAGTGTTGTCTTAGGCAGTTTGGAGCAGTTTTGGGTAGATCTGGGTAATAATTCAAGGCTTTGTCCTACAAAATATTGTAAGGGAAAATTCCCATGTGGCTTTGCATATTGTAATTTTGAAATTTGTAATTCCACATTTGTGGAGATAATAAGAAGCCCATTTTCTGTTCTTGCAAATTGTTGTTGTTTCTCTATTTGTGTTATGTGTTTGTGGTATTAAGGGGAGCACCCTTCATCAGTATGTCAGGGAAGTATTGAAGACATTTGGGTTAGAAGATTCTAAACCGGTAGGAACACCAATGGTGAGTGGTTGTAAGCTATCCAAGGAAGATGACTCTAAAGAGGTAAGTGCAACTTTGTACAAATCCATGATTGGTAAGTTGCATTAAGTTGTTCACAATAGCCCTGATATAGCACATGTAGTTAGGATTGTTGCAAGATTTCAGTCTAATCCAAAAGAATCCCATATGGTGGTTGTGAAGAGAATCTTTAGACACTTGAAAGGTACTGAAGATTATGGTCTTTAGTATGATCACAAAGGAGATTTTTCTTTGACTGTGTTCATTGATGTAGACTGGGAAAGTAATGTGGATGATAGGAAGAGCATAAGTGGAGGAGCTTTCTTTCTTGGAAAGACACTTGTGTCATGGAAAAACAAGAAGCATAACTGTATTTCTCAATCTATTGTCAAGGCACAATATGTTGTTGTTTCTATTAATTGCATTCAAGTTGCTTGGATAAAGCAATTATTGGAAGGAATCAAGGAAAAGATAATTGAACTGATGGTTATCTATTGTGATAACACTAGTGCTATCAACATATCCCAAAACCTTGTGATGCACTCTAAGACTAAGTATATTGCAATTAAGTACCATTTTATTAGAGAGAAAGTTCAAGAGAAAGAAGTATAGTTGGAGTATGTGCCAACTAAGGAGCGGGTTGCAGACATTTTTACTAAGCCACTACCAAAGGATACATTTGAGTATCTAAGAGGAAAGTTGGGGATCATTCCCCTACCCAAGCATAATTAAAGTGATGTTGTTGCACCAGTCCAATGTTTTATATTGAATACATTGTTGGATTGATGTAATAAGGAGCTACTCCTAAGGGTTAACATTTTGTGATGCACATACTGAAGGAGATGTAGTATTCTATGGAATTGTGTCTTTGGCATTGTTGTCAAGGGGGATAGATGTACAAAGAATTGCACAATTAGATATGAAAGATGACAATCGATTCAAAGATGAAGAGTGTAAAAACAAAAGTAGAGTAGGTTATCTGGTTGAGAAGAGTTTTTGATTGTTTGGGTTGCCATCAATGCCAAAGGGGGAGATTGTTGGCATAAATGATGATGTGATGGTAAGTGATGAGATGATATAGATTTGGTGATTGAGATGATCATTTATTGTTTTGTCATTGATGTCAAGTATTGACCTAGTGTTCTTAGTGTGTTGCCAATTATGTGAGAAGAATGGACAATATATTGCAAGTGGTTCCAATGGTTGCAATTCTTAAGGGAGACTTGGGGATGTCTATAGATGTTAATTGTATACCCACAACTATTGAATGTATTATTGTGTAAGTTATGAATGATTGAAGTGTGACAAGGCAACTGCTAGAACAATCTATGACAAGAAATAAGTGTTTTGATTGGTTTATCAAATCTATTATTATTTAGGTGGCACGATCGTAGAATTATGTTTATGATGCTATGTTGAGTTCATGGTTATGACCGCAACTAATTTGGTTGATTGTTAAGCATGTTTTGAGGATGAGAAAGTTGTTTCAGTGACCTGTGACAATGTTTTTGTGTTACTGATGTTATCATTTTAGTTTACACTAAATTGGTAATGACCAAGTATTTTGCTTTGAAATTTGAACTTAAGAATTGTTGTTTTAAGTTGCAGAATGGTAAAGAATTAAAAGAAAGAAGGTACATGTTCAACATTACAATTGAAAACATCAGAACATCACATTAAGGTACACTTATTTGCATATTACTTTCAGATTTTGAACAAGTACAGATTTTTTGAGCTTAGCAGAAAAAGAAAGATATTCTTGCATTTCAGACATGAAAGTACAGTTTTAAATTAACCAGACAAGCAATGGTTGCTCTCAAAAACATGAATGGAAAGTAATTTTCAAAGATATACAATAAAAAATTCATATGAGGCCACACATCTCGTGGCAATAGGTTAATGCAGGCATGCATTTCAGTCTTAATTGAATGCAGAAATTAAATAACAAATTAAATTTATGTAAATGCAAAGAAAGGAGAAAAAGAAGAAAGGTTAGGCCCCCCCCATTGCCTGGATTTTTTGTGGAGGTTCAGATAGTGCTACATCTTTGATCCCACATCCTGAGGTATTCCAAGTCATCTTGCAAAAGAAGAGTGAGAAAGTGGGGTCAGTTCATGCGAACTGAGCAATGGAGAAAGATTAAACTATCTTCTAGTTATCTACTTGATTGCATTTACAGAAAATGTAAATCAGAAAGCATTAATGGAGCTGCTGGAAAGAATGATGATATCACATAAACATTTTATTTCCTAACATTGTTTGCTTCATGTGCAGATTTAGGTTCAAAGACTAAGTAAGTTGTTGAAAGGACATGCATACATTACGCACATGAAACTTTCCAGCTAAAGCTATGGAGAGGCGAAGACATGAAGACCGGTGGACTAGAGGAGGCTATTGAGAGGGCATGCATAAGTTTCAGGCATGGGACCTTCTGGCCAAATCATGGAGTTGTAGAAGGTAGATTGTTGAAGGGACATGACTTTCGTCATGAAACCTTTCAGCCAAGTAAATCTTATATACATGGTTACAAAATGGAAAAGTACTAAAAGGAAATGAACTTCAAGTCATAAAGCTCACTCATGGGAGTCATGAGCCCGTGTTCGAACCCCATGAGTGATAGTTCAATATGCTAAGAACAGGAAGAACAAAATTACATATCAATAGTGAGATAAGTATGCAAGATACATTTCAAAACAAAATAATTTCTTATGCTGTTTTAGCTTGGTATGCATTCACAGAGATGTCACTTACATCATATCAGGTTAAGATAGTATGTGTGTAAGTTTTATTCACTGATTGGTATCAGTTATATTTTCTATTCTAAATAACTAATATTTCTAAAAATGAAGACGAGAACAGTTAATGGCATGTTTATAGTTCAATACAATATTCATAGTGAACATCAGTCAGTCCCAGGCATGTTGGTTGTAATCAGTTACAACAAGGAAGGAAGAAAGATACATTTATATAATAGCATGATAAACCATGACAACCATGTTGTGTTTCAGGAGAATTTTATTCCATAAAGTTTGTTTCAGTTATATGAATACTTTAAGAGGATAGAAATGCTAGAGGAACATTTTATCAATGGGATAACAGTGACAGGATGGGAATAGGCCAATACTGAATAAGAATGAAAGACAATCAAGGTATATCTCAAAGCATTATTAATGTGTAGGGGGTTCAGAGTTTTTTGGAAAAAAGGTGTTAAGTGAGCATATTGTTCCTTCACCATTTTCCTATTATTTTTTAGCCATTTTGTAGAGTTTTGAGGATTATAAAGTTGGGCCTGTTATTTGCATATGTCTTTCTGAATATTTGTTTTGGGAGCCTTTCAAATTTTCTACATCTAAGTGTTGTCTCTTTCAAGTTATAGATTAGTGAATTATTCTAATTCCTTCTCTAAATTGTAAAGAATTTAACCTTTTGCAGAGTTGGCCTGTTTGTTGATTGAATTCTCATTATCAGTGGTATTAAACCCTAATTTTGAGTTCTAAATCATCCTAGGTATTGCAAAGTGTTTTCAATTGCAGAATTTAGTAATATGTGTCTGATAAGTACAAATTTGTGATTTTGAGGAAATCTGCACTCATTTTGGTGTATGACCTATTAGTTAGGTTTTATCTCAGTTATTTTTCTATCATTTTTTCCAAATTTGATTTTTTAGTATTAGGTGATATTCCAAATCTAAAGGAACCGGCCTAGAATCTAGAGATTCATTCTCTTTTCCACCAACAAGAATGTTTCCATGTTTCAAAATGATAGCTAGATTTCGCATCAAGCTATAGGTGCAATCCTGATTGACAATAGTTTTTGGCACGCCCGGTGGGACATGAACTACTTCTCAATTCATTGAACCACAAGTTTGTTATTGCTATTTTGGTGTGAATAGCAGTATTTCAAGTTTTTAAGAAGGCATTTTATTAGCACCTGGTGACTCTATTTTTGAAGGTTTCTTGCAGAATCAATTATAGATTTGAGTGTTTACTTTAATGAGTAGAATTCCAACAAGATCAAACAAAGAGGGTTTTGTGTACCAAGAATTGTAGCTGGGTAGAAGGGGAGGAAGATCAGCCAGAAGAGGAAGGACATCACAAGATCAAAGAGGTAGATCTTCTCTATTTAATTATGATTTTTCATCATTTGATAATCCCATTTTTGAAGATCAGGTTGCAAATTTGGATGAACCTGAAGTGTTAATTGAAGATATCAATTTTTCGGAAGACTTGAGTGCTCCTGATAATTCTGGATCAAAATTACCAAGTTTTGAAGATTCACTAAGGGTTAATTCTATTTTGGGAGCATCTATAAGTGGTACAACAACACCTCCTCAAAGTTTGAAAACATATCAAAGGAAGGTAGTTCATTCTACCCAGCCTTCAGATACATCTGCAATTCAGCCCCAGGCACCACCAGCTCATCAAATGGCCTAAAATTTTCCATTCGTAGCTTTCAACATTGGTAGCCCTTTACAGATTGTTGTACATCATGATATTCTACCTGCAGCACTTAAAGGTTTGACATATTTTAATGGTGAGGGTCATATTTAAGCAATTGAGCATATTAAAGATATTGCTACTCTTTGTGGGTTACATCAAGTCACTCATGATGATGTAGCATTAAAACTATTAGCAGCTTCACTCAAGGGTAAAGCATTGATTTGGTTTAGAAGTCTTCTTGTTAATTCAATTGCTACATGGGATGCTTTAGGCACTGTTTTGATCAGTAAATTTGAAGATAGATCAGATAATTTATCCTTGGTAGAACAACTAACTACTATTAAGAGAAATGTCCATGAGCATATTTCGGATTTCAATTTTTGATTTCAGTGAACTTGGGATAGGATTCAAGCATCTGTTAAACCATCTAATGAATATGCATTTTTGTTTTATCTAAAAGCTTTTAACAATGATATTGCACTCATGATACAGTCTATGAGAGGTAATACCTTACCTAATGCTTATGATATTGTTGTGAGAGCTGAGAATAGCTTGATCCAAGCTAGAAAGTTACCTCCAAGGCCTCCAATGCCTTATTGTGCAGAAATACAACCAATGGTACCTATTGTTATACTACCATTAGCTATTGTGCCACTTGTACCAGCACTAAATATGCAGGTTGCAGCAGAAGAATATGCTACTATAGCTCCTATAAGAGAGCTAAAGGACACAAGTGACAACATTTTGAAGACCTTGCAAAATTTTGGCAATGAACTTACAAATTTAAAGAGGCAACAAGGCCAATATAATAGGCCTACACAAGCTTCATATCGGCAAAATAGGCCATTGAATCAAGCTTCAAGTTCGAATCAACAAAGACAAACTCAAGTGCCGCAAAAGACTTATGGTCCAAGAGCTGGTCAAGCATATAATTATGCAACTCCTAGCACTTCTAAGGAGCTGGTAGTTATTCCTCAGAATAATTATGTACAAGAAGCAGAATGGTGTAATACATGTAATGAGGGACATTTTTGGCTAGATTTCCCTCATGCACTTGAAGCTAGAAGACAAGATGTTCTGAATGGACATCTAGTTAATAACCAACAGGAGGTACAAAATGATCAAATGCAGCCACAAGGTAATTCTGATGTTACTTTAATGAATTTTAATGCTGATGAGATTGTTTTAACAACTAATTTTGATCAAGGTCAAGTTTGGAAGCCTGTAGCAGCAGGCACAAGGTCCAAAACTAAGGCTATAAATGAACAACAATAAGCTAATAAGGTAAAACAACCTATTGTTATTCCACAACAATGGATATTAAAGGGAAAACAACAACAAAATCAAACTCAGGATGCTCCTTCATAGCTGTTACAATCAGCAAAAGAGATGACTGTTCCAAAACAACAACAAAAGGTTAGTGCTCAGAATTTCAATATTGTTGATCACTTAAAAAAGACTCATGTTCTTGTTTCTATTTGGGAAGTTTTAGGACTTCCAGGTCAAAAAGATATGCTACAAGAAGCATTGCAAATGTTGACATTGTCGGATGATGCTTTAAATCAGTAGACAACAACAGTATTTCAGCTTTTTAAGAAGGCATTTTATCAGCACCTGGTGACTCTATTTTTGAAGGTTTCTTGTAGAATTAGTTACATATTTGAGTGTTTACTTTAATGAGCAGAATTCCAACAAGATCAAACAAAGAGGGTTTTGTGTACCAAGAATTGCAGTCGGGTAGAAGGGGAGGAAGATCAGCCAGAAGAGGAAGGACATCACAAGATCAAAGAGGTAGATCTTCTCTATTTAATTCTAATTTTTCATCATTTGATAATCCCATTTTTGAAGATCAGGCTGAAAATTTGGACGAACCTGAAGTGTTAATTGAAGATATCAATTTTCCAGAAGACTTGAGTGCTCTTGATAATTCTGGATCAGAATTACCAAGTTTTGAAGATTCACTAAGCGTTAATTCTGTTTTGGGAGCATCTACAAGCGATATAACAGAAACTCCTAAAAGTTTGAAAACATATCAAAGGAAGGTAGTTCATTCCAGCCAGCCTCTAGTTACACCTACAATTCAGCCCTAGGCACCACCAGCTCATCAAATGGACCAAAATTTGCCATTCGTAGCTTTCAACATTGGCAGTCCTTTACAGATTGTTGTACATCATGATATTCCACCCGCAACACTTAAAGGTTTGACATATTTTAATGGTGAGGGTCATATTTAAGTAATTGAGCATATTAAAGATATTTCTACTCTTTGTGGGTTACATCAAGTCACTCATGATGATGTAGCATTAAAACTATTAGCAGCTTCACTCAAGGGTAAAGCATTGATTTGGTTTAGAAGTCTACCTGTTAATTCAATTGCTACATGGGATGCTTTAGGCACTATTTTGATCAGTAAATTTGAAGATAGATCAGATAATTTATCCTTGGTAGAACAACTAACTACTATTAAGAGAAATGTCCATGAGCATATTTCAGATTTCAATTTTTGATTTCAACAAACTTGGGATAGGATTCCAACATCTGTTAAACCATCTAATGACTATGCATTTTTGTTTTATCTAAAAGCTTTTAATAGTGATATTGCACTCATGATACAATCTATGGGAGGTAATACCTTGCCTAATGCTTATGATATTGTTGTGAGAGCTGAGAATGATATTACTGTGAGAGCTGAGAATAGCTTGATCCAAGCTAGAAAGTTACCTCCAAGGCCTCCAATGCCTTATTGTGTAGAAATACAGCCAATGGTACTTGTTGTTATACCACCATTAGCTATTGTGCCACCTGTAATAGCACTAAATATGCAGGTTGCAACAGAAGAATATGTTGCTACAGCTCCTATAAGAGAGCTAAAGGACACAAGTGACAACATTTTGAAGACCTTGCAAAATTTTGGCAATGAACTTACAAATTTAAAGAGGCAACAAGGCCAATATAATAGGCCTCCACAAGCTTCATATCAACAAAATAGGCCATTGAATCAAGCTTCAATTTTGAATCAACAAAGACAAGCTCAAGTGCTGCAAAAGACTTATGGTCCAAGAGCTAGTCAAGCATATAATTATGCAACTCCTAGCACTTCTAAGGAGCTGGTAGTTATTCCTCAGAATAATTATGTACAAGAAGTAGAATGGTGCAATACATGCAATGAGGGACATTTTTGGCTGGATTTCCCTCACACCCTTGAATCTAGAAGACAAGATGTTCTGAACAAACATCCAGTTAATAGCCAACAGGAGGTACAAAATGATCAAATGTAGCCACAAGGTAATTCTGATGTTACTTTGATGGATTTTAATGTTGATGAGATTGTTTTAATAGCTAATTTTGATCAAGTTCAAGTTTGGAAGCTTGTAGTAGTAGGTACAAGGTCCAAAACTAAGGCTATAAGTGAACAACAACAAGCTGATAAGGTACAACAACCTGTTGTTATTCCAAAACAATAGATATTAAAGGGAAAACAACAACAAAATCAAACTCAAGATGCTCCTTCACAGCCATTACAATCAACAAAAGAGATGATTGTTCCAAAACAATAGCAAAAGGTTAGTGCTCAAAATTTCAATATTGTTGATCACTTAAAAAAAACTTCATGTTCCTGTTTCTATTTGGGAAGTTTTAGGACTTCGAGGTCAAAAAGATATGCTACAGGAAGCATTGCAAATGTTGACATTATCGAATGATGCTTTAAATCAGCAGACTCCTAAAGTGTTAATGGCTAGTAATGAAACTTCAGCCCAACCAGCATCCAAGTTGATAAAGCCACCACCTTTTTACATCACTGTTATAATAGGACAAAATTTATTGCATAACTGCATGATTGATTTAGGTGCTTCTAGTTATGTTATGCCTAAGAAAATTGTAGATCAGCTAGGCCTTTAATATGAACTGATGGAAAAGGGGGTTGTGTAGCTTGATGGGACAGCGGTAGATATAGTTTTAGTTATTAGAAATCTAGATTTGACAATGCATGCATGTCCTAGCTTTTCAGTGCCTATGGATATTTTCATCATAGACTTACCTCCTAATTTTTCTATATGTTTGTTAAGAGAATTTACTACTAAAATAGGAGGATATCTATCTGTAGATTGGTCACACATGTTGTTTCACACTAGGTATGGTACAAAGGTAACTATCCCTTCTGAGCCTATTGAAAATTTTTGTATTGAGCCATATGTTAGTAGTTCTAAAAATGGGACAGCAACAGTAATTTTTGATCAAGAAGAAATTGATGCTATTCATGAGTCACAAACACAGGTTGAACAAATTCCTGACATTCTATTAGACACATGGGCTACTGAGAATGTAAAAATTTTTGATGCACAGATTGAGGAACCAAGCTTGGGTAACTATGTTATTAATGAAATTTATGATTTTATACCAGCTATCATAAAAAGTGCAGATTTAGAGCAACAACCTGATGCTATTTGGAAGTTGTTTTTTGATGGCTCTCACAGCAAAGTAGGTGTTGGAGGTGGTTGTATGCTTGTTTCACCAATAGATCAAAGGTACTATGCTTCTTTCAAATTCACGTTTAGTTGCACAAATAATGTGGCTAAGTATGAAGCCCTCATTAACAGATTAAAATGGGCAATTAAAAGGGGGTTAGCTATTTGCAAGTATATGGTGATTCAGAATTAATTGTGAATCAAGTTAGGAATGTTCATACAACCAAGAATGATTTATTAAAAAGCTATAAACATGTTGTATGGGATTTGATTGAAGGTTTTGAGGCATTTAATTTACAATACATTCCTAGAAATCAGAACAAGCATGCTGATAGGCTTGCAGCTGTGGCAACCCAATATGATATTCCAACATAAATCAATAATGATAAAGGGTTGAATTATGTTAAAGTAATTGTTAGACCTATTATACCTAACAATGCTAATAGTTGGCAGGTTTTTGAATCTGACCAACATATTGTGAATTTTTTGAGAGAAGAGGTTGAGTTTTATCAACCAAATCAGAAAAAGTTGCAGGATCAATATGAAGAACAGATTATCCAGCTAAGGAAAAATAAAATGCCTAAAGGTCTTGTGACCTTAGAGTCTATGTTTGGTACCAATGATGAGTTCAAAAAGCACAAATCTAGCTTGCAGATCAAGGAAGAACATTACGAGGAAATTGCTATTTTAGAGGATAAAGTGCTAAAACTTGGCAAGGCATGTACACCTAAAGAACATCAAACCTTTGTCAATTTATGCAATGAATTTCATGATATAGTTGCATGGAATTATTCAGATCTAAAGGGATTTGATCCTAATATTTCCCAGCATACAATAGAATTAGAACCAGGGGCTAAACCAATTAAACAAAAACAGAGGCCTGTAAATCCCAAGACAAAAATAGAGGTCTGTAAATCCCAAACTGGAACCCCTCATGATTAAGGAATTGAATAAGTTAATTGAAAGTAACATCATTTTTCCAATTAAGCATACTTCATGGGTTTCAAATCTGGTTCTTGTTAGAAAAAAGAATGGAGAAATTAGACTTTGCATTGATTTCCATGACTTGAACAAGGCTTTATTGAAGGATAGGCAACCTTTGCCTTCAATGGAACAAATTCTACAAGTTGTTTCAGGTTCAGAACGGTTTTTATTGCTGGATGGATTTTTTGGTTACAACTAGATTTTGGTGAAGGAAGAAGACAGATTTAAGACAATATTCACAACCAAATGGGGAACCATGGCTTATCAAAAGATGCCATTTGGTCTATCTAATGCTGGTGCAACATTCTAGAAAGCCATGGATAAGGCTTTCATAAATTTGATTTATAGGTTAGTATTGGTTTATTTGGATGACATAAATATTTTTTCAAAGAATGCAACAGATCACTTTAAACATTTAAGGATAATATTTGAGAGATGTAGGGAATACAATATTTCTCTAAATCCTACGAAAAGCACATTCATTGTTCACGAAGGTAAGCTGCTAGGTTTTATTGTTTCAAAAGAAGGAATTACTATTGAGCTTGAAAGAGTGAGTGCCATCCTTGCATTACTTCTTCCTCTTCACAAAAAAGGTCTTCAAAGCTTTTTAGGGAGAATTAAATTTGTTAGAAGATTCATCCCTGATATTGTAGAGCTATTAATACCACTTATAGCCATGCTTAAGAAGAATATCGCTTTCAAATGGACAAAAGAAGGTAAACTTAGTTTTGAACTGATTAAGGAAGCATTATCTATTGCCCCTACTTTATTGAATCCTAATTTTTCAAAGGATTTTAGTTTATATGCATATGGGAATGTAGATAGTATTTCTACCATGTTAGTTTAGAAGAATGATTCAGGATTTGGGTAGCCAATAGCATTTTTAACCCAAGGATTAAAAGATTATGAATTGCATTATACTTTCATTGAGAAACATGTTCTTGTTGTGATTAGAAGTCTAAAAAAATTCAGACATATGCTTTCTAACAACAAGATAAATTTGATGGTTGCACATCCTATTGTCAAGGAGTTTTTATTGAATAAGGATTTTAACACCAAAAGAGCAGGCTCGATCATGAAAGCGATGGAATATGACATTGATATTAAAGTCACCAAGCTGCTAAGGGGTAAAGCCCTATGTGAACAGCTAGCTGGTAATGGAGATAATACTCCAAATGATGATACTGAGGTAATTTTGGCTTTACAAGACCCTGACCAGCTTGCTATCCCAAATTTGCATAATGATTAGGTGAAGGAAATGATTGATTTCTTGCAAACAGGATGTTGTCTTGAAGGTTTGGATAGATCAAAAAGAAGATATTTTAGATTGAATTCTATACCATATTATTTATTGAATAATGTACTATATAGAAGGGATTATAATGGTGTATTGCTGAGATGTATAAGTGGGAATCAAACTGACAAGGTGTCACAGGAATTCCATGATGGACCAGCAGGTGGACATTTTGCAACAAGGACAATAGCATTAAAGATTTTGAAGGCTGGATATTTTTGGCCAAATCTATACAGGAATGCCTTCATTTGGGTAAGGAGATGTTTAAAATGTGTTGTTTTCTCAAACAAGAAAAGGTTAGCAGCTTTACCTCTCAGTCCAATTCAAATTGAAAAACCTTTTGCTAAGTGGGGTTTAGATTTTATTGGTCCTATAAACCCATCATCAAGTTCAGGTCACAAGTATATATTAACAGCAACAGACTATTTTACTTAGTGGACTGAAGCAGTGGCATTGAAAGATGCCAATGAAACTTTAGTTCTAAATTTTTATGAAGATCTGTTTGCAAGGTTTGGTGCACCTGAATCCATTGTTTCTGACAATGCCTTAGCATTTTTAGGCACAAGAATTTCTAATTAGGCAGTTAAAAATAATGTGTATCTTAGTACCTCATCTAATTATTACCCATAGGGTAATAGACAAGCTGAATAAATAAACAAAAATCTGATTCACATCATCAAGAGGACTATTGAAGATAATCAATGAGTTTGGAACAACAAACTAAAACAAGCCTTATGGGCTGATAGGATCACCCCAAAGTGCTCAATAGGCAATTCACCTTATATGTTGGTTTACGGAAGAGAGGCAAGATTGCCAATTTTAGTGGAATTGCCAAGTTTGAGCTTGATCAAGGAATTAGACCTGCTGGACCAACAGCCTATGGAGGTAAGATTGGCTGAATTAATAGAGTTGGAAGATACTATAAAGAGATCTTTTCAGAAGTTAAAAGAACATCATGATCAAATGAAGAAGACATTTGACAAAAAAGTTGTCGCAAGAGTCTTAAAAGAAGGTGATTTAGTGCTTAAATGGGATGAGTTCAAGAGCAAACCTGGCAAACATTCAAAGTTCGATGCCATTTGGAATGGTCCATATGTGATTACAGGATACAAGGCTCATAACGCTTTTCATCTCTCAACTATGGAAGGAGAAGAATTGCCAATCCCAGTTAATGGGATTAATCTCAAACGTTGTTTTTGAGGTGAGTTAAATCAAAATAAGTGCTTTGCACATAGATTGTTTCCTTTCAGTTAGTTGTAGTTAGTTGTTAGTCACAGAAAATAAACATGTTGCTGGAGTGCATCATACCTCATAAATGAGCGCCCATCATAATAGATTCGAGTTGTAACTCAACGCTCTACATCATGGGATACCAAATATTTTTCTATCATGTACTACAATAGCAGTTTTATTTTCTATTTTTTGTTTTCCTCTAAGTGCATCACGCACATTTTCCAATCTTCTGAAGGCTGCAAGCTATACAAGTTCATGGCAGAACTATTCAGAAATGTATACATTGATCCTAAAGTGAAACATTGGAAAATCCAAGGTTTCAAGTCAGGTGCAATGGCCACAGCCCAAAACAGGTCATCCATGACATTTTCCTAACAGCTTGCAGACTTCAGAAGAGAAGACAAATTTTTTTAGGAGAAAGTACATAAATCAGAAAATGGACTCAATTTTTGTTTTCTATCTCATACTAGTTGCAAATAGCTAGCATGAGGTATTTGGATTCAGTTTCAGGTTTTAGTTTTCCAGTTGAGTGGTGTGTTTAAGTTTTCTAGAGTTTGAAAAGGTTCAGTTTTAACAAGGTTCAATACTCAGTGCCCAATGGATTACAAATGGCAGCTGGTTTGATTTGTTTAGCAGGCAAACACCCCTAAGAGGTTGCTAGAAAATGTTATCATTTTAGTTTACACCAAATTGGTAAATTGACCAAGTATTTTGCTTTGAAATTTGAACTTAAGAATTGATGTTTTAAGTTGCAGAATGGTAAAGAATTTAGAGAAAGAAAGTACATGTTCAACATTACAATTGAAAACATTAGAACATCGCATTAAGGTACACTTATTTGCATATTACTTTTAGTTTTTGAACAAGTACAGATTTTTTGAGCTTAGCAGAAAAAGAAAGATATTCTTGCATTTCAGACATGAAAGTACAATTTTAAATTAACCACACAAGCAGTGGTTGCTCTCAAAAACATGAATGGAAAGTACTTTTCAAAGATATACAATAAAAAATTCATATGAGGCCACACATCCCGTGGAAATAGGTTAATGCAGGTATGCATTTCAGTCTTAATTGAATGTAGAAATTAAAGAACAAATTACATTTATGTAAATGCAAAGCAAGGAGAAAAAGAAGACAGGTTAGGCCCCCCCATTGCCTGGATTGTTTGTGGAGGTTTGAACATCTCTACATCTTTGATCCCACATCCTGAGGTATTCCAAGTCATCTTGCAAAAGAAGAGTGAGAAAGTGGGGTTAGTTCATGCGAACTAAGCAATGGAGAAAGATTAAACTATCTTCTAGTTATCTACTTGATTGCATTTATAGAAAATGTAAATCAAAAAACATTAATGGACCTGCTAGAAAGAATGATCATATCACATAAAATTTTTATTTCCTAACATTATTTGCTTCATGTGTAGATTTAGGTTCAAAGACTAAGTTGTTGAAAGGACATGCACACATTATGCGCATGAAACTTTCTAGCTAAAGCTATGGAGAGGCGAAGATATGAAGACTGGTGGACTAGAGGAGGCTATTGAAGGGGCATGCATAAGTTTCAGGCATGGGACCTTCTGGCCAAATCATGGAGCTGTAGAAGGTAGCCTGTTGAAGGGACATGACTTTCGTCACGAAACCTTTCAGCCAAGTAAATCTAATATACATGGTTACAAAATGGAAAAGTACTAAAAGGAAATAAACTTCAAGTCATAAAGTTCACTCATGGGAGTCACGAGCCTATGCTCGAACCCCATGAGTGATAGTTCAATATGCTAAGAATAGGAAGAACAAAATTACAAATCAACAGTGAGATAAGTGTGCAAGATACATTTCAAAACAAAATAATTTCTTATGTTGTTTCAGCCTGGTATGCATTCACAGAGATGTCACTTACATCATATCAGGTTAAGATAGTGTGTGTGTGTGTGTAATTTTTATTCACTGATTGGTATCAGTTAGATTTTCTATTCTAAATAACTAATATTTCTGAAAATGAAGACGAGAATAGTTTATGGCATGTTTATAGTTCAATAAAATATTCATAGTGAACATCAGTCAGTCCCAGGCATGTTGGTTGTAATCAGTTACAACAAGGAAGGAAGAAAGATAAATTTATATAATAGCATGATAAACCATGACAACCATGTTGTGTTTTAGGAGAATGTTATTTCATAAAGTTTGTTTCAGTTATATGAATACTTTAAGAGGATAGAAATGCTACATGAAAATTTTATCAATGGGATAACAGTGACAGGATAGGAATAGGCCAATACTGAATAAGAATGAAAGGCAATCAAGGTATATCTCAAAGCATTATTAATGTGTAGGGGGTTCAGAGTTTTTTGGAAAAAAGGTGTTAAGTGAGCATATTGTTCCTTCACCATTTTCCTATTATTTTGTAGCCACTTTTACAGAGTTTTGAGGATTATAAAGATGGGCCTATTATTTGCATATGTCTTTTTGAATATCTATTTTGGAAGCCTTTCAAATTTTCTACATCTAAGTGTTGTCTCAGTCAAGTTATAGATTAGTGAATTATTCTAATTCCTTCTCTAAATTGTAAAGAATTTAACCTTTTGTAGAGTTGGCCTGTTTTTTGATTGAATTCTCATTATCAGTGGTATTAAACCCTAATTTTGAGTTCTAAATCATCCTAGGTATTGAAAAGTGTTTTCAATTGCATAATTTCGTAATATGTGTCTGATAGGTACCGATTTGTGATTTTGAGGAAATCTGCACTCATTTTGGTGTATCACCTATTAGTTAGGTTTTATCTCAATTATTTTTCTATCATTTTCTCCAAATTTGATTTTTTAGTATTAGGTGATATTCCAAATCTAAAGGAACCGGCCTACAATCCGGAGATTTGTTCTCTTTTCCACCAATGAGAATGTTTCCATGTTTCAACAGGATAGCTAGATTTCGCATCAAGCTATAGGCGCAATCTTGATTGACAACAACTGATGGTAGATATTTTGTTGGCATTTAGTGATTGTGTTGTGATGAATGATTTGTATTCCAGCTATCATGCTAATGTGTCTAATCTCATTTATGGTGATGAGTTGTCATTACATTGATTGAGGTAGATCATTTTATCAAGATGAAGGTTGAGTTGGTCAAAACATGTTTTACTATTCTTGATAAAATTAATTATTTAGATATATCTTGTGGTCGACATGTTATGTAAAGATGGTTGTTACATTGGGATATATGTTTTGGCATGATCTCTCTAGGCGCAAAGATTGGAAATGTGATTTCAATGTGTTGGATGAGGTGTTAAGTCATTGGAATGTTTAGGGCTTGAGCAATGATATTTATATCATGAAATTGAACATTTGTGTGTGTAGATCATGATTGTGGAGGTGCAATCAAGCTATATTATTTTAGAGTTATCTAAGGATAAAATGTATGAATTTCAAAGGATCTGATCAAGAAAAGGTGTTTCTATTTACCCAATCAATCTACTTGTATCCTAATAGTTACAATAGGCTAAATCCCTTAATTGGGTGGATCCTAACAAAGCTTTTATGTAAATCCTTTAGTAGTGTGATACTTTAGCTAGTGTTTAAAGTCCTCTAACAAGGCTACTCCTAACAGTTCTATAGATAAACCCCATAACTGGGTGGAACCTAACAACGTCTTTGTAAACCTCCCAACATGGTTAAGCTCCTAACATGGCATACTTTATAAGCGTACAAAATTTGTGAGTCTCATCTCACACGTGGTTTTCACCTATTTGGGTTTCCACGAGAAACAATTATGTATTATGTGTTGCATGTTTTATGGTGGTTGATGTTTATTTGGTTTAAGTTTCATTTTTTATCAATTGATAAACTTGTGAATGTTATCTTTGAAGTTAAAGAAGTTAAAATATATAAGATATCTAGATTACTGATTCACCCCCCCCTCTCAGTAATCTTGGATCCTTAGGACTAACAATGTACATGATCTATGGTTTGGATAATCAAATACTTTCTCTGTAGGCATAACAAGTTCTCATCCTCACCTTCCCATACTATACAAGCCATGTATGGTCACTAGATGAAATATGATAGAATATCTAGCTACTGCCTCCACCACATGGTGTGTCCCATATAGCTCTTTAATACTGCACCCTCATAGAGATATACATATGGTCATCCTATAGGAAGATCTCTCATCCCAATGGGACAACACACAAATATGCTCTCAAATGCCCATACCTACAACTGTGTGACTCCACATCCAATAGAATTACCTCCATGGTAAGCCACATAGAACATGTGGTAATATAGGTGAGCCATTAAATACACACAACTAATGACAAAGCGTACTAGAAATTACCATAGGACTTCTACCTTCTGGATGACTAAAATTCCTGATTGGATCTGATAGGTGTGTAACACCCAGCAACCCAACCATTGCTCGAATGAAAGTAGAAAACACAAGAAAACTATATGCAAATTCTTACCCAAAATCTAAAGCTCTTGAATGCAAAGTAACAAATGAGAAGCCCTAACTGCTATTTATACACGATTATCCTAAACCTAATTTTGACTTAGTGACCTGTTTGATATTCATGGACCCTAGAATCTTTAAACAGTTGTAACTTGCCAACCATAACTTCATTTTGCGCTATGTTTGATCCTATGTGCGCTATTTAACATTGTCAACAAATTAATACTCATTTGACACATTTTTCACTTAATTTGTTGAGGGGACATAAAATCCACCTATTGTCACCAGGGCATAACCTAATATGAAATTCTCTGACGCAACTCTCACAATCCCGTTATCAAAGAGGGGCAAATGTAGACACCCAAAAATAGACAAACTTGTGAACTAACATTGTTACATTAATTATTCTTATATTTGTTAATTAATGGTTATTTAATCATTAATTAATTATCCTTATTTCCTCTAAAAAAATGAATCTTTTAATCACCTAATCACTTCTCTAATATTAATTAAATAATTAAGTTTATTTGATTAATTACCTTTAATTAATTGATCTTTATTTGTTAATTAAATTAAATTTCCTATTTCCTATTTCCTATAGTTTGAATTTAATTATTCAAACTATCTGAAAATCACCATCTCTTCAAAATCAAGAAAAAAATCAAAATCTTTCCTTTTCTTCTAAATTCTCATTTTTAGAAATTTTATCTCTTCGAAAACGGGAATATCTGTCCAACCTTACTTTCCTTTTTCAACTCTCCTCTTTTCAAGTTAAATGGGAAACTTGCCCAAAATCTCTCTAGTCTCATCTGTTGATCTTGATTTTCATAGACTAATCCTGATCGCCCATTCAACCCATAATTCCTATATAAACCCCCTTCATTCCTCACAATCTCATCTCTTAATTTGTATCAAATTCATGCTTCATATTTACTTAGTCTTTAGCAATCAAATCTTTTGTCATATTTTTTGCATCTCTTGAATCTGGATGTTGATGGATCACCACCAAGGCCACATCCCAAACATAGCGAAGAGAAGCAAGGGAAGTTTGGAAGATTATTAGTTTGCATTCAGTTTCTATTTGTTTAGTTTTCGATGCGATGCTTTCCTTTTTCTTTTTCATAGGGCTTTGAGTTTAGTATTTTGGAGTTATTTCATTTAGTTTGGTGCTACTAACCTCATTTTCTTGAGTCTTGTAAAAACCCCTACCACACAAAGAGATTAAGCTATAGACTTCAAGATCATCATAGTTATGAATAATATAAGTAGCATCAACCAAATCGATATTAAGTCTATCTGATAAATGTCAACATTGGTGAGGCCTCATGTATTAGGGGGATAATTAAAAGTAACATAGATCACCCAAGTCACTTCGATGAACATTGTTGATTAAAACATTAAGATTAAACGAACCCGCATTGGAGGGAATTCTACTATCGAAGAGACTTATTCAAGTCTTTCTGATTACTTAAGTCATCTCGATGAAGGAACCAAGATTGATATCATCAGGAAGATTTACATTATGTCACCTCGAAGTGTGCGAGAGTGAAGGGATATGCAGGATGCATCAGAGAGACTACTAGTTATAGAGGGAGATATTTTTCTCCCAATGATTACTCATGTCATGCTGATAATGATGAAGACTAGGTTGTCGTTAAGAGAACTTCATGTATATCTTGTCGAAGATCATTGTACATGTAAAGTCTAAGAGAAGATTCATCACTTCCTCACATGAAAAATGATTTTGTTGTTGGGAAGGACAAACTGGACAATGGAGAAGAAACACAACATGAATCTACTAATGATTCAATTGAGTACTCAAAATGTGGTTAAGCCAAGTTTTAGACATGTCTCAATGATATCAGAGATCGCGCAATGAATCTTATAAAAAATGGATGTTTCGTTTGAGCTACAAATGCGAATGTATATAGGAGAGAGTATTTAACATGAATTAACTATTAGAAAAGGCCAACGAAGTGATTGATCAAATAATATAGAGTTTTAAAGATATTGGAAGAAGGATAAGTTTGCCATTTTTTCACAAATGATCTGACAAAATTACAGCCGTTACTAATTCTTTAGAGGTATACAAAGAACAACTAGTGGCTCAACAACCACTAAATAAGGAAGCTAAAGAGACCCTTTAGTTATTTTCAATGGGAGGTTTTATTAATCATTTTTGTTTCATCGATATATCACTGACTCTCCAGATATTTGATTATAATTAAGTTTTGTTTAGACATCTTTTAAAAGGTTCAGTTATATGTAACTAAAAGAGGTGTCTTCTAAATTTGGAAAGACTTTAAATAACAATGGAAATGAGGATGCAGGGGATCAAAAGTTATTTAAAAATTTCCCTTTTTCTTTGATAATCGAGTGAGACTCAATTTCTTATGGTTGTTGTTCATGTATGATTTTTATGAAAAGTTTTTTTGTAAAGTGGTAGATGATTCTCTGTGAATGAATGATATTATTTTTATGAAACTTTGATTTCAAATAAAAAATTAGACACTCTTTGTAGTATTATCTATTTGTTGAGTCTTTGTTTACATGTTGGTTGTGATGTCCCCTTCTAGCTACAAACATCATTCTAGCTATTGATTATCCTATCATTGGGCCCTCGTAGGCTAGTAGAGACGGATAGAGGGTCATTTTGTGCACAGGGGAGATATGCTTATCTGATGGTTCAACTTTTGCAGAGCTTGATACCCTTGATTTGGTATGGAGAGGTTTTAGACTATGTTTGTTTGAGTTATGCTATTTTTTAGCAACTTTTAGAGTCCTAGTGATGGACCCCTACTATTTTTAGAAATATTGTTTGATTGCATGGGAAATTATTGGGCCAACTCCAGTTCCAGGCGGTTAAGCCAGATTCTCATTTTTGAGGGAGTTATTTAGTTTTCAGTGTTTATATATTAATTAAATGGCAAATAATTTAATATAAAGTTAAACTGGCTTTATATTTAAATCATTTAAGTGATGAGTTTATAACACATCGAATGGGGCCAATTGGGTATTTTATTTTGGAGGAGAATTCTTAAAATATTTCCCTAATTTTTATTCAATTAAATGTTAATAATTTTATTTAATGTTATTTCATTAAATAAAATAGCAGCCTTGAAGAGGATTTTCGATTAGGGTTTTGGAGGCCTATATTTTCTTGGAAAATAAAGAATGAGCTATCCATTGTTATTGTTATTGAGTATTGCTTCTTTCTTTGAGCTTTGGAAAAGGGTTTTAAGTATTCACCATTGGAGAAATGTAGTTTTCTTCCATGTTCACCATTTGAGCCAGTGAAATATCTAGTGAATTTGGTATTCTAGAGAGTCTCATCCAGAGATTCTATTGTGCTTCAATATAGTGATTTGTTACAGTGCACGTGAATAGTGAATTTGGTACAGTACCATGAATAGTAAAATTGCTACAGTGTCGTGAATAGTGCTGCTACAATGCGTGAACAATGTCGCATCAAGTTTTACTAGTTATTCTTGTTGGTTAGAAGTGTGGAAAGAAAATGATGGCATGAAGAATGAGGGTCAAAAATATCAGCCCTTACTATGATAATAAGATCGTAGCAACGTCTTCTGAAATAAATCAGGTTCTTTATGCTTCGTAGAACTCATTTTTTCTTATGTTTATTTGTCATAATCAATTATCTTTGTACTTAGCATTGCATAGTGAGATTAAATAAAATTACAGCCGTAGTCTGATTTTATTTTAGCATTCTCATTTCAATAACTTGTTTGATTCAAAACCCTTATTGAAAGAATTAAAAATAAACATAAACTTGCAAAATAAATAAACAAAAAACATCCAGTACATCAACAGAGCCTATGAAGGGTTCTTACAGTGGTATCAGAGCTAAATCATGTCATCCTAAGGGTTTAGTTATTACATGCAGCTAGAGTAGGTTGCTTCACATAGGTATTATACATGCAAGAGATCCTTACTTGAAGGCAAACATGTTTTAGAATGACAATCGGTCACCATGAGTGACAAACATGACGGTAGCCCACCTAGGGTAAATAGGAATGATGAAGATGAGGAAACTAGAGAGTTTTTTAGAACTATAAAAACAAGGAAGCAGCAAGTGGCCCAGGCCTTACAGAAATTGACTACCTTGATGGAGTGGATGAATCCACCTGACAGGAAGAATAGGGATCAGGAGGATAACTAGAGTGCAGTTGATTCTCCTCAAGGACCTAGGACACACTCTAGGATGACTGATAGGCCTACACGTCCTATATTTGTGAGGGAGGATTTGACACCAGAGCCTAAAGAAGAAGCAGGTGATTTGATGTTCACAAATCTTCTCATGGATGTGAATAATGAGTGGGAGATGCTAGCTCCATAGGTTAGGGAGCATCTCACCTTTGAGTGATTTTTCAATCAAAGGAGAGAACATTACAAGGTAGTAAGATTATAGGATAGGAAATCTCATGGGTAGAACAATGAATTAAAGTATGCTACAAGAAAGCTTCCCTTGATTAATTTTGATGGTAGTAGTAGGATGACAATGCAGGCTTGGATCTACAAGCTTGACACTTTCCTGGCACTGAGACATATGAAAGAAATGGAGGTAATAAAATATGCCACACTATATTTAGAGGGAGCCGCATATGATTGGTGGTACCATGGCATGGTTACCCTTCAACATAACTAGGTGACTTCATATCAAGACTTCGTGGACAAGTTGGTAGAGAGGTTTGATAAAAAGGATCCAAAAGTCTGCTTTAGGGAGTTAGCATAGTTGAGATAGATAGGTGGATTGGAGTATTTCATTAGTGACTTTCAAAAGCTTTCTGTTATGGTGCTAGATATCTCAGATAAGAGATTGGTTGTTGTTTTTTCACTGGAGGATTATCTAAACCACTAAAGGGTTGGGTAAAAGCCTTTGATCCATTTAATTTTCAAGAAGTAATTAAGAAGGCTAGAAGTATGGAACAAGCAGCCCCAATAAATAAATTTCAATCAAAGGGTGCATCATCTAGCAAAGACAACAAACCATTCTTCAAGAAACCTAAGAGGAATGAAACAAAGGCTGAAAATAAAGATAAATCATTCGCTCCTTTGGATAGAGAGACATTGAATGATTTAAGGAAGAAAAAAATATATTTTTATTGCAAAGGACCCTATGACATGAACCATGATTGTCCTTTGAGACCAAAGGCGAGAGCAAACAGGGTTATGTGGGCTTACTATGAGGATTCTGATTCTAAAAATTCAGACCAACAAACTAAAAAATGAGGAATCTAGTGAAGAAAAGGAAATTTTAGATGATGAAATCTCAAGAAAATGTCTACTGATGAAGAGAAGGTTGAAGGTAGGCTTAACGAAGCCCGTCTCACTAGCGTGCAGCAGGAGGGATCATTTCGGATGAGAGGAGTGTTGGCTGGATAAAAAGTTATCACATTTCTAGATACAGGTGCCATGCACAATTTCATTGATTCCAAGTTGGTTGAGAGACACGAGATCCAAAATAAGTAGTTTGAGGGCTTGAGAGTGAGGTTAGCAAATGGCTATGTCGTCAAATGTAATAAAATGATTACAGGTTTTCCATTGAAAATTAATAATATTGAATTCAAGGCTGAATTCTATGTGGTTAACATGGGTGACAAAAATTTAGTTCTTGGCATGACTTGGCTATTAATATGATTTAGAACAACAGAGGGGGGGGGGGGGGGGTGAATCAGTTGTTCTGAGGTTGTGATGTATAAAATAACTTCAAAAAACTTTTCCTTAAATCAGATCAAGCAACCAAAACAAACTCGGTCATCACTGATTCAATAATAGAAACATATAACACTGCAGTCCACTACCCAGTTGTAACTAACTTGTAAAACACAAAAATGTTCAAACCAAAACATTCACACAAGTATTGACACTAGGATTTATAGTGGAAACCCAATATGGGAAAAACCACTTTGTAACATGCTACTATTATTTTCACTCTTCTGAAGTGAGCTCGGTTAAAATCCAACCCTGTCAAAGGTTACAATACACATTGTCAGGTGTGACCCGGTTAAAGGATTTCAATCACCCTGCTAAAAGTGAGCCTTGTTATAGGACTTACATACACTCCATTAGAATGCAACCTTGTTCAAAGGATTTAACATATGACTATTAGGTCAACCTCTGTTAAAAGGATTTTGATTGTTACAATGGTTAGAAAGTAGCAGCAGTATTGATATGAAAAACATACAACTCACTTTGAAAATATCAGATCCAATTCTATACACAAATGCTGGTTTACTAACTTTGAAACTTTGCCATCTCCATCTCTGATCTGCTCAGAACTTTTCTTCAAGCAATCACCACACTCCTCCTTCAGCCTTTTCGCTTATACAGTCAATAAAACTTACTATTCTTCTAGCATCTACTTCACCCATGCATTCTCATACCTAATGTTTAGGTTCCCTTAATACTTTTCTCTGTTAGGTTAACTTATCTTTTGCCACTTAATCTCCTTCATAGATCTTAGGGTTAGGTCAGATTCATTGAATCTACCCACTTCATGTTCTTCATCTCCTCTTCTAGAATCATCTCAAATTTCATAAAGATTTACAATAAAACATTTTACAAAGCATTAAATGATTCCATACAATCAATAAATAAAGTCAAAACATTTTACACAATCCAAGAATTCAACAATGTCGGCTCCAAATCTGAATTCTCTTCAAATATAAAAATGCTAATGCTCGGTCAATACTGTGATCATCCACTCGATCTTCATGTAAAATGCTCGGTCACTACTAAAATTGTTTCCTCGACATATACTATCTTCCTCGGCAATTAACTGATACTCGGTCGACACTAGATTTTTGCTTGGCATACACTAACTTAGTCGACACTAACATAACTCAACTTAAACATGATTTCTTCATTTTTTCTCAGTTAAGCCTACCAGTTTAGTCTTCAATATTACTAAGATAAACAATACATTGTCCCATCATTGTACAACATAGTCAAGTACACTTTGTAGTATCAAGATAACTCAACCTTTCCCTAGGTGCTATTGTTACCATCCTTTATTTCCCTTCTCACAATAGATATAGTACTTTCCTAAGTAGCAACAGTCTTACCAATTAAGGTTTGACATCAATGACAATACAATAATTGCTTCAATTGCAATTTCCAACAATCTCCCTCTTTGGCATTGATGGCAACACCATATGATATCACCTGAATAACACATGGATTACCAACCAATCCAAAAACTTATCTATCCAGCAGAGAAAATTTATAATATCCTTAGCTTCATTCTGATTCAGAATCTATAAATCTCACTTCTGTGACTGTCAAAAGTATCTGGATCTCCCTCTATCCTGATCTTTCATTTATGTTCATCATCCCTACTCTTCAGTTCATGTGTTATAATATCATTTCATTTCAATCTCCCTCTTTGAGAAAAATGCCAAAGCAACAACTAAAACTTACATCCAATAGATGTAGATATATCTTGTGCAGCTTAGTGTTTCTCCCTCTGTCATCTTTCTTATGACTGATTTGTTGTCTTTGCTTCTTCTTCACAGCTCTAGGACAATCCTAAAGTGTGACAATCTTCTGCATCAATTTGTCAATTATTCTGTTGTAGCATATTTGATGCAGTGCTCCTAGCTTGACTAGGTAGCCTTAGTTAGGGGAAGGACCCCTAATTGACTTCTCAAATACTCATGAGCTTCTTTAGGTAAAGCTTTAGTGAATATGTCTGCCAATTGTTCTTTTGTATTCACATATTCCATTTGGACTTCCTTATCTTTAACCAATTCCCTCAAATAGTGATACTTGATTGCTATATGTTTGGTCTTAGTGTGCATCACTGGATTCTTAGAAATATTGATGGCACTTTTGTTGTCATAGAAAATAACAATATGTTCAGTGATTTCTTCTTTCATGCCTATCAACAACTGTTTTATCCATATCAAATTTGAATAGTTTACTGCAGCAACAACATACTCGGCTTCAGCAGTAGATTGGAAAATGCAATTTTGTTTCTTGCTTGTCTAGGAGACTAATCTCTGTCCAAGAAAGAAAGCTTCACCACTAGTGCTCTTTCTGTCATCTACATTTCCTACCCAATCAACATCAATGTATACTCTAAGTTCAAATTTGTCATTCTTCTTGTAGTATAACCCATAGTCAGCAGTTCCTTTCAAGTATCTCATGATTCTTTTCACCGCCATCATGTGTGTTTCCTTAGGATTGGCAGAGAATCTTGCCACAATCCCAACAGCTAGTGCAATATTTGGTCTACTATGTACAACATACTGCAATTTTCCAATCATGGATCTGTACAAAGTCTGGTTAACTTCTGCAGCATCATCATTCTTAGATAACTTTTGTCCAGTAACCATAGGAGTTCCTACTGGTCTAGCATCTTCCATTCCAAAAGTTTTCAGTATTTCATTAACATACTTAGACTGTGTAATGAAAATTCCTTTCTTCATTTGATATACTTGTAAACAAACAAAGAATTTGATCTCACCAAACATACTCATTTCAAATTTAGTTTGCATTTCTTTTGAAAAACGTTTACATAATGCATCTTGTCCACCAAAAATAATGTCATCAACAAAATTTTTGGCCAATAGAATACCTTTACTTTCTTCATCCTTCAAGTACAGATTGCTTGTGTCATTTGTTTTGGAAAATCCAATCTGCATCAGATAGTTATGCAACCTCTCATACCATGCTCTGGGAGCTTGTTTCAATCCATACAATGCTTTGTTCAGTTTGCATACCATGTGTCTTTTGTTTGGATCAATAAAACCTTTTGGCTTTTCTATGTAAACTTCTTCTTCCAGTACACCATTTAAAAATGCTGACTTGACATCCATTTGATATACCTTGAAAGCTTTATAACTAGCATATGCAAGCAGAGTTCTTACTCCTTCCAATCTAGCTACAAGGGAAAATGTCTCCCCATAATCTATTCCTTCTTCTTGTGCGTAGCCTTTGCATACAAGCCTAGCTTTGTTCCTAGTGATTTCACCTTTTTCATTCAACATGTTTCAAAACACCCACTTTGTTCCTATAACATTCTTATCTGTAGGTCTCGGCACCAGAGTCCAGGTTTCATTCTTCTCAATCTAGTCAATCTCTTCATTCATTGCTTGTATCTAGTCTTCATTTTCTAATGCCTCTTTAGTTGTCTTAGGTTCAAACACACATAGTAAGCATGTTGGATCCTTGGTTTTGCTTCTAGTCTGAATTCCAGTGTCTTTGTCTCCAATTATCTATTCAGGTTTGTGATGTCTTCTTACATATTTTTCCAAAATAGGTTCAGCATTTTTCTCCTCTATTTCATCAGGTTCCCCAACAAGATTGTCAGATTCAGCTTCTGAATGCTCGGCAACCTCTTCCTGATACTCAGCAGCATTACCTTGTAGCACGACATGTTCTTTTTCTCTCTCGACACTATTTTCCTGACGCTCGGTAATCATTTCCTGTCGCTTGGCATTGCTTGCTTAAGACTCGGCATCAGGTGCAAGTCTATTACCTGCCTCTTCTATTTCCTCAATGTACACAAAAGATCTGTAATCTTCTGGTTCTCTTTTGTTGTTGGCTTCATTTCTTTCTGCATACTCATCAATTTTTACATTCACACTTTCCACAATTTTGTTAGTGTTAGAGTTCAAACACTTATAAACTTTACTTTTTGTGGAGTAGCCTAGGAATATGCCTTCATCACTTTTGGCATCAAAATTTCCATTCCTATTGTCTTTCAATTAGTAACACTTGCTTCCAAAGATTCTAAAGTATTTAACACTCGGTGCATGCCCATACCATAATTCATAGGGTGTCAGATTTGTACCTTTTTTATTTGTACCCGGTTAAGAGTGTAAACAGCTGTACTTATAGCTTCTTTCCAGTATTTCTATGCCACATTCTTTTCAATCAATAATGTCCTTGCACAGTCCAAAATAGATCCGTTCCTTCTTTCTGCTATACCATTTTGTGGAGGTGTCCTAGGTGTGGACATATGTCTTTTGATTCCTCTATCATTGCAAAATAGATTGAATTCATTTGATGTAAATTCTCCACCTTGGTCAGATCTAAGACATTTTAGGTTCCTACCTATCTCCTCAACCTTAGCCAAATACCACTTAAAAGATTGAAAAGCATCAGATTTTTCTTTCAAAAACATTACATGCATCATCCTGGTATCATCATCAACAAACAAGATAAAATATCTAGCACCACAGTAACTTTTTATACCCATAGGTCCACAAAGGTCGGTATGAACCAAATCTAAAATGTGTTCAGAAGTAAAGGTTTTTCTCTTGAAACTTAACTTAGTCATTTTTCCTAACTGGCATTCTTTGCACATCACATTCTCAAGTTTCTTCAATCTAGGTAGGCCTCTTACTTTCTTCTTCTTACTTATCTCTACCAAATTGTCAATGTTAACATGACATAGCCTCTTGTGCCATAGCCAAATGTCATCAAGTTGTGCAATCATACATATTTCTTCATATAGGTCAAGATAGAACAAATTACCTCTAGTCTGCTCACCACTTCCAATCAGTTCACCAGTAGCATCAAATATCTTAGTTTTATTGTGATGAAATTCCACTTGGTAATCAGTTCTATTGAGCTGAGCAACACTTAGCAAATTATAATTCAATCCTTCAACCCAATAAGCATTTTCACAAGAGATTTTATCAGTTAGTTTAATCAATCCTTTTCCTCTAATAGGACATGGTGCATCATTACCAAATGTTACACTTTTACCTTTATAATGATGTAAGGTCTCAAACTTACTTTTGTCATCAATCATGTGATGTGAACAACCACTGTCTATAATCCATTTATCATCCTTGTTCACATAGGAAATCAATGCAGTTTTCTCATCCTCATCAGATTCATCTTTCATAGCAACATAGACTACCTCAATTTTAAAATCATCACTATCAGTGTCAGTCTCTTTTTCAGCAATGTAACAAGATTTCTTACCTTTTCCTTTGTAGTCTTTGTACCTTCGATAGCCTTTGTCATCTCTTCTATCTTTGTGTCTACTATTTCTTTCTTCATCTTTATCCTTCCTATCAGGACATCTAGCAGCTATATGACTAACTTTATTACATGCAAAACATATAATAGGGAGTTTACCTTTATATTTTCCTTTTCCTCTTCTCAGTCTTCTAGCCATAAGAGCTTCTAGATCTTCAAGATCTTCATTAGAAGTGTCACTGTCACTTTCACTTTCGCTTTCACTTTCACAGGTGCATCTTTCTTTTTCTTTCTTAGGCTTGTTCAGAACTAACTGTGACTTAAAAGTAGATTCAACATTTCCAATACTACCAACAGTGAAATTATCATAATTAGATAGTTCAAAAGTAGTCAGTTTTCCAATCAAACCTTCCAAGGTAAGCACATTTCCAGAGTTACATCTAGATTCCTAAATAGCTGAGATCTTAACAGCATATATAGGACGCAGAGTTCTTAGCACTTTTCCAATTATGGTCTCATCATCAATAGTTCCATTTTCTCCTCTAATAGCATTCACAACTTCTTTTATTCTACCACAATATTGTGCAATATTTTCAGGTTCATTCATTCTCATTTCATCAAACTTACCCCTGAGACTCTCGGCTTTAGCTTTCAACACATATAGATCACCACCATAGATCTTTGCAAGAGTGTCCCACATATCTTTAGTAGTTGTGCAGTCCTTAATATCCTCAAATTCTAGATAGCTTAGGGCAGATGCAATTTTCAGCATTGCCTGCTTATGTTCTTGCTTAGCTCTCATTTCCTTGGCAGTCAAAGGTACAACAAGTGTGACATAGTCATGCTCAATGTAGTACTTTGTAGAATCACCAATATCGGCCAGATGTAGCTTCATCAAGCTTTGCCATGTAGGGAAGTTTTCCTTGTTCATCTTCGGTACCTCCTTATACATCTTGATCATTTTCTTCAAGTCCCTTTAAATTTGTTTTTTGTAGACACCAATAAGCAACACAGCTCTGATACCAATTGTCAATATGATTTAGAACAACAGAGAGGGGGGGTGAATTAGTTGTTCTCAGGTCCTGATATATAAAATAACTTCAAAAAAAATTTCCTTAAATCAGATCAAGCAACCAAAACAAACTCAGTCATCACTGATTCAATAATAGAAACATATAACACTGCAGTCCACTACCCAGCTATAACTAACTTGTAAAACATAGAAATGTTCAAACCAAAACATTCACACAAGTATTGACACTAGGATTTATAGTGGAAACCCAATATGGGAAAAACCACTTTGTAACATGCTACTATTATTTTCACTCTTCTGAAGTGAGCTCGGTTAAAAGCCAACCCTGTCAAAGGTTACAATACACACTGTCAGGTGTGACCCGGTTAAAAGATTTCAATCACCCTGTTAAAAATGAGCCTTGTTACAGGATTACATACACTCCATTAGAATGCAACCTTGTTCAAAGGATTTAACATATGACTGTTAGGTCAACCTCTATTAAAAGGATTTTGACTATTACAATGGTTAGAAAGTAGCAGCAGTATTGATCTGAAAAACATACAACTCACTTTGAAAATATCAAATCCAATTCTGTACACAAATGTTGATTTACTGACTTTGAAACTTTTCCATCTCCATCTCTAATCTATTCAGAACTTTTCTTCAAGCAATCACCACACTCCTCCTTCAGCCTTTTCGCTTATACAGTCAATAAAAATTACTGTTCTTCCAACATCTACTTCATCCATGCATTCTCATACCTAATGTTTAGGTTCCCTTAATACTTTTCTCTGTTAGGTTAACTTATCTTTTGCCACTTAATCTCCTTGGTAGATCTTAGGGTTAGGTCAGATTCATTGAATCTACCTGCTTTATGTTCTTCATCTCCTCTTCTAGAATCATCTCAAATCTCATAAATATTTACAATAAAACATTTTACAAAGTATTAAATGCTTCCATACAATCAATAAATAAAGTCAAAACATTTTACATAATCCAAGAATTTAACAATGTCGGCTCCAAATCTAAATTCTCTTCAAATATAAAAATGTTGATGCTCAGTCAATACTATGATCATCCACTCGATCTTCATGTAAAATGCTCGGTCACTACTAAAACTATTTCCTCGGCATATATTGTCTTCCTCGACAATTAACTGATACTCGATCGACACTAGATTTTTTCTTAGCATACACTAACTCGGTCGACACTAACATAACTCGGCTTAAACATGATTTCTTCATTTTTGCTTAGTTAAGCCTACCAGTTTAGTCTTCAATCTTACTAAGATAAACAATACATTGTCCCATCATTGTACAACATAGTCAAGTACACTTTGTAGTATCAAGATAACTCAACCTTTCCCTAGGTGCTATTGTTACCATCCTTTATTTCCCTTCTCACAATAGATATAGTACTTTCCTAAGTAGCAACAATCTTACCAGTTAAGGTTTGACATCAATGACAATACAACAATTGCTTCAATTGTAGTTTCCAACATTGGCTACATGATATTGGAGAGTTCACTCTCAATTTGAGAGAAATGGTGATGAAATTTTAGATTGACGGTAAAACTCACATTCTTACAGTCATCTGTGACAATGAGTTTAGGATGATGTCGTGCAGGCGCATGGAGAGTTAGTTTTCGTCATGACCAGGTTGAGTGGGTAGCCCATTGCACATTGATGCCATCACAAGGGCAAAAAATATCCCAATACCATCTAGACATACATGAACTGAGAATCAAGCACTACAAGGTTTTTAGTGACATACCACCAGGTAGACCTACAGATAGAAGTATTGTGCATATTATTGAGTTAGAGGAGGGTGATAAACCCATCATGATCACACCCTACAAATATCCAAAGATATTGAAGGATGAGATTAAGAAAACCATCAAGGAACTACTTGATATGGGGCACATTAAACCAAGTAAGTATCCTTTTGCTTCTTCTGTGGTTTTGGTGAAGAAGAAGGATGGTACTCTTAGGATGTGCATAGATTATATGGTCCTGAATAGGAAGACTATCAAAAATAGGTACCCCATACCACAGATTGATGAGTTATTATATGAGTTACACAGAGCATGCTTCTTCTCCAAAATTGATTTGAGATCAGGCTATCATCATATTTGAGTCAGAGAGCGGGATATAGAGAAGATGACATTTTGGTGTCATTGTGGCCATTTTGAGTTTGTAGTTATTCCATTTGGGCTAACTAATGCTCCAACCACTTTTCAATCATGATGAACAAGGTCTTTCAGCCTCAGTTTGAGGAAATTTGTGTTAGTCTCCTTTGATGACATCCTGGTGTATAATAGGACATGGGATGATCATGTGCGACACTTAGACACTGTGTTGAGCATTCTGAACAGGGAATCCTTGTATGCAAAGGAGTCCAAAAGTGATTTGGAATTATCAGAGTTATTATATCTGGGTCATATTATTAGTGCACAGGGAGTAGGCATGGATCATGGAAAGATTCATGCTATTGTCAAGTGGCCTACTCCAGTAAACATGACATAGTTGAGAGGATTTTTTGGGTTGTGTGGGTTCTATAGGAGGTTTTTAAGTGGATACTCCAGGCATGCAACACCCTTGATGAACTTGATGAGAAAGGGGGCTTTCTTGTGGAATCCTGAGGCACAGGAGTGTTTTGATAAATTCAAGGAGTTGACGACTTCTTGTCCAATGCTAGCATTACCAGAATTTAGTAAGCCATATAAGCTTCACTGTGATGCATCTAGTGAGGGCGTTGGAGTGGTGCTTATGCAAGACAAGAACCTGATTATGTTTGAGAGTAGGAAGCTCAGGGGACCTGAGAGGAGCTTCAACATTTATGATAAGGAAATGTTGGCCATAATGCATGATTTGGCCAAATTCAGGCAGTATTTAGTGGGTAGCAAATTCAACATAAAAATATACCACAATAGCCTGAAACATTTGTTGGGGCGAGATCTTAATGACAGGCAATAGAAATGGGTTGAGAGGATTTTTTGGGTTGTGTGGGTTCTATAGGAGGTTTTTTAGTGGATACTCCAGGCATGCAACACCCTTGATGAACTTGATGAGAAAGGGGGCTTTCTTGTGGACTCCTAAGGCACAGGAGTGTTTTGATAAATTCAAGGAGTTGACGACTTCTTGTCCAATGCTAGCATTACCAGAATTTAGTAAGCCATATGAGCTTCACTGTGATGCATCTAGTGAGGGCGTTGGAGTGGTGCTTATGCAAGACAAGAACCCAATTGTGTTTGAGAGTAGGAAGCTCAGGGGACTTGAGAGGAGCTTCAACATTTATGATAAGGAAATGTTGGCCATAATGCATGATTTGGCCAAATTCAGGTAGTATTTAGTGGGTAGCAAATTCAACATAAAAACATACCACAATAGCCTGAAACATTTGTTGGGGCGAGATCTTAATGACTGACAATAGAAATGGGTAAGTAAATTACAAGCATATGACTTTGATATTACCTATTTCAAGGGGACACAAAACATAGTGGCAGATGCCTTGTCACAAAGACCCCACTTGAGCTTGATGACGGATGTATCAGAGGACTGGAGACATTTGATCCTTGCAGAGTATGCAAAGGATACATGGGCATCAAGATTCATAGACAGATCGGTTTAGGATAGTGATTTCAGTTACAAATGGCGCATCTATTTGGTGCCATGGTCAGAGGTGAAGAGGATGGTGTTGAGAGTTTATCATGACTCACCTATGGTAGGACATCCAGGTTTCTATAAAACCTACCGACGGATTCATGAGCGCTTTTCTTAGAAAGGGCTCAAAGCTGAGGTGTTACAGGCTAAAAGCACAATAAGCTGTCACCCTTTTACAAAGGAAGAGGCTAACAACACCAAAACTAAAAAACTTCAAGGGCATAAAAGTCACATTTCTATTTAGAATTTGAAGATGATGTAAACTGATAAAATGTGTGAAATAGGATGAATTTTATGCCTATAATTTTTTTTAAAAAAATTGGACATAAATTAATATTTTTTTAAAATTTCTAAGGTCTATTTTTCATGTTCTGCAAATACAGCAAATCAAGGGGTTTACCTCCCGTCAAATAATTATAAGTAAAACATTGTTTTTTCCTCCAATTTCAAAATGTGTTTTATATGACATGTATACCTAGTGCAAGAAAAAGGAAAGAAGTGTTTTCGATCTATAATTTGCCCGTTATAAGTATTCAAAGAACAACTTACACGAAATTAGTAGTTTTTGTCTCCCACCACTTTTCACCTATCAAAATTATTCCAAAATCCAAATAAATTATATATTCTTGAAGAAGATTCTCTTCTCTAGTGCCGCATATAATTTTAAATTTTTTTTAAATTGATTTACTATTTTTTTAATTTATCGAATCAGCAACTTCTCAAAGCTTTATATACCTACATGTAGTTTTTTACAAATTTGTTTAACATTTTCTAATTGAAATTATATAAAATTTATATGTCCAAAATTGTAGTTCCGAGATCTACAAAAGGGTAGTTTTAGTTTTTTTAAATTTTTAATTTGCAGAAGAGAAAAAAACACCACAAGTGCAAATTTTGCATCTTGGGTGTTTTTGAAGTTTTGGCTACCAAGCTGGCATGCCACTTAGGATGACTCGGCTGATTCTGAGTCGACTGAGTGGCACTTGGCTGAGTCCCCAAAGAGGTTGGCCCCTCATGACCGGTCATGTGGGCGACCCACGCTTTCAATCCAAAAGCTATATATGTGTGATGTTTTTAAAAAAAAATATATCAATTGCGAATTTACCTTCTTATTTTAGGATATAAGGATATTTTGAAGCAAGGAGTCATTTTTTCATGGAAGTTACAAAAAATTTTTGGTTTCGAAGGAGTTTGAAGACAAGTTTTTCAGTGATGAAATAGTAAAACAATAAAAAAATTCTTGCTTAGATATTTGAGCAATGGGAAATAAAAAGACTAGAACAAGGAAGTATGATCGTAAAAGGGATTACCAAATGAAAGGTCATACGAAACGTGTCCAAGAGCAACCGGTCGATGTTGAAGAAGAACCTATCATTGTAGAAGGTGCAACTCAACTAGGGGAGGATATTGGTAGTAGTCGAAGTATACATTTTTTTCCTACAATGCAGAATTTGATGGACATGAATGAGGAATCACTTATTAGTCAAATTGAACTGGAACACCTGGTACCTGAAAGCACTATTAAATTGCATCTCAAAAACATGTGGATGGAATATTTTGAGAGTAAATCTTTGGTGGGAAAAGCACGATTGTTTGCAAAGTTATTCAAGAAAAAAGAAATGACTCTGGTTTTGGAGTTGTTGGGTATTGATAATAGGAAAATTAGAGGAGGTAAAGTAAAAGAGAATAATTCAAAATTTACAAGATCCACTGAACATTGTTAACAGGGCAGATCATAAATGACCAGATTCAAATGCAGCTAGAAGAGCCTTGATGACTATGATAACTAGTAAGAAATTGACACATAGAAATCAAGTTCGAGCAATTTTTGATTTACTCAAGGTATCTTGAAGAACAATATAGAGATATATTAGGTACTTAAGGGCTTAAGGGGTCATGTTAGGTCTTTTTAGGTCTTAAGGGGTCATGTTAGGTACTTAAGGGCTTAAGGGGTCATGTTAGTGCTTAAGGGGTCATGCTAGGTACTTAAGGGCTTAAGGGGTCATGTTAGGTCTTTTTAGGTCTTAAGGGGTCATGTTAGGTACTTAAGGGCTTAAGGGGTCTTATTAGGTCCTATTAGGTCTTAAGGGCTTAAGGGGTCATGCTAGGTACTTAAGGGCTTAAGGGGTCATGTTAGGTCTTTTTAGGTCTTAAGGGGTCATGTTAGGTACTTAAGGGCTTAAGGGGTCTTATTAGGTCATGTTAGGTCTTAAGGGCTTAAGGGGTCATGTTAAAGGTCTTAAGGGGTTTTAAGGGATCCTATCAAGTCATGTTAGGTCTTAAGGATCTATATTAAATAAATTGATTATATTGATTCTACCTATAGATTGAATTTCTAAGATTGATTAAAGATTGAATATTGAAATTAAAGATTAATTTTAAAGTTAGATTTTAAAGATTGATTTAAACTTTCAATTCATTAAAGATTTTTCAGTAAGATTGATCAACTAGTTTTCAATTAATTGATCTAGATAGGGCTTAAGGGTGCATAATAGGGCTTAAGGGGTCTTACTAAATAAATTGATTATATTGATTCTACCTATAGATTGAATTTCTAAGATTGATTAAAGATTGAACATTGAAATTAAAAATTAATTTTAAAGTTAGATTTTAAAGATTCATTTAAACTTTCAATTGATTAAAGATTTTTTAGTAAGATTGATTAATTAGATTGATGAAAGATTGAACATAAATTAAAGATTAATTTTAAAGATCAATTAATTTTTGGCTTCAATTACAAAATCCAAACATGTATCAATGTACAAATAGATCAACATACAGAACATGCACGTACATATCAATGTAAATGTCTATATATCTCAAAAATCAAACATGTACATCAATGTTTAAATGTCTATATATATCACAAAATCCAAACATGTATCAATGTACAAATAGATCAATATACAAAACATGCACCTACATATCAATGTAAATGTACATATATATATCTCAAAAATCAAACATGTATATCAATGTTTAAATGTATGTATATATATATATATATATATATATATATATCACAAAATCCAAACATGTATCAATGAACAAATAGATCAACGTACAAAACATGTGCATGTACATATCAATGTAAATGTCTAGAGATATATCATGCAAAAAGATCAAACATGTGTACAACAATATAAATGTCTATATCACAAAATCAAAACATGTATCTATCAATGTAAATGTCTATATATCACAAAATCCAAACATGTATCGATGTAAATAGATCAACGTACACATGGACCTATATATATCAATGTACAAATGTCTACATATATCAATGTAAAGCATATATCTAGGTCAATGTAAAACATATCTAGAGATCAACGTAACATAAATACTCTCTAGTACATGTGTACTCTAGATCAAAATCAATGCCATAGATCTAAATCTATGAACACATCAACTACGTTGATGATTGCCATCACGTGCTAGATGTCCGGGCCTGTGTGGATGCTCGTCCTGCTGGACCTGAGTTTGTAAATGCAAATATACATACATATATATATAAGAACTTGAAATGTAAATAAATTATAAAATTTAATTTTTAAATTATTTTGTGTACCTCTGTATCATGATGAATAGGATCAACGGGCTCCTCTAAATCTCCATATGCAGCACGCATCGTAATGTCATGTACCACGTTTAAATAAATTTAAATTTAAATATAGAACTATATGTACACATGTATATCTATATAAATTGAAATTAAATCCATATTCTTGTACCTGCTGTAATGCACGTCCAAGGTTGGATAACTCAGAAGAGTGCAAGGACACTACATCAGGATCAATGGCCTTGTCCATAAGTAAATCTGAGAATCTATTGTGAACTCGTGAGGTCGTAGCCTATGTCTGCTATGTGGGAGCCTATGTATGCTGTGGAGGCGTTGTAATATCATCCACACTATGTCTAGAGGAACCTGCCTCTGCATCTGAGCCCTGTCCTCGATTGTTGCTTGTGGAGGATCTACGACACTGTCCTCCTCCAATGAAAGTAGGCATATCACATGGCTCAATCACATGCAACATATAAATCCTCTGGTAAGCAGCCATGAGATCACTCACTAACATACCACTAATCTCATGAATGTGATCCTTAGGTAGTCATCCTATCTCATCTGGAGTAGGAAGATCAAATCTGATGTACGGGTCATAAAATGGACTAGATGGTGATACACCTGCACTCATCTGTGATCAAAGCATGTACCTACCCACACAATCAAATGAAAACTGCTCAACCTGAGTCACGATGGTGGTAATGCTAGAATACATATCTAAATGCATGTCCTCAGCTGCAACCTGCCCAGCTCTAGTGTAGGTCTCCAAAACTTTTGGAAGAACCAAAAGGTTTTGACCCACCAATGCCCTCTTACTAGGGGGCTATGGTATATCGGGTCATCTACACTTATCCTAATATCTCCCCCGACCTTGACCAACATGTGGAGGTAGATCTGTGTAGTCAACATCGTAGCCCAAATGAAACTTTGCAAACAATTGTTTGCAGAAATATAGTGGCACCTCATCATTTTGGGGCCACATATGATGTGATGCTAACCATCTAGGATATATAAAAGGGGCCACTATGTCATCTGTACATTTTGTGACCCTATATGCTCAAACCACCCTCTTCTCGATGTAATGGGTGCCAAACATGTTCTTAACCTGAGTGACTGAAACATCTAAATCAATTGTCCTCCAACCTACTGTCCCTATGACAATGCTAGATAGGCTATAATAAAAAGCATCAATCAATACATCATCATATGGATTGTATGATTGAGCCTTCTGAATCATACTCATGAGCTCAGTGCGTATAGATGTCAATTTCTCCTTATTAGGGAGAGTAGTACTATTCTGCAGTGTCCGCTCTAACACAGTCAAAGCGGCCTGCATCTTAGAGATAGTCTCATCTCTACGACTATCTCTACTATGTGGGGCCTGGGTACTATCCTGGTCTGAGGGAGCTCGTGATCCCTGACTTTTATGGACACTCTGATCTAAACCACTAGAATCCATGAATGATGTGCACACAAAGGTAATATATATATATATATATATATATATATATATATATATATAAAATAAATTAAAAAGATCTAACTTTCAATTTGTACATGTGTACATACTTCAAGTAAACATGAAAATATTTAAAACTTCAAACAAACACATATAAACTAATTTTCAAATGCATTTGTACATAATATAAATTAAATATTAAATTAAACATTTAAATTCATGCATTTACATATGTACATGTAATATTTTTAAATATTTAAAAACATAATTTAAACTCAAGCATAAATACACATGTATTCAATCATGGTGTACTAGAACAAATTCATGCACGCATATTTACTAATTTGAATGCATATTTATGTACATATTTACTTTACACACATGAGAAAAATTAATTTGTACAAATTTCCATAACTAGGAAGGGAAAAACATTATATTTAAATTAAATACTTTAAAAGAAATGGTGAAAATATATAATAATCTGGAAAGGGGTTCATGGGTCTTAAGAGTCTTAATTAGGTCTTGAGTAACCTGGTCTTATGGGTCTTAAGGGTCTTATGAGCTCATCTTAAGGGTCTTAATTAGGTCCTATTGGGTATTAAGGGTCCTATTAGGTCTTAAAGGTCTTATTGGGTCCTATTGGGTCTTAAGGGTTACATTGGGTCTTAAGGGTCTTAATTAGGTCTTATTGGTTCTTAAGGGTGAACTATTTTGACCTATTAAGTTCTATTAGGTATTAAGTGGTCCTATTAGGTCTTAAGGGTCCTAATAGGTCCTATTCAGTGGATGATAAGTCTTAAGTGGTACAATTAAGTCTTAAGTGGTCCTATTAGGTCAGTAAGAGTAGATAGTCCATTATGTTTTAATTGGTACTATTAAGTCAAGTATTGGGTCTTATAATTGGGTCCATCCTATTAGGTTTTAATGGTCTTATTAAATGTCTTAAGGGTAGGTCCTATTACATGTTTTTAAAAGTTTCAGTTTACGTTTTACTTAAATTATATATATGTTTTCTTAGGATTTAGGTTTGTACATTTAAGTTTTATGTGTTAATTTTGTACATTTTTAAAGGTAAATACATTAAAAAATAATTAAACAATATATGCAAAAAAAATAATTAAAAAACACAAACAAAATTTATTTTTTTTTAAAAAAAAAACCTACCTCGAACTCAGCTGAGTTGCACTATCACTCCCTCTAGGTCACCTATCCTTAGCCCCTCAATGTTCAAATGAGTAGCTTTGGGCATTCGCAAGGCTACTTATGGGGATGGGTAGACTCGGCCGAGTAGGACTCGGCTGAGTCTACCCTGCCACGTAGGCACCATTCAGCGCCATGTGGCGCTTCTCTTTCTTCGGCCAAAGAGGACTCGGCGAGTCCTACTCGGCCGAGAGGTACTCGACCGAGTTGACGAGATAGCCGAAAGGGTGACAAACTATCGTTCTTTCACCCTACAGTATGTTAGATAGTGTCCTACTTGCTAGTAGAATAAACAAGAGAACTCTTATCCAGCTGGTTTACTTCAGCCACTTCCTATTCCTGACAGGAAGTGGGAGAGTTTGTCCATGGACTTCATCACAGGACTAGCGAGAGCCTAGGGTAGAGATTGTATATATGTTGTTGTTGATCAACTTATGAAGTTTGCCCACTTCTTTCTGATCACTACTACATACACTGTTATGCGGGTGGCAGAGTTGTTCTTCCGTGAGGTATTCAGGTTGCATGGCTTACCTCGAAGCATCGTCAATGATAGGGACAACAAGTTTATGAGTCACTTTTGGTAGGATTTATTTAGATTGTGCAGGACAGAGCTCACTCCGAATACTAGCTACCACCTCCAGACCGATGGATAGACTGAGATAGTCAAAAAATGGGTGGAGGGATACCTCAGGAACTACATAGCAGGGCAACATAAGGCTTGGGTTAAGTGGATTTACCTATGTGAGTATTGCTACAATTCCACTTATCACATGTCTATTTAGATGTTACCTTTCATGGAATTATATGGGTATGAGGCACCCAATTTCATGGATTTGTTGTTGAGTGATAGTAGAGTGCCTAGTGCGAGAGGTTTGTTATAGGAAAGCCATGACATTGTAAAGGCTTTGAAAGAGAACATCACTAAGGTACAAAATCACCAGAAGCAATATGCAGATTAGAAGAGGACTAAGCAGACTTTCGAGGTAGGGGATATATTCTATTTGATGTTGCAACCTTATCGCCAATCCACTATCAAAAAGAGTGGTGTCGAAAAACTTAAGACACAATACTATGGACCCTTCAGGGTGATCAGGAGAATCGGTGAGGTGGCTTATGAGTTAGATTTTCTGATAAAGAGTAGAGTCCATAATGTTTTTCATGTGTCACGTTTCAAAAAGGCGTTAGGACACCATATTGTTCCTTCTATAGTGCTTCCACCCTTGGATGATTAGGGGAAGTTAGTTTTAGTGCCAGAGGCTATCATTGAGTTTAGGGAAAGGAATTTGAGGAGGAATACCATCAAGGAGTATTTGGTGAAATGGAAGGACATGCCGATTGAGGATGCCACATGGGGGAGTGAGGAGATTTTACAACTTCCATAGTTGAGATTGCTTGAGGACAAGCAATGTCGGGAAGGGCGGACTGTGATGTCCCCTTCTAGCTAAAGACATCATTCTAGTTATTGATTAGCCTATCATTAGGCCCTCGTAGGCTAGTAGAGATGAATAGAGGGTCATTTTGTGCACAGGGGAGATATGCTTATTTGATGGTTTGACTTTTGTAGAGCTCAGTACCCTTGATTTGGTATGGAGAGGTTTTAGACTCTGTTTGTCTCAGTTTTGCTATTTTTAGCAACTTTTAGAGTCATAGAGATGGACTCCTACTATTTTTAGAAATATTATTTGATCACATGGAAAATTATTGGGCCAACTCCAGTTCCAAATAGTTAAGCCAGATTCTCATTTTTGAGGGAGTTATTTAGTTTTCAATGGTTATATATTAATTAAATGGAAAAGGATTTAATATAAAGTTAAATTGACTTTATATTTAAATCACTTAAGTGATGGGTTTGTAACACATCGAATGGGGCCATTTGAGTATTTTATTTTGGAGGAGAATTATTATAAGTTTTCCCTAATTTTAATTCAATGAAATATTAATGATTTTATTTAATGTTATTTCATTAAATAAAATTGTAGCCTTGAAGATGATTTTTTATTAGGGTTTTGGAGGCCTATATTTGCTTGGGAAATGAAGAATGAGCTATCCATTTTTATTGTTATTGATTATTGCTTCTTGCTTTGAGCTCTGGATAAGGGTTTTCAGTATTCACCATTGGAGAAATGTAGTTTTCTTATGTGTTCACCATTTGAGCCAGTGAAATATCTAGTGAATTTGGTATTCGAGAGAGTCTCATCCAAAGATTCTATTGTACTTCAATATAGTGATTTTCTACAATGTGCGTGAATAGTGATTTTGCTACAGTACCATGAATAGTAAAATTTCTTCAGTGTCATGAATAGTGTTGCTACAATGCGTGAACAGTGCCGCATCAAGTTTTACTAGTTATTCTTGTTGGTTAGAAGTGTGGAAGGAAAATGATGGCGTGAAGAATGAGGGTAAAAAATCTCAGTCCTTACTATGAAAATAAGATTGCAGCAACATCTTCTGAAATAAATCAAGTTCTTTATGCTTTGTAGAACTCATTTTTTGTATTGTTTATTTTTCGGAATCAGTTATCTTTGTACTTAGTGTTGCATGGTGAAATTAAATAAAATTGCAGTAGTTGTCTGATTTTATTTCAGCATTCTCATTTCAGTCACTTGTTTGATTCAAAACCCTTATTGAAAGAATTTAAAAAAAAACATAAACTTGCAAAACAAGCAAATAAAAAATATCCAGTACAACAACAGAGCCTGTGAAGGGTTCTTACACTGGTAGCCAAGAGTTTTCGATTTTATGATTTGAAGCTTGGAATGTATTTTCATCTGAGTGGAAATTTTCATTCTAGAAAGAAGTTGACCATTTACATACATTGTTTCTGTAAAAATAGCATGATCATTAATTTTTTTCTACAATTAATCCACGGTGATTGATCATTGTTAGGTGCCTTTTCTGCTTTCTGGTTAAAAGCATACCCTATTTCCTATTTAGCAAAAAATCCAAAAATTCTATCAAAAGAAGGGAGTTGTACCTTCAAAACAAAATTCAAAGAGGAATTATTATCAAGTTCACTTAATTGTTGATTAACAAGTTGGTTTTAAGGGCATTGGAGTCAAAAAAATTTTAAATATTAAAAGTCTAACTTGTTAACCAACAAACTGTAATGTCCCTTTTCTAACTTGTTGACTAGAGTGAACTATTAGTCTAGCAGTTGAGTTTTTGAAAGAAAATGAGTTAGGGTTAGGAAACTTTGGAGATAGTTGATCGAACAAGATGGCACTATCATTTTTTTGGGCTCCCAACTACGATGAACATAACGCCCTTTTCCATAACTACTATTTCTAGTAAGTCATTTTTCAAACACTAGGTGAGCCAAAATTATTAACATTTCTATTTTTGAACGTATTAGTAGGAGCAATGGATATCATTGGTTCAATATTTAGTACAATATAATAATTTTATTTTAAATAATAATAAGTTAATATTTTATAAAGTTAAATTAACTATTTAATTTTATCATTATTTAATATATAATAAAGACTATTTGAATGCCAAGATCAAAGTACAATGCAAATATATAATAAAGGGGCCTTTGGATCACATTATCACGAAAAAAAATGGTTTGCAAGCAGAATTTTGGCATAAGATTGAGGACTCAAAAACAAATGAAAATGAATCTCACTACATTGAGCATGGCCCTTCTATTCTATCTTCAACAAAGAATTGTTTCACACTGGATATAAGAAAATAGTGAAATAGAAAATCTGTTTGCTTGTTAAGTGTCTTCTCGCATGCCCTGCAAGAGCCTGCTTCGACGAGAAGACTGCAAAACAAATTCTACATATGTATTCTTTGTCCATTGATAATTCTCCTCTAATACAACAGATTTGCGAAGTGTAAGTAATAAATGAAGGCAACGTCACAGATTTATAGATCTTCTTGTCTATGACAAGAAGAGCGATTCTGTCCAACTTTGTGGAAAAGGCAACTTTGAAACAAGGTGGTGGGATTTTCAGTGAAATGTAGAGAGCGGTGTGACTTTTACAGAGGTTGCTTCGGCTCACATTCCTCAACTGTATATAACGGTTCAAAATTTATTTGGATTAAGGTTATATTTTTATAAAATTGTATAGAGGAGAAGATTTAGTAGTTGAGTATTCTAATTTGATGCTTCTCAAAATCGGAGATGAAAATTTCAAATCATTTTCAGTTTTTTGAAACAGCTTACTTGGCAAGTCCCTTGCTTATAACTAAGGTTTCGGAACCACAACATCAAATATGATGCTACATCAACATTCTTTTTATCGAGGTATCCAAAACATCAGCGTCTATCCAGCCATCAGAAACTAAAATTTTATCACGGATCCCTCCTTGGTAAGATTTAGGTTTTTGATGGCTGGATAGTTGTTTATGTCTTAAAAAAGTGAGACTATAGATGTGCAAAAGGGACACTCATACTTGTGCACTTGATGTGGCATTGCATGATTGGTTGCTTTTTAGAATAAGGGATACGTTTCATTCAATTACAAGTACTCATCATCGCCAATAACAACTTTAAAGCCACAACTATTGGTGCAATGTTGTCAAAATTATTGGACATTAAATCAACAAGTGTGGGTATAAAATCAACAATTGCTATAACAACCATTGGAGCAAGTTGGGTATTGGGTCCTTTCCCTAAATGACATTTTAGATTATTAGTAAATCATAGAAAATATTATAAATAGCATATATTATTTTATGTTATTATATAAATATATATTATTATATACAATATTTATGATAAAATATAATTTTCTGTATGATATTTTAAAATAATATTTTTATTATTTATTATCTATTTGTTTTCTTTTACAATCTTTTAAAAAATAGAACATATGAATTTAGAAACTAAATTTGATATTTTTGCATATATTGCTAATTTATTATTATTTTTAAAAAAAACTACATTCTTTTACCTTTTTAAAAATCAATATTTATTACAATGAAAGGCATTGAAATGACCAAATCATTGTAAAATGTTTAAATGACAACTAGGGATGACGGTCAAAATCTTATTGAATTTTTAAAATATTTTATTATGAATTTTTAGAATAGTTTCTATTTTATTATATGAATTTAGCATCTTATTGAATTTAATTCATCAATTTTTAATAAGATTGTCCTAAATATGAATTTAGAAACTTGTCATATTAGTTAAAATTTGACATTTGATATTAATAATTATTAACTAATTATAATAATATTAGTATGTAATATAATTCAGTAATATAATTCTTTTATTGTTTATTATCTATTTGTATTCATTTAGAATCTTTTCAAAATAGAACATATGAATTTAGAAACGAAATTTGATATATTTGCATATATTGCTTATCTATTATTTATTTATTTTAAATTTACATCCTTTTTACCTTTTTAAAAATCAATATTTTTTTAAATGAAAGGCATTGAAATGACCAAATCGTCAAAAAATGTTCAAATGACAAATAGGGGTGATTGTCAAAATCTAGGCATGTTCTTGACTACGTTATGTTGTATCGATATATTTGTTATTTTCTTATCAGTGTTAGCTTTATCAAAAAAGATGAGCACTACTTCATCCATATTTATAAGCTAACCCTTATTATTTTCAACTTCACTCTGCTATGTCTAAATATTTGTTGTTGTCAATGGAGAGAGAATAGCTTTGTAAGTTGTGTTTTTATCTTCCAATCGAATCAAGCTCTTTGATTATTTCACTAGACATCACCATGAGAGAGAGAGAGAGAGAGTTCTGAATTATTGATTTCAAAAAGCTCGGTTGTCCATTTCAATTTCCATGTCGCTTGTGAAGAAAAGGTAGTGAAAACTAGCAATCAGATATTATTTAAACTCTATTACCTTATCAAACTTCTCTATTCACTAACAATAACAATAGATTATCATCAAATTATATTATATAATATTAAATATATTATAGTTTTAATATATACTAGGTCATTTAAATTATTAAAAATATACTAATCTATTACATTTTAAATAACTATTGTGGTATATTGGTATTGGCATGTTATTATGGTTAAGTTGTGGTCTTGTTCTTACCATCAAAGATCAAATCCTATTAGGGTGCTATTGTTGAATGTTTAAATGGGAATGAGGTTTCCCATTTGTAAAGCAAACATCCTCCTTGCCTATGTAAAACAAAGCATTCAAAAAAGGTCTATAACAAATGAATTTGTTTAAGAAACTTTCAAATAAACTTAATTGGCGGAGATAAAGCTAATAGCCATAACCCTAGGCAACGAGCTCTGTGGTGAATCAAAATAGGGGTTTTGAAACAGATTTTTGAACTTTAGTCAAAACATTATAGAGGCACATTAGATGTTGTGGTTGCAACATCTGTAAAAAAAATGCTTACACAATGTGAAAACACACACTCGACCTGTGAATTGTTCGAATGCCCTGGAAAACATGCTTGCAAATCATGGAAGTATAGAAGGACGATAACTATCTGCCTAAATTCCTAAGGGAAAAGTAGTCTCAGAGGAGTCACAAATCACGCCATGAAAAGTTTGATAGAATGACCCTAAGAGAGATCATCATAGTTTAGCAAAGAATGGAATTGGTGAAAGTATTTTAACAAATAGGAAACATTATCTAATAAAACAACGTTGTCTCCATAAGATGTGATTCCATAGATTTTTGGCCTTCAAAATTTTTAAGATAATGAAAGTGTAATGACATGGGACTCAACCAACTTGAGCTCTTGATAACTACTTGTCATCTTATCCATCCAATTTTATAGCCAATATTCTATAAATAGAATGTCATCCTAAGCCATTGACACATCTAGTTATGCATTGTTATGTTATTGGTGAGAGCACTCACATACCATCACCCTCAACACAACCACCATAGCATGACACAACAAGGGTTAGTTTTCAATTAAAAAAATGTTTTTATTAATGCTATCTAACCCTTTGCTATATCTTGAGTATTGCATTTGATTTTGGGTAAATGAGTTAATTTAGTTAGCTTATTTGCATGCTCAAAATTTTATGTACACATCAAGACAATTCAAGGTTTGGTTAACATTTTTCTCATTCTCAAGTTAGAGGGATAGGGAAATATAGGGAGATATGAGGGGAAAGAGGGGGGGAGAGAGTGAGTAAGATGAATAACAGAAAGAGAAAAGAGAGATAGCAATGTGAAAAGATCGATAGAGATAAAAATAGGGAGGGAAACGTAGGGAGAGATAGTGAGTGTGTAGATAGATGGATCAAAATCAAATATCAAAGGGGTATAGCTATGAGGGGAGAGACAAAGAGGAAAAGAGTGGGAGAGAGAGAAATAAGAGGAGGAGAGGGGGGAGATGAAGAGATAGAACGATAAAGATATATGAGGTGATAAATAGATAGTAGATAGATAGATAGATAGATAAAACAAATCAAACATAAATAAATGAAATAGGATATAGATAGATAGAGGTGAATGGTAAAGGGAGTGGTAAGATAAGCTAGAGATAGGGATGGAGAAAGGAGTGTCTATGTGTGTGAGTAAGAAAGATATAAAGATAGGGATTGAGATGTAGAGAGGGAGAGTTTGTGAGTTAGAGAGAGACATAAAAATAGAGAGGGATAGAGATCCCTATATATATTACAATATCAACATTTGATATATATTTTACTATCCGCATAACCATTGCACCCCTTAAACATACAAGTTCTAGTGATAGTGATCTTCAACAAAATATTCAAATTCAACATAGGTTTCAAAGCACTAAATAACATTGACAATGCTAGGAATAGGAATTGTGTAATATCCCCAATAGCGATATTGCACAAAACTCCCACAATTTGAATGTATTGTTTCAAATCATTATGTCGTGTAACTCAAGATTCATCAAGAGATAGCAGAAAATGTTATTTATTGTTCATTGTCCAAGTAGCAGTTCTTTGATGGTTCTAAATTATGATAGAGCCATGCTTTCCAAAAGAATGTGTAATTGCACAAATCAAATGTTCTCAAAAAATAAATGAGGGTCTGTCACAACCATTTTTTTTGCAAGTGAAGTTAGTTTCTAAAATTTAGGATTAACCCCAAGTGGATCACCAAATGGTAAAGAACGCACAAAGAGAAGACTAGTCGTCTCATTATTATTTTATTTTTTTTATCTTTATTTTGTGGCAGAAAGGGCAAAAACATCTTTCACTTTATTAACTTTTCTCAACATTTGTAGACTCATAATCAATGGGAAACACATTTTGTGGGCTCCATGCTTAAAAGAGCCACCACGTTTTGAATGTTGATGATGACTGATATAGGTTGGATTACCAAATTTTAAAGAAGAATTCATGTTAACTCTTGGAGAGAAATTTGGGGAGCTCGGTGGTCTCAAGTTCGAGTATTGATCTGTTAAACCCTAACGAGATGATTAATGTTAAAAAAATTTATGACGGTGGACGGCTAAGATGTGCCACATGTAGTGCATAACCTCCTCTTTAATTCTATGCACTGAATATTGACAGTTGGGTGGTCTCACGGTAGCGAAGGAAGCTTTTGAGGAGGAATGCATGTTTATTGTATTCATGGAGCTCATGACCTCCTCTTGATCTCTCTACACCGAATCTTGACATCTCGATGGTCTCAAGTTTGAGTCCTTATTCTTTCTTTTGCGAGATCTATCCTCTGTGGTTCTTTCTTCCTGTAGTTTGTTTATTTCTCAGACATTGTTAATTTATGGCCAGTGTGCTCCCATTCTAAGTGCCAAGGAAATGGTGGGTGCAAGAACAGGGCAGCGAAGACATTGCAGAGCTAAAGTTGAGACTCTAGCCAAAGAAGAAGATCACGATTTTGTGAATCGACTCATGTTTGCAGGTGAGGGAAAATGAGGATCCGCTCTGGAAGTTCCTGGATTTCTTGGAAGAAAATAAAAGTTTGGTTTTCATATTCATTCAAATGTTGTTTGGTTTTTGTTTCAAAAAGTAGAGGTATGTATCACACCGAATAATCTTGATGCTATGTTTATTATTATATTAAATCTATAATTGGAATTGGATGCTCTCTCTCCACTATTGTGTTGCACCCTGCCTATTAGATGAAGGTTGTCTCTAATGTTTAATAAAAAATCAACACCCTCCTTGTTAGAAGATGTTTTTTCAGTACCAATTGAGGTGCCAAATTGATTAGCAATGTTTTTCTTTCTGACAATGCTTATTTTCCCTTCTTTATAATATCTCTGGAAGCATCTAGTTGTCCATGGTTGTATATGAGTATCATTTGCAATATTTTAGACCATTGGCGGCGCTTACACCTCTTTAGACAATGGTTTTTATTTTAGATATTTGTGGCAGCATTATATGTTGTTTTGGAATCATTTTCTTGTGTATCACTGGTAACGTCTTTTTAGTTCTATCTAGAATTGTTTTATTATTACAAGACATAGGAGGCGGTTAAGCCATGTCACAAATCTCGAGGGGAGTACTGATCATTTTTCCAACAATCTCCCCCTTAGTGTTACCTGAGGGGATTCAAACCAGTGACCAAGCTTTGATAGCAATTGTTAGGAATAGTCCCAAGAGATAACTGAGAAGGGGGGGGGTGTGAATTAGTTATCTACAAGTTTTAATTCTTTATCCAATTAAGTATACTTAAACATAAAGCATAAACACAATGAAACAACACTTGAACACAACACCAATATTTTGGTTACGAGGAAACCCAAATAGGTAAAAACCCCGGTGGGAATTGACACCCACTAATAATCTGCACTAGTGTATTATGATCCTTGTTAGAAGATCCTTAACCTTGTTAGGAGTTTCCTTTACAATGCATTTAGTACAGTGACCAGGTCAAGGGTCAGACCCTATTAGGAGTCTTTTACAATTAACCCTGTTAGGGGTGAGGATGCACTATCTGAGAGCTCACTGCTCAAAGGGGTGAAGGCTACAACCTTCTGAATAACAGATACACACTATATCTAGATCTTGGTGAACTATTCTTTGACCTACCATCTGGACTAGTTCCAATGTATAACATAAACTCTTTACTTGGTCACATAGACCTTCTGCTGATGGCTCAACACTTCGCACACTCTGCTCTACTCTTCACAATCAATCCTGAACCATGACTTAGCAATCACAAATGACTGCCTATAAATATCTTTCCTCTAAATAATATAATCAAGTCGGCCTATTAGAACCACCTTGAAATTATATTAGATAAACCATAACATACTCCAATAATAATTCTATCGGCTCTACTAAGCACGCAACACAATTTGGGACCTGTCCAATATTAATAAATGTAGACACACTCTACACATTGTCATCTCTACCAACTTAAGTAAAACTTTCTCCTCAAGATGAATGACATCATGCGCTCTTAACCAAACATTGTTAACTCTTCTCCAATCACTAATCCAAGGGCACATATCGTAATGATAGGTGCAACTCCTGAACCAATATAATCTTTGTCGGCTCTTCTGAATAAACATAGGAAACTGCTACTAGTGAATAGCAAGTGCATCACTTCACTTCTACTGATCATCAAACTCTGTGTTCATGAATGTAACATCACTAGTATGTCTTCATCACATATCCAAAGGCACAAGGCTCCATGATGACTGTACGGACAAACACTCATAGAACACTGCCTGTAACTCTTTCAAGAACACTGCTAACACAAGCTGCTACATAACTATCTGTACTAACAGTTGTCCTCTACATCCATGATATCATGCTGATAACATGTCCATGCTACACATACTCAAAGCTTACTGCATAAGTCTTCCATGCATGCTACTTACCATATGTTGTCATCAATGAAAAATATACATGTTGTTTGGTGTGGAGTCTGATCAGTCTCCAAGTGGGAGATTGTTAACACATCAAACATTTCCCTAGGTTGACTCATCAAGCTTTTTCTTAGGTTGACTCGTCAAGTATTTTTAAGGTTAACTTGTTGACCGACATAAGCCTTGTTATATTGGCTTAGGGTTAGGGATTTCATTATGATGTATGATTTTAGTACTTGCAGTGGAATTGAGCTGTAAGGGGATTACAGATTGTAATCAGGTTGTAATCACTGGATAATAAAATATTGGACTCATTGTTGGAGGACGTAGCCCAAGGATTGGGTGAACCATGTTAAATCTTTGTGTCTTGTGTTCTCTTTTGTGTGGTTTATTATTTTCTAATATTGGTTATATTTGCATGTAATTGTTATTTCTACCTTGTTAATCCTAACAAGTGGTATCAGAGTGAGGTTATTTCATTCATTCTTTCATCTATTCTCTGAAGCAGGTCTCACAAGTCAGTGGGAGAGTCTCTCGGTTAAGTGGGAGAAATGGCAGATGAGGGTAGGCTGAAGGTTGAAAAGTTTAATGGGCAGAACTTCCAGTTATGGAAGATGCAAATGGAGGACTATCTCTATCAAAAGGATTTATGGTGGCCATTAGAGGGAATAGCCAAGAAAGAGGCAACAATGTCTTAGGAAGATTGGGATATTTTGGATAGGAAGGCACTAGGGAGTATTCATTTATGCCTGGCACAATCGGTGGCATTCAATATTGCTGGAGCAACGAAAGCTAAAGATCTGATGGATACCCTAGCAAAGTTGTATGAAAAGCCTTCAGCTTCAAACAAGGTATTTCTTATGAAGTGTTTATTTAATATGAAAATGGTAGAAGGTGGATCAGTTGCTGATCATTTGAATGAGTTTAATACAGTTACAAGTCAGTTAGCCTCAGTTAAAATTACTTTTGATGAAGAGGTTAGGGCTCTCTTGATTTTGTGTTCTTTGCCAGAAAGTTGGAATGGCTTGGTAATGGTTGTTAGTAATTCTGTTTCTAGTTCTAATACCCTAAAGTTTGATGATGTTATTGGTGTTATATTGAGTGAGAAAATTTATAGGAAAAGCTCAGGGGCATCCACATCGGGTAGTGTATTGAATGCAGAAAGCAGAGGCAGAACAAGAGATAGAGGAAACAACTCTGAAAATCATGGGAAATCAAGAGAAAAATCAAAGGGAAAGAGGTCTAAATCCAAAGGGCCAAATGATTGCTGGCACTGTGGAAAACCAGGTCATAAGAAGAAAGATTGTTGGTCTTGGAAGAAAGATCAAGGAGACAAAAATGATGGAAACAAGGAGGCAAATGTGGTAAGTAACAAATTTGCAGAGGATGCTTTTCTCTTGTCTTTAGAAAATGTTGATGATTCATGGGTGTTAGATTCGGGGGCTTCATTTGATGCTACACCCCATAGAGGTTATTTTGTTGATTATGTCCAAGGGGATTTTGGGCTAGTTTATTTGGGAGATAATGAACCCTGTCAAATTGTTGGAAAAGGGAAAATCAAGATTAAGTTGCACAATGGGAATCATTGGCTACTACAAGAGGTAAGACATGTTCCAAGGCTAAGTAGAAATTTAATTTCAGTAGGGCAACTCACTGATGAGGGTTTCATAGTTACTTTTAATGATAAAAATTAGAAGGTTTCAAAAGGTTCCTTAGTAGTAGCAAAAGGTGTGAAAGTAGGCACCTTATATCTTTGTACAGGTCATACTGTTCCTTCTACTTTAATTATTTTAGAAGATAATAAATGTTCAGGAACAGTGGCTGTAGTTGAGTAGGAAGAACATCAAACCATTGCTATAGATTCTGACACAGCACTGTGGCACAAAAGACTTGGGCACATGAGTGAAAAAGGTATGAAATTAATTCATTCAAAGAAAGTTTTACTTGGTTTGAAATGTGTCAATATGGATTTCTGTGAAAGTTGTGTTTATGGAAAATAAAAGAGAGTTAGTTTTGTGAAGAGTGGGAAGGAAAAGAAAAATGAGAGATTAGAGCTTGTGCATATAGATGTATGGGGACCAGCTCAGGTATCTTTCCTTGGTGGCTCTCTGTATTATGTTACATTTATAGATGATGCAACAAGAAAAGTATGGATTTATTTCCTTAGACATAAATCTGATGTATTTCAAACTTTTAAGAAATGGAAATGCTTGGTTGAGAATGAGACTGGTAAACAGTTAAAATGTCTCAGATCTGATAATGGTGGTGAGTATTGCAGCACATAATTTGAAGATTATTGTTCCTCAAATGGTATTCATAGGCAGAAAAATGTACCAAGGACTCCACAAGAAAATGGAGTGGCTGAACGCATGAACAAGACAATAATGGAGCGTGCAAGGAGTATGAGGTTGCATGCTAGGCTGCCCAAAAATATGTGAGCAGAGGTTGTGAACACTGTTGTTTATTTAATCAATAGAGGCCCCTCTACTCCTTTGGACTGTGGTATTCCAGAGGAAGCATGAAATGGTAAGAAGGTGAGTTATTCTTTTCTCGAAACCTTTGGTTGTGAAGCTTTTGCACTTATAGATTCTGAAAATAGAACCAAGCTAGAAGCTAAGTCAAAGAAATGTTTTTTTGTTGGATATGGCATTGATGAATTTGGTTATGGGCTTTGGGATTTTGAAAATCATAAAATTGTAAGAAGCAAGGATGTCATATTCAATGAGAAAGTATTGTACAAAGATCTGTTGCTGCAACATGAGAAGAAAGAAAATGATTATGTAGTGCTGGATGATATTCCAAATGATAATGTTCCAAAAATCTCTTATGCTCCGCAACAACAGCAACAAAAAATACCACACACCCCAATGAGTGTTAGACGGTCAACACGGCTAAGTAGACCTCCAGAAAGATTTTCTCCATCTTTGTATTCTATTTTTTTAATAGATGCTGGTGAACCTGAATGTTATAATGAAGCTGTGTAGGTGGATACAAAGCTTTAGTGGGAGTCTGTAACGACAGATGAAATGGACTCTTTACTGAAAAATCAAACATGGGATTTATGTAAGTTACCTGCAAGTAAAAGGGTTTTACAGAATAAATGGGTTTATAGGATAAAAGAAGAGGATGGAGGTAAGAAAAGATTTAAAGCCAGGTTAGTTGTAAAAGGATTTTCATAGAAAAAGGGCATTGATTTTGATGAGATATTTTCTCCAGTTGTTAAAATGACTTCTATCTATACTGTTTTAAGTATTGTGGCTACTAAAGATTTGCATTTAGAGCAGCTTGATGTTAAAACAACTTTTCTTCATGGTGATTTGGATGAAGAAATATATATGGTCCAGCCACAAGGATTTGAGGTCAAGGGTAAGGAGAATTTGGTGTGCAGATTGCAGAAAAGTTTATATGGCTTGAAGCAAGCACCTCAGCAATGGTATATTAAATTTGACACTTTTATGAATGAGCATGGATATAGTCAGTGTCATTCTGACCATTGTGTTTATTTTAAGAGGTTGGATGATGATAGCTACATTATTTTATGTTTATATGTTGATGATATGCTTGTAGCTGGGTCTAACATGGATCACATTAAGGGGTTGAAACAACAATTAGCACATTCATTTTCTATGAAGGATTTGGGGGCAGTAAAACAAATCCTTGGTATGAAAATTTGTAGAGATAGGAAAAATAGGAAATTGTCTCTATCTCAGGCTAATTATATTGAGGTGTTCCAATGTTTCTCTATGGAGAATGCCAAATCTATCAGCACACCTTTGCCTGGTCATTTGAAATTGACTAAGGATATGTGTCCCAAGACACTAGAAGAAGAGACTAAAATGTCTAAGGTACCTTATGCTTCAGCTGTAGGGAGCTTAATGTATGCTATGGTATGTACTAGGCTAGATATTGCACATGCAGTGGGAGTCGTTAGATGATATATGAGTAACCATGGTATTGAGCATTGGAATGCAGTCAAATGGATTCTCAAATATTTGAGAGGTACATCAAGTAAGTGTTTACACTTTGGGGGTTCTACTACTACTATACAAGGCTATGTTGACTCAAATTTGGCAAGAGATATAGATAGCAGGAGGAGTACTATAGGTTATGTATTTACTATTGGTGGGATAGCAGTGAGTTGGATTTCTCGACTACAAAAGGTGGTTGCTTTATCCACTACAGAGGTAGAGTATGTTGTTGCTATAGAGGTACCCAAGGAGATGGTATGGCTTCAATTCTTCATGGAAGAATTGGGACATCCTCAGATGGGTAATTTTCTGCATACAAATAGCCAAAGTGTCATTCATCTTGTGAAGAATTATGCTTTGCACTCAAAGACAAAACACATACAGTTGTGGTACCATTTCATTCGGTCAGTTTTGGATGATGGGCAGTTAAAGATGGAAAAGATACATACAGATGATAATCCAGCAAATATGTTTACAAAGGTAGTAACAAGGGAGAAGTTGAACTCCTGTTCAACTTCGGTTGGTCTACTAGACTGAATAGAATAAAGGGATAGTTAAGTCCAGGGTGGTTGGATCTAGTGGGAGCCTCATAGGGTAGTGGTTTAGCTACATGATTAGTCTCCAAGTGGAAGATTGTTGTTTGGTGTGGAGTCTGATCAGTCCCCAAGTGGGAGATTGTTAACACGTCAAACATTTCCCTAGGTTGACTCGTCAAGCCTTTTCTTAGGTTGACTCGTCAAGTATTTTTAGGGTTAACTTGTTAACCGACATAAGCCTTGTTATATTGGCTTAGGGTTAGGGATTTCATTATGATGTATGATTTTAGTACTTGCAGTGGAATTGAGCTGTAAGGAGATTACAGATTGTAATCAGGTTGTAATCACTAGATAATAAAATATTGGACTCACTGTTGGTGGATGTAGCCCAGGGATTGGGTGAACCACGTTAAATCTTTGTGTCTTGTGTTCTCTTCTATGTGGTTTATTGTTTTTTGATATTGGTTATATTTGCATGTAATTGTTATTTCTGCCTTGTTAATCCTAACAATATAGTCAGTACTGTCTTGCTGGAAAATCTCCAACAATCTCCCCCTTTGGCATTGATGGCAACATATGAAATGAAAAACACCACCAACCCAAATGAACAATTCTTTTATAACATTCTCCATTTCCTCATCAAAAACCCCCCTACAGATGAATCCTCCATCTTCTGCACTGTTCTTTAATATTCTCCATTTCCTCAATTAAACTACTTCCATGATTGAATACTACTCCCCCTTAGTATGTTACTCCTTCTTTACTTCTTTTTTTCATGACTATATATTACTCCCCCTTTGACATCAATGGCAAAGGGCACCATTCATTTAAGCACCGGTACTACTCCTGATGTAGAGTAATCAACCTTCCATCATTCTTTGAGGATTGATGCTCTTTCTTCTTTCTTCTAAGAAGAATCAGGGAAGGGAATTACTCCCAACTTCTCCCTGAGATACTCAAAAGTATCCTTTGGTAAGGGCTTTGTGAATATATCTGCTAACTGATCTTTAGTACTCACATAACCCAACTTGACTTCTTTCTCTGCCACTTTCTCTCTTAGGAAGTGATACTTGATCTCAATGTGTTTTGCCTTTGCATGCATCATAGGGTTCTTTGACATGTTGATAGTGCTAGTGTTATCACAATGAATAACAATAGGATAATCAATTTGGATTCCAAAATCCTTTATCATTTGCTTGATCCAAACAATTGTAGAATAATTTAGGGCTGCTGCAACATACTCTGCTTCTGTTGTTGACTAAGAAATACAATTTTGCTTCTTGCTTGTCCAAGTGACAAGTTTGTCACAAAGAAACATTGCTCCTCCTAATGTACTTTTTCTATCATCAACACATCCTGCCCAATCTGCATCTGTATATACATGAAGCTCAACATTCTCTGAGTTAGGATATCATAGACCATAATCTATATTGCCCTGCAAATATTTGAATATTCTCTTTACTACCATGAGGTGACTTTGTTTAGGCTCTGCTACAAATTTTCCAACAATACCAACTGCATTGGAAATGTCTGGTCTAGTTTGAGTAAGATATATGAGTTTACCAATCATAGACTTGTACAATGTTGTATCTACTGCTAGAGAATCATCTTCTTTTGTAAGCTTGCATCATGTTATCATAGGTGTACCCATTGGCTTGCAATCATCCATCTTGAATGTCTTTAAGATCTTTGTCACATATTTAGTCTAATTTATGAATATACCTTTGTATGTTTGTTGTACATTTAATCCCAAGAAGTATTTGATAGGTTCAATCATGCTCATCTCAAACTCACTCTGCATCTCCTTAACAAATTTTGCACTGAGTTTTTCATTACCCCCAAAGATAATGTCATCAACAAATATAGCTACAAGTAGTAGACCTTCAGATGTCTCTCTTATGAATAGATTAAAATCTGTTGCTCCTTTCTTGAATCCAATTTTTGTTAGATATACATCAAGTCTCTCATACCATGCTCTAGGGGCTTGCTTAAGTCCATAGAGGGCTTTCTTCAATCTACATACCATATCAGGTTTATCTGATAAGGTGAATCCTTCTAGTTGTTCAATGTATACTTCTTCCTTTAGTTCTCCATTCAAGAATACTGACTTAACATCCATCTGATAAACTTTGAAGTTTTTGAATGTTGCAAAAGCTAAAAACAACTTAATAGCTTCTAATCTTCTCACTGGTGCAAAAGTGTCTAAATAATCAATACCTTCTCTTTGTGCATATCCCTTACATACTAACCTTGCTTTGTTTCCTACTACTGTGTCATCTTCATTCATCTTGTTTTTGAATATCCACTTTGTTCCAATCACATTCTTATCACTAGGTCTTGGGACCAGTTCCCAAGTATCATTCTTAATAATCTGATCTAGTTCTTCTTTCATAGCATCATGCCAATCTGAATCATTACATGCATCTTCAACACTTAAAGGTTCAATATGAGATAGTAAACATATTGCCTCATTGATTGTTGAATTCTTTTCTTTTGATCTTGTTGTGACTTTGTTGTTCTAATCTCCAATGATGTCATCCTTAGAGTGATATCTAGATGTGTACTTTGTAATTTTAGGTGATACTAACTCATCTTCCTTGTAAGCTTCTTCTTCACTTGTTTCAGGGTCATTGAACAATACATCAATACTGTCAAACATCTCTTCAACAACCATCTCACTAGTGGAAGGTTTGGATTCTTCTTCAATCATAGGTGACTAATCATGATATCTTTCTTGAACCATAAACTATTCATCAATCCTAACATGAGCACTTTCAATGATCTTCTTCAATCTTAAATTAAAACATGTATAAAATTTACTTTTAGTAGAGTAACCAAGAAAAATACCTTCATCACTTCTTGTATCAAACTTTCCTATTGCTTCATCCCTCTTCATGTAGCACTTGCTTCCAAAGATTCTGAAGTATTTCATTGTGGGAGCATTACCAAACCATAGCTTATAAGGTGTCTTGTCCGCGCTAGTCCTTAATTGTATTCTATTGATTGTATAGACTGTTGTATTGACCGCATCTCTCCAATAGGTTTGTGCAACTTTTCCTTCAATCATGATGGTGTGCTCTATATCAAGGATGATCCTATTCCTTCTCTCTGCAATCCCATTCTGCTAAGGGGTTCTAGGTGCACTCAAATGTCTCTTTATGCCATGTTCTTCGCATTACTCATAGAATCTGTTAGAGGTGAATTCTCCTCCTTTATCCGACCTTAGACATTTTATCTTTAATCCAAATTCATTCTCAACCTTAGCTTTGAATATTTTGAACTTTTCAAATGCTTCTGACTTATCTTTCAAGAACACAACCCACATCATTCTAGAATAATCATCTACAAACAAAATGAAATACCTTTCACCATAGTATGATCTTGTTTGAGTTGGTCCACATAGGTTTGTATGAATAAGATCCAACTTGTTCTCTGCTAAATTATGCTTGCTTCTGAATGAATTTCTCACATGCTTTCTCATCACACATTCCCTGCAAATAGTATCAACTGGCTTTGCTATGCTAGGTAGGTCTCTTGCTGCCTTAACATTATTGATCTTTACTATGTTATCAAAATTGATATGACATATTCTTTTGTGCCATAGCCAATTTGTGAAGAACCTGACTGGCTCTCAATTGTACTTTAAACTCCTTTCTCAAATTAGATTGCAATTTCTTAATTTTTTAAACATTAATGTAATTTGGTATAATATTTCCAACATTCAAATTATTACAACAACAAATTAATTCTTTTGAATGTCTACCAAATACAAAATTGAATCCATTGTCTCATATAACATGAACATTATAATAATAATAAATTCTAAGTCATGCACCTTAATTGCTATTGTCAGTTGTAATTGGAATGCAACCAATGGTGATGCAATCTCCAATATGAATGACGCAGCCCAAGCTTCCAAATCTGTTGATACAACAGCCTGGTAGATTCATGCAAGCATGAAAGAAGCCAGCCAACCCAACATGTGATGTGAGGATGAAAAGAGATGCCAGCTACCCAAAAATCCAAATGCAGCCTCTAAAAGACTATCATGTGGCCTCTCTAAATTAATCACAACAAACACCATACACGTCTCTATCTAGAAAATTTGCAAGCTTCCAAAAAATGTGATAACACTCAGAAAATCCATACAACTTCTTGAATAATCCCTGATCTGGTATGGCACAGCCTGATGTGATACCAAATTGCAGTATTAAATAACCAAACCCCAATTACTTTGCAACCACATTCCATATAGAATGTACGGCTCTGCTAATATCTGTATGGCACTGTCATGTATGTTCTGCTCCAACAATTTTGTATGGTAGCCTTACACTTGATTTGAGAGTCACACACAATCCGCACTTATTAATTTAATTCCTCTCCATTTTCGTATTTATTATTCATATTCAAAATTGCCAATTTCTGAATGAAATCCAAACCTCAACAAGAAAATAAATCAAACCTCAGGAGAATAAATTGATTTTCCTGTAGAATAAAACTTCTCATAAATCCAGTATACCTCAGCACTGAATTATGATTCAAAATCAGAACGAGCTCTCTCCTGGAAGAAGACCAAGCTTAATAACCTCAGAAGAACTCTCTCCAAAAATGAAGACCAAGCTTCAGAAACCCTAGCTTTTCCAAGCCAAGTAGAATTCTCACATAAACAATTTATCAAATCAACAATGGGTAAATGAAAGTGCTTTTTCGAGTTGTACATATAGCTTTTTCAAAAAAAGCACAATTTCACTTTTTTAATATAAAAGGCTTTAAAATGATAATTTCACTTTATAACAATAAAGTTATAAAGAACTTACGTTATTAAATTAAAATACTTTAATTTAATAATGATAACTTTAAAAACAAAGCCACTGAATTATGCTAACTAAAACAGACTCATTTCTGACACCAGAGCCCAAACACCAACTACCCTGCCGAAAATAACCCATTGCCAAAAATAGCCAGCTGCTAAAAATAGACTTACTAAAAATAGTAAGTCTCTCAAACTAGAGATTCCCTGAAGCTTGATCCTAAAACCTCTGACACTTTGTGTAGAGACCCTGCTAATCCCAGCCAAACCAAAAATACCACTTACTAAAAATAGTAAGTCGACTGAATTGACCCGAACGAAGAGCAGACCTGATAAACTGAATCCCCAAAATAGAATCCCAACACTGGCTCTGACATCTGACCCCCTCTAATCACCTGATTAGCTTGCGAGGGTCACCAAATCAAGCTAATCCCAAAAGCCTAAAAAATGGGGACATTACAGTCCTCCCTTCCCAAGATTGCTTGTCCTCAAGCAATCAGGAAAAGAAAGCAACATCACCATCCACCCAGATCCCAAGGATGGTCATGAGTAATGTCCCGATCAACCTCATGCTCTTGTGAAGAAGCCAACAACATCAACAGTACCAACATCAATAACTAGAAATCTACACTCAACACCCAAACTGATGATGTTGCAACAGGATCACCTCGTGGGAGAAACTCACACGGGAGTAACTCAACCAATAGATTGGACTTACTCACAATCTTTGAACTAACCAAATCATCATACCAGTCATCAAAAGGATGCACTGAAGAACTATGTGACTGATAGATATCCTAAATGTGAGGATTGAATGTAAAGCCATAAGCACTCCTCACCGTGTACACCTCTGTAAACTGTCCAGCTAGGCCTGATTGGCCTCCTGTAAAATCCTCCTGATACCCGGGTGTACTAATAGGATCCCAAACATCATCATCATCATCATCATCATACAACACCTGTAAGGGATCATCACTAAGCTCAAATAGTAGGTTGTCATAAGTCATAACAACATCCACCTCAAATAAAGGATTGTTCACAAAATGAACAACACCCATCTGTTGATCTGAGCCATAATACGGTGAACTCTAAGAGACATGATGTGTAATCTGCTCTATCTAAATTGACTCATGCCTCTATAAATCCCCCCTATCTGCAATAAGTCCCTATAAATTATGATCTTGGGACCTATCATCATCTGATAACCACTATGAGTCATCATCCAATATTTGATATGATATACTAGACTCGCTGCAACATGAATCATCCTCATAGATAACATCACTAGTGTCCACAACATCCCCTACACTTTCCCTATCATCAACGTCATCAATAAGCTCACACATAAGACTGTTGTCATAAAAATCAAAACCTATATCGTTAGTAATTTTATTGCTATCAGTTGATGTAGGGCTGCCATCACTGGTGGCTATCATGACATCAACATTCTCCTAATCATGAGCTCCTATCTCATGGATATGATGAGACTCAATGCAATTTTCCTCAAGAAAGTCTGTCATAGCCCTATCCTCCTAAGAAGAGCCTTTGGAATGCTCTCTCTTCTATATCAAGTACCTATCAAAATTCAAATTCCTCTTAATCACTTTTGGAAGAGCATTCCACTCTACGAACTGTGCCACCATGTCATCAATGAATGGTGTCAGTTCTATCTCTATACTAACTACATCTAGCTCAGGCCTCAAGAAAGTAGGACAAAGAGGCCTATCATAAATACCTATATGGTCATCTCTATAATCACACCTGTTATCTGCTCGTGACCTATGTGATCTAACTGAAACACTCCTCGCACCTCTGTCTCTAGCACGATCACCTGGTAGTGCGATGCGTTGTAGAGTGTTTGAAAGTTGTTGAAATACATTTGCAACATGATGCTGACCATCTGCTATGTTCCTAAAGGCATCTCTGGCCTCCCTACCAACATCATTTTTGATATTATTCCTATTTTCTGCCTGTTCATTCTGTGGACCTTGTTCACTACCTTCGGGAGATGGTGAATTTCTCCACCTATACTGCACACCCGATACAAATCTATTTGCCATTATTTATTTTCATACCCTTACAGGATGGCAAGATCTTGGCTCTGATACCACTGTGAAGAACTTGACTGGCTCTCAATTGTACTTTAAACTCCTTTCTCAAATTAAATTGCAATTTCTTAATTTTTAAACATTAATGTAATTTGGTATAATGTTTCCAACATTCAAATAATTACAATAGCAAATTAATTCTTCTGGATGTCTACCAAATACAAAATTGAATCCATTGTCTCATATAACATGAACATTATAATAATAATAAATTTTAAGTCATGCACCTTAATTGCTATTGTCAGTTGTAATTGGAACGCAGCCAATGGTGATGCAATCTCCAATATGAATGACGCAACCCAAGCTTCCAAATCTATTGATACAACAGCCTAGTAGATTCACACAAGCATGAAAGAAGCCAGCCAACCCAACATGTGATGTGAGGATGAAAAGAGATGCCAGCTACCCAAAAATCCAAATGCAACCTCGAAAAGACTGTCACATGGCCTCTCTAAATTAAGCACAGCAAACACCATACACATCTCTATCTAGAAAATTCGCAGGCTTCCAGAAAATGTGATAACACTCAGAAAATCCATACAGCTTCTTGAATAATCCTTGATTTGGTATGACATAGCCTGACGTGATACCAAATTGCAGCATTAAATAACCAAACCCCAATTACTTTGCAACCACATTCCATACAGAATGTACTGCTCTGCTAATATTTGTATGACACTGTCATGTCCATACTTCTCCAGCAATTTCGTATTGCAGTCGTACACTTGATTTGAGCGTCACACACAATCCGCACTTATTAATTTAATTCCTCTCCATTTTTGTATTTATTATTCATATTTAGAATTGCCAATTTCTAAATCAAATCCAAACCTCAGCAAGAAAACAAATCAAACCCCAGGAGAATAAATTGATTTGCCTACAGAATAAAACTTCTCATAAATCTAGTATACCTCAATATTGAATTATGATTCAGAATCAGAATGAGCTCTCTCCTGGAAGAAGACCAAGCTCAATAACCTCAGAAGAACTCTCTCCAAAAATGAAGACCAAGCTCCAGAAACCCTAGCTTTTCCAAGCCAAGTAGAATTCTCACATAAACAATTTATCAAATCAACAATGGGTAAATGAAAGTGCTTTTTCAAATTGTACATATAGCTTTTTCAGAAAAAGTACAATTTCACTTTTTTAATATAAAAGGCTTTAAAATGATAATTTCACTTTATAACAATAGAGTTATAAAGTACTTATGTTATTAAATTAAAATACTTTAATTTAATAACGATAACTTTAAAAACAAAGCCACTGAATTTTGCTAACTAAAATAGACCAATTTCTGACACCAGAGCCCAAATGCTAACTGCCCTGCCGAAAATAACCCACTGCCAAAAATAGCCAACTGCTAAAAATAGACTTACTAAAAATAGAAGTCTCTCAAAATGGAGATTCCCTAAAGCTTGATCCTAAAACCTTTGACACTCTGTGCAGACACCCTGCTAATCCTGGCCAAACCAAAAATACCACTTACTAAAAATAGTAAGTCGACCAAATTGACCCGAACGAAAAGTAGACCTGATAAACTGAATCCCAATAATGGAATCCCAACACTGGCTCTAACATCTAACCCCCTTTGATGACCTGATTAGCTTGCGATGGTCACCAAACCAAGCTAATCCCAAAAGCCTGAAAAATGGGGACATTACACAATTGTCATCTACTTTAGCAACAAAACAACTTGCTTCTGGATTAAGCTGAAAAACATTACCTTTAGTCTTTGATCCTGATGCAATCATTTCTCCTTCCTTGTTGTTAATGATGCACTTGTTTCCATTGAGCTCCAATCTATAACCTTTGTCAAGCAACTACCCAACACTTAGTAGGTTATATTTCAAACCATCAACATAAAGAACATCATTAGTGTTATTCTTTCCATCCAAGGTGATGGCTCCTCTACCAATGATGGGTTTAGGAGTGTTATCTCCAAATCTAACCATGCCTCCTTTGTATATGTCCAAATGAATAAATCTATCGTTGTCTCATGTCATGTGATGTGAACAACCACTATCAATGATCCAATCTATCCTGATGTTAGCTTGTGAAATCAATGCTAACTCTTGTAAATTCTTTTCATCTTCAAGAACAACGAATCCAATTTCGTCTTCTGTTGATTCTTCATCTGATACTCCATCTCCAGCATAGTAGCATTCCTTTGTATATTTAGGCTTGTAGTTATCTTTGAACTTTTTAACTCTTGTAGGACACTTAGATGCAAAGTGACCAATCTTATTACATGAAAAGCATTTGAATGGTAATTGACCTTCATATTTCCCTTTTCCTTTCTTTTCTCTTTTAGCAATCATAGCAATGAAATCATCTAGAGCTTTTTCTTCATCGTCATCATCAAAATTACCAGAGATGTTCAAGGATTTCTTACCATGGACCAAAGCTTTGAAGGTTGTCTCACTTTTAGGCTCTATCTTCAAACTTGATATCTCAAATGCAACAATCTTGCTAATTAAAGTTTCTCTTTTGAATTTTTCTAAAAATTGCATAGTCTCATCAAGAATGTTTATCTTGTTCTCATATTCTAGTGTCAAGGTATTCATTACCTTATCCATGATGTCTTCTTCTGAGATTTCTCCACCATTGTTTCTGATTCCAACAACTGCTTTATTGATCCTTTTATTGTAGGCTCCTATGTTTTCTTCAGGTAGAATCTCCAATGTATTGTACTTTTTCTTCCATGTCTTTCTATGTGCATTCTTTGCTTGTTTATCTCCTTGAAACATACCTTCTAGGTTCTTCCATATCTTGTAGGCTGTGTCTACTTTCTTTATCTCTGAAAACTCACTATCAGATAGGGCGCTGATAAAGGCTTCTTTTGCTATTGCATTCTGATGGAAAAAATCCTTCTGCTTGCTAGTAGCGTCATCCTTTGCAAGATCTGCTAGAGAGAGGATCTAAACTTCTTTGATAGCCACTTCAAAAACTTCAAAAGCAATGCACTACAAATGTGTCATCATCTTGTTCTTCCAATCAAGATAATTCTCTCCATCAAACTTAGGATTGTCTTTTCTAAAGAATGCCATATAATCAACCTCAAGCTATTAAACTTTCTCTCCGAGGCACTTGGCTCTGATACCACTTGTTACAAGACACAGGAGGCGATTAAGCCATGTCACGAATCCCGACTAGAGCACTAATCATTTTGCCAACATTTATTTCTTTTAAAATTGTAAAACTATCGTTGGCTATTTTTGGAGTATAAGTACAGATCCAAAACTCATCACTGTTGACCATGAAATTACATTTTTGTCTAGGGACTCTATGCAACTAGACATAGGTTCTTTGTTTCCTACTTCCATGCATGTATGTCTGTTAGGACTTTTACAATCATAGCATTAGGTATAACCATTTGCACCTTTTTACTTTCAAGAATTCCCCAACCATATAATTTGATGCCTTGCTTATTGGCATGGTTAGGAAGGGAGCTTAGAAAGGTCACTAACTCTATTTTCAAATATGTCAATTACTTCCATGTTTCTACCTTTTTAGCCATGACAATTTAAGGATCAATTTCCTTTTATATTTGTTTCTTTCACCAGTTTTTCAATTCAGGCTTGAAATGCAATTTTGTTATGATATACATAAATAGACAATATCGGTCTAGCTATACTACTACCAAATGGCTATATGGTATTTGAAACGATGGAAACAATTTTCTTTGGCTACAGATTTAGGCAATTTGGATTGTGTTCACAAATTCTTGATACATAGGAAAATGACACAAATTTATATCATTTATTTAACTATGCCTAAGAATTTTTAGGCTCATACGCACAGGTTGTAAAACCAGTTTGATCATTAAAGGAATGGTCTTAAAAACTACTAGATAAGTTGGTCCCTTATGAGGATTGTCTTGACCTTTCTAGTTGGAGAAGAACATTGTGAGCTTTACCATACAACCTTCGAGTTGGATTTTGTGTCGAACATGAGTGGTGAAAATTGTGTAAAGCTGTATATTATCTTGACCTCCAATTTGTACTTGAATGAATGCTAGAGAAAGGTTGAGAAATATCATGAATTATCATTTGGATTGCAGATTAGAAGGTGTCTAAAACATTGCATGCTTTTTGGATTGAATTAGGTCTTGTGCTAAGATTATCAGGTGCTAAATGTAATATCATGTGCAAATTAGATATTGATTGTTGCTCGCCTATGTTATATCTAGTTGATGAACTTCTTAAATCTTTAATATCCTACAAAAATACTAAACTCATTCTCAAATTCATGATATGGACTCAAAAGAGGTAGATGAGGTTGTTTTTTTAAATAGTATTTTCATGCTTATGTTTGGAACTACACATGTGTTATTAAGTACCTAAATAGTTAATGCTAAATATGTTGAACATTTATAAAGAAATTCACATGGATGATAAGTTAATTGATCAAATCTATAAAGTTAATTGTGTTTTTTTTTTTACTTTAAACAATTGTTAGACATAGCCAAAGAGAGCATTTGAGGTTTTGTAATGGGAGTCCTAATTAGAGTATAGTACCAAATCTACATGCAAAGGTTCCTTTTTTACTATTTACGAGGAATTTTCTTATTTTACCTTTAATTATAATCATTCTACAAACTTTGTGATGATTGGTTTGTCCTAGTCAAGTAATGAATGTGCTGAAGAATGAGGTATTATGTTTTCTTGAGTTATCTTTGATGGTTCTAAATGAGTTGGAAGTGATAGCTTGCAGTATTTTATATTGTTGTAGATAGAATGTTGTTAAAACCTATGTGGTATACTCATGCTTGAACTTTTTGATGTCATTGTTAGCATTGAAGTATGTATGCTAAATTGCACAATTCCATTACTCCTAGCAGTTTTACTTGATTAGATTTCCTCTAGCTGGGCTGGGTATCTTGCATGTCAGGAAAGATTCCAGGGAAGCGTTAATGCTTCGTGGTAGGGTGGAAACGCACTCTCACAATGTTCTCACCCTGTCTGACTTTTTTGAATAGGTTTATGAAGCTTCTTTCAGGAAGGACCTTCTTTTATGATGCTATGCTTCTTTGTTTTCGACATGGTGGTATTTGGTAATTTTGTTGTTTACTTTTCTCATTAATATAGAAGTACATATTTTGATCTAATCTTTATCTTTTACTGATGTGATTCGATAGTTGGTCGAAAATCTTATTGGGACTCTATTACTACGTTCAATAGATGGTCGACATTTCTCTTATCTTTGGACATAGGTATATTTTATCATTTTGACAGTTATGGTCATAAGTTTTTTTTTATTCCTATATTGTAGGGAATCTATTGATATCTTGTAGACTAAGCATTCGACCTTTGACTTGTTGACCGAATTCTAGATTATTGGAAATTTTTGTTAATGTGGCATTTGTGTCGTAAGATCAATCTTTACATATGGTATCATAGCTCTAGGTTCCACACTAGGGCCTTGAGTTCGCTATGCTTAGTGGCCACCCTTAGTCGCATAAATTGTGAGTTGATTAATGCTTAGTCTATGAACATAACTGTGGTTCCCTGGATTGACTTGAGTGTCCTCCAATTTTAGTTTATCTTGATAGAAAAGGATAGGATGTTCATTATTTTGTGTTATAAAAGTGGGAAATAGACACTTGAGGGACAATACTTCTTATGTGTGTGAAATTTTATAAATGTCCTTGTTTGCTTTTAAAACTATGAAAGTTTGAAATAGTTTTGTGAGCTTGACAATTGTCTGCCTTTGTGTGGTGTGGTTTCTTTCTGTTCCATATTGCAACATTGTTAGAGTATGTGAAAAATTATGAGGTACATTGTGTGTGGGATACACTTAAAAATTTAATGCCTATTTCTCTACATTTGTGTAGTAAAGAAAGAAGATAAAATTTTATGAGTTATTGTGTAGATAAATAATGATTGGTTTTGCACCAAAGGTATGAGTGCTTTCCAAAGTTCAAGACTTGGCTTGTGATAAATGATGGAAACATGTATTATTGTAATGTATATTTTTAAGTGTTATGAAAGGATTTTAATACTAGAACCTTATGGAATTCTTTAGGAAGATGAATTCAACATGTTATATATAAAATAGAAATTCGTAGAAAATTTGTGAAAATATATTTATACGTCTTACCTTGCATGGCATGAGATTTAAAAAGAAAAGAGAGAATTAACAATTCATGTGCATTGGCTTTAGTGGATAGAGCAATGATGTTTAAGGTAATTTAATATGTTATTACATGATGATGTAAATTTTGAGATTTATTTTCTAGAAGTATGGTCATGTTCTTGAGCGTACCTTGGACGCAAGGGGACGTGTAGCTTCTACTCGCTCCTTGTGGCTAGTGTTAGTCACTCTGTAAATGTGATTTGGTTTCAATTGATGTTTTATTTTGAACTTTGATGAACTTTGAAAGTGGTGAAGGCCTAGCTTGAAATTTTAAGTTCTCTTGTGACCATCTAGCCACCAATGTTGAGTTTTTTTATCAATAGAGATTTTGTTCACACTTACTTCTTTTTTATTTTTCTTACATGATCCCTGAGGTTTTCAATTGAAATTTGTGAACTTTGAAAATTGTGATTTCTTATGATCTTGTGGTGGCTAGAATTTTGTGTTTTATATTGCTAGTCCTGTGAAGTGAAGTAATGTCATTTGTCATGTTCAGCGTATAACATTGATAGATTGTAAAAGGGAGTAGAATGTGAAGAACGTACCATTCCTAATCTTGCATTCTTATGTTACTTGAAATATGTTTCAACTATTATGAAATGATCAAACTGAATTGACATGCAAATGGTTGTGTATATTAGAAATGCAGTTTATGAAATAATTAACATTGGTTAATATTATTTGATGTGAGTTTTGATGCTATGAGGAGCATTGCATGGATATTCATGGAATGATGGAATCCATGGAAATTAAATCTTTTTGACATTAATATAAAAATACTAGAACAAGGGTGATTATATTTGAGACCTTGCATGAAATTATTAAGAGGTGATAGAAATATATGTATTAGTTGATGCATTAGATGACCGACGAGTAGGTCGCCATCTTTTTAGGGAAACAGAATAGAGTTATTTGGTTATGAAGCACTATTGGTGTTTTTGACAAAATGTTCAACACTTCCTTTGAATGTGTATGTTTATTTGACTAGATGGTTCAAATTATGTGATTGCTTATGATGAATGAAATTTTTCATGATGAAGGGCATAATTATTTTGATTAGGTGATTGTTGTATGAATTACATTCTCTTGTTTAATGTATTATTGCATGAAAGGAAATTATATGAAATGCATGAATTGCATCTTTTTGCTTACTTTGTATGAGTATTGGAAAGCTTACCTTCCGGTGAGGGTGCTAATGTGGAAGAAGTAAACAGGGAAGGGTAGAAAAGGATGTTTCTCTACCTGCCAGTTTTCATTCCTGGTGATAAAAAGATGCTTTGGCCAAAGCTTGTTTGCACATGTTTTTATAAATATGCTACTCATGTTTCATCTCCCTGCCACATTCATGAACAATAGAAAGTTTCATGGCTACACTAGATACCCCATGCCTTTTATTCATTTTGGGCATTGCAGGGTTGGGAATTCTGAAGGGTGATAGAATCCCAAGGAAGTGTAAGGCTTTGTGGATATAATAGACAAGCGTCTGAGCCACACTCCTGTCTCAAGATTTGCAGATGGATGACTGACTGTCCAATGGCATAGGAGACATGGACTTATAGAAGGACAAATGTCCAATTACAATTAAGTGTCTTGTTTCATGATTGACCTTTATGGTTATGTTTTTAGATGCATTGTTATAGATGTATGACATACATTGATGTGCTGATTTTATATGGTGATGAATTACCATGATTTATTTGGATGCTAATGCTTAGATGAAGCACACTTGCGTTACATTGATGAAAATGTGAATGCTTATTCATAATAAGATGTAAGACTTGTAGGACTTATATCATTTTAGAGATGAAATATAAATGTTATGATGAAATGAGTTAAAATTTCTTTGAAATATTATTGTGATAAGATGGGCATGAGGGCCTAGGTCACATAAATGGAAAAATGGATCCACTAACCTTTTTTAGGTGATTTATGAAATGGACGGATGACTTTCTCACCTAGTAAGTACCACATATTAGATGGTACATACGAATGATTTATTTACTTCAGATCAATTTTTGATTTAAGGAATATTTAGTTGAAATTTTGTAATTTTCAAATGACTCTTTTCTCTTGAATATAGAATATTGCAATTTTTATTTTATGAAGTATTGACACTATGATTGGGCTAAAAATATTGTGATTATATAAATAAGAATATTCTAAGAATGAGGATCCGAAGAAACTAGAAAAGTGATCAATTTATTGTGATACCACGATAAGGTATAGTAAGCACAGGTAAGCAGGTCCTTTGTTGCTACTTAAGGGTATCATGTAAATTATTTATGAAAGCATTGAGTATGAGAATGTTAGATTTTCAATTTTGATAATGATAGAGACATGAACTGATGCTTTGATGTTGTTCCTGTGTATCACAAATGGAACGACACCTCGACACCTTGTAATAGAGGGGGAATATTGTCGGAGAGAGGTAATTCTAACCTTCTAAATCTGAAGGATAGTAATGGAATTCACACACTCACATAGAAAATGTTCCTGAAATGATACAAGTATGTTTGTTTTTCTCCAAATGTGTTTATTTTTGGTGTGTGTACTTACCACAATGCATAACTAATGAAAATTTGACTTTATGTAAGCAAATGAAATTAAATCTTGTTGATTTTCTGCTAGAATATATGTGTATACATGCATTACCTTTAATATTTGAATAATGGAAGATGATCTATTATCATGTGAATTGTAAAATTCTTGAATTATCTTTGAATATGATTGCAAATTTTGAATTATGCATCAAGACGATGCATTCTTAAGGGGGGAAGGATGTCACAACCATTTTTTTGCAAGTGAAGTTAGTTTCTAAAATTTAGGATTAACCCCAAGTGGATCATCAAACAATAAAGAACGCACAGAGAGAAGACCAGTCATCTCATTATTATTTTATTTTTTTATCTTTATTTTGCGGCAAAAAGGATGAAAACATCTTTCACTTTATTAAATTTTCTCAACATTTGTAGACTCATAATCAATGGGAAACACATTTTGTGGGCTCCATGCTTAAAAGAGCCACTACATTTTGAATGTTGACGATGACTGATATAGGTTGGATTACTGAATTTTAAAGAAGAATTCATGTTAACTCTTGGAGATAAATTTGGGGAGCTCAGTGGTCTCAAGTTCAAGTATCGAGCTGTTAAACCCTAATGGGATGAATAATGTTAAAAACAATTATGACGGTGGACAGCTGAGATGCGTCACATGTAGTGCATAACCTCCTCTTTAATTCTCTACATTGAATATTGACAATTGGGTGGTCTCACAAGAGCGAAGGAAGCTTTTGAGGAGAAATGCATGTTTATTGTATTCATGGAGCTCATGACCTCCTCTTGATCTCTCTACGCTGAATCTTGACATCTCGATGGTCTCAAGTTTGAGTCCTTATTCTTTCTTTTGCGAGATCTATCCTATGTGGTTCTTGCTTCCTATAGTTTGTTTATTTCTCAGACATTGTTAATTTATGGCCAGTGTGCTCCCATTCTAAGTGCCAAGGAAATGGTGGGCGCAAGAATGGGGTAGCAAAGACGTTGCGAAGCTAAAGATGAGACTCTAGCCAAAGAAGAAGATCACAAATTTGTGAATCGAATCCTGTTTGCGGGTGAGGGAAAATGAGGATCCGCTCTCGAAGTTCCTAGATTTCTTGGAAGAAAATAAAAGTTTGGTTTGCATATTCATTCAAATGTTGTTTGGTTTTTTTTTCACAAAGTAGAGGTATGTATCACACCGAATAATCTTGATGCAATGTTTATTATTGTATTAAATCTATAATTGGAATTGGATGCTCTCTCTCCACTGTTGTGTTGCACCCTGCCTATTAGATGAAGGTTGTCTCTAATGTTTAATAAAAACTCAACACCCTCCTTGTTAGAAGATGTTGGATTTTTTAGCACCAACTGAGGTGCCAAATTGATTGGCAATGTTTGTCTTTCTAACAATGCTTATTTTTCCTTCTTTATTATATATCTAGAAGCATCTAGTTGTCCATGGTTGTATATGAGTATCTTTTGCAATATTTTAGACCATTGGCATCGCTTACACCTCTTTAGATAGTGGTTTTTATTTTAGATATTTGTGGCAACATTATATGTTGTTTTGGAATCATTTTCTTGTGTATCACTGGTAACGTCTTTTTAGTTCTCTCTGGAATTGTTTTATTTCTTTTAAAAATAGTAAAACTATTGTTGGCTATTTTTGGAGTATAATTACATATCCAAAACTCATCACTATTGACCATGAAATTACATTTTTGTCTAGGGACTCTATGCAACCAAACACGTTCTTTGTTTCCTACTTCCATGCATGTATGTATGTTAGGACTTTTACAATCATAGCATTAGGTATAACCATTTGCACCTTTTTACTTTCAACAATTCCCCAACCATATTATTTTGTGCCTTGCTTATTGGCATGGTAAGGAAGGGGGCTTAGAAAGGTCACTAACTCAATTTTCAAATATGTCAATTACTTCCGCATTTCTACCTTTTTAGCCATGACAATTTAAGGATCGGTTCCCTTTTATATTTGTTTCTTTCACTAGTTTTTCAATTCAGGCTTGAAATGCAATTTTGTTATTGATGCAGGAGCATCCTGGGTGTAAGAGCAATCTTGCATCACCCAAAAAAAATTATGTTTGCTTTTCAATAAGGGCTATCTTGTGCAGAGCTGCTATTTACGAAAACTTACTATTTTTAGTAAGTTGGTCATATGATTTCAGAATGTTCTGGTTTCACAGTTGGAGGTTCATCCTAGTCATTTCGGCCTACCAGTTGAGTTTCATTGCCACATCATCAGTATTGGTGAAGTTATTGAGGTTTTTGGGTATGAAATCTTTCAGGTCAATTTTAAAGGCCTTAGAGGCTCCGGATCGTGATCGACCCCCGGCTGACTAGCGCTAGCGCTTGTTCAGCACTATAAATCTCATCATGGCGTTTCCGAAAAGTGGTTACAATAGATAAACAGAGCTACGGTTAAAAAGTTATGGCCTCCGGAAGTTGGGCTACCTAAAAGCATATTTTGTATTTCTTTTGAGCCGACCCTATTGTAAAAATTGTGAAAATAAAATAATTCTATGTATAGTCGGCCTTAAGGGCTAAATTTGTAGAACCTTCTCGGGCGGTGGAAATTGCCTATATAAAGAAGGCCCATAGTGTTGTCTAGGTAGTTCTGGGTGGTAGATCTGGGTATTGATTCGAGGCTTTGTCCTACAGAATATTGTAAAGGAATGCCCATGTGGCTTTGCATATTGTAATTCTGAAAGTTTGTAATTCCACATTTGTGGAGATAATAAGAAGCCAATTTTTTTGTTCTTGCATATTATTGTTATTTCTCTATTTCTGTTATGTGTTTGTGGTATTAAGGGGAGGACCCTTCATCAAGTGGTATCAGAGTAGAAGTTCCTGAGTGTGTAAACAGATCGTCGATTGTGAGGCAATTTGCACCAGGACTGTGGATTAGGGTTTCTGTTTAAACAGATCACCGACTGTGAGGCAGTTTGCACTAGGACCGTGGTTAGGGTTTCAGCGCGCATCGCGAAAATGCCTCCATGAAGGGAATGTGGTGGAAGAGCTGGTGTTGTAACACCTGAGGTTAGAGCGCTCCAGAGACAAGTGCGAGCATTGCAAGAAGGGATTCATAGAGCAATGAATCTTAATGTCAGAGACAAAAGCGAGGATGAAGCCAAAGAAGGAAATGATGATCAAGAAGAAGAAGTTGAAGTTTTGAATCAAGAATAAGAAAGGCTTTTTTGAGCCATTTCCAAGATCGAGAAAAGACCTAAGATCGAGGTTTCTACATTTTTAGGAAATCTTAACCTAGAGTAATTGATCGACTGGATCAATGAATGTGAAGAATATTTTGAGTATGAAGATATTGAAGATACTGATCGAGTCAAGTTTGCGAAGGTCATGCGAAGATCTGGTGGCAAGAGATTCAATTGGAGTAAAATAGAAGAGGGAAGGATAAAATCACAAGATGGGATCAGATGGTGGATAAATTGAAGCGACAGTTCATTCTTATTGATTATGAGCTTGACCTTCTGAAGAAGATGCAAAGTTTGAAGCAAGCAAGAAGATCTGTTCAAGAGTATACAAAAGAGTTCTATCGAATCCTCATCAGAACAGGCCATGTGGAAGCTGATAAGGAGAAAGTTTCTCATTACCTTAATGGGTTGAGGCCAACCATTCAGAAGGGGTTGAATTTGGTTCGAATGATCAGTATTGAAGAGGCATACCAGTTTGCCCTAAAAGTAGAGGAAAAGTTGAACAAGAAGTTCAAGAGCAGACAAAATGAAAGAGGTCACGGTGGATGATATGGTGGATGGTCATATGGAGGCTGAAATGAAGATCTGAAAAAGAAAGATGAGGCCAGTAGCAGTCAAAATTAGAGAGGAAACAATTGCAATCATTTCCAAGATCAGAACAATAGAGATCAAAGAGGAAGAGGAAGAGCACAAGGTTCAAGAAGAGGAGGCTTCCATGGAACATGTTTTCACTATGGAGAAGAAGGTCATAGGGCATTTGAATGTCCTCAACACCAAGGAAGGACAGATAGGAGGAATGAAAGTCAGGCCAGAGTTGCACATGTAGATGAAGATGTTAAATCATCAAATTTTAAAGATGTTGAAAAAGGAGAAACGTTGATTAACAGAAGAGTCCTGCTGAATGGTGAGAATGAACCTGAACAAAGGAGGAGTCTATTTCGCACTAGATGCAAGTGTGAGGGTAAATGCTGTGATGTGATTATTGATAGTGGAAGCACTGACAATTTGGTGTCAGAAGAGATGGTGACAAAGTTGAAGCTCAAGAGATAGAAACACCCACATCCATATCAGATTGCCTGGGTGCAGGATGACCACAAGGTCACGGTCAGTGAACAGTGCCTAGTAAAGTTCAAGATTGGCGGGTACCATGATGAGGTACTATGTGATATCATACCTATGGATCTATGTCACATATTGTTGGGTAGACCATAGTAGTTTGACAGATGTGTTGTACATGATGGTCGTGCGAATACCTATTCCTTGACAAAAGATGGAGTGCGACATAAGCTAAAGCCATTGAAGGAGACCGAAAAAAAGGTATGTGGTAATGCGAGAATAATTTTTGTTGATGGAAGAAAATTCTTAGATGGTATGAGACATGAGCATGTGTGTTTTGCTTTAATTCTAAAATTTGGTAAAGAGGAAGTAGAGGATGTACCTGTAGAGGTTGCAAATTTGTTGAATGAGTTTCAGGATATTGTATCTGATAATGTACCTAATGGATTACCACCGGTAAGGAAGATTAGTCATCAGATGGATTTGATTACAGAAGCTAGTTTGCTAAACAAGGCAGCACACAGAATGACACCAGCAGAAAGTGAAGAGTGGAACAGACAAGTACATGAGTTGTTATAGAAGGGATTGATTCGGGAGAGCCTGAATCTATGTGTTGTACCAGCAGTATTAGCACCAAAGAAGAATAAAGAATGGAGGATGTGTACAGATTCCAGAGAAATAAACAAGATCACAATCAAATATAAGTTTCCATCACTACGAATGGATGATATTATGGATTGTTTGAGTGGAGTTGTGCATTTATCAAAGATAGATCTGAAGAGTGGATATCACCAGATGCGGATCAGAGAAGGAGATGAATGAAAGACTGCCTTCAAGACAAGGAAAGACTGTATGAGTGGTTAGTCATGCCTTTTGGGCTAACCAATCCACCGAGCACTTTCATGCGGCTCATGAACGAAGTTCTGAAAGAATTTCTAGGTAAGTTTGTCATTGTGTACCTAGATGATATTTTGATCTTTAGTAAGACATTGGAAAAGTATATGATGCATATTCGTATGGTGTTTGAGAAGTTAAGAGATGAGAAATTGTTGATTAATTTGAATAAGTGCAGTTTTGTGAAGAAAGAGTTAGTATATTTGGGATTTGTAGTTTCAGCAGAAGGTATAAAAATGGACCAAGAGAAGGTACAGGCTATCCTTGAATGGCCTACTCCAAGGAGTGCTACTAAGGTAAGGTTTTTTCATGGTTTGGCTAGCTTTTACAGAAAGTTTATCAAAAATTTTAGCAGTATTTGTGGACCCTTGACTGAAACAATGAGAGGGGATAGAAAAGAGTTCAAGTGGACTAATAGGGTAGATAAGAGTTTTAAATTGTTAAAACAAAAGGTTACAGAACAACCTGTTTTAGCACTTCCTGATTTTAATAAAGAGTTTCAAGTAGATTGTGATGCTAGTGGTACTGCAATAGGAGCTGTTATGAGCTAAGAAGGTAAACCTATTGCCTATTTTAGTGAGAAGTTAAATGATGCCAAGAGAAAATATTATGTTTATGATCAGGAATTTTATGCTATAGTTCAGGCATTGAAGAAGTAGAGACACTATCTGCTTCCTAAGGAATTTGTTTTGTATACTGATCATCAAGCGTTGCAATATTTGAATAGTCAAGGAAAGTTGAATCAAAGGCATTTGAAATGGGTTGAGTTTTTGCAGAGTTATACATTTATTTTGAAACACAGAAGTGGAAAGTCTAACAGGGTTGCAGATGCGCTTAGCATAAGATAACTATTGCTGACAGAGATGCAGATTGAGGTGGTTAGAAATTTGTATCCAGAAGATCCTGATTTTGGTGAAGCTTGGAAAGCTTGTAAAGAACCTGTTACTCTAGACAGAATGAAGTGGTTGGATTTCATCATTCAGGATGATATGCTATTTAGAGGGAGTCAGTTGTGCATTCCAAGAAGTTCTATGAGGGAGAATCTCATCAAGGAGAAGCATAGCGGATGATTGGCTGGATATTTTGGTCGTGATAAACCCTTGCTTTGGTTAGTGAGAATTATTATTGGCCACAGTTGCAGCAAAATGTCAAGAAGTTTGTACAGAGTTGCAGAGTATGTCAGATGGCGAAAGGAGTGAAGCAAAATACATGGTTGTATCAGTCATTACCCGTACCAAAGAAGCCTTGGGAGGATATCAGTATGGACTTTGTTCTTAGTTTACCAAAGACACAACGAGGACATGATTCAATTTTTGGGGTCGTTGATAGATTTTCAAAGATGGCACATTTTATTCCTTGCAAGAAGACTAATGATGTTGTTCATGTAGCATAATTATTTTTCAGAGAAGTAGTGAGACTACATGGTTTGTCAAAGAGAATAGTTTCAGATTGATGAAGGGTACTCCCCTTAGTACCACAAACACATAACAGAAATAGAGAAATGACAACAATAATATGCAAGAACAGAAAATTGGCTTCTTATTATCTCCACAAATGTGGAATTACAAACTTTCAGAATTACAATATGCAAAGCCAAATGGGCATTCCCTTACAATATTCTGTAGGAAAAATCTTCGAATCAATACCCAGATCTACTACCCAGAACTACCCTAGACAACACTACGGGCCTTCTTTATATAGGCAATTTCCACCGCTCGAGAAGGTTCCAAACATTTAGCCCTAAGGGCCGACCCAACTTAGAATTATTTTATTTTTCAATTTATTACATCAAAGACGGCTCAAAATAACTTTTGAAACTCAAATAGAAATTTTGAAGGAAAATTATTTTTCGCTATTTCAGGTGGCCTGACTTCCGGAGACCATAAGTCATCACCAGTTGACCCGATTGACTATTATAACCCCATTTTGGAAATGCCACGAAGCGCTTTATAAGATTGACCCACGCAAGGTGCCCATCACCTAATTTTTTGACCTCATCCGGGGCCTCTAAAGCCTTCAAAACTAAGTTCAAAGTTTCTGTACCCTGCTGCCAATACCGAAAATCTTCAATATCTTCAAAACTACACCTGATCTAGCCATGAAACTTTGCTGGCAGGCTGATATGAATGAGATGAACCTCCACATGTAAAATCAAAACATTCTGAGATCGTAAGGCCAACTTACTAAAAATAGCAAGTTTCCATAAATAGCAGCTCTGCACAAGATAGCCCTTATTGAATACAAAAATAGAAATATTTTTGGGTGATGCAAGATTGCCCTTACACCCAGGATGCTCCTACATCAGACACCCGGGATAATTTGAGAAGTGACCCTGTCACGACTCAGGTGTACAAAGGAAAACTAAAACGGTTAACCTCTTCCTTTGTTAGCCATGATGAATCTTCTACAGGTCATCCTTTCCATTTGACTAAATACTCTTCATATGTCCTATTTTTTATGCTTCTGCCAACACGACTGTCCAGTATGTCTTCAATCTCCTTGATATCTGAACTGGTTGCTGGAATATTCCACTATGCTGCTGCAACCTCATCTTCAACACCTCCTTCATGATACTCTGTCAAATCTAAAATGTTAAACAATGGTGAAATATTCAGCTTAGTAGGCAATTCTACCTCATATGCATTTCTTGAATCATGCTTCTTCAGTATCGTACATGGTCCAAACTTCTTCATTTTCAACTTGTTATATGTACTAACCAGAAATCACTCCTTCTGCAAATGAACCATGAGTTCATCCCCAACTTGAAATTCTTTATGCCTCCTTTTCTCATCTGCCTTAGTCTTATACTGCACATTCATTTTCGTAATATGCTTCCTCACCTCCTCATGGATGTTCTTCAAGTGTTCTGCAAAATCCTCAACTTCAGCACTACTTATTTCTTTTTTATCTATCTTTCTCAACTCAGATGCATTTCTTGGACTACTTCCATATACAATCTGGAATGGTGATTTACCAGTGCTCCTGTTGACAGAATTATTGTATGCAAATTTTGTCTGTGGTAAAATCAAATCCCATCCTGTTGGCTTATCTTCAACCAAACATCTCAACAAATTTCTCAAACTTCTATTCACCACCTCTGTCTGTCCATCAGTCTGTGGATGATGTGATAAACTGAACTTCAAATCTGTCTTCAACTTCTTCCACAATGTATGCCAAAAATATCTAACAAACTTAGTGTCTCTATCTGAAACTATGGTCTTTAGCAAACCATGTAGTCTCACTACTTCTTTGAAAAACAATTCTGCTACATGGACAGCATCATTAGTCTTCTTGCAGGGAATGAAATGTGTCATCTTCGAAAATCTGTCAACTACTACAAAAATTGAATCGTGTCTCCGCTAAGTCCTCGGTAAACCAAGAACAAAGTCCATACTGATATCCTTCCAAGGCTTCTCTGGTACAGGTAATGGCTGATATAACCCTGTATTCTGCTTCACTCCCTTCGCCATCTGACATACTCTGCAACTCTGTACAAACTTCTTCACATCTTGCTACAGCTGTGGCCAATAATAATTCTCACCAACCAAAGTAAGGGTTTTATCACGACCAAAATGTCCAGCCAATCCTCCACTTTACTTCTCTTTGATGAGATTCTCACTCATAGAACTTCATGGAATGCACAACTAACTCCCTCTGAATAGCATATCATCTTAGATGATAAAATCTAGCTATTTCATCCTATCTAGAGTAACAGGTTCTTTACAAGTTTTCCAAGCTCCGCCAAAATCAAGATCCTTTGGATACAAATTCTTGAGTTCCTTGAACCCAACCACCTCAATCTGCATCTCTGTCAGTAATAGTTGCCTTCTGCTAAAAGCATCTGCAACCCTATTAGACTTTCCACTTCTGTGTTTCAAAACAAATGTATAACTCTGCAAAAACTCAACCCATTTCAAATGTCTCTGATTCAACTTTCCTTGACTATTCAAATATTGCAAAGCTTGATGATCAGTATACAAAACAAACTCCTTAGGAAGCAAATAGTGTCTCCACTTCTTCAATGCCTGAACTATAGCATAAAATTCTTGATCATAAACATAATACTTCCTCTTGGCATCATTTAACTTCTCACTGAAATAAGCAACAGGTTTACTTTCTTGGCTCATAACAGCTTCTATTGCGGTACCACTAGCATCACAATCTACTTGAAACACCTTATTAAAATCTGGAAGTGTTAAAATAGGTTGTTCTGTAACTTTTTGTTTCAACAATTAAAAACTTTTTTCTGCCCCATTAGTCCACTTAAACTCTTTTCTATCTCCTCTCATTGTTTCAGTCAAGGGACCACAAATACTACTAAAATTTTTGATAAACTTTATGTAAAAGCTAGCCAAACCATGAAAAGATCTTACCTCAGTAGCACTCCTTGGAGTAGGCTATTCAGGGATAGTCTGTACCTTCTCTGGGTCCATTTTTAGACCTTCTGCTGAAACTATAAATCTCAAATACACTAACTCTTTCTTCACAAAACTGCACTTCTTCAAATTAATCAATAATTTTTCATCTCTTAGCTTCTCAAACACCATACGAATATGCATCATATGCTCCTCTAATGTCTTGCTAAAGATCAAAATATCATCTAGGTAAATAATGACAAACTTACCCAGAAATTTTTTTAGAACCTCATTCATGAGTCGCATGAAAGTGCTTGGTGCATTGGTTAGCCCAAAAAGCATGACTAACCACTCATACAGTCTTTCCTTTGTCTTGAAGGTAGTCTTCCATTCATCTCCTTATCTGATCCGAATCTGGTGATATCCACTCTTCAGATCTATATTTGAGAAATACACAGCTCCACTCAAATAGTACATAATATCATCCATTCGTGGCAATGGAAATCTATACTTGATTGTGATCTTGTTTATTGCTCTGAAATTTGTACACATCCTCCATTCTTTATTCTTCTTTGGCGCTAATACCGCTGGTACAGCACAAGGACTCAGACTCTCTCAGATCAACCCCTTCTGTAATAACTCATGTACTTGTCTGTTCAACTCTTCACTTTCTGCTAGTGTCATTCTGTGTGATGCCTTGTTTGACAAACTGGCTCCTAGAATCAAATCTATTTGATGACTGATCTTTCTTACCAGTGGTAATCCATCAGGTACATTATCAGATACAATATCCTGAAACTCATTCAACAAATCTGCAACCTCTACAGGTACATCATCTACTTCTTCTTTACCAGCTTTTAGAATTAAAGCAAAACACACATGCTCATACCTCATACCATCTAGGAATTTTCTTCCATCAACAAAAGTTATTCTTCCATCACCACATACCCTTTCTTCGGTCTCCTTCAATGGCTTTAGCTTATGTCGCACTCCATCCTTTGTCAGAGAATAGGTATTCGCACAACCATCGTGTACAGCACATCTGTCAAACTGTCACGGTCTACCCAACAACATATGACATGCATCTATAGATATTATATCACATAGTACCTCATCTCGGTACCCGCTGATTTTAAACTTTATCAGGCACTGTTCACTGACCATGACCTTGTGGTCATCCTACACCCAGGCAATCCGATATGGATGTGGGTGTTTCTGTCTCTTGAGCTTCAACTTTGTCACCATCTCTTCTGACACCAAATTGTCAGTGCTTCCATTATCGATAATCACATCACAGCATTTACCTTCACACTTACATCTAGTGCGAAACAAGCTCCTCCTTTGTTCAGGTTCATTCTCACCACTCAGCAGGACTCTTCTGTTAATTAGCGTTTCTCCTTTTTTAGCATCTTCAGAATTTGATGATCTGGCATCTTCATCTACATGTGCAACTCTAGCCTAGCCTTCATTTCTCATGTCTGTTCTGTCTTTGTGCTGAGGACATTCAAATACCCTATGACCTTCTTCTCCATAGTGAAAACATGTTCCACGGAAGCCTCCTCTTCCAGATCCTTGTCCTCTTCCTCTTCCTCTCCGATCTCTATTATTCTGATATTGGAAACGATTGAAATTATTTCCTCTCTGATTCTGACTGCTACTGGCCTCATCCTTCTTTTTCGGATCTTCATTTCAGCCACCATATAACTATCCACCAAATCTTCCACCACGACCTCTTCCATTTTGTCTTCTCTCAAACTTCTTGTTCAGCTTTTCCTCTACTTTTAGGGCAAACTTTTATGCGTCCTCAATACTGTTCATTCGAACCAGATTCAATTCCTCCTAAATACTTGGCCTTAACCCATTAAGATATCGGGAAACTTTCTCCTTATCAGCTTCCGCATGACTTGTTCTGATGAGGAGTCGATAGAACTCCTCTGTATACTCTTGAACAGATCTTCCTCCTTGCTTCAAACTTTACATTTTCTTTAGTAGGTCAAGCTCATAATCAACAGGAATGGACTGTCGCTTCAATTTATCCACCATCCGATCCCATCTTGTGATTTTATCTTTCCCTCTTCTATTTCGCTCCAATTGAATCTCTTGCCACTAGATCTTCGCATGACCTTTCAGTCCGGCCTTCACAAATTTGACCCTATCAGGATCCTCAGCATCTTCATACTCAAAATATTCTTCACATTCATTGATCTAGTCGATTAATTCTTCTGGGTTAAGATTTCCAGAAAATGTAGGAACCTCAATCTTAGGTCTTTTCCCAATCTTGAAAATCGCCCGAAAATTTTTTTCTTCCTCCTGATTCACAACTTCAGCTTCTCCTTCTTGATATTCTTCTTCTGCTTCATCCTCGCTTTCGTCTATGACATTAAGATTCATTCCTCTATGAATCTCTTTTTGCAATGCTCGCACTTGTCTCTGCAGCTCTCTAACCTTAGGTGTCACAGCACCAGCTCTTCCACCACGTTTTCTTTGTGGAGGTATTTTCACGATGCGCGCTGAAACCCTAACCACAGTCCTGGTGTAAACTGCCTCACAATCGTCGATCTGTTTACACATTCAAAAACTCCTGCTCTAATACCACTTGATGAAGGGTGCTCCACTTAGTACCACAAACACATAACAGAAATAGAGAAACAACAACAATAATATGCAAGAATAGAAAATTGGCTTCTTATTATCTCCACAAATGTGGAATTACAAACTTTCAGAATTACAATATGCAAAGCCACATGGGCATTCCCTTACACTATTCTATAGAAAAAATCCTCGAATCAATACCCAGATCTACTACCTAGAACTACTCTAGACAACACTGCGGACCTTCTTTATATAGGCAATTTCCACCGCCCGAGAAGGTTCCAGAAATTTAGCCCTAAGGGCCGACCCAACTTAGAATTATTTTATTTTTTATTTTATTACATCAAAGTCGGCTCAAAATAACTTTTGAAACCCGAACAGAAATTTTGAAAGAAAATTATTTTCTGTCATTTCAGGTGGCCTGACTTTCGGAGACCATAAGTCATCACCAGTTGACCCGATTGACTATTATAACCCCATTTCAGAAATGCCACGAAGTGCTTTACAGGCTTGACCCGCGCAAGGCGTCCGTCACCCAATTTTTTGACCTCATCCGGGGCCTTTAAAGCCCTCAAAATTGAGTTCAAAATTTCTGTACCCTGCTGCCAATACTGAAAATCTTCAATATCTTCAAAACTACACCTGATCTAGCCATGAAACTTTGCTGGCAGGCTGATATGACTGAGATGAACCTCCACATGTAAAATTAGAACATTCCGATATCGTAAGGCCAACTTACTAAAAATAGCAAGTTTCCATAAATAGCAGCTCTGCACAAGATAGCCCTTATTGAATACAAAAATAGAAATATTTTTGGATGATGCAAGATTGCCCTTACAACCAGGATGCTCCTACATCAGACACCCGGGGTAATTTGAGAAGTGACCCTGTCACGACTCAGGTGTGCAGAGGAAAACCAAGACGGTTAACCTCCTCCTTTGTTAGCCATGATGAATCTTCTACAAGTCATCCTTTCCATTTGACCAAATACTCTTCATATGTCCAGTTCCTTGTGCTTCTACCAACACGACTGTCCAGTATGTCTTCAATCTCCTTGATATCTGAACTGGTTGCTGGAATACTCCACTGTGCTGCTGCAACCTCATCTTCAACACCTCCTTCATCATACTCTGTCAAATTTGAAATGTTAAACACTGGTAAAATATTCAGCTTAGTAGGCAATTCTAACTCATATGCATTTCCTGAATCATGCTTCTTCAGTATCGTACATGGTCCAAACTTCTTCATTTTCAATTTGTTATATGTTTCAACCGAAAATCGCTCCTTCCACAAATGAACCATGACTTCATCCCCAACCTAAAATTTCTTATGCCTCTTTTTCTCATCTGCCTTAGTCTTATATTGCGCATTCATTTTGGTAATATGCTTCCTCACCTCCTCGTGGATGTTCTTCAAGTGTTCTGCAAAATCCTCAGTTTCATCACTACTTATTTCTCTTTTATCTATCTTTCTCAACTCAGATGCATTTCTTGGACTACTTCCATATACAATCTGGAATGGTGATTTACCAGTGCTCCTGTTGACAGAATTATTGTATGCAAATTCTGTCTGTGGTAAAATCAAATCCCATCCTATTGGCTTATCTCCAACCAAACATCTTAGCAAATTTTTTAAACTTCTATTCACCACCTCTATCTGTCCATCAGTCTGTGGATGATGTGATGAACTGAACTTCAAATCTGTCTTCAATTTCTTCCACAATGTACGCCAGAAATATCTAACAAACTTAGTGTCTCTATCTGAAACTATGGTCTTTAGCAAACCATGTAGTCTCACTACTTCTCTGAAAAATAATTCTGCTACATGAACAGCATCATTAGTCTTCTTGCAGGGAATGAAATGTGCCATCTTCGAAAATCTGTCAACTACTACAAAAATTGAATCGTGTCCCCGCTGAGTCCTCGGTAAACCAAGAACAAAGTCCATACTGATATCCTCCCAAGGCTTCTTTGGTACAGGTAATAGCTGATATAACCCTATATTCTGCTTCACTCCCTTTGCCATCTGACATACTCTGCAACTCTGTATAAACTTCTTCACATCTTGCTACAATTGTGGCCAATAATAATTCTCACCAACCAAATCAAAGGTTTTATCATGACCAAAATGTCCAGCCAATCCTCCACTATGCTTCTCTTTGATGAGATTCTCCCCATAGAACTTCGTAGAATGCACAACTAACTCCCTCTGAATAGCATATCATCTTGGATGATAAAATTCAACCATTTCGTCCTATCTAGAGTAACAGGTTCTTTACAAGCTTTCCAAGCTCCACCAAAATCGAGATCCTCTAGATACAAATTCTTGAGTTTCTTGAACCCAACCACCTCAATCTGCATCTTTGTCAGCAATAGTTGCCTTCTGCTAAGAGCATCTGCAACCCTGTTAGACTTTCCACTTCTGTGTTTCAAAACAAATGTATAACTCTGCAAAAACTCAACCCATTTCAAATGCCTCTGATTCAACTTTTCTTGACTATTCAAATATTGCAAAGCTTGATGATCAGTATACAAAACAAACTCTTTAGGAAGCAGATAGTGTTTCCACTTCTTCAATGCCTGAACTATAGCATAAAATTCTTGATCATAAACAGAATACTTCCTCTTGGCATCATTTAACTTCTCACTGAAATAAGCAACAGGTTTACCTTCTTGGCTCATAACAGCTCCTATTGCGGTACCACTAGCATTACAATCTACTTGAAACACCTTATTAAAATTTGGAAGTGTTAAAACAGGTTGTTCTGTAACTTTTTATTTCAACAATTGAAAACTTTTTTCTGCCCCATTAGTCCACTTAAACTCTTTTTTATCTCCTCTCATTATTTCAGTCAAGGGACCACAAATACTACTAAAATTTCTGATAAACTTTATGTAAAAGCTAGCCAAACCATGAAAAAATCTTACTTCAGTAGCACTCCTTGGAGTAGGTCATTCAAGGATAGCCTGTACCTTCTCTGGGTCTATTTTTAGACCTTCTGCTGAAACTACAAATCCCAAATACACTAACTCTTTTTTCATAAAACTGCACTTCTTTAAATTAATCAACAATTTCTCATCTCTTAGCTTCTCAAACACCATACGAATATGCATCATATGCTCCTCTAATGTCTTGCTAAAGATCAAAATATCATCTAGGTAAACAATGACAAACTTACCCAAAAAAAAATTTAGAACCTCATTCATGAGCTACATGAAAGTGTTTGGTGCATTGGTTAGCCCAAAAGACATGACTAACCACTCATACAGTCCTTCCTTTGTCTTGAAGGTAGTCTTCCATTCATCTCTTTCTCTGATCCGAATCTGGTGATATCTACTCTTCAAATCTATATTTGAGAAATACACAGCTCCACTCAAACAGTACATAATATCATCCATTCGTGGCAATAAAAATCTATACTTGATTGTGATCTTGTTTATTGCTCTAGAATCTGTACACATCCTCCATTCTCTATTCTTCTTTGGCGCTAATACCGCTGGTACAGCACAAGGACTCAGACTCTTTTAGATCAACCCCTTTTGCAATAACTCGTGTACTTGTCTGTTCAACTCTTCACTTTCTGCTAGTATCATTCTGTGTGCTGCCTTGTTTGAAAAACTGGCTCCTAGAATCAAATCTATCTGATGACTGATCTTCCTTACTGGTGGTAATGCATCAGATACAATATCCTGAAACTCATTCAACAAATCTGCAACCTCTACAGGTACATCCTCTACTTCCTCTTTACCAGCTTTTGGAATTAAAGCAAAACACACATGCTCATGCCTCATACCATCTAAAAATTTTCTTCCATCAACAAAAGTTATTCTTGCATCACCACATACCTTTTCTTCGATCTCTTTCAATGGCTTTAGCTTATGTCGCACTTCATCCTTTGTCAGGGAATAGATATTCGCACGACCATTGTGTACAGCACATCTGTCAAACTGTCACGGTCTACCCAACAACATATGACATGCATCCATAGATATTATATCACATAGTACCTCATCTTGGTACCCGTTGATCTTGAACATTACCAGGCACTGTTCACTGACCATGACCTTGTGGTCATCCTACACCCAGGCAATCCGATATGGATGTGGGTGTTTCTGTCTCTTGAGCTTCAACTTTGTCACCATCTCTTTTGACACCAAATTATCAGTGCTTCCACTATCGATAATCACATCACAGCATTTACCTTCACACTTACATCTAGTACAAAACAAGCTCCTCCTTTGTTCAGGTTCATTCTCACCACTCAGCAGGACTCTTCTGTTAATTAGCATTTCTCCTCTTTTAGCATCTTCAGAATTTGATGATCTAGCATCTTCATCTACATGTGCAACTCTAGCCTGGCCTTCATTTCTCCTGTCTGTTTTGCCTTGGCACTAAGGACATTCAAATGCCCTATGACCTTCTTCTCCACAGTGAAAACATGTTCCACGGAAGCCTCCTCTTCCAGATCCTTATCCTCTTCCTCTTCCTCTCCGATCTCTATTATTCTGATCTTGGAAACGATTGAAATTATTTCCTCTGTGATTCTGACTGCTACTAGCCTCATCCTTCTTTTTCGGATATTCATTTCAGCCACCATATAACTGTCCACCAAATCTTCCACCATGACCTCTTCCATTTTGTCTTCTCTCAAACTTCTTGTTCAGCTTTTCCTCTACTTTTAAGGCAAACTGGTATGCTTCCTCAATACTGTTCATTCGAACCAGATTCAATTTCTCTTGAATACTTAGCTTTAACCCATTAAGGTATCGGGCAACTTTCTCCTTATCAGCTTCCGCATGACCTGTTCTGATGAGGAGTCGATAGAACTCCTCTGTATACTCTTGAACAGATCTTCCTCCTTGCTTCAAACTTTGCATTTTCTTTAGTAGGTCAAGCTCATAATCAACAGGAATGGATTGTCGCTTCAATTTATCCACCATACGATTGGAATTATTTCCTCTCTGATTCTGACTGCTACTGGCCTCGTCCTTCTTTTTCGGATCTTCATTTCGGCCACCATATGACCGTCTACCAGATCTTCCACCACAACCTCTTCCATTTTGTCTTCTCTCAAACTTCTTATTCAATTTTTCCTCTACTTTTAGGGCAAACTGGTATGCCTCCTCAATATTGTTCATTCGAACCAGATTCAACTCCTCCTGAATACTTGACCTTAACCCATTAAAGTATCTGGCAACTTTCTCCTTATCAGCTTTTGCATGGCCTGTTCTGATGAGGAGTCGATAGAACTCTTCTGTATACTCTTGAACAGATCTTCCTGCTTGCTTCAAACTTTGCATTTTCTTTTGTAAGTCAAGCTCATAATCAACAGGAATGAACTGTCGCTTCAATTTATCCACCATCCGGTCCCATCTTGTGATTTTATCTTTCCCTCTTCTATTTCGCTCCAATTGAATCTCTTGCCACCAGATCTTCGCATGACCTTTCAGTCCAGCCTTCGCAAATTTGACCCTATTAGGATCCTCAACATCTTCATACTCAAAATATTTCTCACATTCATTGATCCAGTCGATCAATTCCTCTAAGTTAAGATTTCTAAAAAACGTAGGAACCTCAATCTTAGGTCTTTTCCCAATCTTGGAAATCGTCCGAAAAAGTCTTTCTTCCTCCTGATTCACAACTTCAGCTTCTCCTTCTTGATATTATTTTTTTGCTTCATCCTCGCTTTCGTCTCTGACATTAAGATTCATTCCTCTACGAATCTCTTCTTGCAATGCTCGCACTTGTCTCTGCAGCTTTCTAACCTTAGGTGTCACAGCACCAGCTTTTCCGCCACGTTCTCTTCGTGGAGGTATTTTCGCGATGTGCACTGAAACCCTAACCACAGTCCTGGTGCAAATTGCCTCAAAGTTGGTGATCTATTTACATACTCAAGAACTCCTGCTCTGATACCACTTGATGAAGGGTGCTCCCCTTAGTACCACAAACACATAACAGAAATAGAGAAACGACAACAATAATATGCAAGAACAGAAAATTGGCTTCTTATTATCTCCACAAATGTGAAATTACAAACTTTTAGAATTACAATATGCAAAGCCACATGGGCATTCCGTTACAATATTCTATAAGAAAAATCTTTGAATCAATACCTAGATCTACTACCCAGAACTGCCCTAGACAACACTACGGGCCTTCTTTATATAGGCAATTTCCACCGCCCGAGAAGGTTCCAGAAATTTAGCCCTAAGGGCCGACCCAACTTAGAATTATTTTATTTTTCAATTTATTACATCAAAGTCGGCTCAAAATAACTTTTGAAACCCGAACAAAAATTTTGAAGGAAAATTATTTTCCGCCATTTCAGGTGGTCTGACTTTTGGAGACCATAAGTCATCACCAGTTGACCCGATTGACTATTATAACCCCATTTCAAAAATGCCACGAAGCGCTCCACAGGCTTGACCCATACAAAGCGCCTATCACCCAATTTTTTGACCTCATCCGGGGCCTCTAAAGCCTTCAAAACTGAGTTCAAAGTTTTTGTACCTTGCTGCCAATACTGAAAATCTTCAATATCTTCAAAACTAGACCTGATCTAGCCATGAAACTTTGCTGGCAGGCTGATATGACTGAGATGAACCTCCACATGTAAAATCAGAACATTCCGAGATCGTAAGGCCAACTTACTAAAAATAGCAAGTTTCCATAAATAGCAGCTCTACACAAGATAGCCCTTATTGAATATAAAAACAAAAATATTTTTGGGTGATGCAAGATTGCCCTTACACCCAGGATGCTCTTGCATCACAGATAGGGACACTAAGTTCGTTGGATATTTTTGGCGTACATTGTGGAAGAAGTTGAAAATAGATTTGAAGTTCAGTTCATCACATCATCCACAGACTGATGGACAGACAGAGGTGGTGAATAGGAGTTTGGGAAATTTGCTGCGATGTTTGGTTGGAGATAAACAAATAGGATGGGATTTGATTTTACTGCAGGCAGAATTTGCATATAATAATTATGTCAACAGGAGCACTGGTAAATCACCATTCCAGATTATATATGAGAGTAGTCCAAGAAATGCATCTCAGTTGAGAAAGATAGATAAAGGAGAAATAAGTAGTGCTAAAGCTGAAGATTTTGCAGAACATTTGAAGAACATCCATGAGGAGGTGAGGAAGCATATTACCAAGATGAATGTGCAGTATAAAGCTAAGGCAGATGAGAAAAGGAGGCATAAGAAATTTCAGGTTGGAGATGAAGTCATGGCTCATTTGCGGAAGGAGCGATTTCCAGTTGGTACATATAACAAGTTGAAAATGAAGAAGTTTGGGCCATGTAAGATGTTGAAGAAGCATGATTCAGGAAATGCATATGAGGTTGAGTTGCCTACTGAGCTGAATATTTTACCAGTATTTAATGTTTCAGATCTAACAAAGTATCATGAAGGAGGTGTTGAAGATGAGGTTACAGCAGCACAATGGAGTATTTCAGTAACCAGTTCAGATATCAAGGAGATTGAAGACATACTGGATAGTCGTGTTGGCAGAAGCACAAGGAACATGACATATGAAGAGTATTTGGTCAAATGGAAAGGATGACCTGTTGAAGATTCATTATGGCTAGCAAAGGAGGAGGTTAATCGTCTTGGTTTTCCTCTATACACTTGAATCGTGACAGGGTCACTTCTCAAATTACCCCGGGTGTCTGATGCAGGAGCATCCTGGGTGTAAGAGCAATCTTGCATCACCCAAAAATATTTCTGTTTGCTTTTCAATAAGGGCTATCTTGTGCAGAGTTGTTATTTATGGAAACTTATTATTTTTAGTAAGTTGGTCGTATGATCTTAGAATGTTCTTTTTTCACAGTTGGAGGTTCATCCTAGTCACTTTGGCCTACCAGTTGAGTTTCATTACCACATCATCAGTATTGGTGAAGTTATTGAGGTTTTTGGGTATGAAATCTTTCAGGTCAATTTTGAAGGCCTTAGAGGCTCTAGATCGCGATCAACCCTGGGCTGACTAGTGCTAGCACATGTCAAGCACTATAGATCTCATCATGGCGTTTCTAAAAAGTGGTTACAATAGAAAAATGGAGCTACAGATAAAAAGTTATGGCCTCCGGAAGTTGGGCTACCTAAAAGCATATTTTGTATTTCTTTTGAGCCGACCCTATTGTAAAAATTGTAAAAATAAAATAATTCTATGTATAGTCAGCCTTAAGGGCTAAATTTTTAGAACCTTTTCGGGCGGTGGAAATTGCCTATATAAAGAAAGCCCATAGTGTTGTCTAGGCAGTTCTGGGTGGTAGATTTGGGTATTGATTTGAGGCTTTGTCCTACAGAATATTGTAAAGGAATGCACATGTGGCTTTGCATATTGTAATTCTGAAAGTTTGTAATTCCACATTTGTGCAGATAATAAGAAGCCAATTTTTTTGTTCTTGCATATTGTTGTTGTTTCTCTGTTTCTGTTATGTGTTTGTGGTATTAAGGGGAGCACCCTTCATCAGTTATGATATACATAAATAGATAATATTGGTTTAGCTATACTACTACCAAATGGCTATATGGTATTTGAAACGATGGAAACAATTTTCTTTGGCTACAGATTTAGGCAATTTGGATTGTGTTCACAAATTCTTGATACATAGGAAAATGACACAAATTTATATCATTTATTTAATTATGCCTAAGCATTTTTAGGCTCATACGCATAGGTTGTAAAACCAATTTGATCCCTAAATGAATGGTCTTAAAAACTACCAGATAAGTTGGTCCCTTATGAGGATTGTCTTGACCTTTCTAGTTGGAGAACACTGTAAGCTTTACCATACAACCTTCGAGTTGGATATTGTGTCAAACATGAGTGGTGAAAATTGTGTTAAGCTATGTATTATCTTGACCTCTAATGTGTACTTGAATGAATGCTAGAGAAAGGTTGAGAAATATCATGAATTATCATTTGGATTGCAGATTAGAAGGTGTCTAAAACATTGCATGCTTTTTGGATTGAATTAGGTCTTGTGCTAAGATTATCAGGTGCTAAATGTAACATCATGTGCAAATTAGATATCGATTGTTGCTAGCCTATGTTATATCTAGTTGATGAACTTCTTAAATCTTTAATATCCTACAAAAATACTTAACTCGTTCTCAAATTCATGATATGGACTCAAAAGAGGTAGATGAGGTTGTTTTTTTAAATAGTATTTTCATGCTTATGTTTGGAACTACACGTGTTATTAAGTACCTAAATAGTTAATGCTAAATATGTTGAACATTTATGAAGAAATTCACATGGATGATAAGTTAATTGATCAAATCTATCAAGTTAATTGTGTTTTTTTTTTACTTTAAACAATTGTGAGACATCGCCAAAGAGAGCATTTGAGGTTTTGTAATGGGAGTCCTAATTAGAGTATAGTACCAAATCTATGTGCAAAGGTTCATTTTTTACTATTTACGAGGAATTGTCTTATTTTACCTTTAATTATAATCACATCTACAAACTTTGTGATGATTGGTTTGTCCTAGTCAAGTAATGAATGTGCTAAAGAATGAGGTATTATGTTTTCTTGAGTTATCTTTGATGGTTGTAAATGAGTTGGAAGTGATAGCTTGCGGTATTTTATATTGTTGTAGATAGAATGTTGTTAAAACCTATGTGGTAAACTCATGCTTGAACTTTTTGACGTCATTGTTAGCATTGAAGTACGTATGCTAAATTGCACAATTCCATTACTCCCAGTAGTTTTACTTGATTAGATTTCCTCTAGCTGGGCTGGGTATCTTTCATGTCAAGAAAGATTCCGAGGAAATGTTAATGCTTTGTGGTAGGGTGGAAACGCACTCCCACAATATTCTCGCTCTGGCTAACTTTTGTGAATAGGTTTCTGAAGCTTCTTTCAGGAAAGACCTTCTTTTACAGTGCTATGCTTCTTTGTTTTCGACATGGTGGTATTTGGTAATTTTGTTGTTTACTTTTCTCATTAATATAGAAGTACATATTTTGATCTAATATTTATCTTTTACTGATGTGATTCAACAGTTGGTCAAAAATCTTATTGTGGCTCTATTACTACGTTCAACAGATGGTCGACATTACTCTTATCTTTGGACATAGGTATGTTTTATCATTTCGACAGTTATGGTCATAAGCATTTTTTTTTTATTCCTATATTGTAGGGAATCTATTGATATCTTGTCGACTAAGCATTCGACCTTTGACTTGTTGACCAACTCCTAGATTATTGGGAATTTTTGTTGATGTGGCATGTGTCGTAAGATCAGTCTTCATAGGGTCTAGCCTCTTATTGTAAGCTCAGGGTTTGATTATGAACACATCGAACATCCTTTAGATCAATCCAAGCTGATTTGATACAATTAGACAAGATATGTCAAACACTGACTGTTGATGTTGTAATACAACTCGATCCAGAAATTATGAATGTCTGCAATCTGAATGTGGAGGGCAATCTTGTGATGAATATCCAGTGAAAACAATTTTCAACCGATAATTTAATCAAAGTGATCACTAATATGAAATGAATGTGGCAATAGGTATATAGTCTTCAATCCAAATCGAGCTATCTCTCTGTCTGCTAAATGTATTTACGTATTTCCTTGGTTTATATTGCTAATTGTATGGTATGAAAAGTTGAAGGGATGAATGAATGAATAAATTTTAATGAGTTTATGAGACCAAGCAGCCTAAGGGACTACTAGATCACCACCAAAAGCTAATTCCAAGTTCTTCTCTAAGTGGGACCTCCTGTTGTGAATCTTGACAATCAAACTAGCGCCTAAGGAATGATTGTTGTTTTCTATTTGCTGATTTTTTTTATTTTTTTTTTAATGTTCAATTTGCTAACTTTGTATTCAAATTGTTGACCCGATGCCCTCTAAAATGTTTTTTTACTTTGTCCATATATACCCATGTAGGGTGAAAGGCAGCGATTTCTTAATGGCTACGACTATTCCTTTTAGTCACAGAATTTGGTTATTAATTTATGTTATATTTTCATATTTATATTTGGTATTATTGATATATTTTATATGGGTTTAATGTTTATATTATATTTAATAAAGATTTTCAATTATGTTATATATGTGTGTGAGAACATTTAATATATGATATAATATTTGATAGATTTACACTATATTTTAATGATATATTATAATACATTTTAGAGCTATATTATAATATTTAATTAGTATAAATTTCAGATTTTAACATTGATATTTATTGTAATATTATAATTTATTTATATAATTATATTGGTTTATCATTTTATTATTGATTATTTATTTATAATTATTTTTTATTTTTTATTTATTTTCATACTTTAATAATAGTATTATTGTTAGTAATTTTATAATCATTATTAGGTCTTATTCAGGAAAGGGACATGACAAATTGGGGATGCGACAAAGCTCCCTACAAAATGTACTGTTGACCAAATTTCAAAAAATGAAAAACACAACAGATTTTCACGAAATTTTCACCATCTATTCTTCATGATCTGCATATTTTTGGTTGAAAACTACAAAAAATTGCAAAAAAATCGTTGTGTTTTAGCAAATCTAGAAAAAAAAAAGTTTGACAATTTTTTTTTTCCTTGGTGTGTTTCGTAGGGAGCTTAGCCACTGCCCCAAATTGGAGGCAGAAAGGTAATCTAAAAATTAGGAATCAAAACTCTTAGAAACTTTCCAAGAGCAAAGCGATCTTCATGTTGGTAAGAGTTATTTCTCCAACATAATGGATATCCTTAAGAAGTGAGCTATATTTTTCAAATATTGTGGAAAGGATTTCCCTAGGGCACAAATCATACAATGGTGGATTTAGAATGTTGACTCGCACATAAGATTTAGATATGTGTCTAATGAATTCTTTTTGGTTGAATGTGCCAATTTGAAGATCAAAATGAACTTGTTGCATAGCAAACCCCTCTTCTTCAAAGGATCTACCTTTTATTCTTTAGACTAGGCCTCAAATATCAATCAATTTAAACATTCTATTAGAAAGTTTCCAACTTGGGTTAGATTAGAAAATATTGCTTCTGAGTAATGGAATTTGGAGTCTTTGAGGGTGATAGAGGAGGCATTGGGATCCTTCACAAGGATTTCATGAATGGAAGATAGAGGTTCCAGGGATGATTTTTGTGGAGATAGATTAGGAGGTTGGGGTTTGGAAAGAGTTGGAAAAGGTGATTTGGGCTTAGAAAATTTTAGTTGATCAGAGTTCACTTGGTCAAAAATGCTTACTTGGATTTGGGGAAACTTTGGGTGGTTATTTTGCTCAACCTTCAAACACTGATCAGGAAGGTTTAGCTATAGAAACACCCCTGGCCAGGGTGTCCACGTTGTAGGATATGATGACAAATTATTCAATGAGAGGGTTTTTATCCTCAAATCCAAATATAGAAACCAATAGGGTTTTCATCCTTTAAACCTCCCACGCCAAGTATTTTTAGTCTTGAATGCTTTAAACTCCATTTTAGAAGGACAATGAAACAACAAATGTAGATGATTTTTTATGGACCTTGACCTCTTTTATAGGCATCCACTTTGGGCCCTCCATTTTATTTTATTTACTTTTCCTCTCCAAGTATTTAAAAATACTTATTGTAATTATATATTGCATAAAAAGTTGGAAACACCTTTTAGATATTATATAGGCCCTATAATAATATATAAGTTGCCCTTTTGAAAAAGTAATTGGGCCCAAGTTAAGATATTATTACTGTTTCCCTCATTTAATCCCTTTGTCTATGGTGATTAAAGAATATGCTACATGAGCTCTCAATTAATCCCTTTAGTGATGAAAAGACAACTTGACAAAGGAATGCCCCAACATACTAGATTGTTCCTTTTACAAGACTTGAAACACAAAATGTCGTCCTTTAGAGTGTAGTGCTTCAAAACATTGGTATGTCCCTTGTACAATTCTTTTGTTAATTTTGCATCCTTTCACACATCCAAGCTCCACCCTTCACCTTGCTTGATGCATTGAAAAGAATCTTTCATCATTTGTGCGGAGACGCTAATCAGAGCCTAAAAATATTTCTTTAATGAACATGAATGTCAAGGATTTTAAAAATGACTAGCAAAATAAGGAATGACGAGGAACTCATTTAGAAAATGACTCAATACAAAAAGAAAATTGTATGGGCACATGTTCCAATTCAGAGTGTTATGTGAGAGTAAGAGACATTTCTTGGTAAATCTATGGATCTTGGTGTTGTCGTTTAGTCAGAGACAAAAACAACCCTCTCCAAGTGGCTACCTACCACAATGTCGAGTTATACCTATGTTCAACTTCCCAAAGATGCCACTATCTCTCATGGAGGGATGCAAGTTCTCACCCAAATGGAAATTTTCCTACCAAGCTTTTTAGGTTATTGAATGTGCATATCTTTGAGGTGGATTTATCTATTGTTCATTTGGTCTTCTTTCTTGATGATAAATGACATTGGTAGAGCAAAAAATGTTGTGTTGGAACTGTGTTTCTTTCTTAGTGTGAAACACTCGACTCATTTTAGGGTCAGAAGTTTTGGCAAAATAAGCCCTATTTATCAAGAAGCCCGATTGATTTGCAAATTCAACCAATTTTAACCAAGTCTAGCTAATCTCCATGTGCAAGTTTCTAAGAACTAGAAGCCTTTGTTGTTAAATAATTTAGACATTAATCTTTGTGTTCAAGGTTTTATTATTATTTTAGCTACCTTATGACAAATTGTTTATTATGGAAGATTCCCCCTAGTTTTAGGGTAAGGTTACATTGATGATGAAGCCTTTGTATCCCATCTTTAACCCTCTTTCTAAATATTTATTAGTGCTTCTTGTTTAGGTTAGATTTCTAAATCCCCCACTTTAGTTTTGGATTCATTCTGATTTGTAGATGATTGCAAATGCTCTAGGATCTTTTACATCTATCTCTTTGAGTATCGGTTCTCTATCCTGTCTCACCTTTGCACCTATTCAGGTAGAGATGAGTTTATCAACAATTTTACCAACATATATTAAAGTCTGAGTGCAAGAGCACATTTGGAATCAATAGCTTGACTATGAGAAGTTTTCCTTTCATTGCTATAATTGTTATGACCTTGGTTATAGGTAATTGATTTCACAATAAAAAAGATCACATTCCTCGATTTGGCTTCTTGGTGGAGTATGTCAAGCCCCATTATTTATTGGTTGTAGTTGCAACACAACCTTTTGAAACTTCCAAGTTCCCTTCAACAAATTCTCCTTCTAGTTATAAGTGCTTTGTTCTTCCTAATCCTATATCTTCTCAAGCTCTAATTAAGGGGAAGTTTTTGGTTCCTATAATAACTCAAGAATTCGCCATGTCTAGTGTGGTTGTACCCATTTTCTGAATTGGTAATCCTTCTTTTTCTTTTCTTAGTGAGGTTGTTATAGCATCTAGGTAGTCTTTCTTTAGAGGTTGTATTTTCATCCTCTCTCCCTACCTATTTGACATCTTTGTTTGGCGAGATACCTTTGAAAGAGGGGATTGGTCCACTATCTATTACTAAAATGCTTTGTTGAGGAAGAAAGTTTTTTTTATTGTTAAGAGTCTTTTGTTTGCCCTTATGCTCATTTATGTGGACTTCGCCTTCGGGTATTTTGTTTTCTATTGGTTCAGTCAATATGACCATTATTTTATTATGCTTGGTGTTTTTTAATCGTTGCATGGGCAATGGCCCCAATAGAACTTTTGTTGTTTATTTAAAAGAAAACCATTTACTAGTAAAATGTTATCTCACCACACAATTTCCTTTCTTGGAGAAAAGACAACATTTTGATGAAAGGTCCATGGTGAACATTGAACAAGGACTCAAGAGGCATTGGTGAATGGAGATTGTCAAGTTTTTAACCTTTAAACGTTAAACACATTTACAATAGGATTTCAATCCACATTAATACCCCATCAACTCAATGTAAGGAGTCTTTAAAATTGGATTTTGGTCCACATTGACACCTCCTCAACTCAATGAGTATGCATTGAATGTGTCATTAACAATTGTGGTTCATTGAAGTTCAATGTAGGCATTATAGTCCTCAAATGTGTTGATGGTCAAATCCACGCTTGGTTCAAGCTCCCAACTCTCTATCTTTAGCAATGTTTTGATCCTCAAAATAATGGATGTTTGTGTGTGTGTTACCATTGTGAGAAGTGCGACCTGATTTTTGTGAGAAGCCATTGTAGTAGTAAGTGCTCCTACTCATCACTAAAATACATTGTAAACCATATATGTTTTCAAGATGTGCATTATTATAGCCTTAAAAATGGATGAGTGGCTGAGTTAAGGATCGAGTGGAACTATAATGGACATGGCATACATTTTGTCACAAAATGAGAGGGTAAAATATCACTACATATGTATGAACGTCTATATATTGTACATTATTGGTGCACATACATGCATGACAGCAACTCCTCCCCCCTGTCCAACATATGCACACAAAGACACAAAGAGACACATATAGAACATACACAAAGAGAATATATGTGGAAGCTGGCTTGTAGGATCATATGGTTGGATGAGGCTAAATATTTTGGTGCACATATGTGGAAGCTGGCTTGTAGGCTCATACGGTTAAATGAGTCTAACACCACCCTACCGTCCTCTGTCGTCCCCACCTCTCGGACCACAAACACACAAACACATATGCACACAAAACATACATAGAGAGAATATATGGGGAAGCTAGTTACTAGGCTCATATGGTTGGGTGAGGCCTAACATTTTTTGAAAAGTGCAAACGGGCAAATACTAAATATCTGATATTTTAAAGGGTAATTTCTGCCCTTGCTTGGTGTAATATTTTGCAAATGGTAAACTTGCAGTACGAAATAATATAGCATTAAAAACCAACAGAATACTTTGATGTTATTAAGATTCTAAATTTATAAACGTTTAATTTCAAATCACTAAATTATTAATGCTATAATTGTTATAAGTACTTAAGCCCATTGTCTTTTTTGTCATCACATTAAAAATTTCGTTTTTATCATGGAGAACCATCAAGACTTGTAGTATTGCTGTCGTATCCACTTAAGATGCAGAAATAATTGGCCAGATTCTATACCATCCAATGTCAAGTCTACATCATATTCCCCGTCAAGAAGCAACTTTGATAACGTCAATACACTTCTGCCCATGAAATCCTGAAACAAGAAAAACATCAAATCATCTAGCTGTTGTGGGCAGCAGAATTGCTGCAGTAACAAAACAAATACAAGGGGAAGTGGTGCTGAAATTGCCTTGCCAAAGGTATCATGATCCCACACTTCAGCAATCAGCAAATCATGCAATGCGTCCTCCACCACAAAGTAAAATGTCTGGTCCCATGTAGGCTCTAAGGTTTTTGGCACGACCTGCATACTTGTTATTTTAGTTCAATGAAGCAAAACATAAGATCCACAATATTGATTGACAGACTGAGCAATTGAACAGAAAGCAAAATCAAATTAATTTGAAATATTTGGGAAATTCATTCACTCACTCTTGTCTTTTTCACTGTGTTGGATTTCTGCATTTTTAATACAACAAAAGGATCAGCTAACTTAGACAGTAAATCCATTGGCATCAAATTTCCAGCACGTTTAACTGTCACAGAAAGAACACCCCGTACTATTCTATGCCTCTTGGAAGAAAGTTCATAGTTTAATGAAGAATTGGCCTGCCCAATCATAACCATTGAAAATGTTTCCTCGAGTGATGTTATTTCTTTTCTTTTGAAAGAATTTGTAAGATCGGTCTCCATGCCAAATGGACAATATCTAAGCTCTACATGTACCTGATTCCATTGGTACAGAGTCAATTTTTCTTAAGGTTTATAACCATTCCTGGTCCATCAAAAAACTATCTAACTAGTTACTAGACACATCTATGGAGACATGGATCCAAATGCACGCAATAATAAACATCTTACCTCACCCCTATATTGGGTATCCCATTTTTCTTCAAAATCTTTGACTAATGGCAGCCACAAGCTCTTAATTTCTCCTGGCTTCAAGTCCTTTAATTTGACACTGGAACACCCCATAATTTTATCTCCTTTAACCCTTTCTTCATCAAAAACCTTTATGTGAAGACGTTGAGTTGAGATATCCTCAACTTCTAACTCAAAATGCTCATTCCAAATAGGATTTAGTTGATTGTTCTGTGGCAAAAAATACAAACACTATTACCTTAACATTGAAATGGATCACAATTTTATCCTCACTGATTTTCCTAGATGAGTTTATTGACTTTATACAGCCAATACTCAGGTTACTTGGGTCTTACTATGGTACTGCTTTTCTTCAATCTATCTTGTAACGGTCTTGTATAGATGACACAAAAAGGATCAGACTTTCCCAGGATTTCTTTGTTTTCCAAATTCTTTGCTTGTACAAGCTTCACCTCCAGGATTCCTATAGTTTGTAATTCCATCTCACTGTAAACCAAAAATGTTATAAATTTATAAAATGGCACTGGTATATGTGGCTCATATTATAGATATTTACAATTCAGAACATTAGATACATTTCATATATGATTCTGAAAATGGAAGTCTCTGTCAGTGTCACCTGTAATTTCCAGGTAAAATAGGAATAATGTTCCGTGCGGGCCACATTAGGGAGCCTTCAAGTGCATTTTTTATTGTATCCTGTAAAAAACTTTACCAATTTAAACTCTAAAGCCTTTGAGAGAGTCATTCTATACAAATACTTTAACCATTTTACTTCACTGGAAATAATTCGTCGATTTGACCTTATGAACAAAAAAAATTCAGTCTTGATGCTTAATATCGATTGAAATAATAGAAGAATAAAAAGATTAATTCGATGCATTTTACTGAAATTATCCTGAATGGGGTCCAATGCATTATGTTTGACTATAATGGATTACATGCAATCTACACATATTCATGTTCCTTTTTTGGCTTACCTTGGTCATTCTTGAAAAAAAAAATACTAGACTTGGGATGTTGGTAACCTGGAAGTAGTATCTTTTACAATTGAAGTCCTGACTTGATTAAGACTTTGTCAGGTGCATCATTTCAGAACTTGGAGTTTATTTATCTCTAACTTTGCACATGAAAGCCTCTACTAGAAAGAGAAGCTGTTACTAGACTATTAGAGGAAAGCTAGAGACCCGATTCTGATAGTGAACTCAATTTAGACCCAAGAGGAATTGATGATACTCTATAACTAATTGTAAGTTATCCTCACATTTGAAATAAAATTTGAAATTCCGATAATTTACATATGAACATGGCCATTTTTTCTCTTCTAACCTAGAATTTTTTATAGCCTAGTAACCCACTGTAAATCGGACTGTGATGACTGGTGTGATGCCAGACTCAATAAGTGATATTTGCTAGAAGTTACTGGTTTGGTCATGAATGTGGGTATGGGTATCGGAACCTAGTAGAGTTGCTGTAGAACGATATGGAACTTTTTTCCCTTGGGTACAAGAAAATATGTGTGTGTGTGTGTGTGTGTGTGTGTGTGTGTGTACGTATACTTATATATATGCATTAAATTTCTTAAAATTTTACAATGTAAAATAATAATACTCAGAATTTGCAAAAATGGAAATACTCATAAGTTCATAATTCAATGATTTGTCAAATGTCAATACACAATGAAAAATACAATTGATATTTAATAATCTTCATACTGATTTTCATCGAAAGCATCACACTATAACATTTGATTCAATTTCATTTCAACTACAATAATTTACAATACCACATCCACTAGCCATGTATTGTACAAGCTGCCTCATCTAAAGATATCTTTTGGAATGTTGTGCAACAATAACATCAGAGTCAACATACTCAAGAGTTAGATCCCAATTCCTCATCACCCCCTCATTGTGATCAAATTTTTTAAAGCCTTTGAGATGACATAAACCTTCATGACACATGCCATTTTCCCAGTTTTATCACTCAAGGGGAAAAGTATGGATGCAAAAAATTATGTGTTTATAAAAATGTTTAAAAATAGAATTTCTTTTGTATTTTATTTGGACATCCCTTGGGTTCCCCTACAAGGAAGATATCCCAAATATAGGGTGGACTGCTTTGAACTCAAAGCCATGTAACATAATACAAAATCTTAGGCTTTCCATACCATGAGATCTATGAAAAACCACCTAATCTTTTGAGTCCTGTATTTGTGTTGGCTAAAAATTTTGTAAGCCGTTAAAACTACACCTTACAAAATTGTAACTTTAGGCAACGGTATAGTGAGATAAATCTCTTCTCTCAGCAGTAGGGGAGGCTCCCTTCTTACCGTAGGTGGCTTCAATAAGATTTCAACTGAAATTAAACAAAAAGGTGATTCTTCCAATCTTTTCTTCTTTTTTCAAGAAAGATTAACAAGTAATAACAACTTTCTAATTCTACAAAGATCTCCTATTGCTACGATAATACTGGTGACTTGGTAGTTGACGTAAGAACAACTCCTAAGGCAGCAGTTATAATTATATTTGGTAGATTAAGACAAGGGCCCAAAGTCTCTTGCAATTAATCATATTTGAAGAATAACTAGAACCAATAGTGAAGCTCAAAGTCTCTTGCAATTAATCATATTTGAAGAATAACTAGAACCAATAGTAAGGCTCAAAGTCTCACTAATAATCTTGAAATTAAAAGAAAAACACTCAAAATTGAAGCTCAAAGTCTTCAACTCCTAGTATTTGCAGCCACTATTAAACTATAGCAATCCTCCTCCTGTAGCTCAAAGTCTCTCAAAAGGCGAACTAAAACTCAAATGATTCACACAAGTTAAACTATAAAGTGAACTCAAGAACGATTAAATAATGCAACATAAGAAAACATCATTCAATCACAAGACTTGCAACACAAAGTTTGGAAAATCTTGTTTCGTTCATTCACTTTTGAAAATTTGCACAATGAAACACAAAGTTTTCACCACAAAAGCTTCTCAAGCATAGCTTTCTTGCCTAAAACAAAAGATAAATATTTACAATGAGCTCTCTCCTTTAAATAGGAAAAGAGGAGAGAGAAAAGTGGAGAGAAAAGGGGAAAATCCTCAACCACTTTGATTTATTCAAAAACTAACTAACTAATCATCTTTGACTTATTCAAAATTGGATGCCTAATGCATGTGCAACTTGATTGTATGAAGCGGTTATACAAGTACATGTTTATCCTATATTTACAAAAAGTTTTGCTTCTACATGAGATCCTGTCATGCCTATTCTATTAAAACATGAAGTATCTAGGATATTTGAAAAACATCTTCACAAAGTATCTACAAAATCTCCAAACTTTTGCAGGGATTCATGGACAACCACTTCATCTAGTACTCCTGTATGTTGTGCAATTACGGTCACCTTTTGGATTAAGCTTGCACTTTCAGAGATAAAATTCCTATACTCAATCAAATGATTTTGTAGACTATCCAATAAAGTTTTGTAATTTGTTAGCGTATCAATCATACTGAAGTCAAAGTTATCCACCTCAAGCTCTACGTGAATAACTCTTGTGAAACCTATCAAAACATCTCTTTCTTCAGCGAGATCACCAACTTCAGTGATTATTTGGCACGTCAATTGTTGAAAGCAACCATTGATCATGTGCTCATAGCTATCAAAGCGCTCCACTGCTGCGTTACTTTTTATCACCATTCCTTGCGTAACATGTTCCTTATTAACCATTAGATGAAAATAACTAGAGTACATTTCCGCTAAAGAAATGATTCCACAGTCGCATAGGAAATCCAAATCAACTTCTATCATGCTCCTCTAGACATCAAGATCCGCATCTAGGAATTGGAGTTGTTGATTGAAGTAAGGAGCTCATTTAGCTTAGCCAAGACCTCTCTTCCCCGTTTGCAAACCCTTAAAACATCTTGAACTACTTGCACACCTTGTGATTCCAAACGGTTGCCCCATTCATCTATGGCCTTTGCTTTCCTTTTTATTTACCCTATAAGCTCAGGATTAACTGATAGAGAAGAAGACTTCATTTTTTCTATGATGTCTAGAAGTCGTGCATTCTCCTCCTTCAATCTTTTCTTCTTTTCCCACAATTTATCACTCCTCTGAGTGAGTAGGCTAAGTACATCTTGTGCATCTTGTTGACAACCCAGACGTGTTTGTTTTCCAAGTTCAATTGTGTTGAACTTGTAGTTTGTGGCCTACATCTCCTCTGTAGGTTTATCAACAAGAGGTTCAGCTACCTCCGCATACTTGACTTCATTATTGTCAACGATGACCCTCGAAACCATTTTTGCCTTTTTGTTCTTAGGGGCCTTAGTCCTAGCAACTTGCTTGTAATCATGATCTTCAAGGGGAATTTCCTCCTTTCTCTTCTGAGTGATTATGCTGAGCCATGGAGGAAGAGAGAAAGATGAAAATCCTGCTATAGATGTAGTAACCAATGTGGTTATTGAGTTAAATTGTGCAATTGTGGCCACAATGGGAGGAGTCTCTATCTGAATAGCTACTGGAGTGGGACTATTGTGAGTTACTTATCCATGAACTGCTCAAATTGTGTTGAAGTGGTATCCATTATTGCCATAGATGAAAATGTCATAGAGGGGATAGTCATAGATTATATGTCAAACACATTCTCAAAACTTTGATATTGATCCACTAACAAAATTGTTGGAGCAATTGATGAGATAGGTAGAGCTTGGGTTATCAATACTGAATAGTGAGGTGAAAGTGTCTGCTCTGTGGAGAATGCATTCATGACTGTATCCAATGGTGAATCAGGTGATTCATCTGACACGGGAGACGAGTCAGGAAGTGTAGTAGCAACTAATACGTCCATAGGAGGTATTATGGAAGTAAACTTCATTGACTGTGGTATCTCATCCTCACTGGAATCAATATGGATCTTTTGAGGTTGCACGGCCTTAACCTCAATTACCCTTCCCGTAGTTTTACCTCCTTTGATGGAAATCTTTGGAATGGATGCAACTGGAAGCTCCGAGACTGAGGTAGACGCACCATCTTTACCTTTACCTTTAATTTCCAACCATCTTCCGGATATCTACCTCTGTGCGCAAATCAATCCATATGTCCTCAAGGCGATGTACATGAATAAACTGTCTCCTCATCTTGTCATTGAGGCCTCTCCAATCAAAATAACTCCTGGACATGAACTTCTTCAATGTGATCCTTTGAAGTTCAAATTCCATGTTCTTTGCATTGGGCACAGTGTCCAAAGAGTATCCACCAATCTTTAATGGATTCTTTGAGGAAATCCCCACCCCTGGTCTATGCAAGGTGGACTGGTATGCTTGCACTGCCATGAGCTACCTTGCCAACTCCATCAAAATGATTTTGTCGGTAGGATACCGTGGGAGTGTGTATGGCTCTCCTCTGAAATACCCAACTCGCATGTATGTGAAGTTAGGGAACTGTAGGAAAAGGCAGCCATATTCATTCACCTTGATCCATGCCTCATCCGGCACTCGCTTATTTGGAAGCTCTTTATCAAACAAGCACATGTAATACCCGTAGAAGACATCTTATACTCTGCAGTAGTGCACTCGGCTGGCCCTTAGAGGCAGCTGGTCATAATATTCCCTAACAGGCACCAATGTTCTATCTCCCTTGGTAGTGAGTCCTGTAATGTCCCTTGCCGATTTGGACTTAACTTTTTTGTTCAAATATCCTTAGACCGATGACTTATCTTGTAAGCTTGATTAAATATACGATTCGGAACTATTTTTGTGTAGACTTTGGTAAATCTTGAACCCTCAGTATACCAGTTTCGAACTAGCCTCATTTGTTGTCAACACCAATGACATTAGCAGAGAATTCACAATACAAGATTTGTCATTGGAAATCCCAATCTTGGTTGCTTCCTACAAATGCCAAATGATAATCTTGTTGGCAGGCCAGATGCTTATATCCATTATTTATTGCCATAGTTTATATTTATTCTAGTATTGCTCAATGAATCTACAAATGATGTTATAAGTGTTCAGAGAGCATATGCTATTACTGATATCCTCTTTTAAATATATGAAAATTATATTGCTGTGATAAATCTGGTCTAACCACTTGTCTGATCATACACGCACTAACAATGATCTAATGATGGCCAAAAATAGGCTATCATTATTTAATGACGTACCACTTAATGCAATATTGCATCACTGTATTGAATTCTCTATCTTATGTGTTCAGTCTTCCCTCACAGTGGATTACCTCTACTTGGATTTAAAGGACTCTAGGATTGATCAATTAATGATTGAATGATCTGTTCAAAAATGTCTCCTTGGAACTTATTAAGACTCTACGGATATATGATCGTAGTTTCTAGATATATTCATCATTATCTTAGTTTGCTGTAGTTTATATCTAGCAAATTACTTCTTATAATTAGCACACCTGCCTTTACCTTCAACCTCTTCCAGATTGTAGCTTTCGTCGTATCCGTTGATGTTAAGATTGGATATCTTATTCTTCTATGTGATTTTAGAAAGGGAATTTAATATGTTTGCTATCCCATTATCTCACAGGAGTTGACTAACATATATTTTATCCAAGCGTTGCACATGACCATGAAATCTGTTGCTTCCGAACACAATATGAATTGATTTGTACCATGGATTGACTTGATGAATCAGATTGCTGACTATTCCATTGAGTACTACCACTACGCATGACTCACGTATGTAATTGTTTTATCTTTGCAGCGTGACTATCTATATACCTGTAGATTGGTCTTTTTCCTTCCTCTCTGTTGATTAGATGCTTTTTGTATTCCAGTCCATGGTGTCGGCTATTAGTATTTACACCAGCCTTTTCTTGTCTGTTATTTGTTCAGTGACACATCGTATTTTCTTTCCTTTCGATGTATGGCCCTGAATTGCCTATGTCGGGTCAATACTTCATCCCCGTTTTCTATCTACCTGCACCAAAGATGCTTCCTGGAGATATGTGTATTTGCATCTTGTCAAAACACGCCATTTCATAATCTATTGGTATCAATTAATTTCATTTCTTAATCAATTTTTATTGGTGCAAATCTGGGAGCAGTCGTAATCCTATTTGTCTTCCCTCCTCTTTTAATATATCCCCCAAAACCAATTATCTCCCAAAACCAAACATCAACATGAGTTTTATTTTGGGGACAGCATTCTTGAGGAAGTTCTGGAGTATAAATATCTTGGCATTGATTTCAACAAACATTTAAATTGGGCAGGTTGCAGGAATAAAAGGGCATTAGGGGGATGGAAAGCTTTTTATGCGCTTCAAAACCGATGTCGTGAAGTGGAGGTTTGGGATTGGAAAACTATTCAAACCTTGTTTGGTCTTCTTGTGTTGCCGGTTGTTCTTTATGGGTGTGAATTATGGGCCAGCAGCACTTCAATAGCACAATGGAAGCAAATTGAAGGAATCCAAAAGCGTTTGATCACAAGTAAATTTAAAATCAAAAGTATCGTCCCTTATGATATCATGCTAAGCGAAGTGGGGGCTGTCCCTATTGAGGCACTTGCTATGGCGCGCTTGGTAAGCTATCTAAAAAGAATCGAAAAAATGGAAGGAGATAGATGGCCTAACGTCGTCTTTAATGACACATTGTGCAAACGTAAAAAGATGTGGATGCAACAAAACATCAAGTGGATGACGAAATGGAATATCCATTTCAACTTGTGCCCCTCAAATAACAAAGAAATAAAGGTCTTTGTTATGGAGAAATTTTACAAGAGAAATTGGGGTGATGGGATTGGAAGGAAGAAAGTATATTATATCAATGAGTTCAACCCCGCATGTGATCAACTCCAAAAAGCGTATATTGCTGCCAGCATTCCTTGGAGAGCTAAAATTCTCATTGCCCAGTTACGTACCAACTCCCATCAACTCCGATGTGAGACCGGGCGTTGGAAGAGGCCAAAGGAGACTTGGGAAGACAGAATTTGCATATTTTGCAACTCAGGGAAAGTAGAAACCGAACATCACTTTATCTTAGTTTGTGAAGCCTACAAAGATATCAGGGATAAATTTGTGGATTCTATATTAGATAGCTCTTGGCATAGCCTATTCAGCGAGAAGCACATTGAGAAGTTAGGTGGGCTCATCATCAGCTTGCACAAAAAACGGACCAAGTTAGTCAAGTTTGCCTAGTTTGCCTTGCTGTCCCATAGGCTATGTTTAGCCTCGTGGACGTAAAAATTTTCTATTCTATTCTATTCTCGCCATCTTTAATATTTCCCGCTATCCTTCATATGTGAATCACGTTTGAGGAAAGAGTCGCGACTTTAGTCGCTGGTCTCATTATAGCATATTATTATTTTATTTAATGTTATTACTAGTTTGTTATGAAATATTTCTATTTTATTATTTATTGTTTATAATATATTATTTATCAAGATTTTTATTATGAGATTTTTATTAAATGTTATTAGAACTATTTTAATATTTACATATGTATGATAATCAAATATTTGATTATATATTGCTATTATTTATTAATTTAATATCTTAATTCTATTTAATATTATTGATACTAAATCTCTTTTGATTTTGAGATATATATAACAATCATTATATATATATATAACTATATATTAATTTCAATAATTTAATTTTGTCAACATAATTATAATTATATATATTTAATTATAATTATATTTATTTATTTAATCTTATATTTTAACATTATTATTATTAAATTTCATCTCGAAGAAGGGGACATAACAGTCCGCCCTTCCCAAAATTGCTTGCCTTCAAGCAATGTGAAACTTCAATATAAGTGATGTCTTACTATGTAACTCCAATGTTCAATCTGATGATCCTCGCATGAAAATTTCAACTTGGGGTTAGCACTGTGATATTTTTTCCAAATTAAAACTTATCATATCTAAAGATAATATTCAATTTGAAATACTAAAATAATTCAATTTTGGTACTTATCTTGATTCCCTGTAGTGTTTCCATTTTTAAGTAGTCTTGTTCCATGATGTGTTCTGAATAATCCTTTAATCTTTAGGGGAGACTTTATCTCTTCCCAAACATTAAGGATACCCTTTTAGGACACTTCAATCGTCCTTATAATCCTTGGGAGAGATTTTATCTCTTCCCAGGCCTTTATGGATACCCTTTAAGAAGTATCCATCTCTATAATCCCTGGTAGAGACTTTATCCCTTCCCGGGCCTCTATGGATATCCCTTTAGGATACATCCATCTCTATAATCCTTAGGAGAGACTTTATCTCATCCCAGGCCTCTATCGATATCTCTTTAAGACTACCCATCTTTATAATCCCTAGGAGAGACTTTATCTTGTCCTAGGCCTCTATGGATATCCCTTTAAGACTATCCATCTTTATAATTCTTAGGAGAGACTTTATCTTGTCCCAAGCCTCTATGGATATCTCTTTAAGACTATTCATCTTTATAATTCCTGGTAGAGACTTTATCCCTTTCCAGGTCTCTATGGATATCCCTTTAGGATGTACCCATCTCTATAATTCCTGGTAGAGACTTTATCTCTTTCCAAGCCTTGAAGTGTAAGATCTTTCCTTAATTCCACATAAAGAATTGAGAATATTCTGAGTAAGTACAAATGAATACTTGCATTAATATTTTTGTGGTTCCCTATTTCATTACAAACTCCTCTTCCTTGATTTGATAGTCAACTGTTTATTCTCTTTTAGCCTTGATCACAAAATTGATATTAATAATTTTTCAATAGCTGAGTTTCTGATCTTTGGTTCTTGTTACTGCCTCTCTTCTCTAATCTTATTTGCTGGTTTAACTTCCCATTTGTGTATTACTGTCATAGCTATGGTTGAATTTCCTCAAAACTCCATTGCTTTTGCCCTTCATTCAATGATTGGATGCTATTGAGATCCCTTGTATCATGTCTCGCTCTCTTATGCGGTCCTTCTTTTGTTTCTTCTTTCGTAGGTTTGCATAAGCCCGACTCACAAGATGGCAGGATTATGCTCTGATAGCGCACAATATACACCAAGTAGGAATTCATATAGAATGTCCCAGTAGTAGTGACTTGAGATAACTGCTCACAGAGGACATCATCGATCATTTCTCCCCAAAATATCTTTTGTTTACTTCTGACAATAAGGGAGATGTATTTGTACATCCAAGGCTCAAAAGTGTTAGAACTTTTAAGGCCTCCAAAGCGACTGAGCAATGTGATAAGATCATTGATTTCTTCTTTGACATCTGTGCGACGTACCCCCTTGGGCCATCTTACAAGATTCGGCCTCTTGTTGATCAACTAGTTATCATTAACATATCTGATACAATATGTTATATCTTCATTCCATTTGTCCAAAGCCTTCTATTTTGAAATATTGGTGACCAACGGAGCAGGAGGAACTCGAAAGATTCTATCAATAGTCTCAGGATCTAGACTAATGATAGCGTTTCCATCTTGATCTATGATGGTTCTAGATGAGTGATCAAAGTTCTTGGTGCAAGCAAACACGAACTCCGGTTCAAGGGAAGCCAAGGGAAAAATAGAAACCATATGAATGCTACTTTGCTTTATGTAAAACATATCCTCTGTTGCGGCAGCATCCACCCTTTTGAGGAAATCATCAATGCCCATGTGTGCAATATCCGTGTCCTTGATATCTTCACAATATGAAACAACTTGTGAAGGAGGAATAGAATTATGGTACTGATAATACTGGTATTTCATTTTCTTCTTCTCTTTACCTTTACCTGGTACAATCTCGTCTGACATAGCAAGATTATGAGTGCAAGCAACTGTGACATAAAAATTCCAAAACATAAGAACATCTTCAAAGGATGGATCCATTGCACTTTTTTGAACACACAAATGTGAGCCTTCATATTTTTTGCATATGGCTGGAAATGATGGGACAGCGGGAGAATGAATGAGTTTTAGCTTTAAAATGTCATGGAAAACCCAAAAACGGGTTTCTTGGAGGTGATTGCATATGTGGACAGCAGGAAGTATGAAAGGAAATGTGTATGCGAATGAGTCAACATGATGTTTACTTTATAATGGAACTAAGATATTCCCTTAAAAGTAAATCAATTTAACCACCATCATGAGTTTTAAGTCAAGTGGCAGCAGTTTGATAAATATAAAAAGGCTTATGTAAGTGGGATTTTTGGAAGTAAAGGCATGTTGCATGTGCATGAGGCATGTTGCAAAGCGAGCTTACTTTCTTTGATGATTCCATTCAAGAACGGGGTTCTTAATCCTAACTGCATATGCAAACAAGATGAAGCATTTGCATATGCAACTTGGAGAAATGAAGACAGAAGATAGAAGGAACCCAAAATATGACACAAAGCAAATGCAAATCTGAGAATAAAATGAAATGATTTGCAAAAAGGCAAATGAATAAACATATATAAAACTATACACAAGAAATCTTACCTCTCTTCCACAAAAAGTAAAGGAAGAAGTCTCTTGCAATCTTTATGCAAAATCTAAATAAAATCAAGAAGATTTTCAGATTTAGGAATGATTGAAGAAAAGAGTCTTATATAGACTTCGAATCTTGACTCAATCTTCTAAAAATGAATGCCTCTTAGATTCAGGATTCATTGTTTGCCAAGTGTTGAACAATAGAGAAACAATTTGCAAAAAACTAGCAACCAAATTGACTAAATCAAACATACATGCAAATGCTTTCAAAAACGGCGCCTAGGGCATCAAATCCACTTGAAAATGATAATAAACAAGCTGAAAACATGATTCCTTACCCTAGAATCCTTCCTTGATGCAAAACGTTTGAGTTTTAGTGATCAAATCACTCTTCTATGGGCCATTTTTGAGCAAAGAATGGCTAAAAACGGGGCTGTTCTTGAGTGAAAACTCATATGCAAACTGTAATGACCCCAAATATGGCCTTAATTTTCTCTCAAAATTCCCAATTAGGGTTTGGATTGTACTTGGAAAGGACAATTTGTAATGTTTCATACTAGGAGGATACCAATTCCCAATTATTATATGTCATTATGCATTTAAATAATATTATATGAAGAATAATCCCCAATTCATAATATATACTTAAGTTCTAATTCCTTACTTCACTCCTAATCACAGACCTTAAGAAAGATGGTAGATTTACCGTGCTAGGACGCTTGCACAATCTACAAGTGGATTCCCTCAAGGTTCTACCTATCTTGGGATCTTTCCATCATGTGACCGATTTACCCACCTCTTCCTACACACACTCCCTATCCCCTTAGTTGTAATTAGTGAGTGAACAAGGAATAGACTAAGTAAAAATATTAATGACTTGAATAAGTATATATATATTTCTGATTTTTATTATTATTAATATGTGTGTGTGTGTATGCATGCATATATGAGTATATTATATAATTAAGATCTGTGTGTATCAAAGTTCCCTGACTTAGACTCGCCCATGACTCGGCAGGGTCGACTCGACCCGTGACTCGCCGATGACTCGGCAACGACTCGACTATGACTCGGCAAAATGAAAAAACAAAGATTTTTTACTTTTTAAAACTTGTTTCACGCACTCATTATTGAATAAAGCTTAAAGACACTTTAACATCATCAAATGGAATCTAATTTGATCACATACATAAACATACATCCATCACATAAGTACAAACGTAAATTGTAGCTGAAGGAAATAGAAAACGTAGATATGCAGAATTATAAAATATAAATACTGTCAAATGTATATAAAATCTATGAAATCCATGACATCAATGATCAAATGTCCGGCAAATGAGGTTTGAGTGATTTTGGCCTGTTGGGAAGTCATGTCTGTCTGGGATTTGGGCGAGAGCTAATCTGTCTATTATAGAGATGGGGTCGAAACCAAGTGATTTGTGATAAAACGAGTTAAAACCCTTTGAGAATCCTTTTGCCAACTTCAGTTTGACCTTAGAAAGCCATGATGGATTGTGGGAGGTAACCTTGTTGAAGGCTTGCCGAATCCTGAAATTTGGCTAAGTCTGGAATTTTTCGAAAACCCCCAAAATCTAGAATCTGCATCTTAACTCCTATGAAGCTGGAACCTATCTCAAACATCCTGAAAGTATTTATACAAATATAACTTAAAGTATAAGAAATTAAATTTTCTTATACTTAAATGTTATATTTGTATAAATGCTCCCGCCCCGCAAGATTGGAAACTCACAATCATAAGACTTATGCAAAAAAAAGTCTTAAAAAGTCAATGTTTTATTGTGTTTTTTTAATGCCCAGCCTATAAATGCTCTCGCCCCGTGAGATTAGAAACTCACAATCATAAGACTTATGCAACGGAAAAAAAGTCTTAAAAAGTCAATGTTTTATTGTGTTTTTTTAATGCCCAGCCAAGTCATGGACCACAGACCCGATGGGTCATGGCATGACCCGCTGACTCAGCGAGTCATGCAGGTCATGACCCATGACCCATCGGGTCATCCTGGCAGGTCATGAAAACCCGTCCAAGCCTGCTTTGCCCGCGGGTCATCATAACCCGCGTGACCCGCGGCGAATCAGGGAACTCTAGTGTGTATGCATATATCAGTATATTATATAATTAAGATCTCTTATACATACTTTTATATATTTCATAACTTATATTCATATATATAAGATACAATATAATATATATATTTCTAAATCTAAGAACAATTGGATCATAGACAACTATATTATTTTATTCCTAATTATTTTCTGAGTGATGTCTCTGAATATGGTTACCCTATTCAAAAACATTCACAACTTGTTTATCTATACAAAAATATGTAAGAATGTCAGGTATCGTTAGCAATCATACCTCTCAATTCCTAGCGGTGCTGGCACACAAAAATGTTTTGGATTTTCTCAGTCTTCCTTTTTTCCTTCCTATCCCATATTCCAACTATACTTATACGCGTATGCAGTTGCAGGCATGAATTTTGATTCTCTAGGTTTGTCGCCGTTTAAGTCCATTACCTTTATGGATTCATTATCGAGTAATGGTAATACTGTTGATTATGCTTATTAGCATCAATAATTTGAATCATATCATCGACTATGCTTTACTCGATTATTATGTTAATACCATTTATTAAATAATTAATATTATCATTAAATAGTTAATATCATTGTTAAATACTTTATATTATTATTAAATAATTGATATTATTAATTTTATTAATATATTATTAAGATTAATATGAAAATATAATTTCCATTAAAATATATTGATTATTTTCTATATATTATTGATTAATAATAATAATGTTAATGGTATATGCCTATGATGACTTTGAACAAAGTATATTGAATGGAGATTGTCGATTACGGCTCATGACAGTCCGTCCCTCCCAAATTTGCTTGTCCTCAAGCAACAATATATTTCCTACTTATGATTTAATAACTGAACTTGAAACAGTATTTCTAGATAAACTAATTAGAGTATACATTTGAAAAAAAATGAAATGCATGAATGAAAATATGAAGACATGAAGCATACACATTAATGCATGAAGACACAAAGCATACACGATGTAGACACATAAAACAGGCATTCTTGATTAAACCCTACAGTTTAATTTGCAATGAGTTAGGGTTAGGGAAATGGTTTACAAAATTTACTTCTTCATTATGCTTTAGATTATGAACCCTGCAACCACAAAGTGAACATAAGTACATACATATGTATATATAAAATTTAAAAAAATGGATTCATGATAAGTTAGTCCAAGCCAATCCCATACTAAGCCCAAGAGCAGAACTTTGGCCCCCTTGGCCTCGGTGGCAAGTGTTAGGCATCCACATGAGGTGGTCTACTTAGCAGACTGCTTGTTTTTCTTATCTATTTATACTTCATCTCCTCTGTCTAAAAAATCAGAGAGCTTCTTTTGAAAGGGTGCCCTTACTATCTTTCCCTTAACTAGTATTGCAATATGGTGCCCTAGCAGCCCTCCCTTAATTGTAGATTCCATAGGAAAGCTATTTGCAGTAGGGTGCCCTTACTATCTTTCTCTTGACTAGTACTACAATATAGGGTGTCCTAGCAGTTCTCCTTTGGCTGAAACATTCACCACAAGCATAATCTTGTAGGCTCTGATGCCAATCTGATAGGAACTCCCTTAGTGTGCTTGCATAATCCTCCTAGGTCTCCTTTGATTCCTAGGTTACCCAACACCCTATCTTTTCTCTAGGGTCTTCTAAGCCCTAATTCAATTTAGTTTAGGACTTCACAACACCTCTCCAAGAGGTGACACTCTTTGTGCTTCACTAGGGGTATCTATCATTAGGTTATCCTCCATTCCTTAGCTCCTTGGTTCCATCCAAGTGTTATTTTTGTCTTTTCTCCTTATCAAGTGTTAGCAGGGGTTTCAACTTCTTCTAAACATCTCCTAGAACTCCACTTGATCAATCTAGGTCAGGGTTTCATTGCTTTCTCCATCAATCTCCAAATTCATGAGGAAACTTGGCATTTAGGCCTAATTTCTCTACTAGCCCTACCTGACTAGTTTTTGCCCATCCCTGCAAATCTTTCCCAAACAAGTCTAAAAACAAAGTTGATATTCTGACACCTGTTATTGAGTTACAAAAGATTATGTGAGTTTCAGATCTCCAAGATGTCTGTACAGTGGATTCCTACTTTCAAGGCCTTCTAGTGCTAATTGGCTTCTTTGGACCAGTCAGGTGATTTTTGCTTCAAAAGGCTATCAAATGGATTGGGCAGGGTCTAAGCTTCATCTGAGGTCTCTATGTAACCCCAAGGACCATCAATCCACTCTTGGCTTCCTTCTTTCAATCGAAACCCTACATGCAAACACATTAAATACTTCACAAGCTCCTAGCCAGGTTACACAGAGCTCACCTAGGGCTTGTATTTAAAAATAGCTAAACACTTCTTCAAAGCTACTCCTTTCATATTTACATTGTACAAAGACTCCCCTAGCATATCCCTCAAGGCCGTGATGATTCCACGGTAGGGCTCTATGGGGGAGTCATTTTTCCTCACACAGTCCTGGATGAACAGTGACTGGTTTATTTACAAAACTAATCTAGGAAATGAAAAGAACTTCAAACCAGTTCAAAAAGAAAGTAAATTAGTCTAGTTTCACAAATCCCACACGAAGATAAAGGATTCAATCCATTGTGGGGTTGTTTCAATCACAAAATAACTCTCTGTCATACAAAAACCAGTAAATCGGTGTAGTTGCTCAAAGCTTGAATTTTCTTACTCTAAGACTCTAACCCCGGGAAATGGGCTTTTTAGGGCTTAAATATCTAGGTCTAGGTGGTTAGAACACCGACCAAGCCCTAAGGACAAGTTTTTGTCTTCATGGAGACAAAGTTGTCAAGCAACTTTGAAAAGTTGCAAATGTTGCATTTACAACTTTTACATGTCATCTAGCTCCCTCCAAACACCTCAAAGCTTCATTAAATGATATAAAATCATGATGAAGGCTATTCTAGGCTTGTTTACCAACTCATATATGCACACACACACACACACATATTAATAATAATAAAAATGGAGAATAAACATGAAGATTGCCAAAAATCAAGTTCTTGCAATCAGAGAAGAAAAACTTGTTCAGACAAGCATTTTAGGGGATTTAACTTGACGGAAACCTTCAAAAAGAACGCATAAATAACAATATATAAAGTACAATTCAAGGAGGATGAATTGTCTTTATAACACCTCATCGATGCGTTTAAAACATAGAAGATGTACCTACAAATCCATGAGAAAGATTCTGTAGGGTTGCCACAATTTTGTGATGTCAAAATTGAGGACAACAATCTGAAAGTCAAGAACTAATTATATGACATAATGGAAGCAATGACCCATTCTAGGCTCTGGTGTCACAATGAGAAAAAAAATCAGGAACACACCCAAATAAGCCCACATTGCAACATCACAATTCAAGAAATCTATAGAAAAGACTACCACAACCTACTACAAAACCTAAACATCATTTGTTTGGGTAAGTATTTGATTAAGGGGTCAGTTATTTTTGTACTCGTGCTACTATTGTAGGTCAGTTACTCTTATAATTGCAAATCGAACCTTTTAAGTAATATCAATGTGATATAACCTCAAATTAAAAACCACAAGCTTCGTTTAGTTTATTTTAAAGGATTAGTAACAATTTGACTCAAAACTAGACAATTGAATCTCAATAAATCATCAGAAAATTTGATAAATTGTAAAAACACCAATTATATAAAAATGAATGTGCTAGGGAGCTCTATAATTCATGATTCACACTTCATAGGGCACAACGCTTGTTCAAGTTTTTTCAAATGGGGTAGTAAGCCATCTGGGATTGATTGTAGGGAAATCCCATGGTTAAGCATGCTTGAACTAGGGAATTATTAGGATGGGTAATTTTCTAGGAAGTCCAAGTGCCTCCATGCTAACCACACTCTCTGCTTCCATTTCCCTGTTTGCATCACTTAGATGCAATGTGCGCTAACTGGGAAAAGATCAGTTCTAGTGAATCACAACTCATGAGTTGTGGGAAAGTAAAAACTAAAATTGACTCAAAACCACAAAGTTGAATCTCAATAAATCACCACAGGATTGATACACTGATGGCGATTCCTGAAAACTATTAAGAAGATCTTCAATATGTTAATTCAAGCATTCAATATTAATCATCATATATGCATCCATGCAAATTTCATGTGTCATACACAAGTTAGCCTTTTCTAATGTGACCAATGTTACCAGACTCGGAATCAGCATGCTGATTTTTGTCTGACTCTGACTCATCAACAAAACACAGCAAAAACTTGGCAGACTCAGAAACTAGAATATTTCTAGTTTACAAAGAACAATATATATTGAAAATCAGCCAATACGCAGCTAGACTTGCTTAGTCTGGTAAAATGAGCCGGTGGGCTTTCTTTTGACCTGCTTAAATTTGAAACCAAGAGATTCAGCAAGTGTGATTATTTTTTCAAGTATCAGTTCAAGAATTTTCTTACAAACCTCAATAGCACCAGCCAACCCAGGAATTGCTTTGATGTCACCTCCAATAACCTTCAAAGTAAAGTCTAGTTTCTCCTGTAACAATGCTTGAAAAGTGAGGTTAATGAAAATTCCAAAATATTTAATTTCATGACATTTATTTCCTTAAAACCAATAAAAAACTGTAACTTCCTTTTTAAGCTAACCTTCTCGAGCAAAGAATATATAAGTGCCCCAAAGCAGGGAAGTTGGTTCACCAAAGGTTGCAACATTAATTGGAACACACCAGTGAAACCAATATTCTTTACCTGAAAGAAACCAAACAAACCGATCATTTATCCTGTCATTCTTCACCATGACTTTCAACACCCCAAAATGGTTAATTCTTCAGTCTTCAACTGTAGAAAGCACAGCATCATAAAAATTGATGTACTTGGGAATAAGCATTATCTAAACTTTAAATGTAAATTCCAGTAGCTAAATTTTAGAACAGAGATACATTTCTATTATTAGTCATGTGTGCACAATACAAAAATTACAGAATCAAAAAAATCAATGAAGATATGGCCTACATTAGAAATAACTAATTCAATTGATCCTTCTCCAAGAAACAATTTATATATTTTTTAATTATTGTATTTTTAGCTGTTAATGATAAGCAACAATACGGAAATTGTTCTCTAAAACTATATTGTGAAGCATTCAATCAAAACTTGCAATTTCACATTGTTCTTGCAATCACACATGTCATAATTTAGAAATTGTTTTGGGAAGGATGATTGTTGTGCACTTAAAATATCTTTTTATGTTAAAAGTTATGCCCTACTACTAGCTACCAAGTATAAATCGTCGACAGATAACAATTATAGATTAATCAACTCATAGGTGTCAAAGAAGGCCAAAATACATAAATGAGCAATCATTTTTGGACACAGATCTTTTTGTACATATAGCAACTTATAATTAGAATAAAATAATTATAACCATTCAGGGATTGGTAAATTCCAATGTAGAGATGGTGGAGATTGCAAACAGAACGGTCCAATTTATGTGCACAGATTCTCAAGAATTCTCTTTTGCTACTAGGGAATTGAACATAATAGGGTTCACCTGGACTGGAAGAGCCACACCAAGTAAAGTTCTAACATCCAATATAATATTCTGATCACCATCCCACTGCACCTCTAGCTCCATTATGCCTCCACTATTTGTAGTTTCAACCAATTTAATTCCTGCTTAAAAACTTCAGTCAAGGTTCCACATATAACCATATCTCCTAAAATATTCAATAAGCATGCAAATTCAAAGTTCTAATACTTAAGGCATACCCTAAAATAGCATCTTATTAGGAGGAACAAAGTCCCTATCTTGTTTTGATGTCACATTTCACATCCTAACAAGACAGTCTTTTATACTTCAATTCTAAATTATGTTATGCCTAACAATCCACTTCATGACATTCTCGCAAGTCTAACATAGGTGATAAATATTGCATTTCTTTTCCATATTTTACTCAAGCTTTTACATGTGTGTATATAAAAGCGGTTCAGTGTTTCTCAATATGTTTCCAAAAATATAATGGTATTAGGGAAGCCCGGCCTCAAAACCCTATATTTTGGTTCATATTGTGAAAACAAATCATCCTGAAATATTAAACTCTTGGTAGAAGCAGATAAGTCACTTTCATTTGCAGTTCTTATTACTTCACCCTCTTTTGCCTATTTGGCACTTCATCCCCTTAATAGTTGATTTAATTGTCTTTAAAAATTCCATGGCCAGTCACGTGAAACAGTAGATTACCTGTTATCAGTCATGTGATTTCTATATTAAGAGAGATGCAAAGTTTTAAGGCTCTTTAAAAGGTTCTTCCAAGAAAGGGATCTTTTTTCTGTATCCCCCACAACATCGTAGTTAGCAGCCCTCATAAAATTCATCCACAAGTGGAAAAAAAAATGGGTGTAGTATATAAATGAGCTTAAAAATATGTAGGAAGAAAATATAGGTTAATACACAATACACAAGCATCTAACTGATGGTCAAGAAATGAAATGAAAAGAAATAATAGAATGTCATCCAATGACCAGAAAAAGCCAATGAAACAAAAATTGGAAAGTGTCAATTAGCCCTTTATTAACATATTAGTTTTAAGCTTTAGCCCTTTATCAACATATTAGTTTTACGCTTTAGCCCTTTTTTATGATACAACCTGATGCTCTTTATTTATTTTGGATCCTCCAAACTTTTTACAAATATTCATTACCTAATAAAAAAATGCTCTCTTATATTGTTTATATATCTCATATAACCACTTAACGCAATAAAGATAATACAAACTACATGTGACAAATTTGATAAGAGAGAATTATTTTTATTCAATTCATTGATCTTAAAGTACACTATAAAATCCATAGTCAACAACTTTGTAACCAACAAGAAACTAACCCAAAGGGCTAACCCTGAAAGAGTCATAAGTTGTGCATAATTGTAACTCAATCTGTAACACCTAATAAAAAGTTTATTACACAATTCTTCTTTGTACACAAACACAATAATAGAAAGATGAACTTGCCAAAATATTTTCATGTTGAAATATCAAATGTCTATTATATAATTCTTTTCTATAAAGTTAAGTTCAAAACTCTATGTGATAGTCTTGGTGCAATTTTTCTATGATAATTTTAAGTTTTCATGGTGTTTACCTTTGCTCCTCAAAATAAATCATTTGAATATGCATTGTTAGGCCTGATGCAAGTCAATTTACCCCACAGCCACCATATTACAAACCACAGATCAGAAACTTGCAAACTACTCATGCAACTTGCAAGTTAATTACAAAGCTGAGAAACTTCCCCGCTTGTGGGTTGCTTCCCACAATTTTTGTAGTGAGTATTTGCAATTACTCAATGGGTCCAAAGGTATAGCTTGCCCATACAATCTACATGCAGAAGAAAGAAAAGGAGTAAATTTTTTGGATTTTTAAGCCCTCAAACTATTGTCGGGCAATTAGTGTTGTTAATATTTGTTAGTATTTGTCGAGGGTTAGGTAGTTGTGCGATGGTTTCCAACAGTTGGCACTCACACCCCCTCGACATCTCTATATATGTTCCTGTATTTGTCTCCAAGATATGTTATGATGTTGTTGTTGTTGTCGTCGTCATGAAATAGAAGTATTGCTGGTGTCATTCTGAAATACATTGTAAGCACTGATGAGATTAATGGAAATATATCTGTGAGTTCTCTTATATTGCATCTATCTGTTACATCTACTTTACATTCCAGTATGCATTAAACTTTACCCTATGAGGCAAACATTTGGTGTCGTTGCTGATATGGATCAGGGAGTGACTGTAGGGTGTTACATGGTGAGAGTAATATAATGGGCCAACCAGTGAGTGACGAAGGCAAGAGTAACATTAACGACAAAGGGTTTGAAGAATTATTTGACAGAGAGAGCATTCACAATGGAGTGTGCAAACATATTGCAAGCATCTATCCAAACATACATACGAAGGGAGGCGGGACGAGAGGAAGTTCCAGAAAGTGCAGTGTGGACGTTACTAGGAGTGAGTCCTGCAATGGATCGGTTGATGTGCGATTTACCAAGACTATTGGCACAACACTTCCTCGCCCTTTGTAACTCACGTGAAGAAGACAACAGAGAGGACCGCCATCAACAGATCTTGCAATGGTACGAAGAACATACCCGAAGGGAAGAGGAGCGTGATGAGAGCCAAAGGCAGCAACGTATCCTTAACCCCTTCGAAAGAAATAATTAATGCCAAATATCTTGAATAAAGATATAAATTGTATCCCAAGGGCACAAGGAGACAAGTATGAGGCTGTTCAGAAAGCCTTGAGGTTGGAGGAACAAGCAGAAAGAAGATGATGGCTATGAAGACTTGTCGAGGGACAGTCTGAAGGGGAAGAAGGTTTGCCCAAAGGGAATCAAGGAAGTGTGGCCAAAGGTGGTACCAAAGGGCACGAAGGGTACGAAGTGAACTGTGTCGAAGGGGATACCCATGCAAACGAAGGAATAAGAGAAGGTGACAAAGTATTGGAACTGATCGAGGATACTCAATATTGATTGGGACATCTCACACTTACATTGCTAGTAAGTAGAGAATTCTGTGGAGCTGAACCAGAGATCCAGAGGGAAGCAGGGGAGACCGAGAACAGACACGTAGGGGATACCATTGCAGTCGAGAGTGTTGGAAGGACACAGGAGCACGGCAATCAAAACAATCTGTTTAGTTCCACTATACCTAATTCAGGAGTTTACACTGGACCGAAGCCACAGAAGAATATACCAATGGCGAACAAATAGAAACTGCCAAAGTTCATAAGGGATTGGAAGGAGGACCCTGTAAGGCATTGTAAAACATGTGAGACAATTTAGTTGGCCAATGGGGTGACTGATCACGATGAATGGGTAGTGCTATTTCCTGCAACCCTATGCGGAGTGGCTATAGACTGGTTCTTCGATATAGATAGGACAAAGGTGAATACATGGGATGAGTTGAAAAAATCGTTTCAAAACGAATTCAAACTGCTTCGGGACGACAATGAGATTGTGGCCAAGATTTACAGTATGAAGCAGGGGAAGAATGAGAACATGAGAACGTATGGCTAGTGGCTGAAGGATTTGCTCAAAAAAATAGACAATCAACCAGCAGATGACCTTAAGAAGCGCTGGTTCGTGGAGGGGTTGAAATCCTCCCTGAGAAGGAAAATGAAAATTGTTCCTCTGACATCATATGAGGATGCGTACAACCGGGCTATGGACCTTGAAAGTGAAAGCAAAACATTGAGGAAGAAGAAGAACAGGTTGTCAGATGATGACGATTCCTCAAAAGTACCAATAATGAAGAGTCCAGTAAGAAGGTGCAAGCACTCCAGAAAGACATGCATCGTATGATGAAGGAATTTAAATCCAATCATATGATGAAGGAATTTAAATCCATTAAGGGGAGCAGCAGCAAGAGCGAGGGAGAATTATGGTGCACAAACTGCAAAGAGGAGGGCCATACAAAAACCACGTGCTCCAAAAAGGCCTTCTGCAACATTTGCTAGGTGATGGGACACTCCACCAAGGAGTGCCCATACAACATGAAACAAGGAATGCACAAGTGCTCTTCACAAACTAGCAACCGTCGATGTTCGCAGTAGCGGGCACCTCTCAGCAATAGACCAACAAAACAACATCATCTAACGGGTACAAGAACGACCGACAGGGAGGAAGAGGCAATAACAATAATAACAATATCAACTGGAGTCAGATATAATATGATGGTAAGGGTCGGCCAATGATTCAATGTCGAGCCTTCAATCAATGGGGACACTTCGCGTAGGATTGCCCGAAGGAGGAAACCCCTAAACACTTGTGTCGATGGTGTCGTCCTAGTGATCACGAGGATTTAAACTATCCCAAACATGAAGTTAACTTGCTGAACATTGAGAGGTCAAGTGAAGAAGAAGGGGTACTAGCGATCACCAGAGCACAATTCAAGAAAGTAACCTACCCAGACCCCTGTATGGAAAAGGAGAGGGTACGGGGAGAGGTGGACATTGAAAGAGAGATGATGGCTAAGCAAAGAGAAACCCATGACACGGCAAGCACTTCATTCCGTACTAAATTTGAACAAAATATACTAAGGCAAGTGGTGCAGATGGAAGTGCATGTGAAGATTAAAGACCTCAAAACCATGTTGCAGTTGAGAATTGCCATCTTGAGCATCGTAAATGTACCTACCCGTACGAAAAACTATGCAGAACTCCTCATGAGCCCTTCGGTGGACCCTATGCTACTGGCGATGAACAGTGGGCGACACCCTACAATGGTAGAGATAAGTATCTTGGGAACCATCCTGTCAGATACCATTTTGGACGGAGGATCGAGGGTGCACATTTTTCCAGAGGAGACTGTTGATGTCAGTTTTGTACCACTACATAACATATAGGAATTGAATACTTGATATAGCATACCAAACACTCAACCCTCTCTTGAAAAGTATATACTCATGAAGAACATGAGAAAACTCCAAGGTTCCTTACACCTGTGGATACTAACTCAGTTATATTAATGTGATTTGCTGGTTAATCACTTAGGTGGGCTTACGCTGTTCTTTCGAGGATGTCAAATTCTCGCTATGATGATGATAAGATCTAGCTTTGCAATGTATACTCAATTGATTTTCTAATTTATATCACTTCCAACTTTGCTCTTCAAACTTCAACTACAAAACTACGTCTTGCTTCACTACTACTCCTGCGGAATGGAAAGATTGGCAAATGGACGGGGATCAACCTAATGAAAGCTTGCCAGCGGCGCTACCTCCATAGATGCAATGATTCAAGGGGAATGAGACTAGATTACCACACAAGGCTTCTTAACAAGCCGCTAAGATGGTAGTGGCCTAGTATATAGATCCCTATCAAACATTTACCAATATCACCATACAACTAGCCATCTACTTCTATTCTTACTTTAACACTTTCTTGAAATGAAATCTACTTTAACAACTCAATGAAATCTAACTTTAACAATTGGAAGTAGAAAATATGCAATAACACCAAGTGTTCTTAATCACCATGCAAGACACAACAATGATAAGAGAAACAATTTTGGTATTATATTAGCAACAATTTTCTTCAACCCTTTACAAATGAGAGTACTTGGCCTTATATAGAGGCTCAAAATTACAACCAACGGTAGAGATTAAGAGGCAAAATCAACGATCCAGATTAAATCCCAAAAACCCTAATTAGGGTTGCCACCCCATTGGCCAATGAAAAGATGCCACCTCATCAATGGACCAATGAGAAAAAAGGAAAAGTGGCAACCAATGAGAAGGCACCAAAATGGTAGCCAATCAAAATCAAACACCTATCCTACCCAAGAAGAAAGGAAAATTTGCCACTTGGGCTTACATCAAATGATCTTCTAATACAATTCTACCCTTTTCTTTCATCTTTTTAGCATAAGCAATGAATTTAGCTAACATGTCGTTGACTTCCTCCATGGGAGGGCAAGGTGTATGCCTCATCCTGCACTCAGTTGTGTTCATCATGTTCCTTGCTGCTTGTAGTGTCTTCTCGCTCTCCTTCTCATCATCTTTTGCAAACTCGATAAGGGCCTTGAGAGAGGCAAGGATGTCCAACTGACTCCGCTGGAGTCTCCTCCTCTGGTTTCATCTTCTCATAGGTAAGGTGTACCCTCCGACTTTGCAATTGCTTAAACTTCCTATTATACCACCATTCAATGTGTAGCTCAACTGTTCTTGTTACTGCATCCAAGGATGGATCCCGATTATCATCCCACTCAATTGGATTCAACTCCGTTCCTTCTACTGTATTGTAATCTTCCCTTAGTACATCTTCATCTTCTTCCAACTGATTCGGAATATTAAGATTTCTCCATCTGATTGCCCTCATCATGTCCACTGATAACCTTGAGAAAGCCAACTTCCTCACATGAAAGTCATCCTGTGCATTGGCCCAAAAATCGTCCAAAGTAGGAATATGCTTGAATGGGGCCCCATGAGATGCCTTGATTAGACCATTAGGATCAAATCCTTGCCTTGCCTTATACCATGCTAGATGATATTGTTCTAACTCTTTCTCCGCAGCTGCAAAGGCGACAGGATTGGGACAACTATCATTGCCTATCATGAGTGAGAAGGTAACCCCGATCTCACCTCTGAGCTTCATCATTTTGTCATATTGCTCAAGTTGTCTAGCCAACTCCATCAAAACTATCCTATCGGGTGGGTACCTTGGAAGCCTCTTGCGACAAGTCGTGCATCCAGCCACTCTGATATAAGTGAATTGTGGAAACTGGATGAACCAACTCCCAAACTGTAATGTCCCCTTCCTTAACCAGAAATTAATAATAAATTAATAGACAACCAAAAATAATAAATATACTTATCATTAAATTAATTATAATGTTCTAAAATGAATATAATAATTAAAACTTATTATTAATTAATAAGTAATATTATATATATATGTTACTATTATTATTAATAAGAGTAATTTAATAAGACATAGTTATTATAAAAATCAAAGAGTATAATATATTAATAATAATCATTTAATAAAGTGTATTTGTAATATATTATTATTAATAATAATCAATTTAATAAGATATATATATTATAATCATTTAATGACAATATTATAATATAATATATATTTAATGACATAATGAAATAAATCATTAAATTAATTATAATGTTCCAAAATGAATATAATAATTAAAACTTATTATTAATTAGTAAATAATATTATATATATATATATATATATTGCTATTATTATTAATAAGAGTAATTTAATAAGATATAGTTATTATACAAATCAAACATTATAATATATTAATAATGTTATTATTAATAATAATCAATGTAATAAGATATATATATTATAATCATTTAATGACATAATATTATAATATAATATATATTTAATGACATAATGAAATTATATAATATATATCATATTAAAATATAAATAAGAAATTAATCATTTAATATAATAGCAAATATGGGGTGGCAACCCATGTGGGGAGGGACGTGACTCTCCTCTCCCACTTATTTATATACATACGTCCAAGGTAAAATAGGGGGGAAGTAAAAAAAAAAAATAAACGGTATTCGTGAAAGATGGATAAAGTTTTAAAACAAATAATTATTAAGAGCAATCGCAGGAAAGGATTCAAGATCGCACAGTGCAGTAAGTACTTCAATTCATTCATATATATATATATATATATATAATTTAAGATTACAAATGATTACCAATGCATATATTATTTATGATTGATGATATATATATATATATATATATATAATCATTCACAATTTATATAATATTCAATAGAGGATAAATTCCTAAATAATGTTATTTCAAGTTTGTAAATGATAATTCATTAATGATAGTATTGACAATTTAATTTTCTTATCAAAAGTAATTATGGATAAAATAATAAAAAAGAGTTCTCAAGGGGGATTAAAACCTCCACTAAGCTAGTGTACATTGATGACCCACATATGCATATGTACTAAGCCTTGGATAGAGGAAAGCTCTTCCAAGAAGAGGAATGGACCTATGGTCAGCCTATAAGCCCCGAGTGATGCGCTCCAGAGGATGACGGCAAGATTGAATCAAGGACAAAAGGGTCCTTACTAAGGTTAATGCGTCCGACCTAGTAGACTTTGCTTGGGAAGTCCCTAAGGATGCGCTCCAGAGGACGACGGCAAGATTTAATCAAGGACACAAGGGTTCTTATTAAGGTTAATGCGCCCGACCTGGTAGACTTTGTTTTGGAGGGGTTAATTAGTTGGGGTAGATAATTAATTATTTAGCTTTATATTCATACTCATGTTTCCATATTATTGTTACTAACATCTTTCTTGCAGGTTGATTCTTAGAAAGATATTTCAAAAATACTAAGGACATTATAGATATATTACTCAATTGTTGAATATCATACAAAATATTAAAGATAAATAAAATATAATACATCATTAGATAATAATGTCTTTAAAATATAAATAGGATATATCAAGATAAACAAATCTATTATGGATGAAATATAAATATTTCATCTATGATTAAAGAAAAAAAGTACAGAAAAATAGTTCGTTCAAAGCTTAAATGAGAAATTTACGTAAGGTCCCGACAAGGGACATTACACAAACTTCTTGATTTTTGTCTCCGCCTCCGTCGAGAGCCTCCTTGCGGGTGTCCCTTGCAATATCCTTACTGTCTTCATGGCAAAGGCATCATAAAATGTCTTGTAGTCCTTGGTGTTGTGCAAATGAAGCTGTGGATAGCACTCATGCACCAAGCATTGTCCAAGCCCATTGCCAATTACCCCTCTAGCCTTAAGTCTAGGATGTTCATACAGTCTTGCAACTAAATTGAAAAGGTAGGACCCCATATAGAATTGTTTCTGATTTTGTACTGTCCTAAGTTGCAACTCTAAATTTTCACTTATAATTCTAACCCAATCAAACTTTCTTTTTCCATTTTCAATTCCTTCAATAAAATAGTACATCCAAGTTTCAAACTGCATACCTTGAGAGGAGCCCATGACTCGGTTGAGAAGCACAATAAAATCGCCATACTCTAATTTGAAATCTGACCTGGTGAGCTTTGATGTCTTGGTGACTCCCTTTTTGCCTTTGTGTAACCAATTCTGCTTTAGTAGAGCAAAGTAGGCATCCTGACTATCTTGAAAGAACCTGGCTGCTTGATCCATTAACATCACTATCATTCACTTCTGCTGGGGTATATTGAACACTTCTTCTATCACCTGCCCGCTAATGTTAGCCATCACTCTCTATCCATCAAAGATTATAGACTTGGTCACAATATCAAGCCGAGATGCACACTCCATGATCAATTCCGGACAAGGCAAGGTAGGAGGGAAAGCGGCAGCTTGCACAATTCCAGACTTGTAGATCCTCTTTGCCATAGAAGACTGGCCTCCTTTTAACCTATCTCTCAACTGTATCATATCTATGGTGCCGATGTTGGTGTCTCCAACTCGCTTCAATTTCGAAAAGAAGGTGGTCTTTGCCATCATGTCTTCCTTTTCTTTCTTGGTATTAATTCCCTTTGGGTTCTTGCTTGCACTAGCATCCACCATCCTAAACACTTATTTCTGCCCCTTCTTTCTATAGTGAGGTGGGACTACACTTATCTCTACCTCTTCGGCTAGGGGTGATCAAACATATTTTTGCCTCTCCAATTCCTATCACACTACACTTATCTCTACCCCTTCGCTTAGTGAGATGGACTACCACTTATTTCTACCTCTTTGTTACCTATGGATGGACTACACTTATATCTCCCAACTTCTTTCCTAGAGGTGGGACTACACTTATATCTCCTTTCTCCAAATCCTAAATGGAAACTACACTTATATCTCCCAACTTCAAGCCCTAATGAGATGATGAGGTGATAGAATGGATGATGCAAGAAGAAAATAGGGAAATGTACCAAGAAAGAACAAGGAGAAAATCTGCCTTGTAGACCAACCTTCACCCTCAATCCTGAAACTTATCTTCTACACCAAACAAACAACACCAAAGAAGAGATAACAATTAAGAAACAAGTTAAGTCACTCACCAAATTTCGCCAATTTGTCCTCAAAAATGGCAGGGCCTTAGCAAAAATCAGTAGCCTCTCTCTTGTCAAATTGAATTGTGGTCTTCTCCTATCAATGTTCTTTCACCTTGCCACCAACAGTAGCCTCTAGAGTTCAGATCCGGGCACAAACATATCAGATCTGCCTCCCAAATGGATCCGCCTTTGCCCAACAAATCCGCTCCTTGACCTGAATTCGGACCTCAAACTTCTGATTCAAATCAGCACTTGCCTTCACATAAATTCACTCTCAAGCCTCTGATTTGGATCAGCACCTTATGTGTTTCGGATCTGCACTTTTTCTTTTGATTCGAACTGCCCCTGCCAAATTCGCCCTTCCTCAAAATATTTCGCTCCCTCCTTATGATTTTCGGACCTGCTCCTTGCCAAATTCGCACCTGCCCATTGATTTCAGTTCAGATCTGCTGCCTAAGTGTTTCGGATCTGCACTTGAGTATTTGAGGAAGGGATGAGGGAATGGAAGGGGACTTCCCCCTTCTTATACAAAGCTCTCCCCTCCACACAAGGGCCGACCTGGCCTAAAAATAAATAAATTTGCATTAAAATTTATTGTTACTAAGGCTCAAATTTCGAAATGCATGGAGGGGCTGGTCACCACCAAAGGAGGCCCCAAATTTACATTTTCATGCCATGCACCATTATAAAGGGGGCCTGTTTTCGAAAACCTATGCCCAGATTTTTTTAATTTCCATGCTAATTTTTAATCAATGCACCCAGATTTTAATGCTCATAGCCCAAATTTTTATTTTTATTGGCTCCAAATTGATTTTACTAGCCCAGATTTTTATGTTTTAAAAGCCTGATTTTCATTTTATAAGCCCAATCCTTTAAATTTCAATGCCCAAATTTAGAATTTATTGCACAAATTAAATCTACTTGCCCAGATTTTTCGATTTTAAAAGCATATTTGACTCCTCCATGCTAAAAATTTTGATTTTAGGGACCAAAATTTTCCATTCTCAAAAGGTGATAAGCTCAGATTTTGAATTGCCAAAGCTGGATTTATTGAAATAAAGGCTAAATTTCGAATCCAAGTACATTGGTTAAGCTTTCATTGCCCAAATTTGAAATTTAAAACCCAAATCTCGATCTCATTGAAGGAGATAAAATTCAATTTCATTTTATAATTCATTTGGCAAATCAAAACACTTTCGCCCAAATTTATCCATTCTAATCTATGCCTCAATCATCCAAGTTTGCAAAATCTTAAGAAGACGGTCATTCAAAACCAAATTCGAAAAGACAAGCCTACAAATTCGCTTCACCTTGTTCATCTAAGTCCAAAAGGCTCGTCAAAGCATCGGGATATCGGGATCTAGAGAAAATAATGCCCAGGCTAGTTTGAAAATGGGGGTCCCCAAATATTTTGGGGCGATGATGTGAAAACCTCACAACAAAGACCTGGAAGAAGTTGGGAAAGTTGATGTTGTGGCCACCAACGTTCAATCTCGTGGGCAAGGACCAACACAACATCAAGATGATTGAGACTCTCATGGCACAATGGGTAACTATTGATTCACAACCCTTTGTTCTTGATTTTGTATTGATCCCTTTGAAAAAGAAAGGTTATGATGTTATCTTGGGGAGGGGGTGGCTCGTCATTGCTAAGGTGAATCATAACTGGAAGCGCAACACGCTGTCCATGGAAAGTGGGAGAAGGAAATTTGTGATTGACTTAAGAACTCAAATGGTAAGCGAAGAGTTCACATCCTCTTAGGAGTCAGAGTCGGAAGGAGACCAGAGTTGAGTGGATGAAGGAAAACGTAGGATGGAACCGAATGAGGAGGGTGTTCAGGAGTTGGAGGGGTGTGTGTAAAGAGGACGATGTGGACTCCATGAATGGACTCTTCCATTGGCAAATGCCAATGGAAGACTACGTGTTGTTCCATTGTAACATGCTGCAGATTGAAGAGGAACCAAAAGAGGACCACAGTTTAGAAACTTCTCGAGTACTTTAATTCATTTTAGGGGCCAAGTTAATTATTTACAAATCTATGGGCGAGTCCTCATGATTTGTATTGTCCCTTTATTCGACATAGGTATTCAAAGAAGGTCCTTTAGTCTTTCATTCCCATAGGTTAATTTGGGGATTTGGAGAGGGAATTTAAGTTGTCTTAAATTCTCATTTTATGGGAAACTTTGTTTTAATTAATTATTTTATTTAAAAGTGACTGTGTATATTAAAGTTCATTTTCAGGAGACAAAGGGGGTCACTTAATGAAAATTTAAGTTTTTGTAAATTTTGAGAGGGATACAAGATGGCATTGCAAACGGAAATTTAATATCTTTGGTCGTTTTCATTTCTCTCACTGTGAAGTTTGAAACTTTGAACATCTTTGTTCAAATCAAACCTCAAGATGAAAACCTAAGGATTATTGGCTTTAGAGAAGACATTTTTCTTCTTATTCAATATCAAGAGAACTGAACCAAGACCATAGCGGTAAAATAGAGCTCATTTATGTTGATTGATTTCTTAATTTCATCATTCCCTCTTTCATACTCATCCTTTAAAGTGTCTAGTTGTCACATCTTGCTTTTCTATTTGTTAGATATTATGCACATCCATTGGCTTATCCTCCTTGTCACATTCCTGCGGATTACTCATATTTTGATACTTTGGTAATGTTGATGCCCTAGAGGTATCTACTTTCTTTTAAACAATGGTTTTGTTTAATTTATGCCCTAGATGGTTTCCAGTATATACCATGGTTTTGTTTAATTTATGCCCTAGATGGTTTTAGATGTTAGAAACAGTGGTTTTAAATTAAATAATGCCCTAGATGGTTTAAGATGTTAGAAACAGTGGTTTTAAATTAAATGATGCCCTAGATGGTAACTGCTTTTATTCCCATTTTCATTATGCATTAGATTCAGATAGTATATATGGAATGTCATGATGAATTTCAATCGTAGCTGGAATAAATGTAATTATTCATCTTACATTTATGTATACATAGCAATGTTCAATGTCACGATTTCAGACTGACTACCTTGTTTTGGCAAGTGGATGCAGGAACAACTTGGCCTCAGAGGAAAAGGGGGCAAAGGATATCACCAGGAAAGGGGAAAGTAATATGGTTATGGTCAATGATTGACTGGATTACAGAAGACTGGTAAATATTGACTAGAACTGATTAGCGCGACCTTTAAAGGCCTAGGTCCCTATTAGGATCTTGGGGGGGATGTGTTCACTGATGTCTTTCATTCATTTTGGTGATAGCCTTGGAGTCATTAGATGGCAGTGTCTCCGTCTTGCACCATGTTCGACTATTTTACCTAGTACTTTTGATGATGGCTTCGTGCAAACGTTCCTTTAAAATATTTCATTACAATCTTATCAAATGTTGATATATATGTATATATGTCTATTCGTAGTATAAGAATACATATAAATATGCATTTACATATGCATAAAATAAATGGACATGGCACCATGGTTTGTAATTGCTCATAGTTTCTGGAGTGGGCCTCGACTGACAACAGGTTGAACTGGTTGATATGGACAACTCTTCTATGAGTAGAAACTATCCGAGTTTCAAGATCTCTGACAAGGAATTTTTTTTGTAAATGAATACATAAAGAAGTTTAACCGACTACTCAAATACGTTCCCCAATTGCAAGCAGCAAGCAGATGAAACTTTTTGCTTGAGAAAGTACATTATGGGACTTAATAACAAAATTGGTGGACCAGTAGATGTTCTTGCTCCCTCAACCACCGCGGAAGCCTATGAAAAGGTTGTCCATCAGGAATTGAAACTTAAGAAGGATGATTCTATTAGGGACAGAATTCGGAAAAATGGAAAATGGTCTCAGTCTTCACAACCCTTCAAGAAGAGAACAGACGGAGAGGATACTGCCATGAAGGGTGATAAGAAGTTAAAAGGGAATCAACAAGATTCCTGAGGGGATAAAAAGGCTGTCTCCAACAACAAAAGAGGTAGTGAAAGACAAGGTAAGACAACTAAGAAAAGAGGTCCACCAAGAGGATGTTTTACTTGTGGCAGTGTACACTATACAAACCAGTGCCCCACCAGGACACAGGGTGGAAAGCGCAGAGAAAATCCCTCCCTGATCAGCAGACAACCTTTCAATAGAGAATCCACGTAGCAATGGAAAACAGACAGGCATACTTTCAGATCACCTCTATCGAGGTGACAGATACGCTTTATGGAACAGTGTATCAATTCTGATAGACACAAGGGCCACAAAAGTTTTTATTTCACCAAAGATTCTAAGTAGATTTCTTAAGAGGATTGGGTGTATGGTTAATGCATGGACTGTTGAATATGCAAATTGATCTAGATCTTGGGTAGAGCAGAGTGTCTGTTTGAGGCCAGGGTTGAGCTTCCAAACTTCATAATAGAAGTTAATTTGTATGTAACACACTTAGGATCCTATGACATTATACTAGGGATAAAGTGGTTATGGTAACATCGAGCGAGGGTAGATTGTTTCAGTAAAATAGTGGAATGTCTAGATGACTTAGCAAATGCAGTGAGCCTTCAAGGTATTAAACGTGAAGTCAAATTGAGACATCTCTCGGCTTCCCAGTTGTGTCATAGTGAGAAAAACGGGTGTCACCTGTTTTTTGTCAAGATGGAAGAGTTGGACAAAAAACAGTAAGAGTCGTTTGAGGATAAATACCCGTATCTTTCTGATTTCCAGGACATGTTTCCAGAGGAGTTACTAGGGTTACCTCCAAAAAGAGTCTTCACCTTTTTCAGAGAGCTCATACCAGGAGTTGAACCCATTTTTAAAGAACCCTACTGGATGACAACTGTAGAACTAGTAGAATTAAAGGCACAGTTTTAGGAATTGCTTAGCAAGGGGCTAATCCAACCTAGTGTATTACCTTGGGGAGCACCCATTATATTTGTCAAGAAGGATGGAACCATCCATCTTTGCATAGATTATAGGATGTTAAACAAGGTAACTATAACAAGAAAATATCCTCTACCTCGCATACATGACCTTTTTGATCAAATGCAAGGGGCCACAATATTTTCTAAAATAGACATACGGTCAGGATATTATCAGTAAGACTAAGGGATGAGGATATTCATAAAACAACTTTCCGAACTCACTATGGGCACTACGAGTTCATGGTCTTACCATTTGGGTTAACCAATGCCCCAGCTGCCATTATGAACCTTATGAACAGCATATTCCACGATTGTTTCGAAAAATTCGCTCTAGTGTTCCTGGATGATATTTTAATTTACTCCAAGAATGAAGAGGAACAATTGCAACACCTCCATTTTGTACTGCAGTGACTTCGGGAACACCAACTGTATGGCAAGTTGTCTAAATATGCCTTCTTCCAGAAAGAAGTACATTACCTAGTACACAGTATTTCCAAAAATGGGATAGCAGTGGATCCAACTAAAATCAAATCAATTTCGGAATGGCCTGCTCCTAGGAATGTGCAAGAAGCCAGAAGCTTTATGGGTCTGGCAAGGTATTACAAGAAGTTCGTTCTGAACTTCTCACGAATTGCCTACCCCATTACCTCTCTTCAGCAAAAAGGAAAATGGTTTGAATGGACAAACAGGTGTCAGCAAGCCTTCGAGTTACTCAGAGAAACTGACTTCGGCACCCATCCTAAAGGTGCCAGATCCAAAAGGGCAATTCATAGTGGTGACAAATGCCTCAGTAGAAGGACTAGTTGGGTATTGATGAAGGATGGGTGAGTGATCACATATGAGTCATGAAAGCTCAAGAGCTATGAGATGAATTACGCTCCTCACGATTTGGAATTAGCCACAATAGAAATGGCGCCATTATCTGTTGGGAAAACCTTTTGAACTTAGATTGGACCATTAGGGGTTAAGGTATATATTTACCCAACCTAACCTGAATGCACGACAAAGATGGTTAGAATTAATTTCAGATTATAATTTTGAGATCAGCTACATTAAGGGTAAGGAAAACCATGGGCAAATGCCTTATGCCTTAAGTGACATATTTTAGCGATAGCATTTATCCATACAAATTTCTAGCAGCAGGTCCTCTAGTGTTCTAAGAATGATAAATATTATAAACAAGTAAGTCGGGGATTTCAATAACACTCACTTCTTATCAATCTCATCTCGCTAAGAGGAAGTGTTGAATTATAGCATCGAATTGATTGATATAATTATATTAATCTAATAGTCAATTATATATATATATATATATATATATATATATATATATATATTGTTATTAACTATCGATGATATTAAATGAGTTTGTTATTGACTGCTATCAATACAAGTCGATTCATATCGACTTACGTACTCGACTGTGCACATATAATAAAAGGTTACGGTTACTACCTTTTGGTAGTTAATGCAACAATGATTAATAGTACGAAGGGCTGCTAACATTACAAAGGGCTGCGTAATATTAATCATTGTTGCGTTAACTACCTCTCGGTAGTTAACGTAACATATCATATGTATATGATATGTTATGTTAACTACCGAAAGGTAGTTAACCGTAACCTTTTATTATATGTGCACAGCCGAGTATGTAAGTCGATATGAATCAACTTGTATTGATAGCAGTCAATAACAAACTCATTTAATATCATCGATAGTTAATAACAATATATATATATATATATATATATATAATCGACTATTAGATTAATATAATTATATCAATCAATTCGATGCTATAATTCAACAGGCCCTTCAGACTAATCCCCAGGATCATAGATACGATGGGTTCAAGTTTGAACCAGATGGGTTACTAAGGTTTGAAGGCAGAATGTACGTCCCTGATTCAACAGAGTTGAGAAACCTAGTATGGAGGGAAGTAAATTCTGCCCCTTACTTTGGGCACCTAGGAGTTACCAAGCTTCTAGCGGATGTCAGACCCTTGTATTTTTGGAAAGGTATGAAGAGGGATGCTGCTAAATTTGTAGTCAGTTGCTTAGAATGCCAAAGAGTAAAAGCAGAACATCAACACCCAGTAGGATTGCTTCATCCTCATGCAGTACCAGAATGGAAGTGGCAGGTGATCAGTATGGATTTTGTCCAAGGGTTACCTAGGTCATGCCATAAGCACAATACCATTCTTGTAATAGTGGAAAAAAATTACTAAGGTAGCTCATTTTATACCTAGAAGCTTAATAGACGAGGCACCTGCCATGGCCCGTAAGTTTGTTCAAGAGATTTTCAGACTCCACGGAGTGCCAGAAAAGATAATATTAGATGGGATGCTAGAATGACATCCAGATTTTAGTAAACTTTATTTGCAGCCCTAGGTACTCAGTTGAATATTAGTTGAGCCTATTATCTAGAAACAAATGGCCAGACAAAGCAGGTCAATCAAATATTGGAAGACCTTCTTAGAATGTACTACATGGACTAACAATACAAGTGGGAGGATTATTTATCCCTGGTTGAATTTTCTTATAATAACAGCTATCAATCATCCATCAAGATGGCTCCATTAGAAGCATTACATGGAAGGAGGTGCAAAACTCCTATCAACTAGGATAAGCTAGAAGATAGGATAGTCCTCGGTCAAGAAATGCTATCAGAAATGGAAGGGCAAGTTAAATTGATTTGACAGAGATTAGAAGAAGCTAACGATCGCCAAAAGAGCTATGCAGATGCAAAACAAATGCCCAACCACTTTGAAGTGGGAGAGAAGGTGCTCCTACGGGTCAAATCTCATAAAATTGCCATCACCTTCGCAAATCCTCCAAGTTATCTCCCAGATATGTAGGACCTTTTGAGGTTTTGGAAGTTGTCAACCTAGTTGCCTACACAATTTCTCTACCTCCAACTCTTGCCCAGATGCATAATGTTTTTCATATACCTTAAGAAATATATATCAAACTTTTATCATATGATTGATTGGAACTCCTTGCAGGTGTGAGACCCAGGGGTGGTCATGGTCGAGTCCATCAGGATCCTAGAGGTACGTAAGCTCCTCTTACGAAACAAAGAGGTTAGTCAATGAAAGGTCCACTGGGACCAATAAACTGAAGACAGTGCCACCTGGGAAGATTATGATGCGGTGCATCAACAGTTTCCCTATTTATTTAATGTATATAACCCGTTGGTTTAGTTGAACAATGTTTTTCTTTTAAACGATGTAAACATTTGTTAACATTTGACTCTCAATCATCGAGGACGATGATTCACAAGGGGAAGGATATGTCACATCACTACGGATTACTCAAATTTTGATACTTTGGTTATGTTAACGCCCTAGCAGTATCTAGTTTCTTTTAAACAATGGTTTTGTTTAATTTATGCCCTAGATGGTTTCCAATAAATGCTAACCATGGTTTTGTTTAATTTATGCCCTAGATGGTTTCAGATGTTAGAAACAGTGGTTTTAAATTAAATGATGCCCTAGATGATAATTGCTTTTATTCCTGTTTTCATTATGCATTAGATTTAGATAGTATATATGGAATGTCATGATGAATTTCAATCATATATGGAATAAATGTAATTATTCATCTCACATTTATGTATATATAGCAATGTTGGATGTCACAATTTCAGACTAACTACCTTTTTTTGGCGAGTGGCTGCAGGAACGACTTGGCCTCTGAGGAAAAGGGAAGAAAGGATATCATCGGGAAAGGGGAAAGTATTATGGTTACAATCAACAATTGAATGGATTACAGAAGATTGGTAAATACTGACTAGAACTGATTAGTGCAACCTTTAATGGCCTAGGTCCATATTAGGATCTTGGGGGGATGTGTTCACTGATGTCTTTCATTCATTTTGGTGATAGCATTGGAGTCGTTAGATGGCCGTGTCTCTGACTTGCACCATGATCAACTATTTTACCTGGTACTTTTGATGATGGCTTCATGCAAACGTTCCTTTAAAATATTTCATTACAATCTTATCAAATGTTGATATATATGTATATACGTAGTATAAGAATGCATATAAATATGCATTTACATATGCATAAAATAAATGGACATGGTACCATGATTTGTAATTGATTACATATATGTAAGTGCATAATTAAATGTAAGAATATTACGAGTAAATATATATATACCTATATATTTTATTAATAAGAGGTTTGGATACTTCAAAAAACTTAATCAATTTATAATAATTAGTGAGAAATTGATATTAAAAACATTTAAATATTTGAGCAATCAATGATTAAGTGGTCGCTTACCATGCTCTTTGGTCAGGAGAACTTTGGTCTTAAAATTATAAAATGGCAAAACTGTGAAGACCATAGGGTGGGTTCTTGGCACCCTTGAAACATTTGAATTCAAGCAAATAAATCCTTGACTATTATTTGGGAAAGAAAACATTAAGAAATTTGATATGTTGTCGAGCAGATACACTTGAGGCTAATTCTTGAACCACGATGAAGGGTGGCAAGAATTTAGAGCCCACTCATTGTAAATAAGTAAAGTTTTGTGTGGAAGATATAGGTGGGAAATGGTTTGGAAGAGCTCATTCTTGTTTTGTTTTTCCTTTCATTTTTTGCTTCTTATGTTTTTGGGGAGAAAGAAAACGCTGTAAACGTACATCCTTGTTGCATTTGTTCTCAGACCAGAACGGTAATAACAGCTTGACTGGTATAGCAGACAGAGTTTCTTCCTTGCAATCTTCAACACCAAGCACGTAAAGTTCTACTGTCTTCCTCTTTCCTTAGTAAGCTTAAATGTCCAGCTAGGAATGGCTTACGTGAGATCAGAGCTGCAAAAATATTCTTGACTTGGGAAAAAAATGCAAGAGGTTGTCGCATGCTAGGAAAGAAATTAGAATATTCATCCATTTGATAATCAATCAATTCTGCACTTATAGTTTTTGAAACGTAGACAGGACTGTGTCCTAATGCTTTTACTGACAAGAAAACTCCGGCTTGATGAATAATAGTTTTGTATTAGTCTTTATTGCATTTCTGAGGCGTATAGAAAGGTTTTCTTTTTAATTCCTTTTACTATCAAGAAGTTTGCCACATTAAGAAAAAGGTTCCGTGTTAATCTTTTCTGCATTTCTGAGATGTAGGAAAGGTTTAATTTCCTTTATCTGGATAATCTTCTTGCAATTCTGAGACGTAGGAAGGTGTTAATATTCTTCTACTGTCAAGAACCTTACCTCAGTAAGTATTAGTTTGGCGTTAATCTTCTCTCAGACTCTGAATTGTTGAAAGGTTTACAATACCTTGTACTGTCATGAAAACTCAGGCTCTTGTTGTGACATGTTCTATGATAAACCTTCATGCAATAATCTGGAGACATGAGTATAGTCACAGATACTACAAACTGTAGAAGCTTAATCGTCCCTGCCTAACCTCATTAATTAAAACGTTCTGTCAATTTTCAATAAGAAAGAACTGTGAAATGGGAACATAATAAGACAAACCTTTTTAGCTATTTGAGTATGCCTCATGCTCAAGTTGATACTCGCTGAGTAATGATTTAAAAAAATATGTTAAAGACCACCAGCATCCTAAAATGAGAAGGAAATATATATTGTGAATGACACTCAGGATTTAATTATGTAGACATAAGAATCCACTTCTCGGTATTAAAAGAAACCAAGCGGGTTGTTCTGCTGTTATAAAACAGAGTTCGATCTCTACCTTGGAACAGAGGTTAGAGTAGATAACTTGCCAACTTGTTGTCAATTTAGGACAGTTAAATGAAGGAGCACACTTCCTCGGAATTTAACTAGAGGAACGGTTGAGAAGATTCAAAACAAATGAACATTGAACACCTTCGTGAGCCCTTCAGGAGGGAACGGGCACAACAAGAGAAACAAGCTCAAGTACATGTACTCCTGAGGATCAGATGAGGACCCTGATTGAGTATGTGGGCTTGAGGGGTTACGCTGTGCATTTCCACGCAAAATGGTTCACATACCTATAAATGGTTTAATGTTTCACATTAACATATAAAATAAGACCTAGGTTGAAGGTCAGCTCTCATAAATAAGACAAGTGTGTCACAACATATAGAGAACAAGGAAAGAATAATCTTTTTACTTCTTGATCCTATCATTAACTTATTGTGTCTCTAAGGGTGCAAGTCAGATAGGGTGCGAACTTGACAACATGATAATCATGTAGAGTGAATCCTTGGCCAATGTGCACTAACCATGTGCTAGTGTTTGTCAGTTCTTAAGTATTCAGATACAGTCCTAGTCAGGAGTTATACCAAGTTAGCAGTAGCTATAGGGTGTAACCGACTATGGTTGTAGGGTCTTATACCAATTCCCACATGACTTGACATAACCATGTTCCATTTCCTTGTGGAGGGTTGGGCCCACTTCGAGTAGGAAGTGAGCAAGGGAGGATCAGTTTACAATCTATGGTTGGGTGGATAAACGCCTCGGTGATGTAATGTCCCTATTTTTAGGCCCTTGGGATTAGCTTATTACAGTGACCTTCGTAAGCTAATCACATTGTCAGAGGGGGTCATTTGGCAGAGCCAGTGGTCGGATTCCACTCTGGAGATCTCAGATGCCAAGATTGTTCTTCGTTCGGGTTAGATTGGCAGACTTACAATTTATAGTAAGTGGTATTTTTTGGCTATTGCTATGTTTCAGAGCGCCTGTGCAATGGTTTCAGTTGATTTAGAGCTTCGTTTGTAAGATCTCCAGTTTGAGGGACTTACTATTTTTAGTAAGTCTATTTTGGTCTGGTTGCTATTTTTGGCAGGGCAGTGTGAGCTCAGGTTGTCGTCGTCAGAAGTCAGATTGTTGTTGCCAAAAAGATTTAGTCGCACCATGTTTTAATTAAGGTTATTAAATTAAGTTATTTTAATTTAATAACTTCATATACTTTAATGTTATAGTTCAATGGTGTGTTGATGACACTTCTTTAATGAGAAGTGTATTCAAGAAGATTTCGATTTTGATTTATAAGCCAAGGGAGAAATCAATTTTCATTACCGATTGTTATTTGATAAAAATTGAAAAGTGTTTTTTGTGAAGGGAGTGCGAAATTGCTTTGAAGTCTCAAGGGTTTTGGATTGCTTGGAGAATTTGCAAATTTAATTGGGCTCTGACACTTTGAGTTGATGGTGGAATATCAATGAATTGTACTAGCTCCTGGGTGTCGAAATTGTTGCAGATTTGTGAAGGTATTCATTGGTCATTATTTAATGTTTTGAGAATTTTATGAGGAAATCAAAATTAGAGAAGTGAAGGTTTGGTACGATTTTTTTGAAGAATCGTAATTTCCTCTTCAAATCCCATATGCTTTGATGGGAATGCTTGTAATACCTCTCCTATGGTGATACTTAGACTTTTCTGATTTGGACATTTTATTATTATTATGGTCAAGACTATACATTTACATTTATGTTTTGTGAATGATGACATGATGAATATGCTCATTTATGGTTAGTAATTACATGTTTATGAGATTAGAAAATTATCTATTTTTATATGGATCTAACCCAATTATTTGAATCTAACCACTATCATGATGTTTTATGTTTCATGGATGTGTCTGATGTGTTTTTCATGACTCCAGGACGAAGTCGTAGTTACTCACTTAGGTGAGGTCCACACGATGTATCGATCCTGGTCATCTGCTTGCATATATCTGATTTGTATCTCCATATGTATATATATGTATCTCTTCTTGGTGATGCAGGATTGCAGGTACCGGGTGTCGTCTCCACCTGGCTTCACAGGTCTGAGCGATCCCTCAAAATCCTCGATCGTTGTTGTTGTTACGGAGGTATCACCAGGTCCACAGGAAGAAACTTCACCTTTGATCCTTTTATCCTTAGGTGGGAAGTGTCGAGTCAGTCCCTTGTGTGAATGTCTTATGAGGTTTTGTAATTGATGGAATTGTGGATCTTGTAGCTAGTTCTTGCCTTCGTGATATGTTCAATTCTGTTAGTAGATCATGGATGTAGATTATTGTTCATTTGAGGGTATGATTTAGTAGCGTATCTCATTAGGAGCGATTTTGAGTGCAATTAAATCATGTGGTTTTAATACCCATGATAAGGATTAATTTTATGGTATTTTAATGTCTAAGGAAATATTAATAATAAGAGGTTTTAAATAATAATAGTGGTAAAATTCTAACCTATGTTAGTGGCTACTTAATATATGCATATATATTTTAGAATGGGGATTAAGGTATGAATAAACAATATAGTTTATAATAATGTTATTCTAATGTTTAACATTAATAATAATGTACCTTATTTATGGTATTATTTTATAATACTAATAACGACAAAGAGTCTATAGCAATAAAAAAAATAATAATATGTTTTATTATGCTTGTAATAATATTTGTAATAATAATAATATATGTACACATAGGCATATGGGTGCACACATATGCATATGCATACATATATTTATATATATAATTAGTGCCATGTAGTTATTTATTATATTAATAAATAATTAGATCAATTAGCGGTATGGTAAATAGGATTATCCTATTACCATAGTTGAATAATTTAATAAATTGTTTTAAGATCATAATATTTATTTTAATATCATTAAATTTGGGGACTCAGATTATAGTTTATTTATTCTTTTACGGGAATGAGTTTTCAAAACCATCTCATTAACGGATGGATAGTTGAGATGGTTGCACCGGTTGGATTACCTGTGCAACCTCCTCCTCCATCCTATTTACAGGAAAGATTTCCTGTGTAAAAGGAGTTGGGAGAAGAGGATTATTATTATTATTGTTGTAGAAAATTTATCCTGTGAGTTTGGCATTTGGATTGTTACGGGTAGAGGCTGGAGGATTGCGAGCAAAGGGATTCAAGGGAGTGTTGGAAACATTGGAGAGGGTTTGATCTTCCTTCTTCTCCAACTGGTCTTCGCAGGACTCCAGGTTGGAATCCATCCTGAGAAGTAGATTTATTTTGTAGAATGAATGTAAAATCTAGATTTCTGGAAAAGTTTCTGTATATTGTGCTATGGTTGCAAAATATATATATATGCATTATTGTAGTATTATTATCTTGTGTATATGAATGATCTATTACTCGATGAGATTATGGTTGTTTACCTTTTTGTTTAGAATCAAAAACTATATATATATGTTTTATTTTCTATGTATTTGAAATGTGTTTGTGGAAAATTATTTTACGAATGTTTGTATGTTCACTGTGGTGAAACCTCCCTGGAAGGGTAGAAGTGGTTTTGATCTGGTAGGGTAGTGTATTTTACTGTCACGGGATGTATTATGAACGCTTCCAGAGTTTAGAACTTTTGTTGCAACCTTACTATTTCATGTCCATCTATGTGCCACCCTTTCTTTTCCCAGATCTAGAATATATTTGTTAGATAGGTAGGGAGGATTGATGGGCCGTTTCTGAAGGGAAACTGGGATATCTCAAATGGGTCGTGCTCATATTAGGCAACCTTAGTCCCCATAACACCCAGTTTTACCCGCAAGACAAAGTTGACAGTCGTTCTCTGCAGTTCCAGTCGGCTCAGTGTGTTAACCGAGTAAGGTCGGTGATGTGTGAACCGAGTTAGGTCGGTAATGTGTGAACCGAGTTATGTCGGTAATGTGTTAACCGAGTTAGGTTGGTAATGTGTTAACCGAGTTAGGTCGGTAATGTGTGAACCGAGTTAGGTCGGTAATGTGTTAACCGAGTTAGGTCGGTAATGTGTGAACCGAGTTAGGTCGGTAATGTGTTAACCGAGTTAGGTCGGTAATGTGTCAACCAAGTGAGGTCGGTAATGTGTCAACCGAGCTAGGTCGGTAGTGTGTTAACCGAGCTAGGTCGGTAGTGTGCTAACCGAGGAAAATAGGTTTACGTACTTTAATTTCTTATACTTTAAGTTATACTTGTATAAAGGGATTAGGTACCCTTTGAATCCATTGGAATAGGTTTCAGGTTCCTAGGAGTTAAGTTGTAACTTTTAAATTTTAGATTTTTAATTAAATCAGACTTAGTCAATTTTCAGGATTAGCCAGGTTTAAGGTTTAGAAAGAAATTTTGTATAAACCTGAAAATTGTTCATTCCTTGTTTAGTGGAGATTATTTTCAATGCATTTAGATGCCTTTATTGAGATAGAATGTCTGTAAGGAGTAGTTTAGGGTTTAGAGTCAAGACATTTTAAACATTCTTAAACGTACTCAATTTCTCTAAACATATATAACTATCCTATTATTTCCAATTCCTTGCAGCAGTTTTCAAATGTGTTTGCAATATGCTTTTACTATGTGTATGATGTAATTGTGATGTATGGGTTGAGGGTAGAAAACCTAACGACACCTAGTGAGTGGCTCTCAGTGCGGGGCCAGGGCCCTAAAGTGGCTAGAACCAGGATAACCGACTGAAGAGTTATTTAACAAGTGAAAATTTAATTAAACTGATGGGAATGGGTTAAAACATTAAAAAGATTAAATGTGCCTCGCCCATGCCATTAGTGCTAGTAAAGGCTATGGATGGGAGTGGGAGAAGGTACCTATGCGTAGGTACGATCGAATGGCACTTGTCTGTACGAAAGGCATTCGATCCCGCATGTGCCTACTTGGGGGCCGGGGCCCAGAGTGGCTAGTACCAGGACAACCCAAGGGGTGAGGGCTATGCGATGACACTCACTTAGGTTGTTGCTTAGAGTTTCTACCCAAGCCTTAGAACCTTTTGGGAAAGATTACCCAACTTTAGGTTTGGCCTAGCTATTCCTTCTTTGTGGACCTTGGTGTTTATCTCCTAGCACGGGGGAGTGGGCCTTATAGGTATCCACGTGGTTGGGTGGTAAACATTTTTATCGAGGTATCTTTTGCAGATACATGCTTGAAGATTCATGCTTGCTTATGTACCAGATTTGAAGAATGAAGGCCTTGTGATTATATTTCATGATGCATAATCTTGTTACCTCTTATGAGGAGATGAATGCAATGTAATCAATAATGTATTTCAAAATGATGTAATTGGAATGGGTAGACTTAGGAAGAAGGGAAAAGAGAAATGTGAACTTTATGTTTAAGATGTATGTTGGAAAGGAAAAGGATTTTGTAACATTCCAAATTATGTAACATGCTTTCATTATTGTTGTTCAAGTGAAGCTATTGAAAAACCAAATGTAGTATATTTTAATGTATCAAATGAGTTGGATAAATTTTATAAGTTACGTTGTTCATAGATGATTTTTAAATGGAAAGCTGAAATGAAAATATTTTGTATTTCTTAAAGATATGATGCAGTTTGCTTTGAGAATTAAATCTTGTTGTTAGTTTACTTAATGGATTTGAATGAATCATGCATTTAAAATGAAAAGGGAACCTTGGAAGGAATCTAAGTTTAAGTTTTGATTACATAATTCTTTTTAAAGTTCAAAAATTTTCATAAATTTTTACTTAGGTTTTCTTTTGTTAAGAGAATCTTTGTTCTTTTCCCTGGTTCCCTTGCGGGGCATGACAATGCTACTACCCACGAATTGTGTAGTGAAGCAGATTTGGGACTGTGAATATTGTGAATGTCGTACGGGTGTGATCAAGACTATGTTAATTTTGAAGAATTAAGGAATCTCAGGCAGTTACAAGTGGAAGGGGGTTATCATCTCTCACAATGCGGTCAAGTATGCAGTGGCTGCGTCATTATTGGTCACTGGGCTTACAAAGGTTGTGTCTTAGTTCAAGCTGACATTTCCAGTCAAGAAATATTTGGAGTTGTATAGCAACCGATTCTTGACAAATAAGGTGCCTTACCAATTGCATTTTGATTATGAAAGCTTTGCATGTATTGAAATTGTTAATTTGCAAGTCTTGGATCTGAGATAAAATTGCTGATGTTAGTGATTTTTATGTTGAAGAAATTTATTAAAAATCATATAAATATTTTGAAAATACAAGAAATTGCAATTAAATTAGGAAAAGAAAATAGTTGTAATTGAGAGCCAGCTAGGCTCATCACAGTGGTATCAGAGCATTGATCTTGCCAGCCTGGAGGTTATGAGGGCTTAGCTATGGCAGACAGGTTTGTGCTTGGTATGCATTATGCCCGCAGGGGTAGAGCTTCACCCCCGCCAAAAGGAAATGAACAGGGCCCACAGGTTGATCGTGCAGGCGACAGGAATAGAGACAATATTGGCAATGATGTTAACAAGGAAGCCAAAGATGCCTTTAGAAATTTAGCAGAAGATCAGCATCATATTGCAAATGTTCTGCAACAATTGTGAAACACACTTCAGCGTATTACTTTACCAGGTGATCGTACCATAGATAGAGGTACGAGGAGTGCTTCAATCAGCTCGCACAGGTCTAGAGCGGAGGACAGACATGAGTATAGAGCTGACCATACAGGCACATATGATAGACCTCTACGCCCTACTTTCTTTAGGCCTGAACTGGATGCAGTTAGTGCGGAGATAGAGCCGGCACCGTTTGTTGATGACATGGTGGCACACTTTGCAGAGTGGGATGCTCTACCAAAAGCAATAAAAAGAAATCTGAATTTTGACAGGTATTTGACTCAGAAGAGAGAGCATTCCAAAGGCAGGCCAGCTCCTGACACGAGGCAGAGGCCTAGGCAGAATGATCTTAAGCAGGCAACCAGCAAGTTGACTCTAGCTCACTTTGATGGAAGTGGTAAGATTACAGCTAGAGCTTGGGTTCACAAGCTGGATACGTATTTATCACTTCGTCCTATGTCTGAGGACGCCATACACTTTTTTGTACTTCATTTGGATGGAGTAGCTCATGATTGATGGTACCATGGGCTAGTGTCTCTACGTCATGACCAGATCATTGATAACCAGGAGTTTGTTGACAGGTTGATAGAGCGGTTTGACAGAAAGGATCCTGAGACTTACTTTAGAGAGTTAGCTCAGTTGAGGCAAACAGGTGGCCTTGAGGCCTTTATTAGTGAGTTTCAGCGTCTATCAATTATGGTTTATGACATCTCTAAGAGAAGGAGAGTCATGCTTTTTATAGAGGGTTTGACTGAGCCTTACAGAGGGTGGGTTAAGTCTCTGGATCCACCTACTTTACGGGAGGTGTCATGTCCCCATTCTGGCTGACATCGTTTGGCGTGCCGGATCAATCTATCACAGGCTCTCATAGACTGGTGGCGATGTGGAGAGAGTCATTCTGATGATTATTTGGGGATTGGATGGTCTTATTTGCTTTTGGAGAGATGGTGTTTATCATATTTTTTATTATAATGTGTTATGTGGGGCCAAAATGTTATAATTTTGAGTTGAGTTGCACTTTTTATTTTATAAAGTTACTTTTTATATAAAAGTGCATTATAAAGGGATTTTATAAGAATATTTTATAGATACTTCTAGAAGTTTTGGTGGCTTCTTAGAAAAGTGAATAAATAGAGTGCTTGGCCTCTCATTTGGACATCCCATGACTTGAGTTTACACTACTTTTCTCTTTGAGCATTTGTGGCGCCATCTTGGTCTACAGATTGTCATTTGATCTTTAGGAACGGAGTTTCTTAAGAATTTGCATAACTGAGGTGAAATATCCTTTGAAGAGTTGCACTTTGGAAGTGGTATTCAGCCATTTCAAGTTGAGCTTATTTAGAGTCCTCAGACTTACCTGAGGGTTTGAGTTTTGGTTGCAAAAGGAAAAAAAAACAGTCTGAAAAAGCAAACCGAAAAAGCAAACCGAAAAAGCAGTCCGAAAAAGCGGATCTGAAAAAGCAAAGCGAAAAAGCAGATCCGAAAAAGCAAAGCGAAAAAGCAGATCCAAAAAAGCAGTCCGAAAAAGCAGATTCGAAAAAGCAAAGCGAAAAAGCAGATCCGAAAAAGCAAAGCAAAAAAGCAGATCCGAAAAAGCAGAGTGAAAAAGCAATCCGAAAAAGTTTTTGCTACAAGTCTAATTCAGTTTTCAAATTTTCAGGATAGGGTTTTGGAACCACATTTTTGCTCATATCTTCCTCATTACTCAGCATATCGTTCTGGGTATTTTTGCATCGGATTTCTATCGTCGAGGAGATAAAGATAGGTGCATTTTGGAGTCCCAAAATGCCATGATTTATTTTTAAGGAATTTTCAAAATTTCTAGACATTTTTTAAAATCTGCAAGAAAGTACATTTTCAGATTTGGGGTGACTTTGGCTTGGGTGTTGGCATCTTCAGCACTGGTAAAAATTATCGCAGCCACCTACAATCAGGTTCCTCACTTTTCATTTGGCATTTGGCATATTTTTTGAGAAATGTATGTTTTCAGCTGAGTACAAAATATAGCGTCAGCACTTTACTATTTTACATTGTACTTGTCTTTGTTTGCCATTTGGCATTATTGGTATCAAAGGAAGGCTAAGATTTTGCAAGTGAAAGAGCATTGTAATTTTTAGTCTATCTATATTGCAAACCTAGGGTTTGATGATCATATTATTGGCTGAAATATGTATGGCATTGTTGCAAATTGTTGATATATGAATGGCATATGGTTTTGAGCAATTTCCTACATCATTGATAGTGTTTTAGATGGTATTTGGTTGCTATCTATTATTCTGAAATTTTGGGACAGCGAACTCATATATCGCAAAATAATTTTCTATCTACATTTTGAGTTACATTTTTGAGGGGTTTTTAGTGGCCTATTGGTAAGGGTCATTACAAGAGGCGATGAAGAAAAATAGAAATCTTGAGCCTTCTACTTCACGAGGCAAGTCTACTCCTAGTCCTATTATCACTCCTACAGAAGAGGTTCCTCCACCAATTATTGACAGGAAGAAATCAGCGGGTAGGCTTGATGATGCTACTCAAGAGGATTTGAGGAAGCTTTGCTATTGGTGCAAAGAGCCTTATGATAGAGAGCATTCTTGTGCTACGAGGCCCAAGGGCAGGGCAAACCGATCTATGTGGGTGTATTTTGTCATGAGCCATGATTAATATATAATAGGTGTTCATATGAATTTCTTGAATATATAATTCATCTCCTATCTCTAAAAATAAGTCAATAATGTTAATCAATATAATATTAATTAATAATATCAATTTATGGTATTAATAAAAGATCAATTACACTAATCAAATTAGTAGTTGTTAAAGATAATATTGATCTGTAATTATTAATATTAATTAGTGTCGATTAATATTTATTAATGTTACCAATAACTATTAATAATAAAATAATAATTATCATCAATATCTAATATCATTAATTAATATTCTTATAAAATAATAATAATCCAATTAATAGTCATTAACTTAAATTATGATTTAATATATCTATTATCATTAATTAATATTCTTATAAAATAATAATAATAATAATAATCCAATTAGTAGTCATTAACTTAAGTCATGATTTAATATATCTATTACTTCCTAAACTAGACCCGACAACATGTAATGGTAGTCGGAAATGGAAGAATTGAAACATCATGGACTTAGCGTTAAATCTCACACAACACGGGTCGCACCTCTTGACTCAAGTTGCACCCCCTGGGACACCGCAAAAGATACTTAAGACAGGCAAAACAATCTTTTAAGATACACGGAAGAGGGCAGAAGAGATAGAGATTTGGGAGTTACGCATCTGGTGAATACCAAGCTTAGCCTATTATGTTAGGCTTAGACGTCAAGAATAGAGTTCTCTGGATAACCACAGGGACTGTAAAGTATGTATGTATTAAGGAACAACATTCCTCCTATAATCATCCAAATTGTATACAGTGATAGACTATCCGGGTAAGCTGTCGCAGGGTATACACAGATATATATTTGAACTATGGTCGTTAATGTTTAACAATGATTAGGATGAATGTTTTGAATCTCTCAATAACATATATCTGCATTATATATATAATACAGTACATATAAATATTATATATATATATATATATATATATATAAAATTAATTGGAACTATATATATTATGGTATACATGAATATATGAGCATTTAGAGAAAGATGTATAAATAGATGATCTTCAGTATTCAAATAGAAATCTAGATAATGTGTCAAACTAAAATAGCTTGTAAAGATTATACAATTTCATCTCTTTCGTCTCGCTAAGGCATCTTGAGTGTGGAGGTTGTGGATGGTAGAGGCAGAGTAATTTCGGGCACATGATGGTTATCCCAATATTGGGGTTAGGCCTTGAGGGAAGCCACTTGTAGTCTGTTTCACGCGACCCAGGCCCTGTAACTCTTCCACTCTAGATTACCATAGGAAGATAAGAGAAGGATTTCCCTATAATCTCTACAGGAGATATTTTATACACATACAAATTATATTGCTTATTTATACCATTACGGAGTTATCTTCCGTTAAATAAGTTGTGCATAACCTGGGATAATATAGGATGAAATGTAAGATAAGGGATAGTCCTAATAGAAGTTTCCTAACTGGCACCATTTGATGTATTTGGACAGTGCCTAGAGATTAGGATCATTACATATTTGAGTGAGAGTGAGGCTGAATCTTCACATCAGCCAGTTGGTTCTAAGTCGGATGAGGCTCAGAAGGTTACTAAAGAGTTTGGTCCTGATGCCAAACTACCACCCATAGTGTTGTCCACTGTTGTACTTCCCTCTGCTTTCAGACTGAAGGGATTAGTGGAATGACAACCTTGCATTGCTATGTTGGACACTGGTGCTACACAAAATTTTATTCATGAGAGAGTTGCTAGTCAATGTGGACTTCAGGTAGAGGAGTTTGCAGGTTTTCGAGTCTGGGTGGCAGATGGCTACACCCTTACCTGTACCAGGGGCATCGATCATCTCTCATTGTTCTTTGGTGATTACGAGTTGGTATCTGATTTCTATCTGTTAGACTTGGGAGAGATGGATGCAGTGTTAGGGATGCAATGGATACAGGAGATCAAGGAGTTTCACCTCAGCTTGAACCCAATGCAGATGAGATTTGAGTATCAAGGCAGGGAGTATGTTTTACAGGGTCTTACTAAGGGGAGTCTACACACTATGTCCTTTTGTGCGGTAGATAGAGAGGAGTTACAGAGGCATGATTTCATTCCAATAGAGCAGGTTACTCATCATGTCTCTCACAGCTCACAGTTACCTTGCTCAGATCAGCAGGCGGGACTTGTTCACTTTGTGAACAATCCTTTATTTGATATGGATGTCACTATGTCTTATGACAATCCATTGTTTGAGTTTCGTGATGATCCCTTTTAGGTGATGAGTGAGGATGATGACGATGATTGGGATTCTATCAGTACACCATATGATCATACATATTTTACAAGATGCCAGCCAGATTTTGCTGAGCAGTTTACAGAGGTGTACATAGTGAGGAGTGCATATAGTTTCACTTTTGATCCTCATGTTCAGGATATCTACCAATTGCAGAGTTCATCAGTGCATCAGTTTGATGACTGGTATGATAGTTTAGTTGGCACACAGACTGGGGGCAAGTCCAGTTTGTCAGTTGAGTTGCTTCCGTGTAAGTTACTCATGATTGAGTTACTCCCATGTGATGTTCCTATTTCAGCATCATCGATTTGAGTGTTGAGTTCAGTTTCTCAGACTCTGTTGCTTGTTCTGCTGATGATGGAGTTGTTGGAGTTTGGTGATGCTAGGGACATTACACATGACCATCCTTGGGATCTGGGTGGACTGTGATGTTGCATTGTTTTTCCTAATTGCTTGAGGACAAGCAATCTTGGGAAGGGAGGACTATAATGTCCCTATTTTTAGGCCCTTGGGATTAGATTATTACAGTGACCCTCATAAGCTAATCAAGTTGTCAGACGGGGTCGTTTGGTAGAGCCAGTGGTCAAATTCCACTCTGGAGATCTCAGATGCCAGGATTGTTCTCCGTTCAGGTCAAACTGGCAGACTTACAATTTATAGTAAGTGGTATTTTTTGGGTATTGCTATGTTTAGCAAAGCACCTGTGTAGTGGTTTCAGTTGATTTAGAGATTCATTTGCAGGATCGCCAGTTTGAGGGACTTACTATTTTTAGTAAGTCTATTTTGGTCTAGTTGCTATTTCTGACAGAGTAGTGTGAGCTCAAGTTGTTGTCATCAGAAGTCAGATTGTTGTTGCCAAAAAGATTCAGTCGCACCATGTTTTAATTAAGGCTATTAGATTAAGTTATTTTAATTTAATAACTTCATATACTTTAATGTTATAATTCAATGGTGTGTTGATGACACTTCTTTAATGAGAAGTGTATTGAAGAAGATTTCGATTTTGCTTTATAAGCCAAGGGAGCAATCAATTTTCATTAGCCATTATTGTTTGATATAAATTGAAAAGTGTTTTTTTGTGAAGGGAGTGCGAAATTGCTTGGAAGTCTCAAGGGCTTTGGATTGCTTGGAGAATTTGCAGATTTAATTGGGCTCTGACACTTTGAGCTGATGGTGGAATATCAATGAATTGTACTAGCTCCTGGATGTCGAAATTGTTGCAGATTTGTGAAGGTATTCATTGGTCATTATTTAATGTTTTGAGAATTTTATGAGGAAATCGAAATTAGAGAAGTGAGGGTTTGGTACGATTTTTCTGAAGAATCGTAATTTCCTCTTCAAATCCCATACGCTTTGAGTGGGAATGCTACTGCCCACGAACTGTGTAGTGAAGCAGATTTGGGACTGTGAATACTGTGAATGCCGTACGGGTGTGATCAAGACTGTTAATTTTGAAGAATTAAGGAATCTCAGGAAGGTACGAGTGGAAGGGGGTTATCATCTCTCACATACGGCTTCCTTATTGGCTGTGACTACATCCTTTGGGGAATGCGGTCAAGTATGCAGTCGCTGCGTCATTATTAGTCACTGGGTGGCATTACAATGGCTGCATCTTAGTTCAAGCTGACACTTCCAGTCAAGAAATATTTGGAGTTGTATAGCAACCGATTCTTGACAACTAAGGTGCCTTACCAATTGCATTTTGATAGTGAAAGCTTTGCATGTATTGAAATTGTTAATTTGTAAGTCTTGGAACTGAGATAAAATTGCTGATGTTAGTGATTTTTATGTTGAAGAAATTTATTAAAAATCATATAAATATTTTAAAAATACAAGAAATTGCAATTAAATTAGGAAAAGAAAATAGTTGCAATTGAGAGCCAGCTGGGCTCATCACAGGTGATATCTTTTTCCCCCATGATGCAAAATGGAACTAGAGAAAAGGGAAAGAATTCTAGATGCTAGTATCTCAGTAAGAACCATTCTTCCTTGCACCTGCTTTATAAATGTTGATTATAGTTGTTGAATTAGATTACTCTTTATTGTGTCTTTAATTTCGAAATGTATAACTACATGTTAAATGTTCTTTCTATCACCTTTAATTGTAAAAAGAAAATAAGGCATGTTTTCAATATGTTAATGTAGCTTTCCTTTCATATCTTTTCGTAATGTTGTATTTATTTATTGTAAAACTAGCCGTTACTTCCTGTTGTATTTTGTGCTTGTTACACTCCTCTTTATACTGATTTAGGGTTTCATAAACTCTAGATATTCTTCTATCCTTGTTTACTATCTTCTGTTTTTCATCTCTCCATACCTTCAATGTCACATTTCCTTGTCTATCTACCTCAAAGTGATTGGATTGGATTCAAGAAGTGACTTCTGATTTAGTTGTATTGGAGATATTTCCTTTCTCAACCCTTAACTTGGTAGTAGATGCTATGTAGTCATTAGGATGTAGAAAAGAATCATGAACGCCATTTCACCTTCTGAATTCATTGGATAAGTTATGTGTAGCCTTATGATCTTCATGAATCCAAGTGTTCACTTTATTTGTGATAGAGGAGTCACGCGAAGAATTGACTGCTCCTTGTGATGCTTGATGATCATCTCTTGCTTTGACCTTTCTTAGGGATTCATGTCTTGCAATTATCAAACACCTTTGCCCTTTCTTCCTTTGGCGTAACCACTTCCAAGGTCTCTGATAACATTTGTTGTGAGGAGTATGGATGAATCTCTTTATGCAACTTTTGGATCACGATCATCCATCCTTTGTCCAATAAAGAGTTCATGCTTTCCCCTTCCCCTTCTTAGGTCCAAGTGATGACTTCTTCATTCCTTAGGTGAATTATTAACACTTAGCTCTATGTAGTCTTCTAGGGACATATCATGATGTAATCCTGTTTTTACCCAATCTTGTCAAATTTGCTCATGTAGATCCCTCATTGTTGGTTCATTGCTTTGACGTTCGGCTCTAGATGGAACTGTCATTGTAAGTGATTTCAAACTTGCTATAGGTATATGCTTCTTGGGGGTTTTCTTGTCCGTGGATTGTTTTCCATTGATATTGTCTCCTTTGTAGACTTTAAAATCATTATTATTGCTTGCTTGTTTTAGCATGCCCAATAATTGAGCCAATTTATTTTGAGTGCTTCCTTGACCTTCCATGAATTGATTCTTGTGTCCATTTTCTTCCATACGTGTTTCTTCTTTATCAGTTGTCTTTTGATGAAGCTTTTGCTATTGCCTCCTCTCATGTTTCAATTCCCACATTAGTTCCTCCAATGTTTTCATTCTTTATTAATCTGAAAGGTTTTCCCCACTGGCTGGCAGGTTTGTTAGCTCTAATAACACTTGTAATGCCCCCTTTTAGGATTACTTGGGAATTTGGGACAATTATCTTGAATTCTCTATTCTTGCTATGACTATAATGTATGATATCAATTAAAACTTATTTAATAGAATATATATGTATATTAAATACTTATAGGACAATTGTTTTTATCAATATCACTGCTATCTCTGAATGAACAATTAGAGCTGTGCCAAGTGAATTGATTATATATACTTGCATTTAGTTCAATGACCACTGCTATATCTGATTTGACTGATTGAACATGCAAGATGAACTTGATAGCTTTCTCTGATTTGACAATGGGAGATATGCCATGATATGGTTATATAATCATTTATAGCGATTGAATTGCTGTCTCTAATACAATCTTTCAGTTCATGTGATCAATTCCACTTATTGCTTATAGCAATAATTGCTGTCTAATGTGCCGATATGCTTATACAATTCTGAAAGTGCTGCTATGCCTGATATAGTCAATTAATTCTTGCAACAAGGTGCTGTCTCTGATCTTCCTTTGTAAATATGCAATCATCAATGCCAAATAGAAAATCCTTCAATTGAGCAGATCCACAAAGGGATAAAGAAAGAGATAAGTTTCTACATTGATGAATGAATGAATGTGCTTGAAACTTCCTCTTATATCTCCTAAATCCAAAAGGTGGCAACCCTTGAGGTTCAATGAGTCACCTCCGTTCTATATCGATCCCTTCACAACAATGAGAAGACTTTATTAACTACTTTCCTCTTAATCCTTTTCATAAATGATATCGTGCCTCTTCATAACATACTCAATAATGTTCAAGATGATATAAATGCTGTTCACTATTTCTTAATCGTTGTCAATGTAGCAATATCCATTATTGATTAGTTACTTGTACAAAATGCTGCCTTCTATGCTTAATATCAATAACATTGATGGTTATGACTTTGCTGAGTCATTGACGTCCTTTTGCTACTACACTGATTACACCACATTAGATTATTCACTAATCATTATTCTGAGTTTTCTCTTATCATCATTCCTCCCTTCTCATATGATTACACACTTAATCGCTGATCTACCAAATTGGCAATACTAAGTATTATATATGACTTCATCAGTTTTATCTTATGTTGAAATATATCTTTACATAGCCATTGAGATTCCATTGGTCACGCAAATCCTTATTCATTGCCATTCTTATCTTCTGTAAGTTTCCTTAGGGAGGGATCAGACTCTTTATGATTGTCTATGTAATCCAATGCTCTTTGATCTATAATCAATGCGTTGGGAATCGTTTATCCCTTTAATCCTCCACAATGCCCATGAACAATAAATGATTTGCAGGATCCTCAAAGCCTAATAGCCTTTAATGTTATCAATCACAATGTCTTCTCTTCGATACCATTATTCACAGTACTTACATTTTTCCCCTTTCTTGTTTACTCTTTACATGTGATCTCCACGTAGCTGATTGTATTGCTATATATGAAGACTGCATGTCGATATATGAATAATTGATGGTACCAAAATCGCATCTACTGATCCTATATCTTTGACATCCTAGTTGTTTCAATGATGACCAGTAGTGGTATTATTATTAAGTTAATCAAGATGCATCGATGGTTTTCATCAGACTTTGTCAAAAACACCATACTTGAACTGTCTATCCTTTTGCAATTTTGTCATTTTCAGTGACTTCACAAAATTGCAGAATCGTGTGAAATATTAGTGGTGTAACGTCAAGGATGGGGACAGCACATATGGTGCATTGGGAGTGAAGTCAAACTTTTTATGTGGAGGAATTTCCACCAACGATGAATGTGGGTGAATTTGGGTGTGCAAATGTGAGACATCCAGATGACATTCTTTCTGCCCATGAACAAACTCAAGGATTTTGAAACAACTTTTGATCTATATTTTACAAACCATTTGAAAACTTTTGAAACCCTAACACCATGAATTACTAACAACTCTATCTATTCAATTTGATAGTCCCCATGAAAAGCATGGGAAATTTAGAGTTCCAACAAATTCTTCCTCAATGATCAAAAACCATAATGAGACAAATCATCCTCTTGATGCACTAGAAACCCTAACTGTATGTGTCCATCCTTCCAATTGGAAAACCAGAACCCAGGGTTTGTGAGGACAAAAAATGTTGAAACACTAGCAAGAGACTTGGTGAAAACTAGCAAAAAAGACATCGAAGCTGACACAAAGTTAGCAAGAAACGATGATTTAAGAACTTCTGTCCATTCTTTCTTTAAAAGGCTGAAAACTAACACTTGTTCAATTTAGAGTCTCCTTTTGAAACTAATAAACAGTTGTCTGAGAAGCAAAAAAACCCTAACTCCTGCAGATCTGATATGAAAGCTGCCCTCATAGCCAGAGAAATATGCTGATAAATACATTCAAAAACCTGAAAATATGCCCTACGGGCCTAAGTTACAGCTGTAGGAAGCTGCAACCCTGCTGAGGCATGCCTTCTGACTGTCGCTCCATCTACAGGCATGTTTACACTACCTAGGCATTTCTTTCTAGTGTTTCTGTTAATTTAAGGTGTCTTTTAATTTCTTAGGAACCATCTTCACTTTCTTTCGCCACTTAAAAGTTCTAAAAGTAAAAACAGACTTGGTCATTGATTTGACTGGGTTCTGCCACTAACATGATGCTTGGTGGAGATTCTGAATGGCTAAGCCAACATAGGCACACACCATTCCCACTTGAACAATGTTTACAGTTTCTGAACAGATATTTCAGTGGTTGAAACTACACCAAAAGTCACCTCTTTCGTTTAAACTCACTTTATGCATGATAACATCAATATGGCTTCAAAATTCAAACCCCCTCATCTTTAAAAGTGAATTTCCAAGTCCTCTAAAATTTGGTTTGCAATTAGAATTTGTCTGGATAGAGGCATGTAAGGAAATAAATGTCCATAATAAATCTTAGGCGATAATATTAGGATAATTGTAATTAATTCAATAGACATTAGATAAGAAAAATCAAGAAAGAAACCATATTAATGTTTATGATTGACCAGGGACTCAATAGTATAACTGCTAACAACAAGAAGAAACAAAATTGAGCTCCACCTCTGGAAGAAACAAGAAGCTATAAGTTCGATGTGCTTTATTAACAGATTCCAATATGCTAGTAGTGAAAGCAAAAACGGAATCCGTCTTCTTACCAACAAAAAGGTACCTTGTATTGCTTATTCAACTACCTTGGAGAATCGATTGAAGTCTCTACCTTTGAATCCAAGTTTTAGCCTATCTACTGAAACCTCATTAAACCTAGTCAATTTCATTAGTAAATTCAAAGACTACTAATTTAATTTCATTCCTACATCATTATTTTTAACTTTTAATATAGTTGAAAAAGGAAATAGGTTTTTTTAAATTATATGCGCAACTAGAAAACAGGACATGATAAGCATCCCTAACTCAGAATCTTCAAGCCAGCAAATATTTGTTGTGTCCATTCTTAATTAAAAAAAGCTTTATATACGTTTAAAATGCACTAATAGCAATTTTTGCTTCATGAGGTCATAAAGTTAATCCCACTTTCCTTTAAAACTCTATGCAAATGATACAATCAATTGAAGTAAGGGTTCAAATACAAACCCGTAAATTGTGGAGCAACAGTACCAAGAGTAAATGTTGAAAACGTGAGAGAAGCCAATATAGATGGTTTGTACTGCTCTAGAATTGGCTCTATTGTTTCTTTGATCAATTCAGATGCGGCCTGCCATGTTATAGAATGAATTGTTATACTCCATAACATAAAATTTTCTAATACTCTTTCATTGAGCCTAAACCCTACTAAGTGGTTATAATTGAGGGTGTCTTACTAGAACAATGATACAAACTTTCCTACCTGAATATCCATTTAAATTTATTAACAAGATTACAATTGTATTCCCAACCTATATGCTATAAGGGTTAAGCATTGAATAACAAAATATGAATGATGCACAATAACATCTGACAAAACATGATTTTATTGTGTATTAGATGCAAACCTTGTTGATAAATGGCCAAACCTTCTTCAGTTTGAAATTCAACCAACTTAACTGCAACCAAAATGAACAAAGACCTTTTTTATGACCTTCAAACAGCTTAGCTGTATAGGATCCAGATTCAGAATTAAAGAATAACTTTCCAAACAAATTTGGTTAGGGAAATAAAAAAATTTGAAGAAGAAAAAAATTCCATCCCTTCAAGAAGAAAATAAAAGTAGACAAAATTACAATACCTTTTGACGATTGGAGAAGACAACCCATGGTGGAAAAGATTCTTTTGGAAGAATCCGTTTTGAGTCTTCCAAAGTCAACTTTGATAGAATTGCGATTTTCCAAGCCTACAATAACATTTCAAATAGAATATGCGATTTCAATTATCAATTCACAAAGAAAGCCAATTTCTACACAAAAAAAAATTCCTTAGCCATATCTCTAGTTACCATCTACTGCTTTTCATTTGTCTTTCACTCTCTCTCCATTCCAGACTTCCTCTCTCTCTTACACACACATGTACTCACATATGAAAGGAAAGTTCACATTATGGTTTCACACATATATGCACATAAAAAATTGTGACCAAAATATTTGTTGGCTAGTATTTCTAGACAAAATAATTCCAACTATCTTCATAATTCCCATGACATGTATTCAATAAAAAGAACGATTGTTTCTCTCAATCTCTATAGCTTTTGATTGGTTTTCTCAGCTCTAGAGGGCTGTTCAGTTTTCCTTTGAAATCTCAGTTGGAGATAGTCTCATGGCCTCCACTTTCACTTCTCTCCATTTAAAATCAGTTATGTTTCAACCCTGCAAAAAATTTCAAGGAAAACCAAATTTTTTAGGTTTAGGGATGACCTGCTGCAGAAATTAAGAACCAACCTTATTTTTCCTAGGATAGGACAAATTGGTATTTGTCAAAGAAATACTTATGTATTTACATGAATACATGTTATGGTTCTCTCTTCAAACATCAGATAGACAGCAATAGCAGACCACCACAGCAGCACGACAGTAGAAAGTTAGAGGTTGCTACTCTTCATTTCATTCAGTGGGCAGCATTCAAAAGAACACAGAAAACCAGCAGAAGAAAACGGCTTTTAGGAGCAAGAAAAAGAGGCTAACTCAGCCCAAAGTTCAAACTAACATGTTGAGAGTTAGCTAGATCATTGGAGATCTCTGCCTTGGCAACATCACTTAATTCCACCTAGTACTCATAATGATGCCTCAGCCAGTCCAAATCTCTGCCTGGGTGCACTTTTCAGGCAGCAAAACCACATAGAAGTTGAAATATACCAAGTGTGCAATAACAAGGAAAATATGCAAAGACACAATATGCTTGGAAAGAAACAGCTTTTAATATTATATTCAGATAATCAGTTTGAGTACAATTGAGAGCAAATTATGCACCTTAGCCTACAAACAATGATTCATGTTGGGAAACGTGGAAGAACAGAAATAATTGGATTGAAGGGAGCCTGAAGTATATGTTTGATCTACTGACTGTTGCTGATGGAATACAAAATTGTCATTCCAAGCTCAGTGATCAGTGTACTACTTAAGTAAACAATGTTGTGACTATGTCCGCCGCTGAAATATGTAATGCCACTGCCCAATAGTATGCAGTCCGCAGCCCAGTAAGACAAAATATGTAAATTGCATCCAAGAAGGTTGTATGCCAAAGGATATCGCAACCAACTCAGACGTATATCTGATCGCCAATGATCATGTATGTTGCAGCACACACAGCTGCCCCTCTGATTGCTAACAACCATGTATATTGCGGCACACAGATGTATATCTTATTGCTAGTGATCAATTATATTGCAGCACACAGATGTGTATCAGACCGCCAATGGATATGTAGTTTGTAGCCAAAGCACAAATGCAGACCCAATCGTAAATGCTGATCCAAAACACCATCAAATGGATACATTGTAGAAATCTAGATTGGCCACAACTCATATAATATGGTAATTGCTAGAAGTAATGATTGCAGCCTAAACACTATGAAATGCTGATGAATTATGCCAAATGATCAATGTCTATCAAACCAATTTGGTCTCTGTCAAGAGACTTTGCCAAATTGGGCCCAATAGCAGACTAGGGAGGATATTCCACCTCTGAAACTGCAACCTCCCAATCGAAATCCAATTTTGGAATTGCAAATGACAAACAAGATGAATGATGATTGATGATGCAAGACTTCTCCAAGTAGCCGATATAAATATGAGGTTACTCGCCACCTCAAAATGCAAGTCGGCCAAGAATTCAAATGAAAGGATGGCATGAAGTTTGTTGTCACAAGAAAAAACCATATAGGTTGGGCTTGAAGATGCTGCCAAGAAGAACGGCCCACAAATTGACACCCTAGTGATGCAAGCTAATGGTCCATGGGGATCAAATGGACCATGCTAAAAGGGTCGTAATAGGACTCGATAGGAGGGGGCATGACAGTCTCCCCTTCCAGGAATTGCTTGCCCACAAGCAATTTCAAATTAGGATGCTCCAAAATCTTCTCTCCCATGTAGCATGCTCCACTGGTAAGTCCTATTTGACAAGATACTCCTTGATTGTACAAATACTTGGCCTGCTTTCCCTAATATCTATGATCTCATCTAGCTCTAATGCAAGCTTTCCCTCATCATGAAGATGCAAAAGCTCATCTAAAACAATGACATGCTACCAAAGTGCCCTTTTAAGGAAAGAGACGTGAAATTCATTATGTATCTCACTATTCTCAAGAAGATCCAATTTGTGCGCCACTTCACCAATTTGCCTAATCAATCAATAAGAACCATAGAAGCAAGGTTTTAGCTTCTTCGTGCCACTTCTCTTCAAGTAAGACTACCTATAGGGCTGCAACAAAAGAAAAACCAAAACTCCTAGCTCGAGACTGCACTCTATCCAATGTTAATCTGCATACATTTTCTACTGATTATGGGCCTACTATAAATTATCCATAAGGGCTTTAAGGATATCTCAACTCTCCTAAAGCCAATCCTTTGCCTTGGGTGCCCTACTATTTCCGAATGCGAGATCCACAAATAAGTAGCCTCATAGCTATAAAGTGTCTTACAAAGCGACATCCCAATCAACATGTGATAGGTGGTGTTGTAGCAATATAGATGTAGCCAATGGAACCATTCCTTATGTTGCACCACCATGTAGTTTCGCAAGTAGCCTTCTACCCACTTATTCAAGATCTTGATTCATCCATCAATCTAAGGGTGACAACTCATAGTTGGGGTTAGCTTAGTGCCTTTCAACCTAAAAAGCTTCATCTAAGAAGTGTTGAGAAATATACTATATCATTGACAATACTCTTTGGAAGCCCATTCAACCTAAAAATCTCTTGAAAGAACAACTCTGCAACTTGCACCGCTCTAGACTATGTCGGGATAGTAAAGAAGTGAGCATAATTGGTCAAACAGTCAACCACCACATAGATGCAACCCTTACCCTATACCTTGGGAAGTCTAGTGTTAAAATCCATCGAGATGCTCTCCCACTTCTGATCCAAAATAGGTAGGGGCTGTAGCAATCCTATTTAAAAGGTATGTTTGATTTGTTTTGCTAGCAGGTAGCACATCATCCTTGAGGCCCTACCATGAGAACCTCTCACAAATCTGTCTATATGTCTTGAAGTATCTGGGATGCCCTACCAACAATGACTTGTGAACAAGCCTTAGAATCTTCTCCTTAAGCTTCGACTCCAAAACCAAGAAGATTTTGTCCTTGTAGTTGATGACATCATCTACCAATTTGTATCTATAACCATGAATCTGACCATCCATCAATTGGCAAGAGAAAGTATTTTTGGAGTACTCAACCAACAAATGTGCCTTCCAATCAGCTGAGACCTAGGATAAAGAGGATATGGCAAGTCTCCTGGATAAATTATCAACAACCACATTATTTTTTCCCTTCACATACTTGATGTCAAAGTCACAGGCTAGAATCTTGCTCACCCACCGCTATTATCTCTCATTCAAATCCTTCAGATCCAAGATGTACTAGAAATATTGTGGTCGTCCTAACCACAAACTTCCCACCAACCAAATACCGCCTAAACTTAGCCAACGTGTGCATGATTGCAAGCATCTCCTTGTCATAAATCAAATACAATCTCTCAGTATCCTTGAGTTTCCTACTCTCAAAAGTGTTGTAATTGAGGACGAGTGATTGAGTAAAATCTAACAAGACTACATGACATGCCTTCTTTGTTTAATTGAATGCACCCTTCATTGTGAGGTCACTCAAGGGGGCCTTTGAGCTGTGAAAATCCCCTCACAAATCTCCTATAGTAGCTACATAGACAAAAGAATACATGCAACTACCTAAGTGTCCTCAGGGGTGGCCAATCTAGAATCACTTGGATCTTCTCCTAATGCAGTTGCACTCCTTATGCGCTAATGATGTGGCTCAAGTATAGAATTTCTATCATGTCGAATTTACACTTGGACTTCTTTGCATACAGTGATTGTGCCTCCATTACCCTTAAAACCTCATCCAAGTTCCTCAAATAATCCTCCCGTGTCTTGTTGTATGAGTATGTCATCAAAGAGTACCAACAGGAACTTCTGCAACTACCTATTGAAGATGTGATTCATGCAAGACTAGAATGTAGCAAGTGCATTGGCCAATCTGAAAGGCATGACCAAGAACTCATAGTGACCATGGTGACATCAAAAGTTTGTCTTGTGAACATCCTGCTCCCCAACCTGAATCTAGTGATATCCAAATATAATATATATCTTTGAGAAATAGACCGCCCCATGAAGCTCGTCCAATAGTTCATCAATTCATGGGATGAGGTACCTATTCTTGATTGTCTGTGTATGTAGGGGAAATCTGGTAGACTAAAGAGAAGATATTAGTAGAACCAGATTTAATCTAAATCAACTACTAACAAAACTAACCCTACAAAACAACGAAATATAGGCATGATAATCAACGAATGAAATAAACAGAATTAAAACAAACTGAACGATGCCTAGTGTCTTTTTTTCCTTCTCTTTTCTTCGTTTGAGGTGTGGCACTCAAAGGTGATTTTGGAAGCACCTTGACTAAAAGCTTCAAGAAATATGATAAGATGGATGACTACAAATGATTGCGCTTACAAACTAACAGAAGTCCGATGCTTAGTTGATTGATCAAAATGTGAGAGATGAGGGTTGCTTATATAGAATTTCTAGTTAAAATGAACGATTAGGATTAATTAGAGAAAATCGAGATCAGCGGATAAGAAGAGATGAGACTGGAGAAGAAATTGGCAGGTTTTCATTTTAACTAGAAAAACGAGGAGTTGAAAAAGGAAAGATAAGGACGAGATGTCTCTGATTTTGAGAAGATAAAGTTTCCAAAAACTGAAAATCAAAAGAAAGGAAAGATTCTTTTTTTTTCTTGATTTCAAAAGACATTTGATTTTCAATTTATGAGTGTTTTTCAATTTTCAGAATTTATAATTGCTCATAATTTTGATTTTTCAGATTTTTGGAGATTTAATTGAAATAAAAATTCAATTATTTAGAGATTGGAAATTAAATGAAATTAAATGGAAATTAATTAGAAATGCAATTAATTAGAATTTGATGTGAAATTAAATTAATTTGGTCAATTAATTTAATTTGGAAGAATAATTAATTAATTTAAATAATTAAACGATAACTATTTAAACTATAGGATATAGGAAATTGAATTTAATTAACTGATAAAGATCAATTAATTAAGGTTAATTAATTATATAAACTTAATTATCTAATTAATATTAGAGAAGTGATTAGGTGATTAAAAGATTGGATTATTTAGAGGAAATAAAGATGATTAATTAATGATTAAATAACCATTAATTAATAGAAGAATAATTATTGTTAAATGTGAGTTCACAAGTCTATCCATTTTTGGGTGTTTACATTTGCCCCTCTTTGATACAATGTGATTATGAGCGTTGTGTCAAAGAATATCTAATCAGGTCCTACCCCAGCTTGCCCCGATAATAGCAGGTGGATTTATGCCCCCTCAACAAATTAAGCAAAAAATACGTCAGATGAGCACTAATTTGTTGACAGCATTGTATTTCTATATGATGATGATGTATGCATTGATGATATGATTCCTATATGATGATTTATGAAATGATTCCTATATCATTTATGTATGCATTCCTCTGTTTTTGGTGTTTTCTATGCATGTAGATTTATCGTGCATGCAAGACCTATGATGATATGTTTGAGCACTATTATGACTGACAATGTTAACTAGAAGAAAATTAGTTAGAACTTTGAGAATAATTAGTTAGAAAAATTGATGAACTTATGCTATCCATGATGAAGTATTGAGTCGCTGTCGGATATTTTTTACCATTTTTATCATCGTGCCTTATAAAAAAGAAAGAGATACAAATGCACCTAGATATTGACCATCTGGATACCGCTATGATCTTTGATTGAAGCAAGAAGAAAACAAACACGGAATGTTCGACATTGTTCTAGGGTTGTCTCATATCATGGATGTGTGTGGTTGTCAAATGCGTGATAGTACTTATCACATTCATCCTACATCATCTTTGCCCCGGAATTATATCAAACACTCCACAAACAGCAAACAAAGAAAAATAGGATCATGGACCATCATTGCTACTCTCACCACTCAGTGGTATCCTTGAGGAGCATAAGAACACAATCACAAAAGATAAATCAATAATGGATTGACTTGACTGACCTTGTCAACAGCCTTATTGATCGTTGATTGGATTGGTTTTGATGTTTGATATGGATGTGGATTTCTGGCTTCAGAAATGGACTACTTGTATAAGACCGATCTATTTGGTTTCGAGTGTATCCATCACTATAGAAGACAATTGATTGATTGATTGATGACATATTGGATTGTTGATAAAGATAGGTCTCATGAGTCCACTACTGATTTATGAAGCTCATCGTTTTGACATGAAAATTGACGTTTGATTGTCACTTTCTGCTTGTTGTGACAAAGATGATTTTATTGCAAGATTGTTAACATGTTCCGATTTTTTTGGTTGGTTGGTTTCTTCAGGACATTTTCTGATGTATTTGGTCCATCTTAGGATTCATATGTTTGGAGTTGAAGTATGTGCGGCATATCACATAGGTGAAGGCTCTTATCATAGACACCCCTAACATCAATTCCCTTGATGAATGGTTTTATGTTTTTTCGATTTTTAGGATTATTTTAGGATCTTTTATGATATTTTTTATCATATTTTCAAGACTTTTTAGAATGTTTTTTATTTTATTTTTTCAGGACTCTTTGCAATGTTTTTATAAGTTTTTTCAAGATGATTATTTGAATTTTTTTTGTATTTTTTTCAAGACTTTATTTGAATGTTTTTGGATTTACTCAAGACTTTATTTGAATGTTTTTGGATTTTTTCAAGTCTTTTTCTGAATGTTTTTGGATATTTTTCAAGCTGTTTTGCATGGACTTTTTTAAGGACTTCGACATTTTTAGGGATTGTTTCAGTTCTTTTTATGACTGGTTGAGCACGATTAATTGAATTGTCCCCAGTGTCTAGAAAGGTAAGGAAAGTATGGATTGAAGAATGGACTAGTAGATGGATGAAGGTCAAAGGTTGCTTAGTATGTCTTGAATATGGTTGGATGTCAAGGACTATCCACAAAATGGGATAAAATGTTTTTACCAAGTTAGGGTTAGACATGACAAGATAGGATAATAAAATGGTGTACTGAATGGCATGTGATGCATAGGAATAGACATGTCAAGAGGTTTTCTAAAAATATGTCTAGCATTTTATGTCCTCATTTTATATCAAGCCCAACAGAGGGATTTGGATAGGATAATGATAGGATAAGCAAGATCAATAATTGACAAGGGGAAGGGATAGGGATTGAAGGTAGTGAGAAGATGGACCAAAGGGATGTGGATAAGATAACGGATATGGACAACATGAATAAGATAAGACATGTGATGCCTCTAGGGAGATCCCTAGCCTTGTCAAGATCAAAGTTGGGAAAAAGGAATTATGGATGCTGATAAGATAAGGGATATGAGGGACATAGAATAAAGGAGGAAATGGAAGGGATATGATATGATAGTGTATTGTCCTAAAAGTTAGAACCCATTAATTTGGAGGCTCAAAGGACCTATTAGACCCCATTTTAGTGGTCTCCTAGAACATGGATGCATTTATACTTGATTTCCTGCATTTCCCCCGAAACCCTCAATACCTCTCGGGATATGGGGTGCTTTTCTTGATTTTGCACCCTCAGGTACAAGTCGACCTTGACCTGTACCCAAGGTTTTGAATTGTGATTGGTCCCCGGGCCCGATGCAAGGTATCTTTCTTTCCTTCTCTCCTTTGTTGACCTTCGGGGATTTGAACTCCAAGTTGTTATAAAAGAAGGTCTTTCCCCGTCATTTGGAGATATACATGACACACATATATATGATCCATTACATGAGCATTCAATCCACAATATATGCAAGCAAAAAACTCTCAACCCATTAATTGCAATCTATTAAGTTCAAGGTGCATTTAAGGAGTTCAAGCAAAGCAAGCAAGGATTCATTGAAGGCTTTCATTTCAAGAAAGCATTTCCTTCCATAGATCTAGCTTCTTTATTCAAGGAGATAGTGGAGTTGACCATCAAGGGAGAAGATCTACATACATCCACATTGCACATCCATTCAAGCATACTTACATCCATGATCTATGATTTGGTACTTGTAGATATATTGCATTTGTAAAGACATCCTACATTCTACATCAACATACATCCAAGCATTCATACATCTTTGTGGGTAACGAATTCAAATCCATCCATAAAGGTTTGAAAAGCGAGGTGGATATTTACATTTGTCTTGCTTTTACATGCTCGTATTTCAATTCAAGGTTAATTCCTAAACGGGGGCTTGACCAAGGCAAGCCTCTTCCCCCAAAAAAACTTCCATTTTTCTTGTGTAGTAGCAGATTTGCAGGTTTTTCAAGTTTTCAGGACTGGAATTGGTGAATCTAGGGTTACAGTTTCTGACAGACATTTGGATCTCAGATTTTGGCCAGTGCAGGTACATGTCGACCTCGACCTGTACCCAAGTCGACCTATACCCAGGAAGTTGACCTATTCTTGGAGCCTTCAAATTTTTACAATTTGCAGACTCTGACCTCCTGATTCCAGATCCATCTTTGTTACAGTCTGCCAGCCCATTTTCAGATCTGATCTTGTGACCTCTACTAGCCCTCAAGGTGAGTACAATTTCCCTCTTTGTTAGAACATCGCACTTACTTTGAGATATCTAATTAAGTCTTTCTATGTGTTTGGTTGTTACATACGCTTCTATTTCATTCGCATTGCAATAAGTCAATCAACTAGCATTAGATTGCTTAATTTCAATTGGCATTAATCAATCAATTAATTACATTAAAGGGAAAGAACAATCAAACAAGAAAGAGATCCTTAAGTATACACCCTTGAAAGGACTTGGATTTTGCATTAGCACCCCTACATCTATTTGGGTTGTGTTAATCTAATTTGGGTCCTCTTGAAGGTTATATTTGTGGATCCCTCTTTCTCTTTCCTTAATGTGCATAAAAGACTTGGTGAAATAACATTTACAATCATATCAAATCACAATCAATCAATTCCTCCCCTTTTCTTTTATGTTACAGATAGGAAAATATGGATAAAATCTGCCCCCAAGTATGAAATGCAAGAAGTTCATAGATTACACATGACGCATGTTTGCCAGGGTTTCATCATGGTACTTGCCCAAAGCGCCTGTTTTCCAAATTTCACTATTGGATGAAATTATTTCTCTTTTTTTGTGTTACCAAGACGCCTATTTGCTAGGTTTTCATCAAGACAACTATTTTTTCTTTTTTTCTTTTTTTTTTAACTTTTTTTACTTTTTGGGAAGATGATAGACTCATGATAGGACATAGAGGAAGGACTCGAGCATCTTTTTCCTTGGATAGTGCTCTTCAAAGATATATATAATGGACCATAGCTTTTGGTGATACAATCAAAGATATTGGTATGGTAATGACAAAGGGAGATGAAATGGATGACTAGATGAAGTTTATGCAAATGATTGGATAAGGAGTATGTAAGGATAGAAGATAGGAGTCAAATAATAGATGGGGTATTGGAAGACTTTGTGTAGGGTTATATGGAAAGAATGACAAGGTCAACGCTAGCACACACCTTGAAGGGAGGTGGAGTGGTGGAGGAAAAGGTGATTTGGAATCTTTAAATTTTGATGGAGAAGTGAATGTGGATTTTGTCTTCGGGAGATAAGGACCCAAAATGGATTTGGAAGTGGATGGAAGTTGTTTAGATGGTGGATTTGAGGAATTCTTGGGAAGCTTGAATGTCAATAAAAAGACTTCTCCTGCTTTCTTGTGGACATAGGCATATTGCCGAACCACGTAAATTTCTTGTTTTATTTTCTTCTCTCTGGTCAGTTTTGTATTCATTAAAAAAAAATGCTCTGTAGTTGATCTGAAAAATTCTACGAATCCTTCAAGGTTTTATCGCTAACATTATACTGAAAAGCATATCTGCTCAACACTGAACTGTATTAATATACAGAGAATACATGCAGTGTTTGTAATGCAATACAAAGGATAGAAAAGCAAAAAGCAAAAACTAAAACTACGTAGATCTGCAGTTTTATAATGCACAAAAACAAAGCTAAATAAACTGAAACAAAAAACAGATCTCCATCTCCAGCGCCAGCACCGGCGCATACATTGATCATGCACATCTTCATGGTTTTCCCTAGCTCAAATAATCCAATAAATTCAAATTGTATTACAGGCAAGGGTGCTCTACTAGCTTTGCATTTTACCTCTTTAACACCATGCAAAGTTTAAGTTGGTATGCACCAATGATTTATCAGGCAAAGACGTCGAGTATACTAATAGATAGTCATCGCTATTTTGCTAAAAAGTATGCATCCAAAACGGATAGTTTGATTGGTCTCGAATACAATTTTTAATCAACCAGGTACTAAAAATGAAATGGACGCGATCTTCACCACCACGTGGTAAAGTTCATGGTGTCTGATTATTCGGCAAAAATACATGAAACATGCGAATTCAAACAATGTTTTCTTGGCCTCTACGGGGTTCAATTGTATGGCCGCAAATTCGTTTAAGGACTTTTAAGTCGGCTAAAAGAAATCGCATAGCAGCTCAATTCTAGAGATGAAGCAACGTCTTGGTAAGTTCGTAGGAGTGGCAACAAATTGCCGAACTAAATAGTGGGTCTATATAAAACCATTCTAATTAAAATAAACTTTAGACAAAAGAGGAGCAGAGATAAACATACCAGTTGCCTGCGTTGTTTACCTCGGTAGTCCTCTGCATAAACAAACGCGACAACCAGCCCTATTCCACATAAAATTCCCACCATAAAACCCCAAATAAACCCCATTACCGCTTCCTAAACTGAAATATTCAAATTTCTTTACACCTCAAACTCGTACATTATGAAGAATGCTGCTGCAGAAAAAAAATTAGACTTAGTTCTGGACATGGTTTCTTCGAAATTGCAGTCATGTTTACCATAAATGTTGACTATCTTTGAAATTACATCATATTTACGGTAAATGTTCACTTCTACTCAAGGCAAGCCCTCGGTTTCAGTCCCTTTTATTGGTTGGGAAAAGGATAATTAAAGAATACAAAAGTTGAGTTGCTACGATTCAACCTTTAGCTCGCGACGAAATACTGACGGACAATTCGAAGCAGGCAAGGCCAACTTTTGAAATAATTGACTGCAATCACTAGATATGTTCGAATATCGAAAAATATTTTTAATTACGTTTGTACAAAAGCTACAGTCGTCCCAACAACGCAAAGGCCGCGAAATTTAACAAAATGTTTCTTCGTTATAATCACTAGTTCTTCTACTGTTGATTTATAGTAAATAAATGTTGTGAATTCTTCGTTTCCCTCTTGAAAAAATTCTATCAATAACAGTGTTTGAGCTTGAAGAGAACTCAGGAAAAAACGAACAGGGGTAAGCAAAAGAACATTTATAAATGCTTTAAGGAAACATATTAAGGGAGCGCCAGAACGAAGAACGTAGAGAAATGAGATAGACATTTTAAGTGTCGCGAATTTGTAGGCATTGATCGTCGTTAACAAAACAACAGCTCCGCTTCTTAACAATTGTGAAGCTCTAAATGCAAGCATTGGGTTTAAAGGCTTCGCTGGAATGGACATGCGTGCGTACTGTGGGCTCAGGTACGGAATTGGAGAGAGGTTTTCACCGAAGGAGCTCGAATAACTGAACAGTGTATTGCCTGTAGTCATTCCCCAGAGCTTGGAGTGCACCTACACAGTCCTGTGCAGAAGTTATTTGAGCCCTTGGAGCTCATCTTTTTTATTCATTGAATAATGCATTAATATTAAAGAAAAGATTAAAATACAATGTTATATGGTAGACAAATCACTACTAGTAGGACATAGAAAAGCATCTTAATCTGAAGATAAATCAACAAGTTAATTACTTACTGTTCATTCATTGAATAATGCATTAATATTAAAGAAAATATTAAAATACAATATTATATGGTAGACAAATCACTATTATTAAGACATAGAATTACTTACTATTCAAAAGACTACAATTACAATATATTATTACATAGAATTGAGGGATATTTATTTCTTTAAATTTGTGTGAGGCACAATTCCAACCTCATTGTATATGATCCCAATCTCATTCCTTATTATGTCAGGGCTTGCACTTATCAAGACTTGATCAGTGGGCTCATTAAGAATCATTCAACTTCACAAATAGATCAAGGGCTAATTGATGATTACATTATTTTGTTGTTTACATAATTTTAAGTAATTTTTTTATATTTATGAATAAGTGTCTTATATTAATTATGCAAAAAGAGTATAATTGTGTTTATAAAAAATGGATAAGTAGAAAAAGTCACATCTTAAAATTCAAATGGGGTGTTGTCTAATGAGAATACAACGTTATTAAGTGCCAAGAGCTATACCATTAGAGGTTAGAAGGGGGTGGCAATCATCTAGTTTCCCCCAAGCATCTAAGGGGTTTAGATCATCAAATACAAACTTGTAGCCAATAATTAGTCTCTTCATTTTCTTCCTTAGCAGGTGGCTTGGTGTCACAAATAGGGGTTAGAGCAAGGCAAGAGAATTTGCCAAAATTCAACCATCTAGGAGCCTCTCAATCATGAGGTTAAGAAGAAGCTAAAGGCAAGAAAGAGGATTGATACCATCTGCAAGTACATTCATCTTTGTCTCTTCTTGAAGGGGAAGAGGAAGCATGTTATTAAGTCGTGACCTTCCCATGTAGTTTGACAGTATCCATAGGGTAGAGAATGACCCTTGCTAGAGGTTAGAGTAAATGAAACTCTAGCAACCATACAGGGTGCATCACCCAATTGATCTAAAAACACATGTAATTCAAGAACAACTTTGTTGGCTTGCACTTGAAACTACATAAGAACTTTGGAAAAATCATAGCTTTAGTAAAAATTGAGATTGAATACCAACAAAATAACCAATGAATACAATAGAATTTCTACCTTTCTAAATGGTAAAAACAATTTATATCCTAAGAGCATGTTAAATCTAGGTGAATTTTGCAAGAGTTGTGAGCCAGTCTCTCAATAAAACCATATGGAGAAAGGATCAAATCTACAAACCTTCAAAATGCATGAATCTGATTCCAAGCTTCATAGGCTCTAGGAAGAAACAAAAAAGGTGTTTGAGAGTCTCTTGTTGTCCAAGAATGGTCAACAAGGATTGATAACTCCCACATGATTCAATCTAGTTCCAATGGGAATACCTTGATTAAAAAATGCAACAAGTAAAATAGGTGAGCTTTGTCTTAAGAATAGCCAACAAATAATCTAAAATTCCCATTATCATGAGTTAAGAAAATATTAGATAAGGCACATGTGGTTCAATTTAGCCACCATGTGAAGATGCAAAGAAAGCTAGGTTTGGTGATGCTTCTCATCCTTCCATCAAGGTTTGATACACCTAACCTCAATCTTATGAATCATATTAGGGGGAAATAAATCAATAATAGTCAGAGTCTCTAAATCTTAGTCAGAGGACCTTTATTTCAATTTGGCCTTAGGCTATAGGAGAAAATCCTAGTAGTTTGAGAAAAAAATATGCACAATCTTGATTCTCTTCTCATATAATTTCAAAGCACAAATCCATGTAGTCTTAACAATTGAGTACTCTTGACAAGAAAGAACAAGAGGTCATTGAATTGATTTTTAATAGATGGATAATCTCTTACAAAATTCATTGTTATCCAACAAGGATCAAGATTTGATGCTCTCTAGGCTTTCCATATGCTTTTAAGAAAGAATGTGCCCTAAATTTGAATAGGTTTCTTTGATATAATAAGCATATGGAGACTTAGAACCTTTTGAGCCTAAGACTAGTATGGCACTCCAATAAAAATGTAGTGTTTATGTCATGTCCCATTTTCAAATAATTAAAAATAATAACTTTGCTAAGGCTGGTAGGCTCAAAAAGTGAAGTTTCGGGAAAAGGGGCTAATCTTTGGAAACCAATGGATTAATAAATAAAAATTATTATTAAAATATGTATTATTTACCCCTCTTGGTCGTGAGTTAGGTTTATGCCCTCTTTTAAAGGGGTTTGGAGGCATTTCGGGCTCATGCTAGAACTTGATTTTTGCTCATTGCTTTGTTGTTCTTCAGAGGCTACCAAACCTGTGGAGAAGGAGACCCAAGGGCGGGAGTTTTCAGGTTTCCAAGAAGGCTAAAGATGGGAGTTTGAGGCCATTCCATGTGCAAGCTCATGCAGAGTTTTCCCTTGTGCTGAACAGTGCAAATTTGTGAGTTTTCGGGTGTGTTTCTTGTAAGAGTTTGATGTTTCTAGTTGAGTATTTCATATCAGTTTGGTTTTCTATTGTATTGCAGACATTTTGATGTTAAAATAGAGTTGAATATATGTATTAGGTCATGGTTATACTTCTATGATAGTTTATTAGTGTCTTGTGGTGTTTCCGGGCTATTTTGTGTTGTTTTCGGGAGCCCGATGAGCATTGCTTTTGTCCTCCGTTTGGGAGCTATTGTGTAAACTCTATACAGATCTGAAAATGTCATTTTTTAGGCCGTTATGCTGGAAAAATTTCTATAAAAATGTCTACTTTCAGATTTATCAATAATATGTGAAGCTGTGAAGTTTTTGACACTATTTCGGGCATACCCGATTTGGGTTTTATTGAGAAATTGGTTGATCTTTTGAAATATTGGTTGTTTGATTTTAAAATCTGATCAGAGGCTTTAAATATCATATAAAATTCGAAAGGGGACATTTCAGTGGTATCAGTGCTATGATCTTGCCAGCCTGAGGGTTTGTAGAAGTTTGTATGCAACTAAGTGAAAGAGAAAAGAGATATTTGCAGTGAGAAAAGAATAAAGAAATTTTGATCAAACCTCCAGTTGAAAATAAAAGTAAAAAATCCAAGGAAGGAACAAGTATGGCTGACCCAGATGAGATGGAAAAGAAATTCTTCCAAGACATCCAGAATAATCAGAAGTAAACAGTGGATAGTTTGGCAGAAACTAGAGAGGCTTTGCGGATATTGACAGAAAAACTGCAAGGAGTTATATCTACTAATGAGAAAGGGAGCACTTCAGAGGAGCTAAGAAATCTGAAACCCACACCCTCTAAATCAACAAAAACTATTTTCTTGCCTGCAAATGAGCCACCAGTACCAAATCCAGCCCTTAGTCCTATGGAAGAGGTTACAGGTAACTTGATTACATTAAGAGCTACTTATAATGGCTTAGATGATGACTTTCACAGTTCGGTTCCTTTTAGAGAATATGTGGATATGATGAACACTTTGATGCCCAAGAAAGAGTACAAGAGGGAGCATGACATAAGTGGAAGAGAGCTCAAAAATAAAATAAGCAAGTTTACCGCACCTACTTTTGATGGAACAAATAAAATTTCAGCTAGAGCATGGCTACAAAAATTACAGACCTTCTTCACACTTAACCCCATGAAGGAGAGTGATGTCGTTCAATTCGCAAGTCTACACTTGAAAGATGCAGCCTATGATTGGTGGTATCATGGAATGACTACTCAAGGTCATGATCAGGTAACTACATTTGATGATTTCAGTCAAAGAGTGATAGATAGATTTGATCTCAAGGATGATGAAGAGTATTTTAAAGAATTGTCAAAGTTGAAGCAAACCAAATCAGTTAATGATTATATAGAAGAGTTTCAAAAGGTGGCTGTTATGGTACCTGATATGAGTGAAAAGAGGATTGTTTATCTTTTTCTTGATGGTTTGGAAGATTTTGTTAAGGGTTTGGTTAAGGCTTTCTCACCCTCAACCTTACAGGAAGCTATCAAAAAAAGCTTGCAACTTGAAACTTGTGTGCCTATGAAACCAATCATTAATCAAAAAACCCCAAATCTTTGGCAACATAAGGGGAATTTTTAGAAAAAGACTTTTCCAACACCACCACCAAAGAATGTGATAAATGTAGCAAAAAAGAAGGTAGATGAAGAGACTAGGGGTGAATTACAAAGGAAAAAGCTTTGCTTCACTTGTAGAGAACCATGGGTTCCAGGACACAGATGTTTGGGGAAAGGTCAAGTGCACTTTATTGAAGTTGCTTCAAAATCTGATTCAGATGAGCATGAGGAATTTCATGACACTAAGGAGGAGGAATAAGAAGAGAAAGAAAAAGAAATCAGCAAGGATGGCACTTTAGCAGCATTATCAGGAGTCCCAAGATACCATCCCTTTCAAATTCAAGGGGTACTAGCAGGGCAAAGGTTGACAGTTCTTCTTGATAGTGAGGCAACTCACAATTTTATTAATGAGGGATTTGTCATGAAAAGAGGGCTTAAAGCAAAAGATTTTGAGGGATTCAATGTTACTGTAGCTGATGGATTCACTATGCCTTGCACACGGGTGGTGAAACAACTCAAGATGACCTTAGGAGATTATGAGTTATGTGATGACTTCTATGTTTTTGGCATTGGGGAGACAGATCTTGTATTGGGTGTTCAATGGTTGCACTCTATTGGAGGCTATTACATGAACCATCAAACTATGGAGTTTAAATTTCATTCCAATGGGAAAGAAGTCTTATTGAGAGGCTTATCGAATGGAGCACCTAAGGTGGTCACTGCAAAGAGGATGGAAAGGACTTTTTGAAGAGGACAAATAGCATGGGCAGCAGGAGTCATAATCCATCCAACAAGCTCTCCAAAGAATCAAGGTAATTTCCATTTTGAAATTCAAAATATTCTTGATAAGCATAGTATACTTTTCAATGATTTGCCTCCGGGATTACCACCAGATAGAGGTTTTGAGCATGTTATAGAGTTAGAACAGGGTGCCAAACTAGTTATAACAACTCCATACCGCCATCCAAGAGGTTATAAGGAAGAAATAGAAAAAACTATTAAGGAACTCCTGGACATGGGATTCATAAGGCCTAGCTCTAGTCCATTTGCATCGTCTGTGGTACTTGTCAAGAAAAAGGATGGTACAATGAGAATGTGTATAGACTATAGGGCTCTAAACAAGAAGACCATAAAAAATAGGTTTACCACGCATAGATGAACTCATTGATGAGTTACATGGTGCTGTATACTTCTCAAAAATTGACTTAAGATCAGGGTACCATCAAATCCGCATGAGGAGGGAAGATGTGGAAAAAACTGCTTTCAAATGTCACTATGGGCACTTTGAATTTCTTGTTATGCCATTTGGCCTCACTAATGCACCAGCAACATTCCAATCTTGTATGAATAAGGTATCCAGCAAGCATCTTCAAAAATTTGTTTTGGTATTTTTTGATGATATCTTGATTTACAGTAAAACATGGGAAGAGCATCTAAAGCACATAGACACTATTTTGGGAATCTTGGAGCAGCAATCCTTCTATGCTGAGCTATCTAAATGTGAGTTTGGCTTGATAGAGATCCTATATTTGGGACATATTATAAGTTCTAAAGGAGTACATGTTGATCAACAAAAAATCCAGACAATTTTGGATTGGCCTCCACCCACTAATCTTACACAATTGAGAGGTTTCTTCGGGTTGTGTAGCTACTATAGGAGATTTGTCAAAGGATTTTCTCAGCTTGCTACCCCCTTGACTGATTTGACAAAGAAAGGAGCTTTTATTTGGACAGAAGAGGCACAAAAAACATTTGATAAGCTTAAGGAGGTAATGAGTTCATGCCTTGTGCTTGCAATTCTAGATTTCTCTTTACCTTTTGTTGTTGAATGTGATGCTTCTAGAGAAGGTATAGGGGCTATCCTAACTCAAAGGGAACATCCAATAGCATTTGAGAGTAGAAAATTAAATCAATCAGAGAAAGGTTACTCCATCTATGATAAGGAAATGTTGGCAATCATGCATGCACTTCATAAGTTTAGACAATATTTGGTATGTGGGAGATTCATTGTAAAGACATACCATAATAGCCTCAGGTTCTTCTTGAACCAAAGGGATTTGAATGATCATCAACAAAAATGGGTAAGCAAATTGCAAGCTTATGATTTTGATATTGAATACATGAAAGGAAAGAATAATGTGGTTGCTAATGCTCTCTCAAGAAAGCCCACTTTGTGTTCCTTAACATCTATCTCTGCTGATTGGAAAGTCTCCATACTTTCAGAGTATGCTAAAGATTCCTTTGCCACCAAGATTTTGGATAATTTAGTGGATGATAACAGGTACAAGGTTGTTGATGAATTGATTTATTACAAGAATAGGATCTTCTTAGTGCCAGGATCAAAAACTAAGGAGAGGATATTAAGGGCCTTTCATGACACACCTTTGGCTGGTCATCAAGGATACTTCAAGAAATGCAGGCAACTTCGAGAGTGGTTTGCATGGAAGGGTATGAAGGAGGATGTCCTTAAACACATTAAAGAATGTATGGTATGCCAACAAAACAAGAGTGAGCAAATTTTTCCTGCAGGGTTGTTGCAGCCACTTCCTATTCCTGAACAAAAATGGGAAAGTATTTCCATGGACTTCATCATTGGGTTGCCCAAGGTTCAAGGTAAGGATTGCATATATGTGGTGGTAGATAGACTAACTAAGTATGCACATTTCTTTCCCATCACATCTGATTTCAAGGCATCACAAGTGGCAGAATTATTCTTCAAGGAAATTTTCAGGTTACATGGCTTGCCTAGAAACATTGTCAGTGATCGGGACAGTAGATTCCTCATCTCTTTTTGGAAGGAGCTCTTTCATTTGGTAGGAACTGAACTCACTCCCAGTACTAGCTATCACCCTCAAAAAGATGGACAAATAGAGATAGTTAATAAATGGATAGAGGGATATTTGAGGAACTATGTTTCAAATCAATAACATGCTTGGGTGAAATGGTTGCACCTAGGGGAGTATTGTTACAATACATCTCATCACATGTCTATTGGTATGCCTCCTTTTCATGCTCTTTATGGTTATGATGCCCTTTCCTTTGTTGATCTAGTACTTTCAGATAGCAGAGTACCTACAGCAAGTGATTTCGTCAAGCAAAGCCAAGACATAATAAGGTCCCTCAAGGATAATCTACAACATGCACAGAACCAACAGAAGTTGTATGCTGATAGGAAAAGGACTGAAAGATCTTTTGAGGTGGGAGATTTGGTATTTGTCAAGTTGCAGCCATATAAGCAAAGTACCTTAAAGAGGAGTGGGGCAGAGAAGCTCAAGCCAAGGTTCTATGGGCCTTATAAGATCATTAGGAACGTAGGAGAGGTAGCTTATGAATTGGAGCTCCCACCAAATAGCAAAATACATAATGTTTTCCATGTCTCTTGCCTAAAGAAGGTTCTAGGCCAGAAAACCATAGTATCTACAGAATTACCACCTCTTGATGATGAAGGGAAATTAGTTTTGATACCATAAGAGGTTTTGGATACAAGAGAGAAAAGATTGAGAAATAGGAGTATCACAGAGCATTTGGTCAAATGGAAAGGATTACCATTGGAGGATGCAACTTGGGAAGGAGCACATATCCTTGAGCATCCCAACCTTCATTGCTTGAGGACAAGCAATATTTGGGAGGGAGGACTTCTCATGTCCCCTTTTCAAATAATTAAAAATAATAACTTTGCTAAGGCTGGCAGGCTCAAAAAGTGAAGTTTCAAGAAAAGGGGCTAATTTTTGGAAACCAATAGATTAATAAATGAAAATTATTATCAAAATATGTATTATTTACCCCTCTTGGTCATGAGTTAGGGTTATGCCCTCTTTTAAAGGGGTTCAGAGGCATTTCAAGCTCATGCTAGAACTTGATTTTTGCTCATTGCTTTGTTGTTCTTCAGAGGCTGCCAAACCTATGGAGAAAGAGACCCAAAGATAGGAGTTTGCAAGTTTTTAGGAAGGCTAAGGATGGGATTTTGATTCCATTCCATGTGCAAGCTCATGCAGAGTTTTCCCTTGTGCTGAACAGTGCAAATTTGTGAGTTTTCGAGTGTGTTTCTTGTAAGAGTTTGATGTTTCCGGTTGAGTATTTCATATCAGTTTGGTTTTCTGCTGTATTGTAAACATTTTGATGTTAAAATAGAGTTGAATATATGTATTGGGTTGTGGTTATACTTCTATAATAGTTTATTAGTGTCTTGTGGTGTTTTTGGGCTATTTTGTGTTGTTTTCGGGAGCCTGATGAGCATTGTTTTTGTCCTCCGTTTGGGAGCTATTGTGTAAACTCTATACAGATCTAGAAATTTCATTTTATAGGCCGTTATGCTAGTGAAATTTCTGTAAAAATGTCTACTTTCAGATTTATCAATAATATGTGAAGCTGTGAAGTTTTTGACACTATTTCGGGCATACCCGATTTGGGTTTTATTGATAAATTGGTTGATCTTTTGAAATGTTGGTTGTTTGATTTTAAAATCTGATTAAAGGCTTTAAATATCATATAAAATTAGAAATGGGACATTTCAGTTTAATCAACATCTCACATGCTTCATTTCCCCCAAGTGCTTTGATTATTAACTTAGCACATAATGCAAATCCTGTTATCTAAGTAAATGGTTCTTTTCCATTTCACTCTTGACTTAGATTTACTTAGGTGAACTTATTTATTAGGAGGATATTATTTATTTGGATATTATTTATAGGAGGGTATTGTAGACTCATACTTTGACTCCAACTCCTCATTTGATATGATTAAGTCCTACTTGAACACTAACTCCTCCTAAGATATGGTTGAGTACAATTTGGACTCTACCCTTCTAGAGGATGTTGTTGAGTTCCATCAGGACTCTACTTCCTCCAACACTAGTATATTTGAGACCTTTTTCTGATGGCAGGTCATCTGAATTAGGATGGTTTACCGTCGATATTACGACACCACGCGTCGTCGCAATTTTGCAATTGAAAAAAATGATGGCTACGATTGGCGTCGTAATTAAGATGATTATAGCCATCGCAAAAAGGGGGTTTCAACACAGTGAATACATCATTGTGTCTATTTGTAGCAGTCCTAATTTCAACTGGTAGTCATTGGACGTAGATAGTTTACCAACGAAAATGTTGTACATGTGACAGTTAACCGTCCTAATGTTCTGACAAATAATCGTCATTTGTAGATTGCTTACCGACGGAAATGTGTGCATGCAATAATTTTTCATTAGAAGTTTCTGATAGATTATTTTCGCTTTTCTAGTGACGTCGTAATTGCGATGGAATTCACAATTTTTTTTAAAATATATATATATTTGTCGATCGAGTTTGTATCGATTCAGAACAGTGTTCTTGCAGATCTAGTTCCAACTGGTTGCATTACTTTCGGATCTTGATCGACTTGCAAGGTGGTTTGGTGAGTCGATGTCTTTTATTTGTGCTCATGATTTGGTAATGTCATTCGGAGATGACTTTGCAGTAGATTCGGTAGATGACAAGAAGCTAGTGCAGCAATCAGAGATGCATTCTTCTTGATGTGTTCATGGGATATATGCAGACTTGATTACATTCAGATCTGATTCGAGCAACTTCTTGACTTCTTTGGTCCAAATTGGATGTGCTTTGTTTCTATGGAGTGTAGCAGTGACTTGACTTGTAGAACTTGCACAATGGAAATTTGTAGATCACTATGGTGTCCGTGATGACTTCGGAGAAATCTTCTTCTTGGTGAACCAAGCTTAGAAACTTGGATTATAGAAAGTGTGTTGTTTGATGCAACTTATGAGATATTGGATGCCTCTTCATAGCGGGTTCACACTGCGGTCTGTGGTGTTTCTTTGTGACTGGGTTCTTGGTAGAGATTTGTTGATTTGGTAGCCATTGAGATGGATCGATATGACTTGATCTTGGGTCAAGACTTCTTGAGGCGAGCTGAAGTGATCATTGCTCTTTGAAGTGATTGATGTTTCTAACAGATAGTTGTCGCTTTTAGTTTTATCATCAGTTATTCTTTAGTTTCCGTTGTAATTGCAACGGCTCACACTATTTTTTAAAAAGAAATATATATATTTTTGTATGTTGATTGAGATCTTAAATTATTGAGCTTCTCTTTTTTTTGATAATAGTTTAACATTCTCTACTTAACATGGCCAACCACGTGAAGGTGGAAGCTCATCTAGCCCCTCCTAGGATCCTCTTATGACCCTTTATGACACTTTAAGACCTATAAGATGTATTCTTAGGGATTGCAAAGGGTCATAAAGGATCATAAGGGGTCCTGGGACACAACAGTTGAGAAACATAAATGTAGGCATCATGGTCACAATTGTTTGGAGACACAACTTAATTGAATGCTATACCCAGACGATGCAACACAACCACTACTCCTACAGTTCTAAGTGGACATTGTGGGATCCAAAAACCAAAGATAAGGAATCTATATATGATTTTTGGAACCTGCAGTGTCAACTTAGAACTACAAGAGTAGTGGTTGTGTTGCATCCTCTGGGTATAGCATTCAATTATGTTGTGTCTCCAAAAAATTGTGACCATGATGCCTACATTTATGTTTCTCAACTGTTGTGATACCTACATTTATGTTTTGTAGTTGTTGTGTTTATTTGCATGTTCTTTATGTGTTTGGCTTCTCTCCCTTGCATCGAAAATAAGATTTTCCCACTCTGAATCAAGAATGTGCATGCAACACAAACATAATATGCACGGATAGCAGATGGAACTGAGAAAACACAACACGTTTACATTTTTTTAATAGGTCAAAATTATAATGTTCGCGATGGTCTATAACTTAAAATACACAATTAAAGACCTCTATCAAAAATGCAACCCTGTTGTGTTTTTCAGCTCCACCTGATATCCTATGTATATGAATTGAGATTGCATATTGAACTAGGTGTCTCCTTCTGCATTGCCTGAAACCAAGAGACTGTCACTGTTAACATCTAAAATCATTATTGAACATTTTTTATTATTAAAAAGTACACTAGTCTCCTTTGTTTCTTGTACACCATCTTTGTCGGCAAGTTTCTTCATGGATGGCCTCCACTTTCTTCCCCACTACAACTGTAACCACTATTCATTCTCTTGCGGTCATTACTATCTTCTCTATTGATCAAACCTCCACTGCAATTTCTTTGATGAAAATTTCCAAATTCACTGTTTGGTATTCCTTCATCTCCCCTCAACTCCATCACTTATGGTTACAAATCAAGTTCCAAGAATAAGAATGGCGCATCTCATCATCACAACTAATCCACCTTAAACAATTTATTAACCATTCTAGACAAGATGATGATTTAAGGTTTTTGTGAAGCTTCTAACTTGGTAGTTGCAATCAGCATTTGTATTACAAGTTTTGTTGTTGTTCAAGTAGTGTGTTTTAGAAAAGAACCCATTGAACATTCTAATACTAATTTCTCCCAAAATATGAAATCCACTAAAATTTAGTGAAAACCCTCCAACATTACAACAGTGTATAAAAGGAAACTCAGTGTTTCTAGTAGTGATAAATAGATTTTTTGAGAAGAGTAGAAGAAACAATAATAGAAACAATACGCTTGGAGGGAGAAAACCTTATAGACTTACGACATACCTTTGTATGCAACCCATTAACATTTCAAATGCAAGAAAGAAAGAAAACATGGAACTAAGCTCAAACACATGTAAATAGCATCAGTCATTATCAAATAAACATCGAGAAATAAACATCAGTCATTATCAAATAAGTTGCATTAATGAGAATCATTTTTTTTTTTGGCTTTTTCTTTTTTCTGCTTCCCTATATTGTTGTAGAAGCGTATCTGTGTCCACATCATCATTTAATTCTTCTCAGTTGTGCACGTGATCTCACTGTCCTTTGCAAAGGTGAGTCCTCTACAATAACAAATAAAAAGCTTCAATTAAAAATATATTATCATAATTGGGGTTAATTTAAAAATATATTCATTATTGTTACAAGCATTTCAATACTTTAAAAAACATAAACGTGATGCTCTTTACCTTGTCCAACCACATCATCTTGCCCAACGGCTTGAACCTCAACACGTTCATTGGGAACAACCTCTACATCCCCTACAACTGCAATGCAAAATGTTTTATTAATCCCAACACATTATAATTAAATTTTTATTACTATGCCAAATTCAATTTAACATGTTTACTTGTATTAAATATTCATTAATCAAAATTCGAGTAGAAAATGTATACCTTGAGTACTACAATTCACATTAGAATCGATGCCTCTGTCGTGCTCGACTGGTGCAGTATCAATATCGGCAGGCTACATTCCAATGTAAATAATTAGTGCATTTATCGACAATATATACTTATAAATACAAGATAAATACTGAGAAATGTTAATCATTCAGTTTAATACATATAAATATATTCACTTCAAAGTTTTAAACAAATATATAATCAATGTTTCCTTACTTTAAACAAATATATTCACTTTATGTTGGAATTTAACATCAAATACAGTAATTGGTAAAGTTTTCAACTTGAAATAAAAATCAATTGGCTTATTTACCTGATCAACAGATCCAGTAGAAGAACCTTGTGCACTCATTGCTCGGTATCGTTCATCTATGACTTTATAGCCTTGTTTGTAGCCTATATTTTTGTCTTCTGTAATCGATTTTTTGAACTCCAAGGCCTGCATTTTTTATTGGTATCATGAATTTTTATTGTAGTGGATTTCATGAAAATTAAATTGATTGCAATTTAATTATAAATATTTGCATACGATTTTTCATTTACTAATACTTACAACTCGTGTAGCAAGTTTTGAATATCCACCCGAGCCAAGCTTGTGTTGCCTGTACTTTTGTTTTCTTGTTGTTGTTGTCTTTTTCATGTCAGGAAATCTATGTGATGTTTGAAATATGTTAGATCACATAAGTACAAAGAGTAAATAGTACATAATTTCATTATTAACATTATCACGTGCCTTCTTTCCTCGGGTGATACTACTCGTCCACTATGTCTTGCACTTCTCTCAAGTGCATCTTTTTTAAGATCCTCTCACTCATTAATAGGAATATAGGGAGGCCGCTCGTAATAAGGGTTGTGTTCTATTTGGCTCATGTAGTTGTCCCTAATATAATTCAAAATAGTGCCCGCTTTGTCAAGGAGTCTAAGTCTATGAAAAACTTTGGGTCCAAAAAGTGTTGTCATAGAGTCAATGAATTTATTCTTTAACCCTTTATCTTGTAATGACCACCTTTTAAGAAAAAAAATTGTTAGATTCATAAATGAAGTGAAGCTACCTTTTAATATACTTGAAGAAAGGGATGAAATGAAATCTAATCTTGTAATGAAATCAAAATATGATACCATGTGCTTATGGTCGGCCCGAAAATGCGCAAACATTCATCATTAAGTTTTTCATAAAATAGATTATTCCCTACAAGATAATTATGAGATTATTATAATTAGTTATTGCGAGGGACCACACAGGGGGTTAGTGCATTACATTATGAGCATTATATTGTATAGTAAAAGAAAGGATCAGTCTTTAAAGTACTTGGAAGCTGGGCTACTCTCAAGGGAAGTCCATCTTCATTGCTCACGAGCAATTGATCACATTGTATTGTTCTCGTACATTTAACACGAGTACATCCAGGAATTGTGTCATCGCCTCCTACATAAAATAAATCCAACATTACAAAATGCCCCCTAAGAAATAATATATAATTCAAGTGAAATAAACACATGATAAATAAGAGAGGAAAAGAGAAGTCTACTTACCAATAGTAGGTGTTGCCATCGCATCTGTGGTCATGCTACGTGTTGCCAGCATTGCAGGTGGAACTACCTTTGTGGATCTGATCCTCATACCAGGGACTATACTCAACATAGGTTCAATAGTAGGTGTTGAACAAAAATATAGCATAAAAAAATATGGATAACCATGGACAAGATGGAGGATAAAACATGCGATGTACCACCCGAAGTATTTGCATCTGAGGTAATGCCCTTTAATTTATTTAGCATGCCCTGTAAAGAGAACACATATATATTTTAGTTAATGAAATAAATAAAATAGTATACTATAAAAATCATTATTGAACTTTTTTTATAATTAAAAACTACATTAATACTTACTCTATAGTTCTGAACGTGGCCAATCAACATATCTGTTGTCCTCTGTATTTTAGGAGTGTGAGGTTGAATATATGTCATTCGAGCTAAATCTTTTGATATTGCACGAAGGACCCTTTCCAATGCAACCACATGATTAACCTCTGATAAAAAATCAACATCGAATAGATCTTGCTCATTCTACGGCTCCTCATGGACTACTTGTTCCTTTCCCTTTTTCTAATCAGCACTCATTTGTGAGAACAATATTATTAGTCTTTTATTTAAAAGTAATAAAAAATAGTAGAATAACAAAAAATACGCATTAACATTTTTCTTGTATGTGCATTTGTACAACAACAATGAGTTTTACCTGTCAGGAAGAAGAAGTCTCATGAGAACTATCACCATCGTGTGTATCATGTGGCTATTGATCCATACTATAGCTCTGTATTTCAAAAAAAATTATTCAGACATGTTAAAACACGTGTTCTTATTCTAAGTTACGTTGAATAATAGATAATTATCAAAATGTGTACCACCTTGTCCATGATAGTGATGGGGTTTTTTGTATCTATGTGATTCAAATTGTAATCGATAAGTAGCTCCTCGCCTCCACGTATTGATTTGATCACACATACAAATACGTGATTTCCCTCGCATGCCTCAAATATGCAATTGAGTTGCTTTTTAGTTGACGCAGGTTGCGTACTATTTATAAAACCTACAATATTCCTTGATGCTTTGGGTCTTCTATCAATGTATATAGCTACTGTTTTACTTTTTTCACTGACTTTTTGTTGTATATAATTTGCCTCAAGTGCATACCTACACATACCATTTTTATATTTAACAATCTGCATCCAACTACTGTAATCATAACAAGGTCTGACATACTCCATCAATTCAATAACTTTATTGTAAGAGACCTTTATGCCATCCATGGAAAATAGGCCCAAACCATGTAATGAAGACGATGCTATGAGATATATCCTCTCTTTAACACAAAAATAAGTGTTTATTGAAAGAAGTTCATCGGGGACCCATTGTTTCTGTAGATGTTTGTACTTAAACGATAGCTCAAAGTCACCTTTGCTCTCATCATCACAAGAACACGACCCCCCTTGAGCAAGGACAAATTTCATGCGTTTATTGAATTTCTTTATGATCTTTTGACCTCGAGTCGATCTCATTGAATTACACATACTAAATGTCTCACTTTCTTCTTCCATTCTTAGATTTTTCTCGCTCGAGAAAGATAATTCTGACAAATACCTATTCATTGGTACCTACACTTCATGTAATGAGAAAGATAGGTGGAAATGAGAGAGATATTTTACAAATGGTAAAAGACATTAATCTCTATGGGGTGTATTGACTTGTACCTAACAATCCATGAGACTGTGTGGGATACCTAACATAAGATAATAGTTAAATAATTAGACAAACATAGTTCACTCCATAGTTTTCATTATATCTTGTGAAGGACAGTATACATTGTTAAAATTATCTATTTATCTAACAATATTTTGAATATCTCAGTATTGCATATAACTAAACATCTTAGCATTGCATGAGACACCACTATTGTGGCATTTCGTCAAATAGTTCTCATACCTTTCCAGTGTTTTTATTACATTTTGTGAAGGACTTTATACATTGTTAAAATTATCTATTTATACTTTCAGAATTAGCTCACTCCATTGCAAGGAACAAAGAGAATCCCTTGTGATTTAACATCATTGAGATGCCTCCTTTCATTATCTTCATGTCACCTTCTCATAGCTTCTCATAGCTTCCTATGTGTTTCATCCTTCATTTATACACTTACTTCGACCAAACTTTTAATTTTATGACAGATTTCACCAAACGCTTTGTAGGAAACCAAGTAAGGGGTATTCTTGAGTTCAAACACATTGAGCTGCTACAACTGAATTATAAATCATGAATTCACTATATAATTAATTCACTATAAATCAAGGAGCATTATAAATCATGAATTCACTATAAAATTAATGTATTGCTCTAGATTTCATATGGACATTTTGTCAAATGTTTGGCATGTATGTTTATTCAAATGGAGTTATATCATTTGAATTGGATATATGATCGATTGATATCGAATTCTATGTCAAGATTTATAGCATTAAATTGATCATAGTTAGAAGACTCAGACATAAGAAGAATATGAGTATAGCCAATTTTTAGAAGAATATGAATGAATGCAAACATACATAAGTGGATGAACATAAATAATGAAGGTACCTGATATTACCTGAAGTAATGAAGTGTTGACTTTGGGTTCAATCCAGTATGCTCATGTATGATCCAGAAACTATAAGGAAATAAAGGAAAAGGTTAGATCCAAAGGATCTAAGCAATGTCTGACACCCTATTATTGATCCTCATCTACAATTATGCATGTGCATAGCTAAGCCATACACTTCTAAAAGGAACTATGCTACAGAACATGTGCACTCAGGAAAATGCACTAAAGAACATGTGCAGTGTATAGGCACTGGAATCCAATGAAGCCCTACATTTATGTCTCTATGAACACCTGGTGAATCACTGTTGTGGCTACATTTATGTCTCTATGAACACCTGGTGAATCACTGTTGTGGCTAAATTTATGTCTCTATGAACACTTGTTGAATCATTGTTGTGATTGCATCATCCAAATAGTGCAACAGCAACACTAGATGTTGTTGTTCCATCTGGTGTTGCTATGGCATCATTTCCAAATGATGCATCCACAACAGTAACCCACCATGCCCATCAACACAATGCAGACATGATCTAGCATAAGCAATGGAGGGGACATTATCAAGGTCAAATCAGAGGTCAAATTTCATTCCTTGAAATTTTATATTTGTACAGTTATAAAATTTCATGCCTTGAAATTTTATAACATAGTTTCTTAGCATTTGATCTTCATATTGCAGCCATGACTTGAGGTAGGCATTCAAGCCTTGTCTTCTCATTAACTCGATTTAATTTTGATGGCATTTGTTGATTTAATTGCGACAACAACTTGGTTATAAACAAAAAAGAAAAAGAAAAAGAAAGTGTCATTTGTAATTTTTGTGAATTCGAAGAGCTGTCGCAAAGACGGCACTGCACTTTTGCGTGGCGTGAAGAGAGCATTTGAGTTTGGCATGCGCGAAGAGGGCATTCGAGTTTTACATCTTAGCATTTAGAATGCTTGATGACCCACGAGCTTTGAGAGCTAGGGCATCGTTGCTATTACCTTCAAGGCATTGTGTGAAGTGTTTGATCTCTTTTTATTTGTTTTTCTGTTGATATTCACCATGTGGTACTCCATGTTTATGATCATTTCATAAGGAAATGTCTTGATGGCTCATGGGCTACAAGCTAGGGCATCATGCATTGTTTATGAGCTCATTGTTTGAGCACCTTATGTCCCTATTTGATTGGTCGGTGCTCTATTTTTTATATTGAGTTTACATCATTTATTTAGTCTTAATAAATATCTTATAAAACAACATAAAAATAATCTAAAATACTTTGTCTTAATAAAATCTTAATAAAACAATATATTTAGTCTTAATAAAATCTTATAAAGCAACATATATTGTGTGAAGTGTTTGATCTCTTTTTATTTGTTTTGTTGTTGATATTCACTAGCTATGTGGTACTCCCCGTTTATGATCATTTCATGAGGAAATGTCTTGATGGCTTGCGGGCTGCAAGCTAGGGCATCATACATTGTTCATGAGCTCACTGTTTAATACTAACATTATTTACATCTTTTCATTTGGAATTCTTGATGACCCACGAGCTTTGAGAGCTAGGGCATCATTGCTATTACCTTCAAGGCATTGTGTGAAGTGTTTGATCTCTCTTTATTTATTTTGTTGTTGATATTCACTATGTGGTACTCCCCGTTTATGATCATTTCATGAGGAAATGTCTTGATGGCTCACAGGCTGCAAGCTAGGGCATCATGCATTGTTTATGAGCTCACTATTTGAGCACCTCATGTTCCTATTTAATTGGTTGGTGCTCAAACAGTGAGCTCATAAACAATGCATGATGCCCTAGCTTGTAGCTAGCAAGCCATCAAGACATTTCCTCATGAAATGATCATAAACAGGGAGTACCACATAGTGAATATCAACAACAAAACAAATAAAGAGAGATCAAACACTTCACACAATATATGTTGTTCTATAAGATTTTATTAAGACTAAATATATTTTTTTATTAAGATTTTATTAAGACAAAGTATTTTGGGTTAGTTTTATAAGTTTTTATTAAGACTAAATATATGATGTAAACTCATAATTATACTTGATATATATATACTTCAAAGGAGGAATTATGAAATATAGTTGTAGATAGTTATCTCTTCTATAATGATGGAGGAGTGAAAAGTAATGATCAATGAGGTTGCTGCTATTAGATCATACATTAATACACTTACTATTTTGAATTTGAGCTTGGGCATCATGCAATGTTATTGTTGTCATTGCATGCTTGTTGTTGTTGTGCACCATATATTCTTTTATACATTGTTTATTTCATTGAGACCATGAGCTTGGCATTTGTAATGTATTTTATGTTATTGGATTAATGCTACCATGTTGTTGAGGTTGTAGATGCATTGAATCACCACTACCATTCTATTTTTATAGCAGCAATATAACAAACAGAGCACCGGTCAATCAAATAGGGACATCAGTAAGACATTTAATGCATTATTACTTCATCATGATGATAAAAATTTTATTGGCTCAAAGCACATAGAATGTGGGTAGATGCATTGAATCACCACTTCCATTCTATTTTGATAAAGAGGAACTATGTTATAAAATTTCAAGGCATGAAATTCTATAACCGTACATATATTTTATGAGTATAACTATACAATAGAAGAGTACCCACATGCCTTGGTTGTTATTGGTCTATCAAAGGTTTTGGTTTGTCTTTCCCAATTGAGATGTCATCCTAAGATTCAAAAGGACCAAGGTAATAATAAGTCTTGAACATAAATGCATGATTATGGATCCTCAAGTAGGAGTTGTGATGCAAAGGAAGAACACTTATATGGGTTTACCCACATAAGGACAATGGTTTCATTCATCTTTCTTTCAAGTGCTCTTGGGTACTTTCCTTGGCCTCTAGGCTTGGGCATCCTATAGGGTTGAACCAAAATTACAAAGGCAATAAGGACACATAGAACAATAGGTTTGGGGACTTAGACTTATGTTCAATCCTTAGTAATGGTTTGGGGAACTAATTACTAGATGAGTGACAACATTATCCTAGTTTGTATTATTAGATGATCTTGTTTAATTTGTGTTCATTTCATCCAAAGATACATGTAAAGGAAAATAAATTTTTGCATCTAAAGATTACATGTATATATATGAAAAATAACTTGTATATACTATACAAGGAAAATAACTTTAAGAAGAAAATGCAAGAGTACAGACATACATAAGAGGATGAACATAAATAATAAGGGTGTCATACATTGCCTGAAGTGATGAATTTTTGACCTGAGTATGAATCTAGTGTGCCCCTGTGTGATCCAGAACTTGCAAAGAAAAAAGAGATGGAGGTTAGATAAAAAAATATCTAAGCAATGAATGACATCCTATTACTGATCCTCATTTACAATTATGCATGTGCATAGTCAAGCCATACATTTCTGAAAGAAAAACCATACTACATGACATGTGCACTCAGAAGAATATTGCAGAGAGTAAATGGTTGCATTTATGTCTACAAGAACACCTGGTGAGTCACTATTGTGACTACATCATTCAAATAGTGTAATAGCAACACCAGATGTTGTTTCATCTGGTGTTGTTGTGACATCATTTCCAAATGATGCACCCACAACAGTCACACAACATGCCCATCAACACAAAGCAGTCATGAGTAAGCATGAGTAAGCAATGGAAGGGGCATACATCATCATCAAATAAGAGGAGAAAAGCATCAAATCTGCATATTAAGGAAGGAGCACATCATGGATTTCAAGTAAAGATCATAACATCACAACATGGTTGGCAGCCCCAAGGAGGCCCCATTTCATGTAGTGAGTAAGCTACATCAAAACAAAGAGGTACACAAATATGCATCATCTATACATTAATTATATGACATGGAGTATAATTGAATCTGCATTTTAAAGGATAAGTAAGAAAGTTGCATGATGCTAGTGAAATTAACAAAGGTATAGATCTAATGAAGTAATGAAGCTACTCACATTCTATGTGCTTTAAGCCAATAAATTTTTTATCATCATGATGAAGTAATAATGCATTAAATGTCTTACTGATGTCCCTATTTGATTAGACGATGCTCTGTTTGTTATATTGTTGCTATCAAAATAGAATGGCAGTGGTGATTCAATGCATCTACAGCCTCAACAACATGGCAACATTGATCCAATAACAGAAAATACATTACAAATGTCAAGCTCACAGTCTCAATGAAATAAACAGTGTATAAAACAATATATGGTGCACAACAGCATCAACCATGCAATGAAAACAATAACATTGCATGATGCCCAAGCTCAAATTCAAAACAGTAAGTGTATTAATGTATGATCTAATAGCAGCAACCTCATTGATCATTACCTTTCACTCCTCCATCATTATAGAAGAGATAACTACCTACAACTATATTTCATAATTCCTCCTTTGAAGTATATATATATCAAGTATAATTATGAGTTTACATCATATATTTAGTCTTAATAAAAACTTATAAAACAACATAAAACTAAAACAAAATACTTTGTCTTAATAAAATCTTAATAAAACAATATATTTAATCTTAATAAAATCTTATAAAATAACATACATTGTGTGAAGTGTTTGATCTCTCTTTATTTGTTTTGTTATTGATATTCACTATGTGGTACTCTTCATTTATGATCATTTCATGAGGAAATGTATTGATGGCTCGCAGGTTGCAAGCTAGGACATAATGCATTTTTTATGATCTCACTATTTGAGCACCAACCAATTAAATAGGAACATGAGGTGCTCAAACAGTGAGCTCATAAACAATGCATGATGCCTTTGTTTGTAGTCTGTGAGCCATCAAGACATTTCCTCATGAAATGATCATAAATGAGGAGTACCACATAGTGAATATCAACAACAAAATAAATAAAGAGAGATCAAACACTTCACACAATGCCTTGAAGGTAATAGCAATGATGCCCTAGCTCTCAAAGCTTGTGGGTCATCAAGCATTCCAAATGAAAAGATGTAAACAATGTCAGTATTAAACAATAAGCTCATGAACAATGTATGATGCCCTAGCTTGTAGCCCACGAGCCATCAAGACATTTCCTCACAAAATGATCATAAACGGGGAGTACCACATAGCTAGTGAATATCAACAACAAAACAAATAAAGAGAGATCAAACACTTCACACAATATATGTTGTTTTATAAGATTTTATTAAGACTAAATATATTGTTTTATTAAGATTTTATTAAGACAAAGTATTTTGGGTAAGTTTTATGTTGTTTTATAAGATATTTATTAAGACTAAATATATGATGTAAACTCAATATAACAAACAAAGCACCGTCCAATCAAATAGGGACATGAGGTGCTCAAACAATGAGCTCATAAACAATGCATGATGCCCTAGCTTGCAGCCCATGAGCCATCAAAACATTTCCTCATGAAATGATCATAAACAGGGAGTACCACATAGTGAATATCAATAGAAAAACAAATAAAGAAAGATCAAACACTTCACACAATGTCTTGAAGGTAATAGCAATGATGCCCTAGCTCTCAAAGCTCGCGGATCATCGAGCATTCCAAATGCTAAGATGTAAACAATGTCATCTAGACATGTGTACTGTGAGCTTTCCTGCAATAAATGGACTTGTGATGATTTTCACAATAGTACATGTTGCAGGAAAGCTCAAAGTACTGCTTAGGAAAATATTAGTGTTCATCACTTGTGCATATCAGAGTTGATCAGAGAAGGTATATGCACAACAAAACAAATAAAGAGACATCAAACACTTCACACAATGCCTTGAAGGTAATATAAATGATCAAACACTTCAAAATGGGGACATCAGTAATAAAATAGGGACATCAATAATAAAATAATACTTACTATTTTGAAATTTGAGCTCATAAAGATTAAGATATCCCTATTTTATTACTGATGTCCCTATTTACATCTTTTCATCAAATGACCCAAAAACATCAAGAATGGTTCTATATGGTCACCAATAGCCAACTTTCAGAAGAATATGAATGAATGCAAATGTACATAAGTGGATGAACATAAATAATGAAGGTACCAAACATTGCCTAAAGTAATGAAGTGTTGACCCAGGGTTCAATCCCGTATGCTCTTGTATGATCCAAAATCTACAAGGAAGGAAAAGATGGGGTTAGATCCAAAGGATCTAAGAAATGCCTGGCACCCTATTATTGATCCTCATCTACAATTATGCATGTGCATAGTCAATCCATACACTTCTAAAATAAACTATGCTACAGAACATGTGCACTCAGGAAACATATGCATGCAGTGAGTAAATCAAAATCAAAATGGAGCAAAAAGTATGATGTCAAATGTGTTATCAAGCAACACCTCATGGGCTATGAGTCAACATGGTATATATGTTGTTTATACAAGATCAGTAAAAGGACATCTACAACCTCAACAACATGGAAATATTAATCCAATAACAGGAAATACATTACAAATGCCAAGCTCACAGTCTCAATGAAATAAATAGTGTATAGAACAATATATGATGCCCGAGCTCAAATTCAAAATAGTAAGTGTATTAATGTATGATCTAATAACAGCAACCTCATTGATCATTACCTTTGACTCCTCCATCATTATAGAAGAGATAACTACCTACAACTATATTTCATAATTCCTCCTTTGAAGTCATAGGTTAGTTTGACTATTGGACAATGAGCTGATAGGAGTTTCAAATAGATTTGAATAAAAACTAAGAGTATTGAATTTTATTTATTCCTATTGTGATTTCAGGGGAGAAGAAGGCTAAGACCTTTTCAGCGGATCAAGGTGGTGTATATAGCTTATAAGTTTATACGTTTGCACTTTTTTTGTTTGAGGCTTAATTATGCTAGTTTTTAAATAGAAAATTTTTTCTTTCTTATTTCAAATTCATTCCTTCATATGTCATACCTGATGCACAGTGAATTCATAGGAGTTTCGAATAGATTTGAAGAAAAACTAAGAGAATTGAATTTTAACTGTTCTTATTGTGAATTTAGGGGAGAAGAAGGATAAGATCTTTACAATTGATCTTATGTGGGAAAGGTACGAAATTTATTCTTGTCATAATCTAAAACTATTTGGAGTTGATTTTAGCTCTTCATCATAGAAAGAGATCTATAATTTACAGATCATTGTGAAAATATTTTTAATTCAAATTTATGACTGTTACAACTAAGAAATGTAAATTAGGTTGACTTCCAAACACCATAGGCAACTTTAGCATATCATGTTTGATGAAAATGATAATGAAATTTGGCATGTGCGGGTAAAGGAATCATGCGGTCATCATTTTGTTTGGGCTATGGTTTTCATGTATAGTGTTTGTAAAAGTTTTCATCCTTAAACTAAACTTGTCCTTCCTAGTATCTAGAGTATTGATGCTTCTATTGGTATTAATTTGGATTCTAGTTCTCGTACTCTTTGGTGCCTTTCCATGCTTTATTTGGTGTTGAGTTTTTAACTTGCTAACCTCCTTGTTCTATCAGCATCCTCTATGATTTCAGATGCTATATTTTCCTGAGTCTAGTTGGTGCCTTACTTTCCCCTCTTTGGTTCCATGCTTGCTTACATTAAGAGTTCATTTTGTCTCTGATTAGGGCACTATTTCTTTTTAACTATATTCTTTTGGGGTCTGATCTATTGTAGTTGTTTCTTTTTTCTTTGAATCATTGTTTACAATTACTTTTGATGCAATATTTGTGTGAAGAACAAGAACAAAATGGTGAACAAGTGTATTTGACAAAGATAAACATGACACATTTTGTTGGGCTGATTGGCCTGGTACCATTTACATGGCTTGGCCAGATATTAAATAGTGAACTCATGAACAATTCTAGTATTAAACAGTGAGCTCATGAACAATGTATGATGCCCTAGCTTGCAGCCCGCGAGCCATCAAGATATTTCCTCATGAAATGATCATAAATGGGGAGTACCACATAGTGAATATCAACAACAAAACAAATAAAGAGAGATCAAACACTTCACACAATGCCTTAAAGGTAATAGAAATGATGCCCTAGCTCTCAAAGCTCACAGGTCATCAAGCATTCCAAATGAAAAGATGTAAACAATGCCAGTATTAAACAATGAGCTCATGAACAATGTATGATGCCCTAGCTTGCAGCTTGTGAGCCATCAAGACATTTCCTCATGAAATGATCATAAACGGGGAGTACCACATAGTGAATATCAATAGCAAAACAAATAAAGAGAGATCAAACACTTCACACAATGCCTTGAAGGTAATAGCAATGATTCCCTAGCTCTCAAACCTCGCGGGTCATCAAGCATTCCAAATGAAAAGATGTAAATAATGCCAGTATTCAATAGTGAGCTCATAAACAATGTATGATGCCCTAGTTTGCATCCCGTGAGCCATCAAGACATTTCCTCATGAAATGATCATAAATAGGGAGTACCACATAGTGAATATTAATAGAAAAACAAATAAAGAGAGATCAAATACTTTACACAATGCCTTGAAGGTAATAGAAATGATGCCCTAGCTCTCAAATCTTGTGGGTCATCGAGCATTCCAAATGCTAAGATGTAAACAATTTGTCACTATTAACATTCATATTGTGCCATTAATTGAGTTAATGAGAAGACAAAGCTCAAATGCCTACCTCAAGTGTCAGTGCCCTCTTCCCACACGGTGTCAGCCTCTTCACGCACACCAAACTTGAATGCCCTCTTCACGCCATGCAAAAGTGCAATGTCGTCTTCGCGGCAGCTCTTTGAATTTGCAAAAATTACAAATGACACTTTCTTTTTCTTTTTTTTGTTTATAACTAAAGGGGTGTCACAATTGTGACATCATCATCGCTATTACAACACCATCGGGCGCACTTGCAAAAAAAACACAAATTGTAGTGGCATCGCAAATTGGCATTGAAATTCAACCCCAAATGTTGTAGTGCAAGTTGAGACACTTGTCTCAACCTTGTCCATGCTTCTTATCAGCTCTTGCCTATATAAATAGGCTAGTTTGCATGTATTTTATATATTGGGCATATTAAAGCATTGTATTCTCCATATTGGAGATATATTAGAGATTGTATTCTCGTATTAGAGATATACTAGAGATATTGGAATACTTGGATATTTCATACTAGGGGTTTCTCTTGATGTTGAGAATTCACATCAAGTTTCTCTAAGTAATGGTATTTTTTTTATTCTATTTCCAATTGTGATCTAACTCTTTCAATTTGATTCTGGTTTTATATCTATTTTAACATATGCTAACATGGTATTAGAGCATATTTTGAAAGATTAGAATTGTGTGTCTCTATTTTGCATATATGTATTTTTCTTAATCTGGTTGATTGCAGCATCTTGAAGGATTTAGAGAATAATTCTGATTGTACCATTATGTCCAAAAAGCTCGACAAAGTCAAGATTGGCTTGTGTTTCATCCTTTTAGGAGATCATTTGCATAAGTTACAAATGGGGGTTTGTAGCTCGGATCTGGAAGGAACAACATGCAAATGGAGCATTTTCAGGCTAGTGGAGTCCACCTCTAGTGGGGCCTACCAGCAAGGCCCACCTCCAACGGCCACCCACAATGCCACCTACGCTCAACTTGCCAGCCACCAGCATTGGTGGTGCAACTAGCAAGCCTCATGTGCTCCTCCAAGCCCCTATAAAGGGCTTTTTTTTTTTCAAATGATCGTAACTTGGGCTCCAGGAGGCAAAAGTTTTCAAATGAGATATCACTGAAAAGATGGAGACAAGCTCTACGCATTGGAGGAGGTTTTGATCAAATTTATTTCTATTTTACCCATTTTTTTCAAATTAAAGTCAGGTATTGATATTTTCTTCATTGGCCATAACTTTCACCCCAGTTCTTCATTTTTCAAAAATGAGATATTACCAAAAAGCTGGTGAAGATCACTACACAGTTACAAAGTTCATTTTTCCATATTTTATCTCTAGTTCATTTTGTGTTAGAGTAATAAAGTGTTTACTTATTAATTAAATCATGTTTGATTTAATTATTAAGTCGCTTATTATCTCTTTCTACTTAAGCTAAACTTTAGGCATATAATAATTAATTATTTTAATAATTATTATTGTACAACCTAGGTTTTACCTTTTTAGGTTTTCAGATCTCCTTTTATAAGGATTGATCACTTTTGTTTTCATAACAAATTGTGTAACATATTATTCATTATTGAATTACAACTTTTGTTTTTGCACATCAAGAATGATTTCTCCTCTCTCGTGGATCAATGCATTCAGGCCTCCATAGCTTCTTGCTTCTTCTCTCTCTTTCTGTGACATGTGTTTGCATGCAGGTGTTCTTTGGAGCTATGGGTTATTTTTTCATCAAATCTAATATGGTAACAGGCTTCAGATCTATTTGCCCCTGTTCTCTTCTTGAGAGATTTGACTGTGTTCGTCAAATCTATGTTTTCAAAGACTTTTCTATCAAATCTAGAGGGACCTCTTTTTTTGGTCATCTTGGCTTCAAACGGACCTCACAGTTGTGTTCACAATGTCCAAGAACCCTTAGATCCATATAAAATTTGTCCAATTTGGACAAAGTTGGAATTTGTGGCAAATGTTTTTTTGTAACTAGCCTCGACACATATCCCAAGGCACTTTGGACACAAATGGACCTCACCATTGAGCTTGCAGTGCCCAAAAACCCCCATATCCATATAAGGTACATCCAATTCAGATGCTGTTGCATTTTGAGGCAAAAAAAATTTGCATGTCAGGTCATCCGGCCTTGGCACACAAATCGAGATAGAATTAGTATGACACTACCACATAAATTGACATAAAATTGTATAGATTTGGCATGCAATTTGAGGCAAAATTTTACTATATGGCACATAAATCAAGGTTTAAAGTGGCACACAAATTGATGCAAAAAACATACAATTTGGCACGCATCTCGAGGTGCATATGTGATTTTGAAAAAACTATGGCAGCGACGGCCATTTGGCCATCGAATTTAAGCCTGTCATTTGATGATGTCAGCATGCATCAGCATCATTTGCACCTTTTTTGGGCCCTCCAGCACACCAGTTCATATTTTGTTCATAACTTAAGCATACTGTGTTGAAATTGGGCAAATGAGATATCATCGAAAAGCTGGTTCCGAGCTCTATCCATATCTAGAGGTTTGAATTTCTGATTTTGATGATTTTTTTTGTTGTGAAAGCTAGATATTCATTTTTGCACTCTAGGAGCTCTATCTTGCGCATTTGGACTCCGTTTTGGGCAAACGATATATCATTGGAAGGCTTGAATTGAGAGCTTTCCAGTGCTATGAGTATTTTTCCATATTCTTATCTTGGTACATTTTATTTATATTTTTGCATTTTTGCAATCTGGTGGATATCTTGGATGTTTCAGGTCTTGGGATCTCTTCCCTTTGAGGGATGACTCATCTTAGGTTGTTCTTTTATTTCAACAGTCTTTGCTCTTCTTTGAGCAGTATATACTTCACTTTTGTAGCATTCTTTTATGTACATGCATTGAGATAAAGTGTCATTCTATTTCATGTATGAGATTTTACACATGTTTGTGCTCTATGTACTCGCACTCTATTATAAAGTACCAGGGGGGTTTGATGTTTGCCTTTGTTTTCTATCTAATTTTGTCATGTGAGCATTCCTCCAATGACATTAGCCTTAGGTATCTTTATTTGTGTTTGTACTCTCTCTGCACCTTACATGTTTTAGATTCATCTTCATCATGCAATTCATATTGGATGATCTTTTCGGTGTATCTGCCATTACTCCCTTATTAGCATTATGGGGGGGTTTCTATTGTTGGTTCTACTACTTCATTGTTTTGATAGTGTGATCTATGTATTCAATATTTGATTCTATGTACTAGGCAGAGGTAGTGGCTGGGTACCTATGCATTCTGTTGAGATGGATCATTTACCATATGGACACTCTTTCTTTCCTATTTTTTTGACGCGCTCTTCCAGCTTTGATTGATCAACTCTTCATACTTTGATATTTTTATGCCATCTATATTTTTGAGTTAAGGTGTTTGCCTTTGTTTGCCTCCTAATTTAAGTAGTGTCATTTGAGGGCACTCGTACAGATTACAGTATTTTGTATCTTTGACTTCAGGTGTTTGCCTTTGTTTGCCTCTTGATTTGAGTAGTATCATTTAAGGGTACTCATGTAGATTACAATCTTCTCTACCTGGTCATATTTCAGTGGAGGATCATCAGTTACTTCTTGAAAGAGTTTGCATCTTCTTTATTTAGTGATGTTGTACACGTTCATCCTTGTTCCTATTTTCTGGAACATTCCTAGTTTTGGAGGCTTCTTCAGTCCTTCAGACTAGTCTTCGTCTCTTTTTGGAGTAGAGTTTTTTCCATGTGGTTTTCTCTATTTCTCCACTTTACAAAGACTCTCTTTTGTACTTGGGTACCTAATCAGGCCTTTTCTTACCGAGACCCATTTGCTTTCAATAGTTCTTTCTAGGTTTTTAGCTTCTCCCAAAGTTCATCTTAAGGGGGGGGATGTTAGAGTAATAAAGTGTTTACTTATTAATTAAATCATGTTTGATTTAATTATTAAGTCACTTATCATCTCTTTTTTCTTAAGCTAAACTTTAGGCATATTATAATTAATTATTTTATTAATTACTATTGTGCAACCTAGGTTTTACCTTTTTAGGTTTTCATATCTCCTTTTATAAGGATTGATCTCCTTTGTTTTCATAATAGATTGTGTAACAGATTATTCATTATTGAATTGCAACTTTTGTTTTTGCACATCAAGAATGATTTATCCTCTCTCGTGGATCAATGCGTTCAGGCCTCCATAGCTTCTTGCTTCTTCTCTCTCTTTCTATGATAGGTGTTTGCATGTAGGTGTTCTTGGGAGCTATGGATTGTTTTTTTCATCAACTCTAATATTTTGTATCATAAATGTTAATTTCAGCCATTGTGAGCCTATTGAGCATTGTAACTTGGAAAAAGCTTTGTAAACGCGCTAAACTATAAAGTGCCCAAATTGTAATATCTAGGGGGGTGACTTCTGATCTAGTAAATTTGGGGGGTGATCTTATGTTGTTCTGATTGCTTTGGTTCTTTTTTCTATGTGTTAGTATAATGGGGAAATCTCATATTGAACTCCTAACTCCATATAATTATAAATCATGGAAAAAATTAGTATGAAATTGCGTAAGAGAAAAAGGTTGCACAGGTTATGTAAAAGAATCTATTCATGCCCCTGATGTTAATGCTCTGCAAGGATGAGAGATCAATCATGAAAGAGCTCTTGGTTACATTTTTTCACTAGTCTCTTTTGATTTGCAATTTCATCTTGAATCATTCAAGACACCTAAAGAGGCTTGGGATGCTCTTGAAAACTTATATGGTAAAACTGACAAGATTAAGGGTTATCAGATTGATAATGATTGGATGAAACTTGATCCAAAAAGTTTCAACAACATCCAATACTACATCTCCAAGATTAAACAATGAAGAATGAAACTAAAGGACTACAAAATAATTAAGGAAGATATACAATTGATTCTCAATGTGTTATCCAAGCTTGGTCCTGAGTATTTTGTATTTCTTTCTACCTTTCGTACCAATAGGGTTTTTATGGGTGCTTCATATGTTGATCCTACTTTTGATTCATTTTCAAATCTTCTAATTCAAGAGGAAACAAAGCTAATTCAAATGGATATCATCAAGACATCCAAGTCACAAGAATCGATTACTAGTGAGCCTAAGGTACAAAAAGAAGTGGGAAATCCTGGACATAAACAAAAGAAGAAAAATAATGGTGTAGGAGCACCCTTATATTTTATTTATTTGTAAGCCACTATTTTCATCCTTTGATTTCCCTAAGGTCATGTTGACCAAGGTGTGGATTCCACTAGGGATTTGAAGTCTATTTAGGTCCTAGGTTCTAGATTGAGGGACTATGGCAAGATAGTCTATTGCATGGTAAGTGTGGATGGATGATGTCACAGGGTTTAAAATAAGTGGAAAATCAATTTTGGAGTCAAGATAGAGTTTATAACTCCATAGGACCTCCCTAAGGTCTATGGTGTGCAATAATGTCAAAATTTGTAAATTTGTTATAAAAGTTGCATAGCAACTTTTGCAACTTTTAAAAGTTGCTCGGTACAAGCTTGTCCTAATGCCCTAATTGGCTTATGAGGATCCTAAACCCTTCCTAAACCCATCCTCATCCTATTTAAGAAAACTTTGGACCAAACCCTGAGGTTGGAGATTCTACTGTACGGATAGTTAATTTTGTAGGTGTGCATAGTGTGAGGATTTTGATACAGTTTGATAATCAGTGAATTCATGAGCTATGTTTTGAGTTGTTTTTTGGTTTGTGATTGATGGAGGGTGTAGATTAGTATCTTTACTTTTAGTGTGTGTCAATATTTTAGTATTTCCTTTACATTTCATTGCATAGTTTTAAATCTTTTGTGTAATCTTTGTTCACTGGTTTATACCAGGAGAGTTGCAGAAATGGGGATCTAACTCACTATCCCACCGTTCATTTTATACAACCTTTTAGGGATAGTGATTAGAATCCATGTATGTAATATTTATAGGAGGATGGGCCCTAGAAATCTTTCCAAGCTATTTTACATTCAAGCCCTAGGCGAGACTATGGTGAGCCCGACTAGGAAGGACTGAGACAAGAAGGAAGATATCTTGCAGTGATGGATAGGGAAATGTGAATTAGTGATTGGAGGTCTTAAACTAGGTATTTGGAAAGAACTAAATTAATGGAGAAGGTGTGACCAATCCATTTAGTCACCAAAAACTCAATAACATCACATGTAATTAGGAAAAGCCTAAAACCCTCCCAAAAGCACCTATTTTTGGTTAGGGGGTTGTACGGACTGGAGAAACCCTAAAACCTCCAAAATCCTTGAGAGGTTAGGTATTGATACAAGAATCCATAATCAGCTTGAAGGGCTCTTTGGTATAAAATAGGAGCAAAGCCCTATTTTCCCGGAGAGGGAGGCCTAATTGGGGCTCTTCCTTATAGCCCTAAATTGGGAAGGAAGTATGAGATCGATAAGACAAATTGATAAAGTGAGACCTCTAATACATCAAATGGAACCAAACATGACATTTTCCAACACCTTCTCATCTTTGCAAGAGCCTATGTTATTTTGGAGGTGGTGAGCCCTTATCCTAGTTTTAAGGGTCAGTGTATGCATGGAGGAAGTAGGCACCAAGAATATTGTGTTGTCTTGGTAGAAGTGAATTGGTAGATTGGTTGGGGTTGAAGACTGGGGGATTAAACCTTGGAAGGAGTCCTAAAGGTCATTGGTGTCAATTGAGACACCTAAGGGTCACTAGGTGGACCTAGGCAAGGGCTAGTGAGTAGCTCTTCCAACCCCCCTATCAAATAACAAGGCACATAAATAATTTGAATCCTATTCCTCAACCAAGGAATTATCTAAAAAGGAGAAGCCTACATGTGCATATTGCAAGAAATCTAGGCATGATGAGCATCAATGTTATTTAAAACAAATTGATGAGTTGAAGCATCTTTTGACACAGAATAAAATCAATTTACCTTCAAAAGATTCACCAACCTCATCTAATACAAAGAAATATAAGGGGAAATCACTTCTCACAATTGTAGATTCTAAGTCAGAGAGATGGATCCTTGATTCTAGAGCTTCACATCATATGGCTACATGACATCATATGCTCACTTCATTTGAAATTTGTTCATCACCAAACATCATGATAACTAACAACACATATATGAGTGTTTGTTGGAAAGGGTCTATTAGCATAGATGAAGGATCATTCAATAACGTCCTTTGTGTACCTTCATTATTTGTAAATATCCTTTCCATCTATTAGATCACACATGGTGGGGAAGGGAAAAGTGTTGAGTTCACTCTAGATTTTGTGATTATTCAAGATTTGCATAGTAGAGATATTATAGTAGTTGGGGAGGTAGATCATCAATATCGATTGTAAACCTTCTCACACTTGTCTAACACTATTTCTTTGGCTGATGAACACACTTAGGCTTCTAGCGCAAATTTTTTTGAGTAGATTCAATATGGTCAAGTGAATCTCGGGGTTCTTTCAACTAAGGTTCGACAAATATGTATTGATATTGCATCTCCTACACCAACTAGTGTTTGTAATGATTCTAGTATTGTTATGGCTCCTACTAATTCAATACAATAAGACATTCATTCTCTTCTAGGCACATCTCCTTTGGATGAGTACTTGACAGACATTGTTGGTTTTTTTGTAGAGTCCTACATTGAAACTTTGGGGGACACTATTGATGACATTCATCTTCTCTTTGATGAGGATGATCCTTCTACAATTTTTGGAGGGAATATGATAACCCTCATCTTAATTATCTACTTGATCATTCTTTCAAGGTTGACATGATAGTGGATACTTTGATACAGTAGTTGGAGGAGGTCACTTTATCTTCAGAGGAGACACTTGAGTCTTTTACACTTGTTCTGCATTCATCCTTAGTTGATCACGACTTGTCTTTTTCAATAGAGTGTCATTATACACATGATTTGGAGGAGGCACCTTTCAACATTGACATGGGGACACTTGAGTAGGTTTTAGCAATTCTATTCATTTTGAGGTTTCTTCCTACAGATTGGGGAGGCTTCATTGATGCACCTTTGGTTTTGTTTCTTCCTAAGGGGAGGAATGTTGTTCTACACTCATGGAGCAGTTTCTACATTGAGCCTGGAGCATCTACCATAGCTGTACAATATATGTTAAGAGTGGGATATTTATTCTCTCTTCCTCTTCTTCTCTCCTATATTGGGATTCTTTATTGTATATCCATGATATATGTCGTAATGGGGGTCTTGATTATCCCATCCATCCATGTATCTTGAATTAATTTTCATCTCTATTTTTGGGAGAGGGTTTTTCCCATGAGGTTTTCCCTCTTTTGTCTGGTTATGAGAGGTTGCATTTTATTTGTACATAAATACCTAACATGGATTTTTTACCATGACCCATAAGATATGTATTGCATTATTGTACCCCCTAAGTTGCACTTAAGGGGGGGTGTTAGAGTAAATGATTCTTTTCCATTTCATTCTTGACTTAAGTTTACTTAAGTGAACTTATTTAGGATATTATTTATTTGTATATTATTTTTTGGAGGATATTGTAGAGTCATACTTTGACTCCAACTCCTCCTTTGATATGGTTAAGTCCTACTTGAACTCTAACTCCTACTAAGATATGGTTGAGTCCAATTTAGACTCAACTCTTCTAGAGGATGTTGTTGAGTTCTATCAGAACTCTACTTCCTCTAGTTGAGACACTTGTCTCAACCTTGTCCATGCTTCCTATCAGCTCTTGCCTATATAAATAGGCTATCTTGCATGTTTTTAATATATTGGGCATATTGAAGCATTGTATTCTCCATATTGGAGATATATTAGAGATTGTATTCTCCATATTAGAGATTGTATTAGAGATTGTATTCTCCATATTGGAGATATTGGAATACTTGGATATTTCATATCAAGGATTTCTCTTGACATCGAGCATTCACATCAAGTTTCTCTAAGTAATGGTAATATGTTTATTTTATTTCCAATTGTGATCTAACTCTTTCAATTTGATTCTAATTTTATATATGATTTTAATAGATAACAAATCCTTAGATTTTTATTGAAATCAATACAAGTCCTTTGTTAGAATTTATAATCTTTCCTTGGTGTATTATTTAAATATAGATAAGACAAGGTATCCTAATTGTAATTTGTCCTCTATTCCAAGTGGGAGGACAACTCATTTATTTTATTTATTTTATTAAGGAAATTATCTTTTTCCTCCTTATGAGGATTCTCACACTTGGCACACACTTAATGTGAATGTGGCATTCATAGAATATGGGAATTACATTCTAACTAGACATCACTCATCTCTATTTAAGAGATGCTTCTACACACACTTCACCATATGAAGGAATTTTCACTTCTCACATTGTTGTAATGAGCTTCTTGCTCACATTCTATCCTTATCTAATCTTTTTGCCTCATTCATATTATATTCACAAGGGGTTTTCTTTGTTTGCCCCTTTCAAAATCCTTGTCTCATTGGGTTGATCTTGGAGCATCTTGATGGTTTTGGTGATTGATCTTTAAGCAATCTCTCATTCTTTGATTTTATGGTAAAATACTTCATTTTGCTACACTCTCTTAGATTCTTTCCTTTAAGCTCTTTTTATTTTTTGTATTTTTTTTTACATGGTATTAGAGCTAGCTAATCCTTGTTTGAGTGTTGCATGAAGGTTTCATTCGAAGGATATCTCATTTGATTAAATTTTGTTGCTGATTTTTTAGATCTGACATTATTTTCTAACTCTCTTTAGAAGGATTTGAATTATTTTTTGGGTTTGGACGGTTCACCGCCAAACCCGGTTTCTATTTTTTTGTTTAACTAGTTCTAGATGGCTTGTCGACAAATCTAAGGTTAATAATCTTCATTTCAAATTTTTTTTAAGTTCTAACTATAACCTGTGTCGGGCAACTGCAAGGTTTATCTTTTTTTCTCTCATGTTTCTTACAGGTTATATACTAATCATTTTTTTCTATGTATTAATTGTTCTTTATTGCATGGATTCAAAGATAATGTCTCGAATTTCCTTTTAAATATCTCCATGCATGTAGGCGTCTCTCTATTATAATCTCTATTTTTTCTAACAAATCTTGATATTCCTCTGTATGTATTTTTTTTCTCCTCTTTTCTTTTATGGTTGGAAGTGTGATGTGGTTTATTCATTCACATTCAATATTATCGTTGTCTCCATTATCCTTGACGGATCGTTCCATACCCCATCTTTCAGTTCAATTTTTTTTGTTCAAGAAGTACAACTCATTTTGTGTTGGACGCTATGAGAAAATGAAAATGAATCTTGAAAAACCAAGATATGGTTTTTCTATATAATGAGCCCATTTAGCTCTTTCATGGGAAGTTTCCCCAAATTTTCCATTGTTTAGAAGCTGTGACCTATCTTTGTCACTCTTTGTATCACTGCTTCCATTCACGGGTTTGAGCAAGTCACTACTTGGCTACCAACATTTTCTCTACTCAAGTTTGTTTTATTCTCTATCTTTCTCTGTCATTTTTAGCTATTCTAGGTTTAGTTTGAATTTTAGTTTTTATAAATTTGTTAATGATTCCTTAGCTAAGTTTAGAGATAAGTTTGAATTTGAATGATTGTTTAACTAAGTTTAGTTGTCTTTGTATTCCAGTTTGAATTCATTTTAGATAGTTTGACTGATTTCCATTATATTTGTTTAATAACATTGGTCATTATATTCTCATTCATTTTTTTATATTATTGTTGGTTATTATTAATTTACATGCAAAAACATTTTTTTCTTATTATTTGTCTCTTATATTTACTAATCATTGCAGGTTATCGTAACATTCTTCTAGTTATTGCAATTTTTTAATCATTTCTTGCAACACTATTTTAGTCGCTTTAATTAATCATTAGATTCCATAGCCTATATTTAATAAAATTTATTCAAATTTGTTTAACAAAAATAAGTTTAAACTTTAAAACAAATTTTTCTCTTAATATTTTTTAATATCATTTTAAAGCCATATTCATTGATCAATATAAACGTATTTCAATTGTCATTTTGATAATTAGACGCTCTAAAACTTTTTTTTATCATTTAAATAAAAATAAATAAATAAAAATAAATAAATAAAAAATGATTTTTAATTTTTTGTAATACCCCAAAAATGGGCTATAAGTTCATTAATCTCCTATATCGACACATTGAACGAAATCGACATCGAAGTCCTAACCTAAGGCACATCTAAACATCATCGAATCCTAATTGATTATCATAAATTTTGCATCAGGGAATATTCTTAGTAATATTCTTAATTATCATAATTATCTTTAATTTAATAATTATTTAGCGATAAATCCTATTTATCCTAAAGTTTGATTAATTGAATATTCTCAATATTTAATTAATTAGATTTAATTCTGCCACTTAATTATTTAATTGAAGTTAATTCTATTTATTCCTAAACTGTATTATTTAATTTTGACAATAAATCCAAAATCCTATGAATAATTGATTAAATTCTTATTTAATTAATTAAAGCAAGTTGTCAATTTTTAATAATATTATTTTTGAATAAAAGTTTGAAAAATAATTGATTAACCCATAAATCAATTGTTTTATTTTTCAAAATCAGTTAAGTTGGAAATAAATCACTTTAATTATTAAATTAATTCATATTAAATCATGCACAATCAAGAAAAGTAGACAACTATCAATTATCAATTAAAGGTAAACTCTATTTTGAGTTGATCTCTGCTTTTGCATGTTTTTGTGAGTTAAATATCTTTTATTTAAAAATAACTCAAAAATCAACCTGAGTTATTTGAGTGATTTATGACTTTTTTCCCATGCACCTCCAAAGCCCTGGATTTTTATAAATTAAGGCTTCAACTCATCTCAAATCATCTCATAATTGTGCAAACTTATGTTGGCGAATTGGTGTCTAAAGAATTGGAGCTTCTTTTGCAAATCAAACAACTTTGTGAGATCATTCATATTTTAGCATATCATATTAGAATTTCATTTCTAGATTAGCATATCATATCAAGTTTTCATATAGAATAGTTTCATATCATTTTTTCATCATAATTGCATAGAAAATATAAAAAAAAAAGATTAATTGCATACATTCCATATCCATCTTTTGCATTAAAATCCTTCATTTAGGTGTCGTCAAGGTCACTGATCTCGATAACAATCTGAGAATACATACTCGCACCTATTAGAAGGCAGCAAATCGCCTGGTTAGTTTAGCTTTCAATTCATTGGACGAATTCAATTTTTGCTAACCTCTAATGTTTTACTAAAGTGTTGTGTCTATAGAACAGGTACAAAATTCGCACACACATTTTCTTACATATTAATCGATAACATTTGCATTTAATCTATTTTTCTCACCCTTTAACATTTTATCTTCAATGCATTTCACTCAGTTTGGCTTAATCTTATCATTTTATTTATTTAATTATGTCACCTTTAATTATGTTTAATCCTCACTATGATAATAACCTTCTTTTGCATAATTCTCCTATTTGGGATGAATCATATGACAATGGCTATTCTTCCAATGCATTCACACTTGATGATTCTTCTTATTCCATTTTTTATGATATTTTAGAACAAGAAGATGACATTATTTCTACTTTTCTGAATGTTACATTACCGCCTTTTGACTCTCCTAGTAGAGATGTGTGTATTTCTCAAGATGCACTTCATAATTTCTCCAAAGTTCAAGATTATGAATGCAGTACTAATCCTATGGTTGTTGTGAAGGACAATAATGGTGACTATGATAATGACAATACTAGTGATAATGATGTTGGTTATAATAGCTCCACTCCTCTTGATTTTTTATATAATGATGGATACATTACAAATTTGTTTTCTAACACTGATTATTGTATCACTGATTATGTGACTGATTTATTTTATGATTCACAATCTGATTTTACTTTACAAGGTTTTAATGATTCAGATCTAGGAAGAGATCCCAATTATGGAAGATCTACTACTGGTTATTGTCTTACTGCAAATTCAGATGCTATTTCTTGGAGAAGTAAATATGATCAATCCATATCTCTATATTCTACTGAACATGAATATGAAGAATGTACACATGTATCTAAAGAAGCTCTCAAGAATCAAAGATTACTTGAAGATTTGGGCCCTCCTCAAAAAGTGCACCTACACCATTGTATTGTAATAATCAGAGTGTTATTTCCTTAGAAAAGAGCCCTATGTACCATTCAAGATCCAAGCATATATCACTCCAAAATCACTTCATAAAAGATCAAGTTGAAAAGATGCAAGAGTCCCTCATCTATTGCAAGGGAAATGATCCAACTGTCGATATCTTAAAAAAGACTCTTTCTAAAGAGTAATCTCAAAATCATTGTAAACTTTTGGGTTTGATACCTATTGCTCTAATTTCCCCAAGTAAAGATTAAAGGGGGGTGTTAGAATTTATAATATTTCTTGGTATATTATTTAAATATGGATAAGACATAGTATCCTAATTGTAATTTTTCCTCTAGTCCAAGTGGGAGGGCAACTCATTTCTTTTATGTTCTTTATTAAGGAAATTAGCTTTTTCCTCCTTATGAGGATTCTCACACTTGGGCACACACTTAATGTGAATGTGGCATTCATAAAATATGGGAGTTACATTCTAACTCCATCACTCATCTTTATTTAAGAGATGCTTCTACCCACACTTCACCATATGAAGGAATTTTCTCACTTCTTCTCACATTGTTGTAATGAGCTTATTGCTCACATTCTCTTTCCTTCTCTAGGGTTTTTGCCTCGTTCATATTATACTCACAAGGGGTTTTATTTATTTTCCCCTTTCAAAATTCTTGTCTCATTGTGTTGATCTTGGAGAATCTTGATGGTTTTGGTGATTGATATTTAAGCAATCTTTCATTCTTTGAGTTTATGGTAAAATACTTTATTTTGCTACACTCTCTTGGATTCCTTTCCTTTAAGCTCTTTTCATTTTTTGTATTTTTCTTACATCCTCCAAAATCATGAGGGAGGTAAAAACATTCCCAAACCACATGATGGAATCCTCTCCTGGTATTAAAGAAGAGGAGCATAGAAAATCCGTTAATATTTTCAAACTTCAAATAGGAATTGTTTTAAGGAACCCAACAAAAAAATAATAGACACGTGTAGTGATTAAAAATTTTGAACAAACAAAATTCCTAGTTAGAAATATGAGTAGATAAATAACCAAGATCTTTCTATGAGAGAAATAAGCTATAAAACTATGAATAAAATAACACAATTACAAACTTGTGATTCCAAGAGATGTGCAAATGTTAAGATGGAAATATTGCACTAGGAACTCAAAGATAAGTTGCAAAAAAATGACAACGTGCATCAATGTACATGTATGCAAAAATATACAATAACACATAATTATACACAAATTCAAGTTGTATAGTAAGTTTATGTAGAACTAGGGAGAGGAAAGAGGCAACCAATCTAACCTATACTGAAAGTGACCAACCAAGTGCTCCAAATATTAAACGATCCTCCATTTTAAGATGGTGACACCTCAACACCTTATCTCCTAGTAATTAATTAGTTAATTAAACTCATTTTATTAACCTATGAAAGCTTAATAAAACCTATGATCAAGGAAAAATTAACTTTACCCAATAGGTTAATAAAAACCTACACTAATAACCACCCTCCCCCACTCCCCAAAGCATATCTTAGATGGGTAAAATTATGATGTTTCCTAGAAAATGAGTCTTGGTGAGGAATTCATGTAAGGGTAGAAGTACAAAGTTGTGTTACACTTTAGGCTAACTTATTAACATAACTGAATTTGAGTATTTCTAACTAAAACTTAGTTTGGTCAAACATATGGTCTATCTATATTCATTCTAGCTAAGTTAGATATGTGTCTCAACTTTTCTAATTGGAAGAGTCTATGGAATGGATATTTTAGACAACTTTTGGTCGAATTACATAAAAAATAAAATTATTTCAGAAAAGGGATGCTTCAACAACTCCCACTCCTTTTATTCATATTTTGAAAAATATATAAAAATACCCTTTTATAGATCTATAAGTGAATTTTTCTTAAAATATATATTTTAATTACTTTTTACATTTTATATTTAATTTTTTTCCAAAGTAGTCATTAGCATAAAATTATACGGTTGATTATCTTGTCATGGAAAAATAGTAAAATTTATTTAAAATTTTTAGAAAAAAATATGATGTAGTAGAGGATATAATCACATTGGAAAAATATAGTAAAATGAAGCATATCGGTATAACATATACTAATAACCTCCATCGGCAAAGCGAACACAAGCAGAAAAGTGCTTTATTTGTCTTGTCGATTCCCGACGTGGCTATCGGCAAGACCTTCTCTAATAGGAAGTCCAAGAGGGAGTGGTGTTTCAACATAATCTTCTCTCATGTATGGTCCATCAATATAGCATGAATAATCAAGATATCTATTTCAAAGTCCCCCCAACAAGCGATGAAGCAATTGGTATATCCTTCAATAATACTAGATTCGAAGGTTTTTAAAAGAAACATCGAGATAACATATGTTGATGACATGGTATGAAGGCCTCGATGGGAGTCTCCCCATTAAGATTCATTAGCCATCAAAATTTCAATTTGGATATTGCACTGATCCCCAATGAATTTCTAAAAGTAATCAAATCGGTAGAATATATATCAATTTCCCCCATCGAAAAAGAGAACACAAACAACATAGAATTTTATCTTCTTTCCTACTTGTCAATGAGGTTAAGGTAATTCCTTCACTGATAGGAAGCCCAAGAGGAAATGGTAAATCGGCACACTCTTTCTAATAAATGGCCTCAATATAACTGGAGCAATTGGGATAGGTATTTCAAAGTTTACCTGACTCCTAATGAAGTAGTTGATATATCCCACAATGATACATTTTCATGAAGGTTGTTGATGAGATGAATCGATATACCATATTCCAATGAGATCAGATATACATATTGGTGGGAGTCTGATAGGATCACACTAGGTGCTTAATATACTTAGGTTAGGATCACTAAGAATCCTAACTCCCCAACCTCCCAATAGCTTGATCAAGGGTCTTTCAAGGCTTCACCTTGTCCTCTAAGGACTCTCTCAAATTCCTCCACTTCAATAATCTACACTTCAACTCCTAGGTGATCTATCACTAATTGAATGTTCTTGTCCCTTCATATCCAATACTCCTTCCAAATGCACCTCACCTCCTTAGCAAGTTGGTGATTCTTTTAGGGGTATGGAGGTAGTTAATTCCTATACTAGTTTCACTTCTTAACCCATTTGGTCAAGGTCTTTACCATTCCTCCTTACCGATCTCTTCAAAATCTTTTATTGAGCCTTGTAGCCCTAAAGCCCCCAATTAGGCCTCCTAGTCCAGGTTTTTATGACTTCCTACAAAAACCTCCGAAAGGACCTCCCAAAAAAAATTTGGATTATTGGTTTATATGGGATACTCTCATGGATTTTGTGGGTCTTAGGGTTGCATGCCCCTATACAATGCCCTAACTCAATAAGGAGGGTTTTACAAGGTTTTTAGTGGCTTTTAGGAGCTCATTGTACAAGGTAAGGTTTGGCTTGTTAAATGGATTAATCAAGCCATGTGTTCTTCCTTATAGTAATATATGATCTTCTTCTTGGTCTCCAAAGTATTGGAATGTGTCTCTTTAGTCACCCCTATAAGCAAAACAACTATTTCACCTCCTTGTCCCTGGTTGTGCAATGACTGTGCTCACCTAGGGAAAGGTCTTAAAATTGGCCATGCTTGTTTCCATACCTCTAAAAGAGCTATATAAACTATAAATAGGATCCTCTTTTGTGTCCCAATTATTCATGATGAGAACATGATGGGGTTTCATGGGGGAGCCATGTTTATACAAGGAGCTATACACAGGCCAGTGAACTGGCCAAGACAAAAGAAATTAACTTAAGCTACCAAAACAAATAAGAAACACAAAAAATGGTACATAATGGAAATGAAACACTAAATATGGATTGAATCCTTCTTCACAAGAAAAATCTATTACATTAGATGCTACTGTTGCATGAAAACCTCAAACTATGTCCATAAAAGACTATAACAGTGTTTAGATTCTCAAAACTAAAAATTAAAAATGATGCTAACCCTGGGATTTGGGCCTTTTATGGATTAAATAGCCTCTATCATTGAGGTCTTAGGTGATTAGGACCCCTATTGACCTAAAACCTAGGTCGGTCCTTTCAGGACAAAAGTTGTCTTGCAACTTTGCAAAATTGCAGAAGTTGTCATGACAACTTTTTAGCAACTTTTACATAGTTGCTCATCTCATTGTTCAAACCAATCAAAGACTCGCAACATACTATTAAAACATATCTAAGGCAATTTTGGGTCATTTTAGACCAGAATTAAACATTTGGCTCACATTTCCACTCCTATGCCCTTTTTCCAACTTCTAGGACCAAACTAGGTCCTAAGGACACCTTAGCCTATTGACTTAACCTAAATAACACAACCCTAAGCTAACTCAAACCACTAATCTCATATCACACCTAGGACCTCATGGAAATCTTTATTATCCTCTGGTATGGCTAGGACTAGTACAAGCCAAAACTGAAGTAGGACTTTCAAGCCTAAGTCCTAGATGCTCCTACACCATTCTCCCCTAAACAAAAGCAATCAAGTCCCATTGGTGGGGACTGAGTCAGGATCAATCCCTAACCTATGAAAAATTGTCTCTAAGACCCATGTAGCCTTTGCATCTTATTTTCCATACCACTTAACAATATATTCCATATAGATTATGTGCCTAGTCTTCTTGGTGACCCAAGAGCTCAAGACTTTCTCAGCTTGGGGACTCGGAGTGATTGGTAACTTCATGTTTCCTAGGTCCTCTAAAACTCTAGCATGTTCATTATCTCTAATAGGTATTGGTCCTTTATAAGGCACCAAGTCAGTAATGTTGAACACTGGTGAGATTCCTAGGTCTAGTGGCAAATCCACCTTGTAGACATTGTTTCCATATTTGACTAGGATGGCACAAGGTCCAATCCTTCTCATATGAATCTTGTGTGGGATCCCCTTCTGCAAGCTAGCCTTTTTCAAGTGAACCATGACAAGATCTCCCACCTTTAAATGTAGTTCTCTTTTCCTTGCATCCACCTTGCTCTTTGTCTTGGTGGTACTATTTGTGAGAGCTTGTCTAATTGCATCATGGAATTCCTTCATGGACTAAGAAAAGTCCTCTGCATACCCACTCCTTGTTGTTGCATCTCCAAGTTCCCTAAGTTCATGAATGCCTCTTGGGTGTATCCCATAGACACCTCAAATGGAATTTTTATGGTAATCCTATTAATGGTATCATTATAAGCATACTTTATTTGTGCTATGACTTGGTCCCATGTCTGACCATACTCCTTAGTTAGGCACCTTAGGAGGTTTCCCAAGCTTCTATTAACTACCTTAGTTTGTCCATCCCTTTGGGGGTGGTATGCAGACCCAAAGGACAAGTTGGTGTCAAGCTTGTGCCATAAAGTTTTCCAAAAATGACTCATAAAGTTGGAGTCCTTGACATATAATATAATTAATGGAAACCCATGGATCCATACTACTTCTCTAAAGAGAAAATTTCCTATGTGGCAAGCATCATGAGTAGTATTGTGTGGCACAAAGTGAACCATCTTGCTAAACCTATCCACAATCACATATATGTCATCAAATCCCTATGTAGTCTTAGGAAACCCTATAAAAAAAGTCCATACTAAGACATTACCAAGGTATATTGGGGATTGTAAGGGGTTGATACAACCCTACATTGGATGAAGTACCTTTGGCCTTTTGGAAATCTATACAAGTCTTCACATACCTTCTTATGTCCTGATTCATCTTTGGCTAGTAATAAAATCTTTGAACCAGCTCCAAGGTCTTATGAACTCCAAAATGTCCACTCAAAGACCCATTATGCTTATTTTGAATGAGGTTCTCCCTCATGGAGCCTCTAGGCACACAAATTTTCCCTCCCCTATACAAAAGACCTTCTTGTATAATGTAATCAACATATTCACTATGGAAATTATTTTGAAACTCCTTCCATACCTTTTAAGCTATTGAGAAGTCTTTATCCTTCGAATACAGGTCCTTGCAGCTTTCTATGCCAGTGCTTCTCAATTGAATTTATTGGGCTGTCAAGAGTCTCCAGCTTAAGGCATTTTCTACCTTATTTTGTTTCCCTTTCTTGCGCTTTATTATGAAGGTATAGGCCTGAATGTACTCAACCCACTTCATGTGCTTGTGGCTTAGCTTATCTTGTGATTTGAGAGAGCTTAAAGCTTGGTTATCAGTATACACCACAAACTCTTTAGGAAGGAGGTAATGCCTCCACTTGCTTAGGGCTTGAACCAAAGCACACAACTCCAAATCATATGAAGAGTACTTGTTTTTGGCTTCACTTAACTTTTCACTATGAAAGGCCACTAGTTTGTTCTCTTGGCTTAGGACCGCTCCTATGACAATGTTGCTAGCATCACACTCAATAGTAAACAACTTATCAAATCTAGGCAACACCAAGATTGGTTGGGTTTCTATCCTTCTCTTCAAGGTTTCAAAACCTTTATCAGCTTTCTCACTCCATTGGAATTTAGCTTTCATGCCTCCTTTAATAGTGTCTAGAACCGGTGCACAAATCTCATTGAATTGTCTGATAAACTTCCTATAAAACTATGCCAATCCATGGAAGCTCCTCACTTCTATAGTAGATTTTGGAGTATTCCAATTCATGATTGCTTTTACCTTGCTAGTGTCCATTTTCAGGTTTCCTTGTGAGATCACAAAGCCTAGATACACCAATTCTTATTTCATGAAATCACACTTGTCAAGATTGATGGTGAGATTCTCTTCATGCAACTTTTGTAACACATCTTGCAAATGCACCAAGTGATCTTCCTTGGACTTTCTAAAGATGAGGATATCATCTAAGTACACCACAATTTATTTTCCTATGAAGTCCTTCAACACTTCATTCATCAACCTCATGAAGGTGCTAGGGGCATTGGATAACCCAAAGGGCATAAGTAGCCATTCATATAGGCCTTTTGTGGTCTTGAAAGTGGTTTTCCACTCATCTCCCTCCTTAATCCTTATTTCTTGGTATCCACTTTTAAGGTCAATCTATGAAAATGATTTTGGCCCTCCTAAGCAATCCATCAAGTCTTCAATCCTAGGGATAGGGAACCTATACCTTATGGTAATACTATTAATGGCCTTAGAGTCAGTACACAATCTCCAAGTTACTCCTTTCTTTGGTGCTAGGATGGTAGGGACAACATAAGGGCTAATTCTATTTCTTATGAGGCCTTGGTCGAGTAAATCTTGGATTTGTTTAGCAATTTCCTCATTTTGTTGAGGGGTCATTTTGTATGCAGCTTTGTTAGGTATGGAGGATCCTAGGATAAAGTCAATTTGATGGCTTATGGCTCTTTTAGGAGGTAGGGTAGCTGGCTTTCCATCACTCACTATTTCCTTGTATTGTTCTAACAACCCTTGAACTTCTTTGGGAACCTCAAGCTTCTTGACTTCCTTCTCCTCTTTGGGCTTCAACACCAAAGCATACCCTAATCCTTCACCTTCCTCCAAGGTGTTTAGGAACACTTTCTCCCCTACCAAAAGTACATTAGGACCAACTAGTTTCACTTCTCTTTCTTCTTTAATGGATTGAATTCTAAGGTAACTCCATATTTCTTGAATGAGTAGGAGTTCTTGGCTCCATCATGGATAGCTTGCCTATCAAATTGCCATGGTTTCCCTAGTAAGAGATGGCAATCATCCATAGGTAAAACATCACACAACACTATGTCCTTGTACCTCCCAATGATGAAGTCTACCCAAGCTTGGTCATTTACCAAAACATGTTGACCCTTATTCAACCATGTGACTATATGGGGATTTTTGTGTCGAATCCTTTGAAAATTTAGTTTGTTGACTGCTTCATTGGAGACTATGTTGTCTATGGACCTAGAGTCTATGATAATATTGCACACTTTGCCCAATATTTTTCATTTCATTTTGAATAAAGACCTCCTTTGACTTGGCTCCTCCTTGATTGGTTCTTTAATCAATGTCCTCCTTATCATGAGATTATCCCCTAGTTCTAAATCTAGGGATACTTATGTAGGCTTTCTACTTGAAGACTCTTCTTGAAGATAGTTCACTCTCTTCTCTCCACCTTGTGAAGTAGATCCTTTCTTAGGGCACCTATATGTTGGATGACCATATTGGTGGAAATTGTAACATTTCATGGAAGAGAAGTAGGATCCTCTTCCTTGGCCACCTGACCTTCCTCTGAAGTTATTATTTGATCCTCTACCTCTATTATTATAGCCTCCTCTACTACTAGATACTTCTCCTTATTGCTTAGTGAGTTTGGTCTCACTTTGAGTTCTTGTTTCTAAGGTTCTTCCTCCATAGCTACTTGTATGGCCCTTATTGTCTCTACCCCTGCCTCTACCTCGACTACTTGAGTCATGCCTCTTTTTGAGATTCTCTTCTACCTTAAGAGCTAACTAATAGCATTGATGAACTATTTTGGGGCTTAACAAGCTTATTTCTTCTTGGATGTTCCATCTCAGACCATTTAGGTATCTAGCCACCTTTAGGCTCTCCTCTTCCACCACATATGATCTAAGGCATAATTTTTGGAATTCCTCAATGTATAAAATGACTTCTAGATCCTTTTGTCTCTAATTTTGCCTCTTTTTATGCAATCGCACTTCATAGCATCTGGTAGGTATGTTTCCCTAACCTTTGCCACCATGCCTTTCCAATTGGTTATGGAGTTCTTTCCTTCTTCATCCTTTCATCCTGCACAAACTTCCACCAAGTGAGGGAAGCCCCTCTCATCCTTGATTTTTCTACCCTAACTCTTTGAGCTTCACTATTTCTCTCACATTCAAAGTGGTTTTCCATACCCTCAATCCACTCCATAACCAGCTCGACTTCCATCTTTCCACTGAAAAGTGGTATTCCTTCTAATGACTTGCCACTCATAGCTTTTAGTGCCTTCAAGGAGGGTTATTTAACTAATACATAGTCTAGTTCAGGGATCTTGTCCTCCTTTTCCAACTCTTTACCCTTTCCATCATCTTATTTTAACTTCTCACTCATCAATTCAACCTTTTCTTCCACCTCTCCTTGCTTGTCTCTAAGAGCTGGCATTTCTTCCTGGAGTATCCTATTCTCCCATCTCTGCTCTATCAATTCTCTAGCTAACTCAACATTGCTCACCATGGCTAACTCACCCACTGATTCTAACATATACTTTATCCCAAACCTTGTTAGGCTCTAATACCTATCTGATAGGATCACACTAGGTGCTTAATAGACTTAGGTTAGGATCACTAAGACTCCTAACTACCCAAAATCCCAATAGATTTATCAGGGGTATTTCAAGGCTTCACCTTGTCCTCTAAGGACTCTCTCAAAGTCCTCCACTTCAATAATCTACACTTCAACTCTTAGGTGATCTATCATTGATTGAATGTTCTTGTCCCTTCATATCCAATACTCCTTCCAAATGCACCTTACCTCCTTAGCAGGTTGGTGATTCTTGCAGAGGTGTGAAGGTATTCAATTCCTATACTAGTTTCAATTCTTGACCCATTTGGTTAAGTTTTTTTCCATTCCTCCTTACTAATCTCTTCAAAATCTCTAATTGAGCCTTGTAGCCCTAGAGCCCCCAATTAGGCCTCCTAGTCCAGGTTTTTAGGACTTTTTGCAAAAAATCCAAAAGGACCTCCCAAAAAAACTTTGGATTCTTGTTTCATATGGGATACTCTCATATATTTTGTGGGTCTTATGGTCCCATGCCTCTGTACAATGCCCTAACTCAATAAGGAGGGTTTTACAAGGGTTTTAGTGGCTTCTAGGAGCTCATTGTACAAGGTAAGGTTTGGCTTGTTAAATGGATTTATCGAGCCCTATATTCTTCCTTATAGTACTATCTAATCTTATTCTTGGTCTCCAAAGTCTTGGAATGTGTCTCTTTAGTCACCCTTGTAAGCAAAATAACTATTTCACCTCCTTGTCCCTAGTCGAGCAATTATTGTGCTCGCCTAGGGCAAGGTCTTAAAATTGGCCATGCTTGTTGCTAGACCTCCAAAAGAGATATATAAATTATACATAGGCTCCTCTTCCATGTCCCAAATGGTCTTAATTATCACACAATGGGGTTTCATGGGGGAGCCATGTTTATACAAGGAGCTATACACAGGTCAATGAACTAGCTAAGACAGATGAAATTAACTTAAGCTACCAAAACACCTAAGAAACACACAAAATGGTACATAATGGAAATGAAACACTAAATATTGATTGAATCCTTCTTCACAAGAAAAATCTATTACATTAGATGCTACTTTTGCATGTAAACCTCAAATAATGTCCATAAAAGACTGTAATAGTGTTTAGATTCTCAAAACCAAAAATTAAAAATAATGTTAACCTTGGGATTTAGTCCTTTAGGGCTTAAATAGCCTCTATCCTTGAGGTATTAGGTGATTAGGACCCCTATTGACCAAAAACCTAGGTCGGTCCTTTTAGGACAAAAGTTGTCATGCAACTTTGCAGAATTGCAAAAGTTGTCATGACAACTTTTTAGCAACTTTTACATAGTTGCTCATCTCATTGTTCAAACCACTCAAAGACTCACAAAATACTATTAAATCTAAGGCCATTTTGGTTCATGTTAGACAAAAATCAAATATTTGGTTCACATTTCCACTCTTGTGCCCTTTTTCCAACTTCTAGGACCAAGCTAGGTCCTAAGGACACCTTAGCCTATTGACTTAACCTAACTAACACAACCCTAAGCTAACTCAGACCACTACTCTTCTATCAAAACTAGCCCGTCATGGACCTCTTTATTATCCCCTGGTTTGGCTAGGACTAGTACAAGCCAAAATTGAAGTAGGACTTTCGAGCCTAAGTCCTAGGTGCTCCTGCACTAGAGTCTCCTTGATAAATTTCATTGCATATCGGTAATCATGCGAGATGGATAATTTTGCACTAGGGACCATACTCATTTATTGCCAACTCCACTGATAGGAAAGACTATGCACCCTCAAAAGATATGTGCATAATACATTTTCACATGTGGATGCATAGATAGCTAAATGCTAAGTATTTTGAGCTCTAGGGAAAGACTTCATTCTCACAGTTTTTTATTTGGAGCATTGATTTAAACATTTTATTAGCAACTAAATTTTTATTTTATTTTATTAAAAACTATATTTCTATTTTTTATTTTTTTTAACAAAAATTACAAACATAAAATACATAAAATACATTAAAAAATTAAACATTTCATTAGTTTATATCGTTTAAAAATTCTCAACATATATCCCACTTTTTAGTGATTGAATTTAAAAACTTGAATCAGTGTTGACCATTTTAGTTATAAAAGTCTGACAAAACTTTGTACTTGTACCCGTAAAATGGGTGAAAATAGAGTATAACCCTAGAATGTAAACACATTCACCATTCCAACATTCATTGACGAACAACCAATTAGGTCCAACTTCAACCTTTTAAAAGAGTTGGGCACTATGGTTGAATATTCCATTTTTATTATTGATGATTTGGTGTGAGTTTATTAGGTTAGAAAGATAGGTATCTAGGTGGAAACAAGTATTAGATTTGGATTCGAAAACCTTCAAATTGCCTTCCCTCAAAATTTTAGGTCAAACAAGTAGGACAATAGCGCTAGGCGCCATAGTTTAGGCCTTTTCTAGTAAACTTTTTTGGGAATTATTTTTTTATGTATGCTAAGTGTTGTTATACCTTCAAACTTTGTCAAGAACCTATATTTGAACCTAAAAATGCACAAAATAGGAGAAAAATGGTGTTAGGATATATAGGGGCTTGCCTATGTCAAACCCAATGTAGGTATTAACCACTATAATAATGAGTGTTTGAAGGAGAGTTGATCCCTTGTAGGGCATAGGCTACATACGAAGGAAATGAAGTGTTGAAATGAGTATACCTTTGATTGATTATGTAGTTCTCTTTAGATAATTCCTCCAAGTTTTGAATCAATAACATGATAAATCATAACAAAAAACCATCATGAAAATATACTTGAAGATACCTTGTTGTAGTTTTATGCTCCTTGTACCACAATATGTTCTTGATGGAAGAATATTTTCTCTTGAATTGGAATGGTAGCTTATGTAACAATGTTCAAATGAATTATAAATGGTGTCTTATATAAGGTTTTCAAGGCATTTTTGTGTTTTGGGCATACTTTCAACAATCATATCCAAATTTTGAGACAAGATTCTGCAATGCTAAGGCTAACATGTTAATACCCTAAAAATTTGGCAAAAAAGCATCGGTTAGTGTACCTAATTGATAATGACCTGATAAAATAGGTCTCACTTTTTAAGGAAGTGAGTTATTAGAGCCCTAATACTAGATCTAGAATTTAAATTTGGATTAATGACATTTAAGTGTAGAATATCTAGTGTCTTGAAAGTCAAAATATGATCAAATTCAAATAAACTTGAAATGACATAGGAGAGGGTGCATTAAACCAAGGGCCCAAATGAGGGTGAAATATTAAGAGCTTACAATTTTCAACATTGCATTTATCCCCTAGTTTAGCGGGAGTATGAATTTACATTCATACTCATAATAAAGTAGAAATTAAGAGATAAAGCAAGAGCACAAGTCGACTTATAGAAAGATCACAGATACACGCCAATTGATGAGACAAGAAGGAATGAATTTATTTTCCAACAAGGTATGTTATGTTGGATAATTCATGCTAAGGAGAATTACAAAGAAAATTCTATTTTTTCTCATGTTGGAGTATATAGGTTTTCTCTAATTTAGTCTTGCTTATGCTTACATGGGCCAATTATTATTTAGGTAGTTCTTAAATTTTTCCTATTTGGGTAGTTTCCTACTCCCACCTTGCATTGATAAGCATACAATTATACATTTTATAATATATTAATTGATTATTCATTTTCTCTTGCATCTTTTTCTTCACATTCTACGGTGGTTGGTTGTCTTCTACTGTGATCCTCCTAAAGGCTTCAAGTTCACAGTGAATACATGCCTTCTCCTACATGATATCAAAGTAGGATCTAGTGATTATTCAACCCACATTAAGAATCTAAGATGCTAAGAAGATTAGGGCATCAATTTTTGCCATGATTGTTCTGTTGTAGACATTTTGCAAAATCCTACATTTTTCTACAAACAAATTGTATTTGGCTCAATCCTGCCTAATTATTGTGCAAATCCACAGCGGTTATGGCCATATTTCATTGATACGAGACTATTATTTTGAGGTTGTATATCATTGTATAATGCCTGGTTGGGCCAACAATTCACTTTGCATGGTTCAGACACCTTTATGAGCAATTTATATAGGTAGTAGTCACCTTCTCTATTTGGAAGAAATACTTCTTGTTTCTCTAAATGAATTTTTATTCCTTGGAAATGATGCCTCTTTGAATAGCAACACACTAGCACTTGCATCATATGAGGTGCAATGGTAATGTTGATAGAATTTAATGGTAACAATTTTTTTTTTCTATTTGATGGAAACAATACTGATGTTATTCACTTAGTTGGAGCAAAATTGCCCTTTTCAATATGGAGAGTTTACTACACGAGTTTCATGTTGCACACAATATGTAGTTTTTTGTTTTTGAATTCTAGAATTATGTGTTCCTGATGCAGGGGCATTCTTGGGTCCTCAGTGAATCTGCATGGTGGTGTGTTACTTGGCCGGTGTTACTCGGTTATAGCTTTAACCGATGGTCTTGGTTATTGAAGGAAGCTCGATCGCTGAAGGAACTCGGTGAAGCTTCTAGTGCTCGATGGAACTGGTGCTCGGTGATGCTTGCGTTGCTTAGTATTGCTTAGCTTGGTTGGTTGTTTCACTAGTGCTCGGTTGTTTCTCTAGTGCTTGGTAGTTCTGGTTTACCGATTGGAGTTCTTGGTGATTTGGTTGGCTGACTTGGTGCATTTATTGTTGGTAGTTTTTTTTGAATTCTCCTATGTAGATCTTGAGGCCGACATGGAGAATTTAATAATTGTAAGGCTATTTGAGAGCTAAATTGTATTGCATTTAATATTTGTTTGTAAGAGTTAATTGTGTCATCTAGCCGACTTGTGGCTAAAGAGTAGTATTTAAGGAGGGTTTGGGTAGTTGTTTAGGAGAGCAAATCTGGGGGAATCACATAAGTGAAGTTGTGGAAAAGATCTTGGATCCTACGAGATCTAGTAGATCAGATTGATTTCTGATAGTTGTAATAGCAAAGCTAGTGGTTTGCATGCTTGGAGACAAGTAGATTGCTTGGTGACTTACGAGCACAAGTTCAGATCTGCCTTAGAGTTTCCATCAGTTGCTAATTTGTCTCAGAACTAGACTAGTTGGTGTTGGATTAGATCTTGTTGATCTTGCAGAATTACTATTGTTTGTAATTGGCCCTAACCCGGAAGGCCTTACAGTCGAGCATGTTAATGGAAATATGATATTAATCATATCTTGTTGTGTTATTCCGCTATGTTCTTGATTGGCTGCAAGGTTGGACTGTCCTTAATTGGATCCACCATCCTTGACTATTTCGCATGGTATCAGAGCTGAGTTGATCTTGTTGAGCGAAGGTTAACCTAGCAAGGCTGATCTTGTGAAGTAGATCTTGTGGGCAAAGAGATCATATGATCTAAGTTGTAGATCCATGACACTGAACTTGTGGAATCTTGGCCTAGTTGTTTGTGTGAGGTGGCAGGTTACAATCTGACTTGCATACAACTTGGAGGTTGTCACAAGGTGGTCGGTGTAGGGTTTTGTTGCAGAGGGTTTTCTTATCTTTAAGGATGCCTTCGAGAAGATTGGACCCTAGAGTGATTGTGGATCTCTATGATATTGTGGAATCTAGGATTATAGAGAAGGTGAAATTTGATTTTAGATCTAAGATGGAGTTGATGAAAAATGACATGGTCGATGAGATCATGAGAGTTATTGCTGGTGTACCTCAGAATGTTGGTGCTAAAGATGGTTATGAGGAAGCTACTGAAGACTTTGAAGCTACTGGATCTAATGGTGATGACCGGAGGGATAGATCTGGTGAATACAGAACTGCTTGGTTGCATAGATCTAGAGCTTGGTTAAGTAATAGTTATCGAATGGAAGTTTCTACTTTCTCTGGTACTTTGAAACTCGAGAACTTGATTGACTAGATTGGTGAATTAGAAGATTTCTTTGAGCTGGAAGAAATTGAAGATCCTCTTCGAGTGAGGCTGGCACAAACAAAATTGAAAGAAAATGCTACTCTTTTGTGGAAAGAATTACAAAGAAATAGAGAAGATGAAGGTGAAATGAAGATCAATCGATGGAGGTTGATGTTGATGGTGACTAATTTGAAAGCTAAGTTCATACCCGCTAACTATGAGCTTGACTTGTTTAAGAAGTTGCAGAATTTGAAGTAGAAGGATCTAACTGTTGAAGATTATACCGAGGAATTCTACAAGCTTACTATTTAGTCTGGAAACAGAGAACTTGGTAAGGAAAAGGTAGCTCGGTATGTGAATGGTTTGAGATTCAATATCCAGGATGAGCTTGGTATGTTGAAGATTGATTCGGTTGAAGATGCTTATCAGTATGCTCTGAAGGCAGAAGATAAATTGAAGAGGAAACAACATGGTAATCCCCGAGGGAAGGAAAAGATTGATCACTCGATGAAGGATAAAATGACTGTAGAAGATGAATAGAAACCTGTAGAATCAAAGAAGAAGACATGTCGAGTTATCTTTAAGGGTACTTGTTATAACTGTGGTGAAGAAGGGAACCGTTCTTTTGAGTGTACACAGAAGAAGTTTGGTGACCAACAGACTGCTGTGGTGAATGAAAATGTTGAGAATGAACTTGAATCTAAGAACTTGCTAGTTCGGCGGACATTTCTTGGTACAAAGGAGGAACCTTGTCAAAGGAGTAACTTTTTCAAGACTCAGTGCAAGTCTGGAAGTAAACTTTGCAATGTTATTGTTGATAGTGGTAGTGCTGATAACCTTGTTGCTAAGGACATGCTTCAAAAACTAGGTTTGAGTAGAATGAAACATCCACATCCTTATATGATTGGCTGGTTGCAAGATGATCATGCTCTAGAAGTAAGAGAACAATGCTTTGTTGATGTTCAGATTGGCCAATATAAGGATCTTGTGTTATGTGATATTGTGGAGATGAATAGTTGTCATATATTGCTCGGTAGACCTTGGCAATATGATTGCAGAGCTGTGTATGATTGTGTGAAGAATGTGTTTACTATTGAGAAGGAGGACAAGAAGTTTTCCCTGATACCTTTGATGGATACAACACTCGGTAGGAGAAGTATGAGTATTGGTAGCCGAGTTGAGTTGGTAGACCTTGAGAGGATGGATGATCAGTTTGGAGAACAAACCTATGTGTTATCAAGGAAAGACTTGAAAAGACAGAGGAAGCTGAAGTGGAAGAGTATGCAAAGTGAAAAGTTGGAGGACTTGTATGTGAAGAGCTAGTTCGGGGTTTATGTACTGAATCCCAGAAGATGTTCTTCTTACATATGAACATCTTTTTGAACCTGGGGTGTCTAATGCAGGGGCATTCTTAGGTCCTCGGTGAATCTGCATGGTGGTGTGTTACTTGGCCGGTGTTACTCGGTTGCAGCTTTAACTGATGGTCTCGGTTATTGAAGGAAGCTCGGTCATTGAAGGAACTCGGTGAAGCTTCTGGTGCTTGATGGAACTAGTGCTCGGTGATGCATGTGTTGCTTGGTATTACTTAGCTTGGTTGGTTGTTTCACTGGTGCTCGGTTGTTTCTCTAGCGCTCGGTAGTTCTAGTTTACCGACTGGAGTTCTTGGTGATTTGGTTGGCCAACTTGGTGCATTTATTGTTGGTAGATTTTGTTGCATTCTCCTATGTAGATCTTGAGGCCGACATGGAGAATTTAATAATTGTAAGGCTATTTGAGAGCCGACTTGTATTGCATTTAATATTTGTTTGTAAGAGTTAATTATGTCATCCAACTGACTTGTGGCTGAAGAGTAGTATTTAAGGAGGGTTTGGGTAGTTGTTTAAGAGAGTAGATCTGGGGGAATCAGATAAGTGAAGTTGTGGAAAAGATCTTGGATCCTATGAGATCTAGCAAATCATATTGATTTCTGATAGTTGTAACAGCAGAGCTAGTGGTTTGCATGCTTGGAGACAAGGAGATTTCTTGGTGAATTGTGAGCACAAGTTCAGATCTACCTTAGGGTTTCCATCAGTTGCTAATTTGTCTCAGAACTGGACTAGCTGGTGTTGGATTGGATCTTGTTGATCTTACAGAATTAATATTGTTTGTAATTGGCCCTAACCCAGAAGGCCTTACAACTGGGTATGTTAATGGAAATCTAATATTAAGCATATCTTGTTGTGTTATTCTGCTGTGTTCTTGATTGGCTGCAAGGTTGGACAGTCGTTAATTGGATCCACCATCCTTGACTACGTCAGTTCCTTCTGTACCCAACACATTCTTGTAAGCTGGACACATGTTAAAACATGGAAATATATGACATTTAAGCTTCATTAGATTATTAATGAAAGGTGTGATGTGCATTTACCTTTTCTTTGTGCAACATAGTTGTTGTAAATGAATTTTTTCTTTCTTTCTAATTATTATATATGTGTTGTTTTGCATTTTTTAGTATTTGTCATAGGAGAATGTGGGTTCAATATGAAGTCCATCCAATGATATTAATCTTGATATGGTTGTGAATGTTAGGCCTTGTCATTATATTTTTCAATATCAATAGTTGCTTTTCATAGTGTTAAGCCTTGAAACTTGTGAATTGTGAATGTTGAAACACCAAAAGCTTCGATCAATTTCCTAAACTCTTTTATAATCAATTTCTTAAATTCTCTTAGAGTGAAAAAAGGAAGCCGAATAACAATAAATAGACTCTATTGTAGTGAAAGAAAAAGCTGAATAACAATAAGTAAAATTGAAAAACAATAAGTGGACTCTCCTATAGTAAAAGAGAAAGTTGAATAAATAAGTAGAACCACAAGAATTGTTAAGTGGGCTCTCCTATAGTGAAAGAGAAAGTTAAATAACAACAAGTAGAACCACAAGAATTGTTAATATTTATTTGTACCTATGCTTTTTTGTGCTCATAAAACTAGTATTTGTGTATCTTAGTATGTGTTTTGTGCAAAATAATCAAATTAATTTTATTTATATAGGAATGTGCATTAGATATTAGTGGCTAGTACTTTTGGATCATACAATTATCATTAGTTATTATATGTACAGAAAATATGTGAATGATGCCCTTTTCTAACTGCTCAACATGGCATTTGTTGAAACAATCCACGTGCCTTATCTATGCTTTCAAGATTTTGGGTACATGCCAAATTTTATGGGTGTCAGCCAACAACCGAACTAACTGTGCCAATATAGGTGCTCTCATCACAGAATATGGAAAACAATATATCACAAATACAATTATTTGTCACTCCATAATGATTCATAATATCTTGCTAGTTCAGGATGGCATTGCTATTCTAAAGCTTATATCTTTGTATAGTCAACCCCCACTCAACATGTAATCGACATTACTAAAGAATCATGTGTGTTGGTCTATAGCAAAAAATGTTAAAGCTGGCTAAGTTTGGCTAGAAAGTTATAAAGATGAGAGTAACACCTCATTTGGAAAATATTATCCTTGAGTGTTTTTCTTTAAGATTTTTGGATAGGGAAGACCTTGTGCTATAGTAATTGATTATTTGAAACTCTACTTTTATGATTAGTATCAACGCCTTATTATATTTCTTGCAATTTCAATTTACAAGGAGTGGAAAGACTTCATTCACTGGTCTATTCAAACCCAAAACTGAACTTTATGTGCCATCTAAGGTTTATAAAACTTAAATTTCAAATATTTTGAATGCCAAACCAAGACTTGTTAGGGGAAAGGGATCAATAAAAAATCAGGGTCCAATAACTGTTCACTTTTCGCTATGTTGACCCCCCCTGAACAACCCCATAATAGGTAATAATAATCACTACAAAGCTTCTCCTAGGAATAGTATATTCAAACTAAGTATCATTTTCCCTATTATGAAGTGAATTTAAATTGCCAACCTAGGGACACATACTTGAAATGGGACAACACAGTTTGTGCACTAAGTCTCTCATAGAGTCATTTTGCTTAAGCCACAGGAAGGAAAATACTTGAAAGAAACTTACACTACTGCTGCAGGAAAGTAAACACATACATAGCTACTTAATGAAAATGATGCTGACAACTATAAGTTCAACCTTAACCTATTCTTTTGACCCAAAGCATTCACAATGATTATTTCTATAGTTGTTGCAGGAACATACATAGTGTATAGTGCTACATGAAAGAACAATGAATTCTACTAGAAATGTTGTAAATGCTTAAACTATTTATCTTTGACAACAACCCCTTGCAAGTGGTTAATGAATATAAGTACCCAGGCCTTGATTTCTACAACAAACTCAAATGGGAAACATGCATAACAAAAAGGTTACAAGGAGGATGAAAACATTACACTCACTGCAAAATAGATGGATAAGTGCTGAGCTATGAGACTAGAAAACTTAGAAAACTCTTTTTGGCTTCTTGTGGTTTTGATTGTACTATATGGTTGCGAGGTACATGATAACAACACTTCAACAAATAAGTGGAGATAGATAAGGAGATTGCAAATATTTAATCACAAATAGCGTCAAGATTAAATCATCTATTCCTTATGAGACAGTCTTAGTAGAAGCTGGGGCTTTTCCTATTGAAGCGGTAACTATGTATCGATTGCTAAGCTATTTAAGAATATTAGAGAACATGGAGCTGTATCATTGACAAAAAATGGTAGTAAAACAAAAATTAGATAGAAGGAAGAACACGTGGATGAAACAAAACAACAAATGGTTGAATAAGTGGGATATTAAAATAAGTGAGTGCCCAAGCATCAACTCGAAAATAAAAAGTATATTCAAGACAAAATCAAGGAAAGTATGTGAGCTTGGCATCTTGGGAGGAAAAATGAGTACTACATAAAACATTTTAATCCACATATGATCACACTAAAAAAAACTACATAAGAATGGAAATAAAATGGAAAGCAAAAATGTTAATTCCTTGGATAAGAACTAGTTCACACCAGCTTAGATGTGAAATTGGAAGATGGACAATGCCTAAAGATGAACATGCAGATAAAAGATGTTATTGCACTCAAGAAGTGGTGGAGACAAAATTACATTACGACATGAGTGTTTAACCTACAAGGATATTTGAATCAATTACATTGATACACTAAATATAAACACCTCGGATAAGTTGTTTGAAAAAGAAGAAGAAAAATAATAAAAATTACAGATTTCTTAACCCACATACACAACAAAAGTCCTAAGTTAGACCTAAGTTATAATAAGATTTTTTTTAAAAATTAATAGGAGCCCTCTTTTTTGAACTTAGCTTGCTTTTTATTTGCTGACTATCCATAAGTCCCATAAATTATTTGACATCATAAACATTTGTAAGAACTTTTATTCATTCATTCATTGTAGGGAAAAAACCAAGTGTTTCCCCTTCGTATGATCGACGATTTTCGTGGCTGCATAGCCGCTGCCGTAGAAAGGGTTCTAGTGCGGCATTGTGGAGAGTTTTTCTTGACGAAGACGGATAACAGCAATTCTTGCTGAAAAAAGAGAAAAACATCTTATTAGGTAGATTTACGATGGCTGCTCCGCATCAGAAAAATACTCTCTATGTTGGTTAGCATTTTTGCATTTTTCCAATTCTCCCTCTTTTTCTTTCCCTTCAATATTACGGGTTCTGTTATATTTGGTTTGTTCCAGTGGCTTGAAGTGTCGATGTAATTGCAATGACAGGTGGGCTGGAGGAGAATGTGAACGAGGCGATTCTTCATGCGGCGTTTATACCATTTGGGGACATTAAGGATGTGACCACTCCACTGGATCAAGCCACTCAGAAGCACCGCTCCTTCGGCTTTGTGACATTCCTCGACAAGGACGACGCCGCCGCCGCCATGGACAATATGAACAATGCTGAGCTCTATGGCAGAGTTTTGACTGTTAACTATGCACAGCCCATTAGGATCAAGGGAGGTGAACAAGGCTGGGCTTCTCAACCTAGTAAGTCATTTTTTTCTTCTGGTTTTGGCTTTCTACGGAATTTTTGGGGTTTTTCTGTAAGGCGACCTTTTTTTTGTCTTTATAAATTGGATAGCCGGTAACACGTTCTCATTGACTACACTGAGAATTGGTCTCTTCTGCTCACTGTCAAAGATCTGAGGGTATCTATTTTGCAAAATCTGTCATCTATAATTTAGTACTTATGTAGAATCGAACATTGGCGGCGTGTCGTAAGTCAGGATTCTCTTTAGGTGAGGTTACACGATTCCTAAAGTAGGTGTAGTGTGTGGGGTGTGCTTGGAACATGTTTTGTTAATATGTTCATTGTGATGGCGCTGGCTATTGATGTAACTTACAAGTGAAAGTTGTAAATTCAAAGCATCCAATTACATGATAGTGATAAATTGTAGGTGGAAATGAAAATAATCAAACAAGAGATGCAAATTATTACACAAGATATACATGGAGAAACTCTTGTGAGAAAAAACCTCATTTTCAAAGAGATCTAAAACTTGCATTAATCCTTCAATAGAGTAATATCAATCCAAGTTTTCTTTAAATTTTTGCAATACTTCGTTACTTCTTTCAACCTGCACTTGAAGTTCCAATATAGAGCCGAAAGTAATATAAAAAATTATAAGTGGTTTTCAATACCATGGACTAAACCATCAGCCAAGTGGTCTACATGCAAAAGATATCTCATAACATGTCAGAGAATTACAAGCATCTTTCTAAAAGCGTCAAGACCTTTCACATTAGTTTAGTCACCCAACTTCAGTCGGGGACAAATACAACCTACTAGAAGACAAATAACAGTTCTCTATGTCCAAAAAAGAACACCCACCTTGTAACACATAATTCAAGATGCTTTATTATACCTTGTATACTGTCATAGTAGTTTTTTACACCACTACAAATAGCTAGATTCTCTTCCACTTTATGCCTAGTGTTTGAAGGTGCTATCATTGGCCTAATTAAGTTTACCCACTCAATGCCAACTTGTAAAGAATTTCGCATGTCTAGTGAAAATAGTATTTAATTATAAAAATGTTTCTCCTCTTGTGGGACATTGAAGTTCTTTTCCAGGAATCTTGGAGTCATAAAATAATAAATGACTAATAAATAATTGAAATAAAAATATAGTCATTGGATTGCAAGGTTAATATCACCATTCTCAACGTATTCTCAAGTTTTATAAACACATGAGTATGTTCTCAAGTTTTATAAACACGAGTATGGTGCTGCCAAAACATTTGTTCCACCATAAACTTGCCACATGTTTTTGAACTTATGGACTCTACTGTAGTGTAGTGGGGTGTGTTTAGAGTTTTGACTTTTAACTTATATAACACACTTACCACGTGTCCCATTACCATTACACCACAACTGCACTGTTACAATTCTACTGTCATTTGTGCCCCAAACCTATGTTTTTCCCTAAATTTGTATCTTAGGAACAATTATTGAGCACCTTTACAGAGTCAATCATATTTTGGAGTGGTTTAATCATGGAAATCCATATTTCTGAAGTTAAAACACAAGTTTGCATGCAAATAAGATTCTTAAGTCTGTGTTGTAACCATTATGCTTGAGTCAGGCTTGATCTACAAATTAGGTTGCAGTTTAGACTTAGATCAAGCATGAATATACAAACTTGGCTTATGCTTGACACTTAAATGATTTTGAAGCTAGGTCACAACCATGTTCTATTGAATCCCCTTTTGGGGAAGGATGGGAAAAGTAGAATTTCTTAAAGGTGACACATATAAGGATTTATTAAAGGAGAAAAGGCAATGCACATAAGTATCCCAAATTTCTAGGAACAATATCTTACTAGAAAAGGAAATGGGAAATATGTTCAGACCCAAATGCGTCTCAAACACTTTGTCACTTAATCTATGTAACTTTCAATTAAAGTAAGTGTATGTAAACAATTAGCACTTGACTTCAATCTATTGAAATTCTTTTCTTTTCGATCAGTAATAACATATTTTTTTATTAATATCAAAGATAGTAATTACAGACAAAGTCTCCATATTACTGTCCAACAGTAGCAGAACTAACCCCATACATCCACCATATCCCCCATACATAATATCATTGCAGACCAAAACCCCCCAATTTTGCCTAACAGTCTATCGGCAGTAATCCATAACAGAACAACCACCTACTGGGCTAATAACAACACAAGCCAAAACCTATATCATCCGCCCATGGCCCATTTACAGACACTATTACATATAACCATTACATTATACCAAAATTGAGAAACATTGTAATTTACTCCACAAACCCGGGTTCCAGCTCAATCTTCCCCACACGGTGACGCAGATTCTTCTTTGCAGCAGCAACTGAACTCCCTTCCGGCACGAACAGCCCACCTGCTTTGCACTTCCTATACACCGGAGTGGCACCCAAACCACTGCTCTTTCTGGCTGTCATCCTCCCTAGCCGTCTGTTCCTCTCCCTAGCTTGTTCCTCAGCTTCTTTTTCTTCCACCATAGTCTTTACCTTGTCCACTGCTCACGGGCATCCTTGATTCTTGCTTCCTTGCTCACTGTGGTGCTCCACACCACAAATGGTTGAAAATCTGCACTGGAACCATCCAAAAGTCTCCACCCCTTGCCCAGCACTCTAAAACTGATCCCAGGCTCAGCAAACGCCAACATTTGTGCAGCACCAACCATCCACTGTGGCTTCACAGCCGCCCTCATGATCCACAACGCCTCCTCTCGAGACCCCAACAGCATGGCCCAAGCAAAGAACATCGATGAAACATCTACATTCACGCGATGACGATAATCTGCATCCAAAAATTCTTCCCCAAACAGAGACTCCAGCAGAGAAATAAACTTGGCATCACCAAATCGAAAAATGCTCTTCAGTCTATGCCGTGACACATGCCCACAGAATGGCCTTTGATAGTTCAGTGTCTTCAAAGTGAAATTGGCTTCCATTCTGCAATCTCCTGCGCTCACCAACTCACAGTATCCCGTCCATACGACTGCCCTTCCTCTTAAAGGAAATACAAATATCCAGAAACTTCTAGCCCCAAATCCTCCTCCAAATCCCACAATAATAGCTATATCAAAAGTATACAGCAATGATAGTAAGAGGTTCTGTATAGAAGCATAATGTTCAAACAAGTACATTTGCTAGTGTATGTTTTAGTAAGAATTTTCTCCGTTCACTCCAATAGCATTTTGGTATGTATGCAACACTAAATGATGCAAATGAGAGCCATATTCCCCTTATATAGAGTTGGAGGGAAGAAAGAGCAATTTGATTTAAAATGTAATTCATTTCCTTTTGATTGCCTTTACAATTATAAAATAACTTATGTCCAAGTCCCTTTTTCCCCTAGGTGTCCAACTTGGGCGGGATGTAACATCACTTTATTAAAATTAAAACACTGAAGTAAATAATATAATGTTACTTTATAACTTGTGTAATAATTAAAATAATCCCCCTGATCATATTGCTGAAAGGAAAACTGAAACTAATCATGCCAAGAAGATATTGATGTTGAAGAATGATATCAGACGCTAAATCAGGGAATTATTTAAAATAGCAGTGTCCTCCACAGACCATGAAGAACAACTCAAAACACCAAAAAATGCTGCAAAGAGTGTCGCCAACAACAAGAACAACTGATCACCACACCACTGTCGAAAGCCAGAAAAACTGCTATTGAGCTCTCCAAGAAAGCTAGAGTCCCCTAACCATCGCCAACTAGCCTATAGAAACCCACGAATAGGCTAATGGGAAACAATGGCTGACTAGGTCCAAGAAGGGGACATTACATCAACTACTTGATGAAATGCTTACAAGTTAAAAAAATCCAAGTGTGTTGGAAATTTATTGGTAAGCATATTACAGTGGTATTACAGCCACAATCCTACTAGTTTTTGGGGAAGTTGAATAAATTCATGCAGCATGGTGAAAGGACAGATAGGTATTATCTGAGAAGATCTTTTAATCCTCCAGGAAACCCAAAAGGAGTTCCTATTGCGGATTTTCCGGTTGAGAGTCTGGTGGAAGAAAGAATCATGGCCGAGAGAAGGGATTCTCATGAAGAGAATAGCATGCAACAAATTTTGAATGACCTTGCTATAAGGCAGCAGTAGTTGACTCAATTGTTAACTCAAATAATGCAAATTATGAAAATGAACAGGGGTGATCAGGTCAACAATGGTAATCATGGGGAAGTAGTAAGACTGGAAATATTGAAACAACATACCCAACACTAGAGTAGCTATTGGAATAGTATCAAGACCATTAATGCCCACATTTTTGGATGAACGAGAAGTTGGTAATGACAAACACCATAATGATGGCGAACTTTTATGAATTATTTGCAGGAATTTTGTACTTTGGGGGATGAGTTTCATGATACCATGTAATTGGCTGATTTTACCAACCCAAGATGAGAAGTAGATCTATGAGAAAAAGAGGCCAAAATCAGAAATTGCAATGTAAAGTGGAAAAAGTTTACATACCCACTTTTGATGGTTCCAGAAAATGTACTGCACGTGGATGGGCGTAAAAACTTGGTACCTACTTCCAACTCAATCCTCTGATTGAAAATGAGACAATTAAGTGTGCTACATTTCATTTGGATGGAGACATTCACAAGTAGTGGTCTCATGGAATGTTAACTTTGGGACATGATCTCATTAATTCATGTGCTGATTTTACCTAGAGGTTGATTATAGAGTTGATAAAAAGGATCCGGAGTTGCAATTTAGAGAGTTGGTGGACTGAAGCAGAGTGGCTCAGTTGATAGCAATGTATTTGAGTTTTAGAGACTTCCAGTGATGATTTTTGAGGTATCGGAGAGTAGGATGCTTTTTCTTTTACTAAAGGGCTGATTGAACCATTTCAAGGATGGGAAAAGCATTTGATCCACACACATTATAAGATGCTATAAATATGTAGTTCTCTACAATCAAAAGCAAATTTTACCGAATTTAAATTCACTAAACCCTTTGACATACTGGCAACAATTCTTAATCAATTTTCTGACTATAATCACAATAAATTTCAGCATTTTGCAATGTTTATGATGTTATTGTAAAATACACAAAAAAATGAGAGATTCTGCATATACCAAAAAAATCCTGCTTTTCTGTATTGGTCTAGTATAAATAGATGGAGGTTCATTTGGTGAGGTCATTGACCATAGACAAGAAATGGGAACCAGTTAGTTCATCTTCATCTGTACTGGCTAAAGTCTTGAAACCACAGCTGTTAAAAGTGGAGAGTGAGGATTATATGGCCATGTGGCATACCTCATTTATAGCTGGGAGACATGGTCAAGTCAATCTTTCTGTTTTGTCATTACTTACAAATAAAATAAGGTCTTAAGCCAAGCCAAGGTTGGTATTCAACCAATTTTCCATTTGAAAAATCATGTTTAGTGCTTTTCTTGCTGAAGATTTTCAGCCAATTTTGGAAAATTTATTTTGGTAAAATGTTTCCATCTGTTTGCCATCAAATTTGACCTCACCTATTTGCGGTCACTGTTTGAGCTAATTTGATTATGTTTGGGACAGACCAGGTGATTTTTAATGTCACTTATTTTGATTTTGTGCATGAGACCAAAAATTCAAAGATCTTAGCCCTCAGGTGAGTATCTTCAACTTGGGGTGGGCAAGCTCACCATGTGATTGAATTGTTTTTTGCAGTTTGGGCTGATGCAGACACATGGTTTGAGAGACAACAGCAGGAAGAGGAAATGCAACGGCTACAGGTTGAACAACAGGCCATTGCTCGTAAAGCTGAGGAAGAAGAGAGGAAAAAGTTAACCCAAGAACGTGAAGGAGAAGTTGAAGATCTGGAAGAAAATAATGATCCAATGGCAAAGGCAGAATTTGAAGCTCTTGCAAACCCTGAAGCCTCAAGATAGAGCAGCAAGTTGACTTTGAACTTTAAGTTATTTACTTGTGCAAAGGCCATGTTGATCAGGTACTATGATCTGTAATTTTTTTTTTGAATTACTACATGCAGGGTGAATCTTAAGAGCTTGATAATGAGTAGGGCCTTTTCTTTGTAACCAATCCGATCGGCATATGTTGAGAGCATGCCAAGAATTGTAATATCTGTACAGAGGCACTAGCTGCTAGCATCTTGAGATTTGAAGTGTTTTCTTCCATGTTTTCCACTTCCTAATTGTGTTTTTGTTGGGTACAAAAATTATTTTACAGTTATATTTAAATTAAGGATCTGGGCCTTTTCAAAACCCATTTTTATCTGTATCAAAAACATAAAGCATTGTCATAAGTCTGATTGAATGAAAATATTTTTTATGACAAAGGTTGTTAAAGGTAGCATTTTCGCTGCCTTTAGAACCTTGATGAATTCTTTTTAAGGGCTCTGTGATGAAATGCAAGTTGAAACTACTGATCTGTTACCATCCTTGTATGTCACATCAAAGGCTCTCCAGGGTTGAGATGTAATCAGCTGCATATTTTATTTAATAATGAAACTTTTGTAGGCTATACACACACACACACACACACATATATACATATCCATATATATACACATACATATATATATTTTGATTTTGGTGCAAATCATAGGAAGTATGTCTTTGATACAAATCGTAGGAAGTTTAGGATTCATAATTTTCACAATTCTTCCTTCCTGGTTTTAAAATTATGTTATTGATAACTAGATACAATCAAGTTAATACTAGCTTTCTATGCAAACAAAGAGATAAATGCTTCTTTACTTTTTGGAGGCTTGAGATTGACTTTTGGTGTTATCCATCATTAAATATTTTATTAGAGTTCTTGCTCTTGCGATTGGAAATTCTTTTTGAACTAAAGGCTTGGAGAACCCTTTTACTATTTCAATATTTTCTGGAGAAAATAGCTTGGAGCCAGTTTTTCTTCTACAAGAAATACAGCATTTTCAAATTATGGGTTTGAACTTTGTGCACAGGTGAAATATCCTCTATTCAGAAAAAGCTACATATTCATCCTAAAAACTATTTTGAAGCTTTTTTGGACATATATTTTATAAATAGACTGAGAAAGCTACAAATTCATCCTAAAAACTATTTTGAAGCTTTTTTTCTTCAGTTATACTTCTTGTCGTTTCAACTATTGTCTTATTCTTTTTCTCACTAGACCATTTTGTTGTGGTTTATATCTCATTGTGAATTTCCTTTTGATTCCATTCATATTGTAGTGTAATTAAAACATTTATTTAAAATCAATTCTCCTCTGTTACTTTTTAATACTTTCACAAAACAACCACTATTCTTCTCTATTTAGACTTTACATTGCTGACAAATACCAAATGCTTCTGACTTTTATTTTAGAAACATTTTATTTTTTTGCTAAAATTATTAATGAAATTCATGAAATACTACTTGTTATCTTTAAGGTTTTTTATAAGCCGCACAAATTTGAATGTACCAGACTCAAGAGATTGTTATGACTGGCAGTGGCAGCAGATGACCATTTGAAACAGCCCAGAAAACTATATAAATTGATGCATTCATTCAATAAAGGAACTCATAAATAACATTCCTCAAATTTGTGAAGGACATATTTTGGGCAACCAACATAGAGGTCCATTTCCACTTAGTGAATCATGCAGAAAAGAGCATCTCTTGAGTTTGGTACATTCAAATTTGTGCGGCTTATAAAAAACCTTAAAGATAACAAGTATTATTTCATGAATGATTTTAGCAAAAAATAAAATCTTTCTAAAATAAAAGTCAGAAGCATTTGGTAATTTTCAGCAATGTAAAGTCTAAATAGAGAAGAAATGTGGTTGTTTTGTGAAAGTATTAAAAAATAACAGAGGAGAATTGATATTAAATAAATGTTTTAATTACACTACAATATGAATGGAATCAAAAGGAAATTCATAATGAGATATAAACCACAACAACATGGTCTAGTGAGAAAAAGAATAAGACAATAGTTGAAATGACAAGAGTCAAGAAGTATGACTGAAGAAAAAAAGCTTCATAATAGTTTTTAGGATGAATTTGTAGCTTTCTCAGTCTATTTATAAAATATATGTCCAAAAAATGACATTTTGGATGTAAAAAAAACTAATTCCAAGTCAGTTTAAGATTTTTTGCATTCATTATATATGTGCATGTACAAAAGAAGAAAAGAAAGAAACCAAATTTTAAAAGAGATGCATTTTTACAAGGTATAGTAATTGAAGGCTTATAAGCTATACAACCTGATCAGTAGAGAAACTATAATAAATATATGTTATATTTTACGAAGGTGAAATATGGTAATGGGAAGGAAATAATGAACAACAAAAAAACACAAGACATTGAGGTGGAGGTGGAAACTATTGGCACTATTTTTGGAGTTCCTTTTCTAGCTTTTGGCTTCATTGTTAGAGCACATTGAAATTATCTAAGAGATATGAAATTATGGCTATGTTTGCACTTGAAAATGCATTCTGTAAGGGATAAATATTTATCTTATGCCACATCCTATGTATCCTTGTGTATGCCTAAATCTCGTTCTAAATTATCTATCCTGGTATGTTTTAATTATTTTTCATTCTTCATGTTCATGGTAGAATCTTTACTAGATCCATTATTCTTTGTTTGGCCCTTTCAAAATAGTTTTGAAAGGTGCTTTGAAGATTGTCTTGTTGTTTCCAATTATTTATGTGTCCAGATTAATTGCACAGATAATTCACGTGTCCAGAATATGTGGAACAATTATAATATGTGTCTTCACTATGTGGCAAGCATGGTGAGATTGTTTATGTACCATAATTGTTAGGTCTAAAGTGGAAAACACATGAGTGTTTTTTATTAGTTCAAGGAAATAATCAATAAATATCTAAAATGGATATATATGCACATGTGAATCATGTAAATGAGAGGAGGTTGTGTGAAATATCCCAAGCATACAAAAGAACTAAAGAGACAAGATATGCAATTATAGACCAGCAATCTGAGACTCCAATTAATGTTCAAACAAGTACATTTGCTATTGCAATTGCGACAAGCTCAAGAAATCTTGCACCTTGGCCTTCTAATGATTAATCCGCGTTTGAAGTCACAGAGATATGATATCAGTATGTCTGATGTGCTGATGGCAGTATGCTCAATATGCAGATGTCTGTATGCTCGAGATGCAGATGTCTGTAATATGTATGTTGGTATGCTGGTGTCAGTCTGTCTGATGTGGTGGTGTATGTCTCTATTGATGCTGAAGTGGCGGATGAATAATGCAGATGTATGTATGACTGCTCCCCACAATGTATATATTGCTGCTGTCCCAAACATATGTGCCATGGGTATGATATCATACTGCGGATGTATGTGCCGTGGGTATTTTATGCTGGCAGTAGCCTCCACAGAGATGTATGATGTCGCTGTTACTATGCAAGGTGATATCACTGATGTTGTCAATGCTGCCGCTCGATGTATCGTTGTTATGCTTATTCTCTGCTATTGCAAATGTATATGCTGCTTCTCCTGCTGTGGCCGATATGTATCACTATATTGTTGTCGCCGATATATCTATTGATGTCGCCGATATATGTATTGATGTCTTCTACTGTAGCTGATGTGTGTCGTTGAAGCGCAATAAAATGATAAGATTGATCATGTATCGCAGATGTAAGAATACTGAAAATTATATGATCACTGAACCCCAGATCACAAGGTATGAAGGAACAGATTGTTGGTAATGATTCTGATCTATCAATCTAATTTCGTTTCGAAGAGACTTCACCATATTGGGATTGATAGCAGACTAGGGAGGATATTTCACCTCTGAAATTGCAATCTCCCAATGAATTCCAATGAGGAATTGTCAAGACAAATAAATGCAAAAGCTGATCGATGATAATGATGCTCCAAAAATGCTGATTAAATATGATGTTAAAACATCTCACAAATAAGCAAGCGAGCTCATATGATTGGTGCCCAAATTCGAATTAGCAAATAGGTCCATGCCAAGGCACCACAAGCACGCTACCAAACGGTCCCCCCTAACATTTACTTAATAGCTCTCGGGGGACCGGAAGAGCTACAAGGCAAAAAGACAATTAGGTTCGGCTTAAAGAAGAGGGGACATAACAATCTCCCCTTCCTGGAATTGCTTGCCCACAAGCAATTTTAGATTAGGATGCTCTAGAATCTTCTCACTCTCCCATGTGGCATCCTCAACCTACAAGTCCTTCCACCTAACAAGATACTCTTTGATCCTATGGGACTTGAGCCTCCTCTCTTTGAAATCTATGACCTGAACTGGCTCCAATGCAAGCTTGCCTTCATCATCAAGTGGCGGAAGCTCCTCCGAAACTGTAACTCATTGCCCAAGAGCCTTCTTGAGGCAAAAGACATGAAACACATTATGTATCCTTCTATTCTATGGAAGCTCCAACTCATACGCCACCTCTCCAATCCGCCCAATCACCTTATAGGGACTATAGAAGTGAGGCTTAAGCTTCTCCGTGCCACTCCTCTTCAAAGCTGTAATAAGGTCATAAAAGTAATAAATATGCCCTTCTAACGTGACCTTGGAAAATAAATATGTAATAAGGTCATAAAAGTAATTAATTTAATTATTTAATACTATCCCTCAAAAGTAAATCATAAGGGTGATATTATTTAATTAGCTTAATTAGATGATTTTAATGTTAAGTGAAAATTTAATAAAGTCACTTTATTATTATCTCCCTAAGTTCAAACTAAAAGAGGGGGAATAAAAAGACATGAAAAGGAAGATCAAGAGGCAAGCAGTAAGAAAGCCAAGAGACACTGCAAAATGGTCTTGAAAAGAACAGAGAGGTTGATTCAGATTATGCTTTATTATGCTGGGTTTAATTTTATTCTCTTTCTGGGAAGCTTGAGAGCTTTGGCTTTCATTAACAGGAAATCTGAGGACAAAACCCCTTGGAGTTTTCTCAGTGCTTTGGAGGGAAACCTGAATCCATCTTTGGTGTGGAAACATCCAGAATTTGCCGTTGCAATTCACCACTTAGTTTAGTTCTGTGAAGGTGTTAAATTTGTGAAATGTCATCTTGAGACAAATTTGCAAAGTAAGAGGATGTTTAATATTTCAGAGTGATTTAATAATGATTGAACTTGACTTAATTATTTATGAGTTTATTTGGAATCATAAATCTGGGTGACTAATTTGAAGGGGATAATTGAAAAGGAAGTTGTGTGCAACTGATTCATTGCATACATTATTATTTTTCTAGCCACATATTGAACTTGCAAATCACGGGTTTCGATATTGTCTTTGTGGGAGCATTATACTACATTAGAGTTGATGCTAAGAAGGCAAGTATTATTAGTTGTTGTGTGTGGTCTTTCCTGTGAAAAGAGTTGGATGCTTCATCTTATAATGGCATGTTATCATTATGAGGAGGATTGGAAAGGTTTATTCAAAACTATGGAAATCATGGGCATAAATAAAGGTGTGAGCCATATTTATCGTAAACAGCTCTGAGTTGGAACTGTTCTTCTATGCATGGGATTCCTTATTCTAATGGCAGCTCCTGCAGCACAGATTTTTGGGCCAATTTTCCATTCACAACCTTACCATGGGGATTATGCTCTTATTAAAGCTTTTCACCATCGGATGGAGAATCTTTGATTCCTGCGCATTTCAAAAACTACATATTACTCTGTAACTCGGGTGAGTACCATTCTGAGATTATTATCGCAGTAGTGGAGTTTAATAGCCGAGGGCCATTTCCTTCCTTCCCCTTGTGTGAGGACTTGAAGATAAACAAAAGTTGTTGGAGCCAAGTTTACCGTGTAGTTTTGACTAAGCAGCAAGTGAAACTTCTGTGTGTGGTTATTGGGCTGCGTGGACTCTTGTTTTCCCTAAGATGGCTCTTATGGACATTCTGTCAAGTGGCTATGTGGGATGGATGATAGGAGTACTTCATGGATCTGTTCTAGGATTTTATAGAGGTTCAAAATATTATAGTTTATTGAAGGAGCTCTATTCCATTGCTGGTCTACATATAGATAGGAGACTTAAGAACACAGTATTGGCTGACTATTTTACTGGAGCATGTGGATTGTGTCCAACATATGCATAAAAAAACCACGGTAAACTTCTCTCCAGTCCGGCACATTCTGGGCGACTGAAATTCCTTGTGGCCGACCAAATTCCTATATTGCTGTAGCTAAAGCATCAGGTGTGAACTCAGTTCAATTTCTCTGTAATATTGCAGTAGAAGTTTAAATAGAAAAAAATTACTGTTCTGGTCTGTTATGCTTTCTTCATATGATTTGGTGAGTCTTCTCAAATACAGGATTGAATCATTTAAATTTCCTCAAACATTTCTCTGCAACAATTAGTAACAATACAGTCAGGGTCTATTGTTTCTAATTAAGTGCCAAAAAGGCAAAAAATGGAAATAGATTTGGGGTGGCTTATTACAAAAGAAAAGTGCTTTTAGGGCTCTAAACAAAGATAAACCAAATTTCCTGCCTTGAAACTATGCTCAATCCAGTGTTGATCCACATACATATTCTGCTGATTTTGTGCATGCTGTAGATTATCCTTGAGGAATCTCTTGGAAACAAGGAGAGCAGACCCTATCCTTTTTTTACATCTCAAACTTATATATTTTTCAAGGAGCGGGATTTAGACTCTTAGCTGGAAGTGTGAGCAGGATTTAGACTCTTAGCTAGAAGTGTGGGCAAATGGAGATGTAATGCTAGCGGGTTTGAAAGTTTTAGGTGGAAATGTTCTTGTAGGCCAGCAGGTTTTAGACATTTAGGTGGAAATGCATGAAGGCCTTGGGCGGAAATCCACATTTTAGGTGGAAGTGAACAAGTGCTGGGTGGGTTTTAGCAGTTTAGGTGGAAATTGGCAGGAGTGCTGGGCACAAATCTCAATTTTAGGTGGAAATGTGAAGGCTAGGTGAGCGCAAATGAGGTGTTAATGTAATGTCCCCAATTTCATAAGCGTCTTGATTAAATTAATTAATTAAATGGTTCCAAAATTAAAATAATATTATAAAGGACCTTTAATTAATTATTAAATAAAAGGGGGCCAATTAATAAAATAATAAAGTAATAAAATAATGTCGTCCTGTTGTAAATCTCTAGACGCCTCTTGGAGGCCTTTATAAGGAGATGGTTGGGCATTGTAAATCATCATGGATTGTATTTGACTCTTATTTGTATTTCTGGAAGTTGAAGGATGAGGAAGTTTTGCGCAGTTTCGGAGGTGGAAGATCCTCCCTATTTTGCTTGTCGCAGTTTCGGTGGTTCACAACCACCCTAGTCTGCCGTTGGAAATTTCATTCGGGCATTTCACTTGTGTGCCAAATTTGTTGATCGTCGTCATTCGACGACTAATCGATATTTGCTCGGATCTTATCTGAGGCCTCTGTAATTTGAATGTCTTTGGCGACCATCTGTTGATGTCAATTTTGTACCACTACATAATATACAACAATTGAATACTTGATATAGAATACCAAACACTCAACCCTCTCTTGAAAAGTAAATACTCATGAAGAACATGAGAAAACTCCAAGGTTCTTTACACTTGTGGATACTAACTCAGTTATATTAATGTGATTTGTTGGTTAATCACATAGACGGGCTTACGTTGTTCATTCAAAGATAATTTGGTGGTACTTCGCTTGCTTGACTTGTTCTTCTCTCCTTGATCACTTTCCTTTTCAACTACTCCTACCACTATCTGCTTACTGCTCTACTACTACTCCTGTGAATGAAGAAATTAGCAAATGGACGGGGATCCAACCAAATGAAAGCTTGCCAGTGGTGCTACCTCCATAGATGCAATGATTCAAAGGGATACTCTTAGAATTTTCACACTAACACCTATCTTCCAACCCAACTTGAAGTACAAGCGAAAAGATGAAATGCAAGTGGAACTTGGGAGTGATTGGACTAGATTACCACACAAGGCTTCCTAACAAGCCGCTAGGATGCTAGTGGCTTACTATATAGATCTTTATCAAACATTCACTAACATCATCATACAACTAGCCATCTACTTCTACTCTAACAACATGAAATGAAATCCTACTTTAATTTGAGAGATGAGAAGAACCATGCAATACACCAAAATGATCATGTATATCCACCATGCAAACCACAACAATGAATAGAGAACAATTTTGATAGTATTTTGGCAACAATTCTCCAACATAACTCTCTTTACAAATGAGAACAAATGGCCTTATATAGAGGCTCAAAATTACAATGAGTGGCCAAGATTAAGGGGCAAAATCAAGGGCCAAGATTAAACCTTACAAACTCTAATTAGGGTTACCATCTTTCAACCAATTACATGAGGGCACCAACCTTGTGGGCCAATGAGAAAATTACAATAATCTGCCATCCAATGAGAACATAGGACACTTGGTATGATTTGATTGCATGCACATGAAATTGCCACCTCATCAACCTTATCTTATAAATTTATTCAATCTTTGAGATGAGGTGAAGCCTTGGATGCTTGAGCTCGTCCTTAGAAACTTTCTCATCACCACTTGAACTTGCTTGTACCTGATGTCCTGACCTTGAAAGGGTGAGGTCTCTATGCACTTGGGGTAATCTTGCCTTGGCCTCGGTGGCTTACTTGGATGTGAACCTTCTTGCAATTTGAGAGCCTTGCTCTTGGCCACCGCCTTGAAATCGAACTTGACCTCTTTCAAGCTTTCATCTCGCTTTCCTCCTTCATTATCCTTGCCTTCCTTAACCTTCTTTCCTAAATTTGGTTTGCGTGCACCCCCCTCTGCTTCAATACTCTTGGGTTCTGAGGGCACTTGCCCTGGCCATACCTCCTGCAAGGTCCACAATCCACCCACTACTTGATTTGAAATAATCATTAAGTTCATCAATTGCCTCCTAGCTAGTTAGTGAGCTAGTTCCTTCACCGCCTAATTAAGCTATGTGGAGTTCATCTTACATTCGAAATTATGTGAATTGTTCATTAAGTCCATTTCTAATAGATAATTACAACTTAGTTTGTGTGTTGATCAATCTTATCATCCAAGTTATGATTGCTTTGTTTGTATCAATTTGTAGTCCATTCTTATCTTTCCTCATAATGTGATTGAATCTAATTACTAGTTGTCTTTGTTTGATTTGCAATGACAGAAAATAACTAGCTAAGGAAAGAAAACACATAACTCCACTCCACGGAGCTCACCACTGAGGGCAGACTCCTAAACATGGAGGGCCAACCACATAAAAAAAGTCCAAGTCCAAGTTCTTATTACATTGGTGTAATGTTCCAACACTTACCTTTTGACCTTTAGAACTTGCCTACTTAGCTTGTTACAACTTATCAACAAAATGCATGACCCTCTTGGTTGCTAGAACCTTCTCAAATCTAACCAAGCTAGCTTGCACGAATAGCCAAACCTTGCCTAGCCTCAAATATCTTCAAATCTCTTCCAATCTGCAATGAAACCTGCTTCCTCGCTTGTACTTGAAATGAAAATATGGAATGGAGGGGTGGGGGTGAAGTGGATGTGAGTGAAAGATGGAGATGGAGGATGGAGCTATGAAAATGTGGTGGCACCCTGTCTCCTTATCCTTCTTGGCCAAGGGGGAGGAGCTCTCCATCAATTTGTCTTTCAACTGTATCATGTTCACTGTGCCAATGCTGGTGTCACCCATTTGCTTTAATTTTGCAGAAGGTGGTCTTGGGCATCATGTCTTCCTTGTCTTTCTTAGTATACATTCGCCTTAGGTTCTTGCTTGTACTAGCATTTGCCATCCTAACCCTTATTTTTGCCCCTTCTTTCTACAAAATGAGATGGAACTACACTTATCTCTGCCCCTCCAATCCTAGGGATGGAACTACCACTTATTTCTGTCTCTTCAATTCCTATCACAGTACACTTATATCTGCCTCTTCATACCTAGGGATGGAACTACCACTTATTTTTGCCTCTTCGAATACTTATGAGATGGACTACACTTATCTCTCCACTTTGTTTCTAGGGGTGGAACTACCACTTATATCTCCTTTCTTCAAATCTTATGGATGAAAACTACACTTATATCTCCCATCTTCAAGCCCTAGATGAAATGATGAAGTGGTGGATAAAAAATGCAAGCAAGAAATAGAGAAAAAATCAAGCAAGAACAAGGGAAGAAATCTTCCTTACTAACCAGCCTTGACTAACAAACTTGAAGCTCCTCTTCTACACCAAACAAGCTCTATCCAAAGAAGAAGAAGGCACCTTGAAATCTGTAGTCCTCCACCAAAAATTCGCAACTCTTCCCTCTCCAAAAATTGCAAGTTTGCTCCAAATAGCAGTCTTTTTCAAATTCGCAGGCCTTCAACAATTTTCGCTCCTCTTTGATCAAAATTTGCTGCCCTGCTACTCTGATTTTCGCTAGTCCTTCTCAATAATTTTTGCTGGCTTCTCCTAAATTCGCGGGCCCTGCCCCTGAGATTTTGCAGGCCTCTTCTAGGACAAATTTGCTGGCTCCTCTAATTTTCGCAACCTTCTACCTTATGATTTTGCAGCCCTGCTGTTTGAAAAAATTTAGCAGCCCTGCGGCTTGATAAATTTAGCAGCCTTCACCTTCTAATTTCGCTACCTCCCTCTTTCGACAATTTCACAACTCCAGCCAAGAAGTTCTGCAACTACTACCCCTCTAATTCGCAGGTCATGGCTCCAAAATAGCAGGCATGTGGCTAAAATTCGCAGCTCCAAGAATGTAGCCTCCAACGCAAATTCGCAGGCCTGCCTTGATGTATTGCAGCCTGCCCTACAATTTTCGCAATTGCAGCTCCTGAATTTTGCTCCTCCTCTTGGACAATTTCGTTGCCAAGACAAATGGGAAATGATGAGTGAAATGAAGTGGGGGAAGCTCCCCCAATATACTCGATTTTTTCCTCCAATGATAGGGCCGACTTGGCCTTGGAGGGAAAGAAAATAAATTAAAATTGCCATTTCAAACATGAATTAAATGAAATTGAAATCACATGGCCCAAAGAGATATGAAAATTAAATTCAAAATTGCCCAATAATGCATAAAAAAAATGCAAGGGGGCTGGAATAGAGTTGGGGCTGTGTTGGAGAATGAAAAAAAAATTAATTAGGCCCATGAATAGCAAATTTCGAAAATAAGATGGGGCTGCTAGTAATTTTGGGATTTCCCCAAGAAAATTAATTTTATTGCATTTAATCACAACAATCTCACCAAAAATAAAAAATTTGCAAGCCAATCATAATTCAAACAATTTAAATTTTCATTTACTCCTTTTTCATTTAGAATTTTCGAAAATCTTTCCTTTGGCAATTTAAATTTTTTGTTATTTTGCAATCCAAAAATCATTTAGCAATTTAATTTCCATTTGGCAATTAATTTCCATTTGGCAATTAATTTCAAATTTGGCAATTTAAAATCATTTACAATTTAGCCTCAAAAGCAATTTTAATTTCATTAAAAAAAATCATTTTCACCACCAAAATTTACAAGATTTTCCCAAAATATCCAAATCCACAATTATATTTTGAAAATGTTTGATTCATACAATTATATCAATTTTCAAAATTAATCTAAGTCCAAAATTTGCAATTTGTCCTGTTAGATATTAATCGAAAAAAATGTTCTTATTGAATTTCATTTGGCCTAAAGACAAAATCGACCGTTTAGGAAAACCAAGTTCCGTGCAAGGTGAAAACAAGCTATACCCTCCCAGGCACTTCAAAAACATCCAAGGTTTAAAATTTTCATTTCAAAACCTCTGGATCACTCAAAATTTTGCTAAGGCACCCAAATACCCAGATCTAAGAAAATTGTCAAGGCTTGCTAAAAAATTGGGGGTCCCCAAATTCTTTGGGGTGATGGTGTGAAAACCTCACAACACCATCTATCTGGCAAATCTGAAGTGCTATCATTATTTTATTATCATTCATTGCTATGCGTTGGTATGCTTGTTTGCGAGTTTGATATCTCCATTATAATAAATACAGTTTCCTTCAAACGGTAAATATCCTGAAGGGAAATATTATTGCCGTACGCTACTGTACAGACACAACAGATCATTGACCGTGTAGGTGAAGTCTCGGTACCGTACTTCCTTGTGTTGAGAGGACCATACGACCAAACTACCATATGACAAACACTTACCGTGCACAAAGGGAGAAAGGAGTAGACTGTACGGTGTAGAAAGACTGACCACTGTACGAAATCATTGAGAGGCAAGTTCTTTCCATATAGTACTGGGGAGACAAGTTGACCGTACGTTGTCTGCAGAGGGAATTTCGTGTTTGGAGGAGTTGAAGCTTGCTGTGTTGTACGAATAGGCAACTGCCATACATCGAGGAGTGGTAGTTCCGTGTGAGAGGAGGCACCGTACGAGGGTTCCCTTAGGAAGTTTGCCTTTGGGGGCATGCACCAGCTTGTCAATATGCCTGGAGGAATGTAGGGACATTACGGTGGTATCAAAGCTGGTGATCTTGCCATCCGGTTGGGATGATTGAGAGATTTTCGGATCTAAATCACACTATGACGCCCAATAGTGATGGTCAGTGGTGATTGAAGGCACTACAAAAGATTGGCAAAGAGTTTAGCGAGGGTGTTGATCTTCCATTAGATTTATTGGAAGTATGTTTGTGTAAGGTGGACCAATTACCTTCAAGATTTATACAAAGGATCTTTTCTCCGATTAAGGATGCCTTAAGTCAACCCAAGCTATTGAGACACCATGACAAGGAAATGAAATTGGCAGCTGCATTATGTCTCAGTGAGATTTTTAGAATTTCGGCTCCTAGAGCACCGTATGATGACACCATGATAAAGATATTGCATTTGATCGTTGACAACTTTCAAAGCTTTGATGACTTTAGTGGTGATCCTTTTGACATGAGATCTACAATATTGGAGAATTGTGCAAATGTCAAAGTAACCTCCTCTTAGATCTAGAGTTGCAAGACTTGATCCATGCTATGTTTCATAACTTGTTGGTCACAATCAAGGAGTGTCATGATACTAAGGTTTCGGTTGCTATGGAGAGCCTTATGATTTCGTGCATTGAAGAGATGGATGAAATATCTAAACCTATTATATCTATGTTGTGGATTGTTTGTAATCTAGAATGTGTCCCTTCTATGGCAGCGTGTAGATTGGTCAATAATGTATTCGAGCATTGTAAAGAAAAACTAATACCTCATTTGCACATGTGGGAGAAAGTAGATGACAACGATAAGGGTGATGCATTACATCAGGAGGATCTGCTAAATCTTGCTACTACACCTACATGTGGAGAACACCTACAAAATGAAGTTGCTTGCATGGATCTTACCAAGACAACATGGACAAATCAAGGTGAGATAAGCTTTGCCACTACTCCATTTCATGAGCCAGTCCTTCAGTTCATTGAGTATGGAGCCCTTATGTGCAACAAGCTGTGTCCGTCACAGAGGCTTTGCCCACCGCCAAGGCTTTGTTTGCCGTCGAGATTCTATCTGTAACTGCCGAGGCTTTGTCTGTTGCCCAGATTCTGTCCATCGAGGCTCTACCCATCGAGGTTCTACCCATCGAGGCTTTGTTTGCCAAGGCACTACCCATTGCCAAGGCTCTGTCTGCCATCGAGGTTATGTCTGTCGAGGATTTGCTCGCCACTGAGGCTTTGTCCGCCGCTGAGGTTTTGTCCACCACTAAGGCTTTGTCCGCCGCTGAGGTTCTGTTTGTCGCTAAGGTTTTGTTCATTGAGGCTTTGCCCGTCAAGGTTTTGTCCACCGAGGCTTTGTTTGCTGAGGCTCCCATTAAGACATCCCCTTAAGTGCCACAATGTGTCCTAAGGGGTCCTAATGGGTCCTAAGGTATCCTACGACCCATTAGGACCCATTATAACCTCTTAGGATATGTTAAGACCACTTAGGACCCATTATGTATCATAAGTATCGTAAGGGGTCCTAATGGGTCCTTAGGATACATTACAACCACTCATGACCCATTATGACCCACTAGGACCCATTAAGACCCTTTATGACCCCTTAGGATACATTATGACCCAATGGCTAGGTTGAGGCAACAAATAAGATTCTGGTGTCTGTCATTTACAAGTCTTGTAGGGTGGAGCATGAGGACTGGGAAGAGAATTTGCCTTCCATGTTGTGGGCTTACAAAACAACGTATAAGGTGACCACTGGGCAAACACCCTTTCAATTGATGTACGAATAGGAAGCAGTTGTCCCTGTCGAGTTCATGGTACCAAGTTTAAGGATAGCAGTGGAGAATAGACTTGGGGATATGGAAAGCCTTCGGGAAAGATTGTACAATCTGAAGAAGCTGGATGAGTGTCGCATGATGGCGTAGTGGGCTATAGAGGTTGCACAATTGCGACGGAAGACCTAACATGACAAGCATCTCAAGCGAGTCTGCTTCACCTCGGGACAACTGGTATTAAATACAATGGAAAGAATGAGATCAAGCCTGACAAGTTTAGAAGTAAAGTGGCTGAGGCCATACCGAGTCCGACAAGTCGGTGACAATGGGGCAATCAAATTATGGACGCTTGACGGCAAGGAAGTCCCTGATTTAGTAAATGGGTCCAAATTAAAGCCATACCACAAAAGGTGATGGGGCGACAACCTAGTTCATGTTGGCAGGCCCAACCAGACAGTAAATTTAAAAAAAAAGAAAAAAAAAGAGGGAACACTGTATGACCGTATGGAAAAAAAGAAAAAAAGCCAAGAGTCGTACGGTGCTTGGTTGTACGACATTTAAAAGGCCGCACAGTCAAGGTCGTACGACATATAAGTTGCCAACTTAAAAAAGGCTGTACCATACTAAGTGCAGGTCATATGGTTTTGGAGAAGAGGCAAGTTTGTACGGCGTTAAAAGAGAAGTTCGTACAGTGTTGAGGGAGATTAAAACAAAAACTGTACGACAAGTTTGAAACGCCACATACTAAGCATAGGAGCTGAAGGAGTTCGTACGTTCATATGGAAGCACGCAAGCAAGGAAAAATTAGAAATGAAAGAGTTTAAAGCCGTATGACATTCGTACTGTGATCACTGGGAGAGAAGGAAAATGGAAAAATAAGTGGAAGCATAAGAAGCCGTACAACCTAAGGAGGAAGCAACACAGAGAACAAAGATTGCTGAAAGCCTTGACCATTTTTTTCACACAAAAGACAACAAGAAAACCGTTATGAATTCAGCAGGGAAACGCACTTGGAGGACAAAGTTAGCAGATGATTCTAGTAGCAGTGGTATGAATATGAATTAGAATGCGTAGATCTTACCCTTAGGCGTGCGGGTTGCAGGTCACACTGACACAGGTAGGAGGAAAATCAGATCGAAAGTGCAAGGGTAATTGGCTTCTGCAACTTCTTCCAAGGATCATATAACGCCTCAAACCATAACCTTTGAAGGTGTGAATGTATTAGACTGCCAGAAGTGGTGGCAGGAGATGCGGGAGAGCGATCCGGTAAAAGAAAGTTTGAGAAGGGCTTAGGTAGAGTGGGTTATTCAAATGCCCATTTTCTGTATTAAGGAATTAGAAGGCACACTGTGCGCAATGGTCGAGACATATGACAGGCTCTCCAAAATTAGCACAATCTCCTATATGAACTATAATGTGTAGATTTCCTTCACAACTGTGGAATTTAGATGAGCGTTTGGCTTACTGGACAAGGGGCAAAAGATCGATCTAAAGGGCAAGAAACTAACCATAGAGGTGAAGGATTTCTATATATGGCTGATATGTAGGGATAACCTCTCCGAGGCAGAAAAAGACTATCAGAAAGTCTTCACAAGGTCGAGGAGTGAAGAAGTCTTTTGTTAGGGAAGGGCACTTGCAAAGCCTCATGGACGTGGTTAAGAGCAAGCTCACAAGTTCAGGCTATGTTTCAGATATTTCTTTTCCACAAATATCCCTTATGAACAACTTGATGGGGGGGAAAGGGTATGACTGGGCTGAATTATTGTTAGAACACATACATGAGTTTATGACTCTACAACACAAAACCTTCTACATGCCACATTACGCCATTGGCTTACTCTTGGACACTTTACTTAGGCAGATTCCTCAGGACATTTTGTTGAGGGAGGTTAAACCAAGACCCTTGGCACTAGGCAAGCCTCCTATTATGTGGTGGCGCCACCTGGAGGACAAAAGGCTCATAGGTTCAGGCTGTGCTTTAGATATTTCTTTTCCACAAATATCCCTTATGAACAACTTGATGGGGGGCAAAGGGTATGACTGGGCCGAATTATTGTTAGAACATGTGCATGAGTTTATGACTCTACAACATAAAACCTTCTACATGCCACATTACGCCATTCGCTTACTCTTGGATGCTTTACTCAAGCAGATTCCTCAGGACATTCTGTTGAGGGAGGTTAAACCAAGAGGACAAAAGGCGTTTGTAGGACAAAAGCGAGCTAGACAGGAGGATTTAGGCTCAGATCATGGAGACATAGATAGTGGACGTCAGGTCACCTCCAACAACAAGAATACCACAAAGGAGTGGGATAGCACCTAGGTGGATGGAGAGGACAAGGTTGAGGTAGTGTCTGAGCCGCCAATATTATTTGCACGACCTATCCTGTCTACTACAACACAATTGATCCCCACTACCAACGCCACTCCCATTCCTACCTTTGGCCAAATGAGAGCACCCATTAATATGACTTCGTCTGTAGTGGCGACTGAGTGGACTGCTTCACCACCTAAAGATGCCCTAGAGGAGATTGACGTTATGGAGATTCTTGAGATAGAGGGCAGGCATGAGCCACAAGTCCGATTAGAGGTAGTAGGATCGGATGCTATGGTAACCGTCGATGTTGCACTGTTAGTTGAGCCAATGAGGGATAGTTCGGTGGGTGTGGTTGAACCGAGATGAGAGAGTTCCAGGCCGAGACATCCATTGGAGGGACACACAAACTACTTGTAGCGGTTCTAGATCACACTAGTTCCACGAGGGCCTTCTATCCAGTCACTCATGAGAGAGATACCTTCAGAGGTTATGGAGTCAGATACGGTGGCCGAAGGGTATTCTACAGGAGCGATGGAGGAGAGTACCCATGCTATGGGAGAGATACAGGTGCAGCCAGCCATAGAGCCACAAAAGGATCTTCTTGGCGAGGATATTGAGGCTTATTTGGCAGACATGGTAGTTAGAGGTCGTTGGGTAGTGGTCTCCGCGCAAGTGAAGGCCGTAGAGGTTGCTATCACAGAACTGGAGTATGTACTGGCCTTTATGCGACCCGAGTGTCCCTTTGCCTTTTAGACTTGTTTTGAGGCAAGAGGATGGCCCGGGATAGAGACTCCTGAAATGATTCAGGGGTGGATTGTTGGAGAGACAGTGGTTGAGAGCCGAGTTGAGAGCCTCACCCATGAGATAGAAGAGGTGTATAAGGACACCTACTATGCTCGTTGGCAGAGCAAGGCAAACAGGGTAGCAACAGAGCAATCTCGGGAGGAAATGGCTACCCAGCTAGCCACCCAGTGGTTAGATTGGGCGAAAGAGCGAGTAACATTCATAACCCAATTGGAGGCAACTACAAAGGATAAGTGCATGCTGGAGACACAGTTGGCCGAGGCTACAACGGAGTGAGGGAAAAGAGGTCGAGCTCAGGGATATTGCAGTTATGTTGAAAGAGTCAGTGGAGGCCCAGATGCAAGAAGAGGCGGATTTGAATGTGCAGACTCAACATGTGTACCAGTTGCGGGCAAAGTTGAATCCTTTAGCAGCTCAACCAACTCTAGGGATGCTTCCTTCATCTTTATCTTAGATGTCTTTTCTTATGTGTATAGTGCAAAACATTGTCTCCATTTTGTTGTTGTCGTCAGGAGACGACATTCTTTTTTTGGGGGGGATGATGTTGTCGGATAAATTATGTTTCGGGGATAATTAATTGTGTTACGAAGTCAGTTACCGAAGGCGTTATGTCGCAACCGTAATGTCACAATCCTTCAAACATTATATGTATGCTTGTCATGAATAGGAAAAGCAGTCAATTAAAATAGATCTGATGTGCAGTCTTATGTTCGGAGATATAAATGTTAATGGAATAACATTTTGGTTTCCTGAAGCATTGTGTTTAAATTCACTTCTGTGTTATGCTTTTACATTTCCTCTGTAGCATATATTAAACTAGTTTACTTGTGACGGTAAACAAAGGATAGAGAGGAAGAAGGTGAAATGAAGATCACTCGGTGGAGGCTGATGGTTGTAAAATTGAAGGCTAAATTCATACATGAGGACTATGAATTGGAGTTATTCAAGAGGCTGCAGAACCTGAAGCAGAAGGATCTGATTGTGAAGGATTACACTGAAGAACTTTACAAAGTAACCATTAGGTCTGGTCACAAAGGACTTTCCAACGAGAAGGTGGCTAGGTATGTGAATGGTTTGAGGTTTAATATTCAGGATTAGTTGAGTATGTTGAAAATTGGATTAGTTGAGGAGGCTTATTAGTATGCATTGAAGGCAAAAGATAAGTTGAATAAGAAACATCAGAATAACTCTAGAGGAAAAGAAAGGCAAGATGCTGGTGGTGATAAGTGAAGCAAGTTGCTGAGATAGAAGGTAAACCGGTTGCACCAAAGGGGGGTAATTGTGGTAAAGAGTTTCAAGGTACTTGCTTCAAGTGAGGCTTCAAAGGTCACAAGGCTTTTCAATGTAAAGAAGACAAGAGAGTTGCTTATGTGAATGAAGAAAGTGGACCATCTGTTGGTGAATCAGATAATGCTCCTGAAAATGGTGAAGCTCTTGTGCTCCAAAGGTTGATGATGAATAGGGAGACAAAACCTTGTCAAAGGAAGAGTTTGTTTTGGACCAGATGTAAGGTTGGGGGTAAGTGTTGTAAGGTGAATGGATGGTGGTAGCACTAATAACTTGGTTTCTGAGGAGATGGTGCAGAAGCTTGGGTTGAGAAGACTTAAGCATCCAAGTCCTTATAGGATTGGTTGGTTGCATGATGATCATATGGTGGAAGTAAGGGAACAATGCATTGTGATTTTTTGCATTGGTTCTTATAAATATGCAGTATTATGTGACATAGTGGATATGAGTGCATGTCATGTTTTACTTGGTAGACCTTGGCAATATGACCGAGAGGTTGTTCATGACTGTAGAAGTAATATAATTACCATTAGTAAGGATGGTAAGAGATGTAGATTGCTTCCTTTGATGGATGAGAAAAGGAGGTGAAAAATCTGAGTCTTTGTAGAAGATATGAGTTGAGAAAGGACCTGAGGAATGAACCTAAGGGTAGGTCTGATGGTAGATTGGATCTGAGTCATTTGCAGTACTTGGTTGATGGCAGAAGGAAGGTAGTACAGGTTGTAGGTGAGGAGTTTTTGTGGATGAAGAATAAGTATGAGATTACTATCCATTGTTCTTTTAGATTTTCATGAGCTGCTCTCATGGAAAATCTTTTCGTACCTTGGGTGTCTGATGCAAGAGCATCTTGGATCCTTGGCAATTTTGCATCATCCAAAAGCAGTTTGTTTGCCGGTGAACCTTTGTTACCAGTTTTGTATTTTTTTTTGTTCTTGGTCACCGGTTGGGTGATTGTTGTTTCTGTTGAGTTCTTTGGACCTTCTGTGGACGCGATTGTGATGTGGTGTTCATGGGATCATCTGGAGGCATTCCCTATGATTGCAACTCTTTTGGAGTTACCGCGTATGAGTTATGGTGAATTCTGTGACTGAGACTAAGATGTAGTTTCTTGTTCTAGTCAGTTTTCTGAGATTCTGTGATCTGTTGATTTGTGTGAATCTTGGAATGGCGTAGTGGAATCAGTGTGTTCCTTGGTGTTCGAGGATGCTATGTTTGTGATTGCACCTCTTTAGGTTGCGTGGTTTGGGAGATCTGACATGATCTTTGCTGATTGGTTATGTTCTTCAAGTCACCGGTTCAGTGTTGAAGATTGTAGCAGAGATTGCTATGCGGTTGGTGATCGTTGTGTTCTAGCGTATGTGGTCGTGGATCATGGCTATTGGAACTTGTGTGGACCTATATTTGGGATTGCGCATCCTTATGTTCCCTATGTGATGGGTGTTTCACATTTTTGGGGCTGGTCCTATTTTGTGTACATGTTCTAACGGTCAAATTGGCAAGATCTAGATTGCAGTGGAGGATTTCGAGCGATGGAAGCATGTGGTGTGGATTTCGAGGTGTTCTATGTGTGGCTAACTTCCTTGTGTGAACGCACGTTATGTTATGTTCTTTGGGGGTTGTTCTTACGGATTTAGGTCCAGACCTATCCTTGTGTAAACTGTTTTCTTGTTCTTGGGGATTATGATTGAATAAGCCGACTTGTGGCTTGCGATTTGGTATTTAAGCTAGGTAATGGTTCTAGTTTAAGAGAGAGAGTGACAGTTGGAAAAGAGTAGCTGAGATAGATCGTGAAGTAGATCCGAGTCTTGTTTCTTATGTATTGGCCAAAATCGGGAAGGCATTACAGCCCAACATGTCGCATGTAATTGGATGTTTTCCTGAGAATAACAGAGTTATTATTGGTTGCATCTTGTTGTTGCTTTGTGTTTTCCGCTAAGTTGACTGTTGGTTGCAAGATTGGTCATCTCCTATAGGAATTTACTGGTCTTGACAACATTATTGTGGCATGAAGGTTCCAGTGGATACAATTATTGGTGTCCACACCTAGTTTGGGATCTTGGAGTTTTGATGATGGGAATTGCTTGAGGGCAAAGCAATCTTTGGGTGGTGAGGATTTGTAATGCCCCCATTTTTAATAAATTATTTTAATTAATTAATGGTCCCAAAATTTAAATAATATTATAAATGGACCTTTAATTAATTAATATAGGGGCCCATTTTTTTTATTGTTATTCGTAGGTGTTTGCCGTGTTGGCGTACTTTTGTAAACTCTCGGGAGTTTCTTCAAAGGGGTATTTATGACTGGCATGTAGGAAGTTGTTAGTATGTGATTTGGAATATTTTATTTGTATTACGAATTCTAGTTGGAGTTTTGTTGTCCGCCATTTTGGAGGTGAAAGATCCTACCTATTTGGTTTGTTGTAATTTCAGTGGTTTACAACCACCCTAGTATGTTGTTGGAAATATCATTCCGACATTTCATTGTGTGCTCCAAATTTGTGAAGTCTTCTGTAGAAGACAAATTTGTAATAAACAACGATATTTGATAGTCGTTCGATATTGTGGATCTGTGCGAAATAATCTGAAGTACTATCATTATTGTGTTTTTGTGGCATTGATCTATATTGCTCCATATTACACTCTGGCGATACAATATTACTAACGACACCAATTGCACTAAGAATCTGTACCTATTTAGTCTTGGTAACACCATTGGCTGCCGAACTACACGTAGGCAGATCGATTTGGGCAGCACAGTTTCCATACCATATGCCAAGCCTCACACCATCATTGTATGACATACATATACATAAGCTTATGACAATTGTCTTGCCACCGTACGACAAGTGTGTTTCCACTGTACGGCTTGGGTCTCTATTGACCATACAGGTGACATTGTGGGCATTGTATGAACTGTTCAGTTAGTACGACACTCCACTGAAGGGCAAGATTTGGATCGGGCATCAAACACAAACATCACTGCACAGGAGATTCATGGCACAAGGAAGTAGTTGGTCGTCCATACTGTACGGTCCTGTGATCATACTATACGGTTAGCAATCTTGCTCGTACAGAAAGACTACTTGCCTACACCATACGCTATCTCCACCCTTCAAATTTTGCCAATAAGATTGTGACGGGAGTGTAGGAGTTTGCCAGCTACCTTCAGAACATTACAGTAGTTGGCCATCTATACTGTACGGTCCTGTGACCATACTGTATGGTTAGCAATCCTGCCCATACGACAAGACTACTTACCTACACTATACGCTATCTCCACCCTTCATATTTTGCCAATAAGATCGTGACAGGAGTGTAGGAGTTTGCCAGCCACCTTCAGATCATTACAATGGTATCAAAGCTAGTGATCTTGCCAGCCTGTTGGGATGATTGAGAGATTTTGGGATCTGAATCACGCTATGGCACCCAATGATGCCATATGTTCTCTATCTCGGGCCTCAGCCGATTGGAAGGCACATATGTTGGTCAAATGCTCCAAGAATGCTTTTGCATGCCGACTGTTGGATAGTCAAGTGTAGGATGACATATGCAAGGTGGTTAGCGGCATCATTTACTACAAGGACAAAATCTATTTGGTACCTGAGTCTAAGATGAACGATAGGATTCCAGAGGAAGATACTTGCACAAATATAGTCGAACCAACACCTGACAATCAACTTGATGGAAATGTGGGTTCTATTAGTGACCCTCCAAATGAGCAGGCTCTACTGGTGGTTAATCAACTTCATGGAGATGCTACCAATGATCTTTTGTAGGAGCAACTACAGTTGGGTGAATATGGAGTTTATCCTTCGGTTGTGCCTAAGGTGTGCATGATTGTAATCTCTCCATGTAAGGGCCTTCCTCATGGAAATGACAAGATCTACCTGAGCTATGAGATTCTTGAAGAGATTGATGGGCATGATGGTATGGAGGCTTTGGATCTGATCATCGAGGCATTTCAATGGGATCCTGATGACTCTAGGCATGACAATGTTTATAACAGAGTGGAGCAGCAGAAGCTTGATGGGGGTTTACTCATGCATGTGATCCTGAAGCAACATGGAAATTTCAATGGACACTGTACCAACTTCTGCGTTTGGTTTGGGATCGTGGAGCTTCATCAACAAATTGTTTGATGACGGATTGCTTGAGAGCAAGCAATCTTTGGCCGGCGAGGGTTTGTAATGTCCCCAATTTTCATAAGTGTCTTGATTAAATTAATTAATTAAGTGGTCCCAGAATTAAAATAATATTATAAGGGACCTTTAATTAATTATTAAATAAATGAGGCCCAATTAATAAAATAATGAATTAATGTCGGCCTGTTGTAAATCTCTAGACGCCTCTAGGAGGCCTTTATAAGGAAATGGTTGGGCATTGTAAATCATCATGGATTGTATTCGACTCTTTGTATTTCTGGAGGTTGAACGCTGAGGAAGTTATGCGCAATTTCAGAGGTGGAAGATCCCCCCTATTCTACTTGTCACATGTTCGGTGGTTCACAACCACCCTAGTTTGCCATTGGAAATATCATTCAGATATTTCACTTGTGTGCCAAATCTGTTGATTGTCATCATTCAACAACTGATTGGTATTTGCTCGGATCTTGTCCGAAGCCTTTGTAATCTAAATTTGTATGTGGTGATCATCTATCTAGCAAATCTGAAGTGCTATCATTATTTCATTATCATTCATTGTTATGTGTTGGTATGCTTGTCTGCGAGTTTGATATTTCCATTATAATAAATAGTAAATACAGTTTCTGTCAAACGGTAAATATTAATGATGTACGCTGTTGTACAGACGCAACAGATCATTGACCATGCAGGTGAAGTCTCGGTACCGCACTTCCTTGTGTTGAGAGCACCGTACAACTAAACTATCGTACGACATACACTTACTGTGCGTGGAGGGAGAAAGGAGTAGATCGTATGGTGTAGAAAGATTGACCACCGTACGGATATCATTGAGAGGCAAGTTCTTGTCGTACAGTGCTGGGGAGACAAGTTGACCGTATGCCGTCTACGGAGGGAATTTCGTGTGTGGAGGAGTTGAAGCTTGTTGTGTCGTACGAACAAGCAACCGCGGTACGTCGAGGAGTGGTAGTCCTGTGTGAGAGGAGGCATCGTACAAGGGTTCTCTTTAGGGGCATGCACCAACTTGTCAATACGGCTGGAGGAACGTAGGGACATTACAATTTAGCTGGAAATGCAAATAGCTTGGGCAGATTTCAAGATTTAGCTGGAAACTTGCAAGAGAACTGTGGCGCATTTGGCAATTTTAGGTGGAATTGACTCAATTACTCCAGTGCAATTTCACCTTTTAGGTGGAAATGTCCCTATGCCTTAGGTGCATTTTGAATTTTTAGGTAGAAATACCTTCCTTTTTAGGGCGTGATTTAGTGTTTTAGGTGGAAAATCAATGTAAGGCTAGAAAATGTCAAGGAATCAAGGGTGCATTCACATGTTTTAGGTAGAAATTCCTCAAAAGGGCTGGGTGCGTTTCCACATTTTAGGTGGAAATTTGATCAATGCAAGGCAGGAAAATGCTTAACGTCTGATCTGATTTTTCTTAATTTGCATCTGAAACTTCAATTTGAATCTGCACTTTAAGTTTGGAATTTGTCCTTATCTGCCCTAGTTTAGAAATTTTTTGCCTTTGGATCTGACTTTAATCCTTCTTCAATCCGGAAATTCACTTGGATTTGCCCTTGACCTGATGGAAATCTGATTAAATTCACCTTTGAATTGGATTGAATATGATTTTCAATAATGTCCTTTGATCCTTCTCGAACTCGCTAGGGTATGATTTCTTGATATAATATTGCATTCTGGAGTCTGATTTTTTATTCACCTTGATCTAATAATTCGCCTCTCTGCAAATGTAAATTTACCATAATTCTGGAATTCATACCTCTTCATGTCATTTTGCCTTTTAAGGCCTGTCTTGGATTGGTCATAATTCCCTTCCTCTGATTAATTCCACTTTACGATCTTAAATCAGGTCTGACATCTCCTGTCTCTGCTCTTGAATTTGCCTTGATTGCTTTTTTGATCTGACCTGGTTTCGCCCTTAGTTTTTTTTAGTTTCTGATTTGATTTATCTGCTCCTAAATTCTGATTTTTGTACCTCTTTTCTGCCTTGGATTCCCATTCGAGTTGTTGTCTTTTGCTATGTTACATTTCTGCTCTGCTGTGAAATTCGCTCCTCTGCTTCTGAATTGATTGGAATTAATGTAGAAATGACTCCTAATCACGCTTTATAGGTGCTTAATGTTAGAATTGACGATCTAAGCATTTTTCTTTGTATTCGAATTGGTGTTTCCTTGCTAAGGCCGACCTAGGGATTTTATTGGCTTTTTGAACTAACCTCTTTTCCTAAGGGTGGGTTTTAACATTTTAGGTGGAAATGCTATCTTCTAAGGGTGGGTTTTAACATTTTAGGTGGAAATGCTATCTTCTAAGGGTGGAATTTTGCATGTTAGGTGGAAATACAAGCACAAAGTGGGCACCTTTGAGAGATTTAGCTGGAATTGGAGAAGGAAAATCAAGTTTTAGGTGGAAATGGAAGTGGAAACTTGATTTTTGGGTGCAAATGGTGAAAGAAATCAAGTTTTAGGTGGAAATGGAAGTGGAAACTTGATTTTTAGGTGGATATGGTGAAGGAAAATCAAGTTTTAGGTGGAAATGGAAGTGGAAACTTGATTCTTAGGCGGAAATGATGTCTCAAGGATTTTTCATTTTCATTTGGAATTCTCTTGGATTTTTTTAATTTTCAACTAAGGATTGTTTAGAGTTTTTCTTTGTTTTCCCTTATCAAGTTTGAAAATTTTATTTTTCCATACTTAGCAAGACTTGAATTTTCATTTCCAATTAACATTTCCACTTAGCAATTTTACAAACTCCACATTTGACACTTTGATTCCCAATCTTGACAACATCATGTGGCAACTTTGATGATATTTCACAAAATTTTGACAACTTTTATTCTTCAATGAAATTTTCATAATGTTGCCCTCAATTCCCAACCTTTTACAACTCTTCAACTCCACACTTCTATACATATCAGGCGAATTTCATGATCTCACTTTATTTGCCATCCTTGGATTTTTGCAATTTGTACAAGGACTTTCATATTCTGATTTCAGGCTTCATACTCCAAACATGAATCTCCTGAACAATCATCACCTCAACTAAGGAATTCTTGACTCAACTCACTTATTTCTTAAGAGCCAGGAGACTAAGAAACCCAAAAAGCTTGCCAAACTAAGAACAACTAAACTAACACTAAGCTGTTGAGCAATAAAAGAGGGGGTCACCATTTGCAATGGGTCATGTGTTGACAACACAACATGTCCCTTACATGAGATATAAGTATAGATAGGATATCTAGTCCCTAGGTGGCAAAGTATATAATATGATATTGTAAATCGAGACTAACAAAATAGAACAGAGAAAGAGTATGACGAAGAATAAGGAATGTTATACCCAACTCTTTGATGTACGAATAAAGAGATATGTTTCAGCCTTTATATTGTGTTAACTATGTTTCTTTATGAGTAAAGTACTTAGAGTAGATCCAAATATATTTGATTATTACCTCAATAGGACCGAGTCTGGGGTTATTGACTACAACTAGCAGAGATCCATTGGGATCATAACTTTGGTCTGTCCCCTTCAAATTTTTCTGTGGTAAACCTCAACAAAATCTAACTAGGGGTCCTTACAACAAAACCAATGTCAGTAAGAAATATGGAGGAGGCAAGCTGGAGTTCTGTTCCCAATAGATCTCTGCTAGTTGTAGTCAGTAAACTCAGACCTATTGAGGTAGCAATCAAATATATTTTGGATCTACATGTTTTACTCATAAAGAAACATATTTAACATAATCTAAAGATAGAAACAAATCTTTCTATTCATATATAAATGAGTTAGGTACATTCCTTATATCTTCGTTGTACTCCATCTTTCTCTGTTCTATTCTCTTGTTCCTGGTTTACATAATCATATCATATACTCTGCCATCTACTAACTAGATATCCTATCTATACTTGTCTCTTATTAGGGATGCAACCCTTGGATGACATCTATTCTATCCTAGGATATCTATTCTGGATTACACCCTTTTGTCTTCAAATCAGTGTCTAGATCCCATTTTCCAGTCAACAATAAGCTATGGTTTTGAATCGCTTCATTTTCCAATTTTATTTTCCCGCTATTTTTCCCTTTTCACAGCCTAAAATTTTTCATTTGAATATAAAGGATATATTTTTTTTGGCCAATCAAAATGCAAAGTTAGGATGCATTTCTTCTACATCTTTCAATGTTTACATGCTAGCTTTTTCATTTTTTCTATTATTTTTTTATCAACAATGCATGATGCAATAGGTGGTAATATTAAAAAATTCACATGCTTGGTCTATGCTTCTATATTTTGCCCACATGTCTTGATAGGGTCAGCTTCATAATTGCTTACTCTAGACGAATGCACCTGGGATAATCTTCTTTCCAAACATCTCATATTGGCAAAACATTCTCTCCAAGGGTTTCTAACAGGCTTGCACAAACAACAGCTTGAAGGATATGTTAATACACTTCACATCCCTTGTCTCTGCTTTCCAATTTGACATACATAATACACTTCATGTGCCTTGTCTGTGCTTCCACATTTTGCTTACATATGTAACAAGACAGTTGGAATCATAATATGGCAAATACCTAGGTGCTAGAAAATAGAAATAATAATGTCGTTTGATGGCACTGGCTATACTTGCTATTTCTAGGCCCCAGGGATAAGTGCTCTCACTAGGGTTTTAAATCGTAGAGCTTACTCCAGCCCTACATATGGCATTGCAATGCATTAAAAATCCATTATTCTCCATTGACATGCTTTTTTGGGGATATGCTTTTGGAGGCAATATTGTTTCTTCATTGAAATTTCTCATTGTTATGTGCATGTGACAAAACACTTGTCTTTTTATTGATTCAGAGCTTTTGTTAAGAGATTATTTGACATTGGAAAGGTTGTTGAAAATTTTCCATATAGGGTCCTGCCAAATTACAATAGTAATACTTGCATTTTGGAAAAAATTGTAGGTAAGAAAGAGGGTTGTTGTTAGTGGCAACTTTGTGTTTTATTGTAGTTTTATTCTTGGAAAAATTGTTGTTGCTAGTTTTATTGAACTCTTTCTATTTTTTAAGATTTGTTCCATCTTTTCCTCCACTTTTTGCTTTGAGGAAGGTTATACTTGTTTGTAATTTCATTCATTTGTAATTAATGAAACAATCTTTTTGTATTATGAAGGATTCCCCTTCAAATGCAGATGTTGTTTTAAAACTGGTCACTTAGTGGATCAATGTGGATTGGAAAAGGTCAAAAAACCTGCTTCTTGGTGGAAGGGGGCCTCCTCCCAACATTTCTTTGTTGTGAAAGACTCGGCTACCAAAAGCTTTTCTCAGGTTGTTTCTTCTTCTTAGGAGACTACGGAGGCCTCTGTGCCTCCAAGGGTTGATGTTGGCTCTCCCCTGGGTGTTGATCCCATCCATGGATTGCCTCATTGTTCGGACTCCATAGTCCGGGGTTCTGTTGGAAGCGAGGCTTCTGTTCCTCTTTTTGATATAGCCCGCTGGATCACTCTAGATTGGTAGCTAATGATTCTACTCCTTTGGAATCTTCTAGCTCTATCCTGGGACATTCTCGTGTCTCTCTGATTGAGGATGCTTCGGTTCTTGATTCGTCTTCTTGGCAGGATCTGGCTAAGAAAGTGAAAGATGGGTGGACTTCTGTGAAAGGCAAAAAGAAAAAACCTATACTTTAGCCCCCTTTTGATATGTCCCTTCATTCCTAGAGGGAAAGAATTGACATTTCTTGGGCTTTTCTACACGGACAACGGGACCTATGCGGGAAGGAATTATTTTTGATGTCTACTGGAAGCTTCTGGGCTGCTGGTTTTTTTTCTTTGGTCTAGGTTGAGGGACCCTGTTGCAAAACCCTTGCTGTGGTCTTGATCTGTTCCATCTTAGAGTACTTTATTGAAAATCTTTTATGACCATCTTGTAAAGGGTTTCGGGGCCCCTTCAAAACCTGTTTTCCTCTAATCAAAAACAATCTTTTCATATTCTTGCTCTAAATTTTTCCTCTTTCATATGTTTTGTCATTTCTTTTCTAGCTAGATCTATATGGTGATGTGCAGATTTAGTTAAAATTTTACATGGTATCAGAGCACCATAATTTTTACAGTTGTTGCTTTGTAAAGCTTTAGTTTACTGTTGTTTTGATTCCCATTATTGCTGGAAAAAACATAAATTATTTCATGCATCAACCTTTGCATAAAAGAGGTCAAGAATTTTAGACGTGCGTGGAAATCTTCCCATTTGTCTTCTTCCTTATGTTGGATGGATGCCTCCCACAAATGTAAAATCTTCTAGAGATGAATTTTTATAAATTTGGTTGAATCATGTTTACCTACGTTTATCAGTGTCCAGATGCTTCAAGAGTATCTTACTACCATTGTAGGGATTCAGAAGTCAGTTATAAATGGATTTTTTAGACAACTAATTATGTATTTGATAGCTTAAGGAATATGCTTTTATTTAGTTGTTGTCTATCAAAATACCAAGATGGTAGAAGATTTGAGTCGAGGCATGGACACAAACTTAGACAAAAGATCATCAGATGTGAATAAGTGAGTTCAAATACTATTCCAGTAGCAATATGTTTTTCCATTCGTCTTAAGCTTTATTTCCTCCATTATTTTTTATTTTCTCAACGCATATTCTCCACATTTATGAATAGATTCAATATTATGAATGGTGGCTTAATCAAACACACGTTAACACCTATTTATTAGTACCGGAAGACCATTTTGAAGTAAAAACAAAAGATACCATCTGCTGGCAATTAAGGATATATTTGGAGCTACATTAATGATTTTGCTAAATGTGTAAGAAATCAAGGGCCCGTTTGGTTGCTAGAATTGAGGTAGAATTGAAATTTTCAAATACTAGAATTTCTAAATTCCATGTTTGTTTTTAAAAAATGGAAATGGAATGTTAACCCAAAATGAGCATAAGGATCTTCCACCTGAAAAGTTGGAATTGGAAAACCAATTCCAATTTCACTGTTTGGTAAATCAAATTGGATAAATTTTTCAAGTCCACATATTGTTCGAGCACATATAGCACGAGCTTATGCTGAACATGGTTACTGCACTCTCAGAGGTCTACTGTTCAATTCTCTGTAGCGCCTAACAATCTCCCAGCTAGAACGATGTGATGTTAGTAAAAATCTCTTTCGAAGATGTGTAATAATCTTCCATAGTCATTTTTCTTTTGGTTACAAAGCACAATGTGATAGAGGTGAATAAATATTGAGGCAGAAAAAGAAAGGTGAGACAATGGAATGAAGAGGAGTGGTGAATATGAGTTAGGGTTTCTCTTGCCCTAATACCACTGCCATGTCTTTCCACGAATCTCTCCATCGTTATCCGCTTTTACTACGGCTATTGAAAATGTTATTTAAAAAATTATTATTAATTTGATTTAATTTTGGTCTATAATTTAGATATTTATTGTTATCAGAGATGTAATTTCCGCATCTATTATGTCAGATTTTTTTAATGAGATTTTCCTCATCAATATTTCAAATATATATTGTAATTTTAAGAATATTATTTATTCAATTTAATGTTGACCTATGATTTAATGCGAAGGTAAAATGGCTTTTTTATTGATCAAAGGGTACAAAATATTCCAATTTCAGATTTATGGAACCGAAGACAGAAAATGCATCTTCTCACTCATCTTCTAGGTGAACCAAACGGTTCCATCCATATTCTAAAAACTATTTTCTAGATTTAAAACTTCTTGAATTGGCAAATTCCAGTATTACAAATTTCCAACATTCTATAATTTCAGCAACCAAACGAGCAACAAGAAGAGTAACATTTTCAAAAAGGAGAAATCGAACAATTCTAAAAATGTTTTTTTATTAGTGGTGATAAATGGAATAAATTCGACTATGGTTTAGAGGCAAAAAACAAAAGGTATCACAACTGCTATTAAGTAGTGTGCAATTTTAGATTATTTTTGTTGATACATGTTATTTTTTATTAAGCATGGAGGCATTGTATATCATACTTCTATCAGCATGTTGACTATTTTTTGATTTGGAGTTGTGTGGTTCAGATATATAGGTGTGAAGCGATTGAGATTTTGAGATCTTTTGATGTGTCTATTTTATAGGCAGTGTTTAATGAAAGTGAGGTGTTAAATTAGATCAGTTTATGAATAAAGGAAAATTTTATTTTATTACTTGTTTTTTGGATGTATATGATGGACTTGAGATAAGAATTGTATTCTAACTCTCTTTCAAATCTTAATGATATTGTCTATGTGATGATGTAGAACTATATGAGAGAACAATGATTACTAAGAGTAAGGATGATATATTTATTTTCACTTGAGAAGGCTTGATTTATATCTCTGTTGTAACTTGTAATAACACGTAGATTTATGTGTGTTCCAAGTTATTCTTTCACACACACACACACACACACACACACACACACACACACACATATATATAATGGGACATGTCTCCCGTAGGGACATGTCCCTACATGAGACATGTCTCTTGTTAATGGTTTAACCATTCATTAGTTATTGCTAATACATATCATTGAATCTGATAGATAACGATCGAACCATAACTTAATAATAATGATAAGACAAACAATATAATGATTGATTTTTATACTATTCATTGACAATGATACTATATGGCATTTGATAATGATTATCGTCTGTGATCATTATAGTTGATAATGATTGACGCTTCTAATATATATTTAACAACAATGACTTATGACATATGACAGTCGATGGTGTTGTCAGCTGCGATAACCATAGTTGACATCAACTGTGATAATCATAGTCGATAACATCATTGACTGTGTCACCATCATTTTCTTGTATTGCCTATTACAATTGTCATTCACTGATATTAAGTTAATTCACATAATCGACATTATAGTCGATATCAAAAATCTTGTTTAATGTATTATCATTATAATGTGTATGACAATTATTAATTTTCTATATATATATATATGTCATCTCAATAATTGTCATCAATATTAATAATGCTTTATGATAGTAGAGGAGGATAGATATCAAATGTTTAAGGCCGATAGGCCACTTCAAACATTTGATTTCATCGATTGGAATCATTTGATCGAAGCTACAATCATTAACACTTCCTCTTAGCTAGGGAGGATGATTTCTATCCAAGTAATACAGTGAACTAATGTATCGATGATTTCCTTAATGTAACATTGAGGGTTATGGTCTACACAGATATAAAAAATGACATCCGCCATAACAAATGTTACCTCACGGTATCATTAGGAGTATGGCATGTTCAAGAATATCAACCATATGATATCCACCATACTCGTATCTTTTCTGGTAAGTGCATTGGCAATAAGTCTCATGATGCCTACCAAAGAGGATATTTGCTCATGACATATCCACATATGTTGTCTCATAACATCCGCCATAACATATCTCAGTAATATAACTCATTGTAGTTGTACACTACTCAGTTAGTATTATATAAGAGATATGAACTATCATGACATCTCCATGGATATAAACCATATGATATCCATCATGATATTAGGTTAAACTATGTCAAAGTCATCACTTCGCAATAGTAATCATAAGTAAACATCATTGAAAGATTGTCACCTTTCATGATGTTTCCACAAGATCATGCAGTCACACATATGACCTCCACTATGAACCATATCATAGGGTGGTGATAAGGGCTTACACCTCAAGTTTCTCTTCAAAAAGAAAAATGCATTAACACGGGCTTGCACCTCAAACTTCTTCCTCACATAGAAGAATGCATTAAGTAGATCTACATGATGACATGGCTCCCTCTGTAGCTCAAGATCTTGCATCAACCTCCTGACCTCCTCGTCCAAGGTTGCCTCTAATGAAATGTCAAACTCCCTCTGAATTTGATATCAACCTCTTGACCTTCTCATCCAAGGCTTCTTCTGTAGGTTTGTCAGACTCCCTTTGAATGCTATTTCCTCATCTTCAAAATGTTTCAGCCATCAACTTAGTTCCATGACTGCAAGTATCAAGTATCCATCTATCTAGGAATATCTAATGGGACTCTATCCCATGAATCATAGAGTCCTGTTACTGCTACAGGTTTTCCTGATCACTCAACATAGTTTACTCCCTTTGACCAATATGATCAAGATCCTCGGAGATCAAATGAATCTAATCCTCTAGCTGCTTCCTTTTCTCACATAAGGATACCCTTCTTACACGATCCCAATCATAGAAGATATCAGACTCACGTCATCTAGCATGATCAACATATGACTAAAAAAATCTTAGATTCAAAACCACTTTGGAGCTATTGTCATAAGATTGAGTCTTGCACAAGGCCTCAATAGCATGCCTAATGCACCATTCTTCTTTTCCCGCAAGAACATCCCCAGAGACAAAGGAAAAGATCAAAGCAAATAGCTCTTATAGTACATACATGAATACATGTAAGAGAGTGACTACAATAAGCAAATGAATGTAATACTAAAAAATAATAAAAATACTTATCTCATTACTCAGGAGCAAATGCAAATCAACATCCTTTTTGATGCAAGTTGCTCCAATGAAGGTCTCATTACCTAGTTATGAAGGATGTGCATGATATCGCAAGCCTTGACATATAAGGAATACATCCTTAAATTTTCCTTTTATACAAATATATCCATCATCTAAAATATCACAAGTTTTGTATAGTCTTTTAGTGTCTACAACTCTAAATAAGAGAGACTTGTATCATCTTGTAAGCAATTCGTCTGATGGGTCATTGATGAATTGTATCATAATGTTAACAAACTCATTCAATGATAATTTTCCAAAGATTATGGGGTCTTCTTTAATTTGCTCATAAAACTCCAAAACAAGAAATGAATTCATACTATGAGACTCTGATAGTGGCTCTTCATTGTGTTCCAAGAACTCAGACCCATCTGTAATGTTCATGCCTACTTCCACACAAGCAGCCACAACAAACTCACCATAGACAAAGAGGATTGACCAAGGTGCACAAATACTTCTACTTTTATCAGGCATCAATCTGGAAGTCTACAACTTGATGAAGGATTTCATAGCTTTCACAAATGATTTGCTCAATAAATAAAGAAACCAAATACCATGGAATAAAAATGAGTTCAGACCTTCCCAACTGTACAGTGGCTATAATTCTGTCAACATCAATATCCATTTTTCTTCAAGCAACCATTGACTAATAGAAACCTTAGTCGTTGACTTTCCATGAGCTCGCACAAAATAAATATAGATATATTTAGCATGTGTGTATACCATTATCTATGCAAGCCTAATCACAACTATTTGTCCAGAGGTGGTTTGCAACATTGAGGATCTTTCTTTATCCTTCTTACATCTTCTACCACCTCTACCACCTCTGGAGTCACCACAACATAATTTATTTGAAGCACTATGTCGAACAGCTCAAGTGCCTTCTCTAAGATTCATATGTGCAAGTGTTTCAAGGAGAATGCTAGTAAAGGTTGTAGAGCACGACTTTACACGCATAAGAAATGTAATGTTCCCAACTTGTCTTTTTCAGGCACTCTAGAGTTTTCTCTTTAATATTCTAGACCTTCACATATGATATAGTACTATATTGTCTAGTACTATATTGTCATCTTCAACACTAAACTTCAATACTACCGACAACTTGATACACTTGGAGGAAACAACAGACATAACTATGGTCAATTTGAGAGATGATCCACCCATAGTAACTAGTCCGATTAATGACAGAAAAAACAAGGTGTTGTCCGCTGATAAATAATGGAGCAGATCTAACTGTTGATGAGATCGATCCACTCGTATATTTTATCCATAGGCAAAGGAAAATAAAGACACGAACTCTCCAATGAAAAATATGCTTTCCATGAAATAACAGACTTACATCCAATAGATGAGCAAGCATACTCAATCTACCCAAAAAAACCCGATCTATTCTCAATATGCAGGTTCGATTTCAGTCAAATTTGAGCATTGTCTCATTAATATAGTTTCTTTATACGCTGAACATCGCATTCTTCCAACAACTAGGACAACCGTGATAGGGAAGAAAAATAAAGCCACACTATAAATATTTCACCCTTTCAATTATAGTCTCCTTAAAATATTTTCGCCTTATATTATCTGGTCCCACACAATTCTCAAGCCTAGGACTTGCATTCGATGTCAATCCTCCCATGAGACTGCCATCCTCCCATTTAATCCGACATGAATCACATCCAGGCCTGTTTTTCAGAGTAACCACAAAAGCTCGTAGTTTTGGAAGAGTATGTAGTCGACATCACAGCTATGGCAAATAAAAAATGCAGACTCACAATAAAGAAAGGTTAGCAGATGTCATGCTCCTCAACAGACATCTCTGCAACCTTGCTCAGATTTGAAGATAACCGCCAGTACTCACGCAACCTTCCTAATATAGTCTTCGTGGTCAGCTCTTTACAAAACATAGGTCCAATTATAAATTCGTGGCAAGAAGAGATATTGATGATAATATCCAAGAACAAAATTACTGTTTCAATTGATCATAAACTATGTTCCCAGACTTTTGTTGTGAAAACTGGATCGTCCTATAGAGATAATATATACTCGTTTGATATTGTAGAATACAATTGCCTTCGTTATTGATTGATTCTACAATAACAATAGGATATATGTATATATTGAATAGTCATGTAATGAATAGACATGACCGTATATACTTATGGTCATGTCACTTCATTACATAACTATTAGTTAACATATCTTAACCAATAGTTTATTCATACTTTGTATAATATATATATATATATATATATATATATATATATATATATATATATATATATACACACACACACATATATGCATATTAATATATACTTACTTTTCAATTACATTATATAGTATATATATATATAAATATATCTATATTTATATGCATATCATGATTTCTTGTCGTTTATTAAACACGAACGAACAATACTTTAACACTCCCTCTTGAGAGAGAGTTTAATAGAATTTGTAGAATCTTTTCATATCATGATATCCGGCACATCCGGGATAGACCCTTTCGGGAGTCGATCATGATAGGCGTCAAGATATCTGACACATCGGGGATAGACCCTTTCGGGAGTCGATCTTGACAAGTTATTACACACCAAGTAATAACATAAGCAACAAGATATTCGGCACATCCGAGATAGTCCCTTTCAGGAGTCAATCTTGAAGCCTGGTTAACTATTTTCAAGATCGTCACCTTGAAATAGTAACCCAACACACGTGAAAGATCGTCACCTTTCATAACACAAAATGAATGGGCCCATAAAGCCTACCATGACTTCCGACACTTCGGGACACACAATTTAATGTAGTCTCGTCATGAAAATAGACTTGAATATCATGATCTCCGCACAGTCGGGACACACAATTAAGTAGTCTATCATGATATGGTTTCGTTATTACACATCCAGTAATAACAAGAGTCAAGATCTCCGCACAGTCGGGACACACAATTAAGTAGTCTATCTTGACACTTTGGTTCACTATTATCAAGTGAGGAAGGCTTCCACCTTAAACTTGTCTATCAAAGACAAGAATCATTAAGATACAAAGTGATAGATCACTAAGGCTGAAAATCAACATCAGGAATACTTCCTCTAAATTAATATGACCATGATCCTGGGTTGCCATCTTAATTTGATCTTCTAGCTTCTCCCACTGACATGAAAGCATAGCCTTCTCACATGGTAATTCATCATAATTCTCTGCTACAATTTCTTGATCACTAGGTAACCAACAAAACATGGTCTACTCCCTCTGAATCAAGATCTTCGAATGTCCATTGATGCAGATCCTTTCGCTTCCTCTTCTGTCACGGAGGCATACCCTGTTTATATGCTCATCTCAGTGTTATTGCAGGATGTGACTCCATACCTTTCTTCCTGAGAGAATCGATGTCTCATACATGAATAATCTGAATAGACATAAGGTTGCCAACTCACATTGACTAGCATACGATGCATTTTGATCTTTTTCAAGGCCACAACATTAATACTCCCTCTTGGACTTGAGGGAAGATAATAAAAACCTCTAGTGTGATGTTCATCTCAATAACCTGAAGTCTCAAGTTGTATGGAATGATTCAATCAGAGATTCTATCCATGTGCATCTCATCGGTGATTCTATCCACGAGTTTCCACTTCTATAGCCTCAGAATTGTTTCACCTTCAGCAATGATCTCCCTCTCAATCAATATGATTGATTTTGTCACAAGTTGACAGAACCATCTGTTCCCTTAGAAGCTCAATTTCACCAACTTCTCGACCTTTCTGAAGATGTGAGACTCCCTCTTAATCTGAATTTCATATATGCTTTCCTCCTGAAACTTTTCAAATATTTTCAAGTATTCCTTTCGTAAGGTGAGCCCATTAGTACGATACTCGTACCCATCGTACTTGATCTCATAAGAATTTAAGATGCGTCAACTTCTCTTCATACTTAAGTTAATACATCCTTGACATGAAACTTTGTATTTTCATTTAGTCTACATAGCAACAATAGACCCTCCACAATTATATCCTTGTTTAGCTCAAGGAATTTGATCTCCTTATAGTTGAGGTACTTCTTTTATTAGAAAATTCTTTTGAAATAAGCACTACAACATACTGATTGACCATATCCTGTGCTCTTGTTTATCCCTCCACTCTACAACTGTTAGATCCATCCAATACACCTTGAACCTCAACAATCTTCTAATACAATTCCTCTGCTTATATTAGCCTCAGGTGTCAACGATAGCTCACACCATAATAATATTATCAATAATAAAGTTATATTATCACATCGCCTCTGCTTAAAATTAAACGTCTGAACAATAATTCTTATGATACAAATCTAGTTCCAACTATATTAATATGTATAAATACTTCATTTACAACTTTTGCCTGATGAATAGATCTTCATTGCAAGAGAATGACATAGGACATCTTAGCACCTCGCATTCAATGGCGATCTGTAACCATTTCTATCTCCTTCCATTAATGCACAGTAACATTTGTATATATTTCCAATAGTCTTTTCCCCCCGATGATGGTCTTCCCCATAGATATAAGATGCAGAGGTACTCTGATTCGCAGATGACACCAATGTCTATTATAAGTTACGTACTTTGGCAGTAGGGAGACGGTGAATGCAGATATGGTTGTCTATTGCCTTTCTGAGTGTTCCACTCTTGATGTATTGTCGATGAGTCTTGTATTCATACGGTTGACTATGTTTATATATTGTCCATCATTTTCCATGACCTCTTTTGAGAACCTTTGATTTCATCGTTCATCATCATCAATGCCACTTCTGAACATTCTTCTGAATCTATAGACATTGGCTCTCTTTACCAGGTCTGAAGAAGACATCCAAACTACAAACTCATTTTCACTGACAGAGAATGAAGATTAAGATTGATTCAGAAACTTCATAGCAGCTGCCGCAAAGAAATTATGGCAAAAATAGTTTTCATCGATGAGACTATCTTCTAAGATTCCACATGCTCCCATAGCATATATTTTGGTTTGCCTTGCCTTTCTCGTGGGATAGCAGGGTGTTTATTTCCTTAAGAAATTTTATTTGCCTCGTCCACCACTCGCACCACCGCGCTCTTCCCACTGGCAGAGATCCGAATCATCTTGTATATTCTAACATTCGATATAACTTAATTGGGCCCTTATGTATATTCTGACATTCGATATTGATCTTGTATGGAGACAAATGATTAATGGTCTGATCTTTTTGTGCAACCATGAAACAAATGGTGATATTGCTCAGTGTCGATGGCTGAGTTTGTTGTTGCCCATCTTAAAACGGATGCTATATCAGTCCCAGGCCCGTTAATGTATTATCATAGGTCAATTGCTACCCAATGTAGGTTGATGGTTGTCGCCTTAATTGTGCTGGAAGGAATTTCAGTTCACTTATCTTATTTATTAGTGTCTCTTATTATTAACTCCAAGATATTTGTCGTCAACCCATTGTAAGGTCAATACAACTCACGTCTTCAAATATGTTCTCAGCGGTAGTCTGAAGGTTCGAATGATTTCTTATTGGGATCTCTGTCTCTTCATCCGCTTCCATCTTAAGTCTTTAAATGATAAATTGTATTCTGGAATGTCTCAAGATGCCTGAAGATTGTTGATAGTCCTCTGTTATATCGTTGTCGGTCTTTGTAATATCTTCTTGTAATATTAATTTCAAAGTGTCAGGGCAAGGTAGTCTTTAACAAAGTTTCTTTGATAATATTCCAAAATGCAAAACTTATGTTAATATCACTGAGCTCATATTCTCTGATAGTTATGAACACTCCCCAGTCTGAAATAAAGACACTAATACATTTGGGGTGAAATTGCGACGGCCATTTGCGACGGCAGGCAAATGTCATGTGGTTTTGCCCTTTTTTTTTTTCAAATATAGCCCGACACCGTCACAATTTGCGACGACAATACATTTGTCACTGTCGCAATTGCGACGTTGTCGGGATATAAGCGCAAAATTAAAAAGGAACGTTGTCATGTGTGTTTTCAACAGCGCCGTAACCCTCCGCGAAATCACATCAGGATATAAGGGAAAACAAAATAAGAACGTTGTCATTTGTGTTTTCAACAGCGCCGTAACCCTCCGCGAAATCACATCGGGATATAAGGGCAAAAAAAACAAGAACGTTGTCATTTGTGTTTTCAACAGCGCCGTAACCCTCTGCGAAATCACAGCTACAATTTCTGAGTACGTTGGGTTTATTTTTCTTTTGTCATTATTATGTAATCTGGTATTCAACTGTTAGAGAGCTAAAATACCCAGAAATGAGGACATATCTATGTTGAATTTATTGTTAGCGGCTTTGGTTATTTAGAAGTTTAATTTTATTTGTTCATCTTTCAAGCACAAACGTTTTGTGGACCGTAACATCTTCATTGTTTCGGGTATGCAGTGAAACAGCCCTAACTTGCAATTGCGATGTTGTTGGGATATAAGGGCAAAAAAAAAAAGGAACGTTGTCATTTGTGTTTTCAACAGCACCGTAACCCTCCGCGAAATCACATCGGGATATAAGGGCAAAAAAAACAAGAACGTTGTCATTTGTGTTTTCAACAGCGCCGAGAGAGATTCCCTCCGCGAAATCACAGCTACAATTTTTGAGTACGTTGGGTTTATTTTTCTTTTGTCATTATTATGTAATCTGGTATTCAGCTGTTAGAGAGCTAAAATACCCATAAATGAGGACATATCTGTGTTGAATTTATTGTTAGCGGCTTTGGTTATTTAGAAGTTTAATTTTATTTGTTCATCTTTCAAGCACAAACGTTTTGTGGACTGTAATGTCTTCATTGTTTCGGGTATGCAATGAAACAGCCCTAACTTGCGACTACCTTCACGGTACTTGTGTACATTATCATGTTGTCTTTACAGTGACTGTCCTCATTCAAGTGGCAATTACACAAGGGACAGTCACTGTGAGATGTCCTCATTTGTGACAAGGACAGTCACACTTAGGACATCTCATAGTGATATTCCCTTGTGTAATTTCCACTTGAATGTATTGCTATTGAACCACATTAATGCTTTTCTTCTTCAACAAATGAGGACAGTCACTGTAAAGACAACATGATAATGTACACAATTACCAAAAAATGATCTTGTTAATTGATGTAACACTTTGTCTTGCTCACTCCCTATCCTTCACTAGGGTCTCTTTAGGCCAATGTTTTGACTTGATAGGGTACTTAACTATCCCTACACTCTTTAGGTATCTCTACCCAAGATCCCACTCCTTCAACTAGTGCACACCAACAAGAAATACAACGAACTGTGCTCAATACCAATCTAGCTACTAGGACACTCCTAGTCTTGTCTTCACAAATTGAAACACATTCAACTAGAACTTTACTCCATGGAGAGGCTGGCCACTAGGACCTCTATTGGTTTCAATATTACTCCTTCACCTATACTTTTCATCAGTACTTCAATCCGGTTCATCAAACCATGCCAATTGCACCCAAAAATAGGCTGCTAGCAATTAGGCCTTTGTCAAGCCTTTTTGTTTATATTAAGCCACCTAAAGGGCTTAGGATTCAGATGCCCTTTATTGAGAACTCCAAGATATCTAAGGTCTTCTCCTCCTAGATTTTTTGTACACCAACTGCTATAGCCATGCCTGAAAACAAGTATTTTGACACAACTTGGACAGTCTGACTAAGAGTTTGTTTTCTTAGCAGCCAAATAAACTCACCCAATCTTCTAATTTGACTTGGGGCTTCTTTAGATGTGTGTCTACCTCTCCATGAGATTTTAGTTGAAGCAACCAATGCATTCAACTTGTTGTAATCTTCTTGTAATGATTTGTCATCCCTAACTGTGCTCAACTGACTCACCTAGGACATCATTGCAAACATAGAAAATGAGCTTCCCAGGGCCCCTCCTTCCAAACATATAGTACATGGAGTCTCCTCACCCATTCCAAGAGCCCGTACAAAATTGACAATGGAATGATGAGCTAAGACTCCATTTGTTCAACCTGCCTGGTTCAAACCAATGATAGGGTACTTAACAAAAGAATTAACAAACTAGTTGGAATGCTTCAAAACTCAAAAAAAACACAACACAGAATAAAAAAACAACTTGTACTAACTTTTCCAATAGACACTGCGAGCTATCTAATCCATTAATCAACTGAAAACAAAGAAACAAAAAAACTCAAGAATTCACTAAAACCGTGTTACTCTACAAATCTTCTTAATTCCAAATGTTTTTCCCCCCAACCTTTTGCACAAATCGATGGAGGCCTCTTATAGTTGATCTGATGCCTAATTCAATGGTTTCATATAGTTACATAACCATCTTACTCGAAAATGCTCCCTTGCACAAATGTTGTCAATGTTGTGAATGACAACATTGACAACTTGTTACAACCTTTGGGATTTTGGTTCAAAACTTATTGTTCAAACACCATAAGACCCTAACCACGACTTAGTTAGGCTATTTAGACCTCACATAGGCCACTTCTACACTTCTTTGCCCAATTTGACCCCTAAATGCTTCATTCCCACTTTTGCCACGATATTGGTAACTTGGGTACAAATTGGCACTTGCCTTCACAAAGGTCACACATGAGGACATCTCACAGTGATCGATTGTCCCTTGTGTAATTGCCACTTGAATGTATTGCTATTGAACCACATTAATGCTTTTCTTCTTCAACAAATGAGGACAGTCACTCTAAAGACAACATGATAATGTACACTCACTGTAAGGACAGTCACAAATGAGGACATCTCACAGTGACTGTCCCTTGTGTAATTGCCGCTTGAATGTATTGCTATTGAACCACATTAATGCTTTTCTTCTTCAACAAATGAGGACAGTCACTCTAAAGACAACATGATAATGTACACTCACTGTAAGGATAGTCACAAATGAGGACATCTCACAGTGACTGTCCCTTGTGTAATTGCTGCTTGAATTACACAAGGGACAGTCATTGTGAGATGTCCTCATTTGTGACAAGGACAGTCACACATGAGGACATCTCACAGTGATTGTCCCTTGTGTAATTGCCACTTGAATGTATTGCTATTGAACCACATTAATGCTTTTCTTCTTCAACAAATGAGGACAGTCACTCTAAAGACAACATGATAATGTACACTCACTGTAAGGACAGTCACAAATGAGGACATCTCACAGTGACTGTCCCTTGTGTAATTTTCGCTTGAATTACATAAGGGACAGTCATTGTGAGATGTCCTCATTTGTGACAAGGATAGTCACACATGAGGACATCTCACAGTGATTGTCCCTTGTGTAATTGTCACTTGAATGTATTGCTATTGAACCACATTAATGCTTTTCTTCTTCAACAAATGAGGACAGTCACTCTAAAGACAACATGATAATGTACACTCACTGTAAGGACAGTCACAAATGAGGACATCTCACAGTGACTGTCCCTTGTGTAATTGCCGCTTGAATTACACAAGGGACAGTCATTGTGAGATGTCCTCATTTGTGACAAGGACAGTCACACATGAGGACATCTCACAGTGATTGTCTGTAATGTCCCCTTTTTGGCTAACTTGGAAAACAGGAACAATTACTCCACTTCTCAGACTTACTCTATCAGATACTTACAATTAAACTAAGTAATGGAGGTTACTTAAGATATCAACCGCTATTTCAGATTCAATCACAATATGTGTGCAAGATGATATTGATACCAATATGTTTAATAGCACTGTCGGATATAATGATATGAAATATGCTATGAATATGATGTTTCCTATCACTTATAGTGATAGTATAATGATGGTATGTCTGATATAAACAATATCGATATACAATCAATAAGTATTGCTTACAGCAATGTATTTGCTGTGTCTGATATGATGATGTAATTATGCAAATGTGTAATATCGCTATGAGTGATATGTTGCTATTTCAGATTCTGAATTATATGCTTGCAACTTCAAATATTGATGCTGTTTCTGACTATCCTTTCTATCTGTGCAATCATGGTGTTGTCTCTGATCTGCAATGATAAACTTGAAACCAAACTGCCAAAGGCAGATGCTCTATTGAGTATATCCAAATATGGATAAGTAAATAAAGTTCTAATGATGCCTTGAGTGACTGATGAGAATGCATTCTTATATTGTCTTTAACAAATGAAGAGATGCTATGAATGAGACGTGTCTTGTTTCTTCCTCCATGTCCCTTTGTTAATCACACCTTTCCATAATCCGACAGTTCACATAATATTATTTCATTATTTTCTGATCATAGATAACTCCCAGATTGACTCAATATCAAATCTTTTTATGAAGGTAATCTTCCCTAATTGGTAGTGCAACCAGTAGTTAACATCCATTGTGTTTGTATTAGTTTGGTCTAACTATCATTAGTATTTAGTCAATCGATATTAACTCTTGCCTTATCCCATATTGTTATGATGATATCCAATCTTTCTACTCTGATATAAGTCGATATCATTTTCTGATAATTGTCCATTTATTGGTTGATTGCTGGTAATGGAGTTTGATCTTCAAATTGACTTCCATTCCTGTTAATACTTAAGGATACATTGTACTTATTATCCATGACTGATGCCTCATTCATCAATAGCTTGTGATATAATCACTGATGCTTTTGTGTTTCTACAAGATGTGGTTTATCTCAGACAATCGATAATCTTTCAATCCTTTAGTCGATATCCTCCTATGTGGTGTCTATTGATATAGATAGTAGAATTCAATCTAGTTTATGTTATTGTCATGATAACATAGGAAGTGATGGTGCATATTTGCTAGCGGGTCTTCATGTTTGATATTGCTTTATCGGATATGTCATTGTCTAAACTTGTGCAATTAATGATTATTTATAATATATGAATGGTTATCCTTCTTGCTTATCAATACATCTTCTGAAACACATAGCGACCTATCCCTTATTCATATCATGTTGATCTTGACTTCATAGTATTTGGTTCATTAATCATCCTCTCATGGTATCGATGTGTAATGACTAGTGATTGTTGTATCACTTCTTCATTCCTCATCGTGATAGATAATGCAGATGTTTAATGTAGATGTATATCGATTACAGATATTCGATATTGCTTTAAACGTTATTATTATTATTATTATTATTATTAATGTTATTGTTATTATTAAATATTATAATTAATGATGTTAGTAATATTAATAATATTATAATAAATATTATTATAGTGATAACATATTGTTTTATATTGAGAGGTTTATTAATATTATTTATATATTAAAATTATTATATCAATAATTGATTTAATATTATTACTTAATATATTATTATAATATAATATATATAATTTATTAATAATTATTTATTATTAATTTATATTATAATTATAATCATAATTATATTATTTATTAATATTTTAATATTATTTAATTAACATATTACTTATTATGCTAACTATATATTATTATTATCTTTTGATAATAATTATATATTATTGTTATATACCGTTAATAATAGATTATTATATATCATCTAATCATTTTATTATTATACTAAGTTCAATATGTCACGGCTCATGACATTGTCCCTTGTGTAATTGCCACTTGAATGTATTGCTATTGAACCACATTAATGCTTTTCTTCTTCAACAAATGAGGACAGTCACTCTAAAGACAACATGATAATGTACACTCATTGTAAGGACAGTCACAAATGAGGACATCTCACAGTGACTGTCCCTTGTGTAATTGCCACTTGAATTACACAAGGGACAGTCATTGTGAGATGTCCTCATTTGTGACAAGGACAGTCACACATGAGGACATCTCACAGTGATTGTCCCTTGTGTAATTGCCACTTGAATGTATTGCTATTGAACCACATTAATGCTTTTCTTCTTCAACAAATGAGGACAGTCACTCTAAAGACACCATGATAATGTACACTCACTGTAAGGACAGTCACAAATGAGGACATCTCATAGTGACTGTCCCTTGTGTAATTGCCACTTGAATGTATTGCTATTCAGCCACATTAATGCTTTTCTTCTTCAACAAATGAGGATAGTCACTCTAAGGACAACATGATAATGTACACTCACTGTAAGTGTACATTATCATGTTGTATTACAAATGGACCTTATGTTGGTCGGGATATAAGTGCAAAAAAAAAAAGGAACGTTGTCATTTGTGTTTTCAACAGCGCCGAGAGATATTCCCTCTGCGAAATCAAGCGGGTTATCATTTGTGTTTTGAACAAAGCGGGTTGTCATTTGTGTTTTGAACAGCACCGAGAGAGATTCCCTCCGCGAAATCAAGCGGGTTGTCATTTGTGTTTTCAACAGCGCCGAGAGAGATTCCCTCCGCAAAATCACAGCTACAATTTCTGAGTACGTTGGGTTTATTTTTCTTTTGTCATTATTATTTAATCTGGTATTCAGCTGTTAGAGAGCTAAAATACCCAGAAATGAGGACATATCTGTGTTGAATTTATTGTTAGCGGCTTTGGTTATTTAGAATGCTTCCCCACAATACTTAATTACACAAGGGACAGTCACTGTGAGATGTCCTCATTTGTGACAAGGACAGTCACACATGAGGACATCTCACAGTGACTGTCCCTTGTGTAATTGCCACTTCAATGTATTGCTATTCAACCACATTTATGGGCCCGTTTGGACCATGACACACAGTAGCATCTACAGAGAAGAATATCCCAGGTGTAACAAGTTGTAAGAATATACCAACAGTTCTAAGAAGTTCCCTAGCACGTAGTAGCATCTACAGAGAAGAATATACAACATGAGGGCAGCCACTGTAAAGACAACATGATAATGTACACTCATTGTATGTGTACATTATCATGTTGTCTTTACAGTGACTGACCTCATTCAAGTGGCAATTACACAAGGGACAGTCACTGTGAGATGTCCTCATTTGTGACAAGGACAGTCACACATGAGGATATCTCACAGTGACTGTCCCTTGTGTAAGCCACTTGAATGTATTGCTATTCAACCACATTTATGGGCCCGTTTGGACCATGGCACACAGTAGCATCTACAAAGAAGAATATCCCAGGTGTAACAAGTTGTAAGAATATACCAACAGTTCTAAGAAGTTCCCTAGCACATAGTAGCATCTTCTAATTGTCTATACCACTTCACAAGGTATTGTTTGCACACATTGTTTTTGGTTCTTTTGATGACCCTTGTTTTGAAATTGCTATTAGGCCTTGTAGCTTATATGTTTTGATTGCTGGAGAGCTTCTAAAGCTAAGCAAGAAGACCATTGCACGAGTTATAGCCGCGCGCTCAGGTTTGAAAATTGTATATTTTTTAATCTAATGTATATTTTAACTAGACTTTTAGCTTATTTTTGCTGTATATTTTAATCTAAAGGGAATCATGGATGTGAACTTGAAAGAATTTTGTACTTAGTTCTTATGGAGAGAATAGTAGTAGTTTACGGTCTAATATCAAATAGAGTTTTCCAATTACAGAAAGTTAATGAATTCTAATAGCTTATATGTTTTGATTGCTGGAGAGCTTCTAGAGCTAAGCAAGAAGACCATTGCACGAGTTATAGCCGCGCGCTCAGGTTTGAAAATTGTATATATTTTAATCTAATGTATATTTTAATCCTTTTGCCATGTCATGTAATATGTCTTGCCTTGTAGCTTATATGTTTTGAAATTGCTGTTAGGCCTTGTAGCTTATATGTTTTGATTGCTAGAGAGCTTCTAGAGCTAAGCAAGAAGACCATTGCACTAGTCGTAGCCACGCGCTCAGGCATGAAAATTGTATATTTTTTAATCTAATGTATATTTTAACTAGACTTTTAAAATATTAAAGGATTTAACTAGGTCTAAGAAGATTTGTGTACTTTTGACAATTTTGCTTAGTCACTGAAAGTTGTAGACCGAAGTTTTCATAGCCCAATTTTTGCTTCCTGCGAAGAACGATCATGTCAGATAATATAAGTGAAGAACAAAATAGGGAGACAATCGCTAGATTGTGGTCTAACTTGAAAAGAAAAGGTGATGGAAAATGTTATTGTCCCTGCAAAATTTGTAAGGGCTTAAACCGTAGAAGATTTCTAATCAAAACAGTTAAGAGACATTGTAGGGAGAATGGTCACATTGAAGGGGGGCATGACTATCATCCACTGGTAAGTTGTTCATTATATCATTTTAACAATTTATATACATATGAAATCACTTGATGATGAGTTGAAAATCATGGTTTATTTATGTTAATCAATTTTATATAGGTTGATCTCCCCAGGGAAGTACATGATATGGAGGAACATGGGGGTGCGAATATCCAAGGTGAAGATAATGATCCCATGGAAGATGACGATCATGCGCCAGAAAACACAATTGAAGATGATGGTATAAATACATTGATCCATGACACATTTAGTCCAAGCGGATCTGATCATGATGATGATGATAGCCTTGATGTACCTCTACTTGAGAAGGCATACGAGCCCCTATACAAAGACTCCCAAACAACTCTTCTCTCTGCTGTATTGTTGTTGTTGAACTTGAAGGTTATGAATGGTTTATCCAACATAACAATGTCACGTATGTTAAGGTATGTCATATATGTCTTTATAGTTAACAAAGGGTGAATAATGTACCACTAATATTGTTTATATTAACAACTTATATTTTTTTCTGTAGATTGATAGGCGAGTTTTTGTTACCACCATCAAATATTCTACCTCGCTCATATCGAGAATTATCTGCTATTATGAAAGATATTGGAATGGAGTATCAAGCAATACATGCTTGTCCCAATGATCATATTATATATTATAAAGAACATGAATTTGCAACACAATGCCCTGTATGTCATACGAGTAGATATCGAACAGATCGAATAACAAAAAAGGTGCCTCACAGGGTTCTTTGTTACATCCCCATTATTCCACGGATGCGACAATTATTCAGGTGTACTAGCTTGGCACAATTTATGGATTACCATGCACGCAATAGAAGTCGAGATGACATTATTCGAATCCCTACGGATGGTTCGGCATTTATGCACATAGAGGAAAAGTGGAAACACTTCAAAGAAGAACCTCGTAATCTCAGGCTTTCATTGGCAGCGGATGGTGTCAATCCATTTGGAGAGATGAGATCTGTTTGCTCAGTGTGGCCTGTTTTTGTTATCAACAATAACATTCCTCCGTGGATGTCAATAAAGAGGGAGCACATTATGTTGGCAATGATTGTTCCAGGTATTTTATCATTTGATAGTTATTAATTTACATGTACTTACAAATCTTACAGTAAAATGGTCACAATAATTATGTAATGTTACTGTTCATTCAAGTAGGTAAATATCAAGTTAAAGATATGAATGTATATATTGAGCCTCTTATTGACGAGTTGGTGGAGTTATGGAACGGTGTCACTATGTATGACGTGTCTAGACCAATAGGACAAAGACAATTTCAATTCCATGCAATACTTGTATGGACAATACATGATGCCCCAGGGCTAACACATTTTTGTGGTATGTTATAGTGAATTCAAGTTGCGCATGATAATTCTAATTATAAAAATCAACATATTTAATAATCCAATTATATCATTATCTTGTAGGTCTTCAAACAAAGGGAAAATTTGCATGTCCAGTTTGTGGTCTAAAGATGAAATCTCGTCATTCAAAAAGTTTAGGAAAGCATGTGTTTGATGAGTACAGACACTTCCTCCACAGGAATCATAAGTATCGAAGTATGGAAAAACATCTTTTCAATGGGAAAGAAGAGACTACATCAAAGCCACGAAGAATGACACCTCGCCTATGGAAGTTGGAATATAATAGAATTAATCGTCGAGGTAATGTCGTTCCACTTAATGGTTTATGTTTGTAATTTATATATTTCTATTGTGATTTTTGTTTACTAATTATGTAATTGATGATCGTGAAGGTCGTCAAGGCACTACTGACAACCTTCCAAAGGGACTAAAAAGCTATCCCAGACAATTTAGTAGGTTGCCCTACTACGAGGACCTACAAATTGTGCATTTGTTTGATCTTATGCATGTTGGAAAGAATATAACAGAGACATTGTGGAAAATACTGGATGGAAGGCGTGACAAAGAAAAAATTGTCAAAATTTGTAATGACATTCATGAATCCAATCATGCACTGAAGAATTTCATTCACTCAAATAGCAATAGAGATCAGATTAATATAAGTGCCCTTCCTTGGTTATTAACGGAGCAGCAAAGTGATGCCATAAAAGAAGTCATATGAAAAATTTGATTTCCCACAGGATTTGCTGGGAACATAAGCAATCTCATATCAAAGAAAAGTGAATTTGGGCCAGAGCTCAAAACGCATGATTGGCATACTTTCATCAAGGTAAGTTATGTTCTTCTGTATTTACAATATATTCATAAACTACGTGTACTATTCATTATGTTATGTTAGAAAATAATAAAATGATTGGTTTATAATTACTGCAGTACGTGCTACCTCTATCTCTCCCAGAGCACTTCAACAATAACATCAAATAAGTGATATATGATCTTGGAAAATACATGAGGTAAGCAGTAATATCTGTTCAATTTGTTGTATATATTTATTATATTCGTGATTTGTTTTTCTTGCTATGTAATCTATTGTATATTATTTTGTAAAGTCTCGTATTTATATATTTTTTGTGACTTGAATCTCTTAATGTAGGTGGTTGTCATCTAAAGAAATCCATAAAGAAGATATAAACTATTGGAAGAGAAGAATTCCTCATTTATTGTGTGAAATGCAAAAGTGTCTACCTCCAACTTTTTTCAATGCACAAGAACACTACCTCATACACCAAGTTGATGAGATTGAATTGTGTGGACCTGCACACACTAGGTCAATGTGGATAGTTGAGAGGCACTTAAAATCTTTGAAGGCTTTGGTTCGATAAAGAGCACATCCTGAGGGTTCTATGGTAGAGGGATACATGGTATACCAGACTATGGTGTACATTACTGAATATCTTCCTAAGTTTGCTTCAAATATCCATGTAGATCGCATTTGGGATCTCGACCCTTTTAAAAAATTCAAAGGGGAGTACTTGATGGGGAAAGGTAGATTGAGGAAAGTGACAGGTAATAAATTATAAGATGTTATTGTAATAAATTATTTCTTAATCTTCAAAATAAATTAGTTGTAAGTCGTCTATTTTTTTTTGGTACAGTTGCTCGAGAGTGGGATGCACTACATTTGTATATTGCAAACAATCTTGATTGGATGACGGTATGGATTGAACGATGTCAACATTCTGGTCACACATTAACATGGAAAGGTGTATCTTCATTGGTTAAAGAAGCTCATCGTAATGGAGATTCTAATGTTACGCAAAGGGAAATAGATTTAGCATATGGTTTAAGAGATTTCCAGGTACGTACAAAATTATTAATCACCCGTATGTTTATCAACTCACGATATAATAATTTTGACATGTTTCACATATTATTGCAGGTTAAACACCACAAGGGTATGTTCTGTAATGGTCAAAAATTTCACGTCAAAGTGTTGGATGACACGAAGAAAACTTGTGATTCTGGAATAACTGCAGTCTTTCAAGTGACTAATATTTCATCTAGAAATGACTTAGATCCTCAAGAGTCTAAAAATCAATACTATGGCATTTTGGATGATATATTTGAGTGCGACTTTAGTTCCTTCAAATTAGTACTCTTCGTTGTCAAATGGTACAGGCTACGACTTAATCCAAATGATCCTAATAGAACTGTTATTGAACATGATAATGGATTTACAATGGTTAATACAAGGTCGTTTGAGCCAGTTGGGGATGAGCCCTATGTTCTTCCAAGCCAATGTGAGCAGGTATTTTACTCAGAGGTTTCACATAAACCGGGTTGGTCATTTTTTGTTAGACATGAACCGAGAGGAAGGCCGATAAAGTATAATGCGATGGAAGAAGAAGATACCGAAGAAGTAGAAGATGATGTAGATGATGATCACGATCGACAATTATTGGATGATGTTCCTGAGACAAATTTTCATGAAGAAGAAGAAGAAGATGATGCTGCTACTGATGATGATGATGAAGATGATGTTGATGTTGATGATGATGATGTTGATGATGACGACAACGACGAGGACGAGGATGATGATGATGACGACGATGACGAGGATGATGATGATGATGATGATGATGATGATGATGATGATGATGATGAGGATGATGATGATGAAATTTAAAGGTATGCCATCAATTCTTAATGTATTTAATATTCATTTCTTGATAGAAATATATTTGTCTTAAATGGTTACATAGTTTATTCATTATCTATTTAAAAGCTATAAGTGTTATAATGTGTACGTTTTAATGTTTTTAATTTTTATGTGATGCTTATGATGGATGTGATTATGATTATGATGTGATTATGCTCACGATAATTGAATTACATTTGCAGGAAATTGAACCCCTTTCAAGAGCATCCCGCACAGTCTCATGGATCGACAGGTATAAGTCAATACACCTTATAGAAAGTCGATTTAATACACTTATCAATAGTAAGATTGATGTCTTCTAAGATCTCTCCCATTTGCAGGTACCAGCAAATAGGTATTTGTCAGAAGTGTCTTCCTCGAGTGAGGGAAATATAGGAATAGAAGAGGAAAGTGAGACATGCAGTTTATCTAGAATAGGGAGATTAACTAGAGGTCAAAGGACTAGAAGGAAATTCAATAAACACATGAAATTTTTCCTTGCTCAAGGGGGGTCATGTTCTTATGATGATGAGATGAAAGGCGACATCGAGGTGCCCTTGAGGTACCAACATCTACAGAAACATTGGGTACCCAAGGAACTTCCTCCAATAAACACTGATTTTTGTGTTAATGAGAGGATATATCACATAGCACCATCATCATTACATGGTTTGGGCCTATTTTCTATGGATGGCATAAAGGTGTCTTACAACAAAGTTTTTGAATTGATGGAGTATGTTGGACCATGTTACGATTACAAAAGTTGGATGCATATTGTTCAATATAAAAAAAGTATGCGTAGGTATGCACTCTCGACAAATTATATACAACAGCAAGACAATAATCAAAGTAAAAGTGTGGCTATATACATTGATGGAAGGCCAAAAGAAACAGGGAATATTGCGGGTTTTATAAATAGTACACGACCTGGGTCAACTATAAAGCAACCCAATTGCATATTTGAGGCGCGCGAGGGAAATCGTGTATTCATCTGTGTGATAAAATCAATACGTGCAGGGGAAGAGCTGCTTATTGATTACAATTTGAACCGCATAGATACAAACGAGGCTACTATCATGGGGGTGGTACATACTATTAAACCAACTTCTAATCAATGACTCCAACATACCATTTAGTTATTAAATTTTTGGCTAACATTTTTATACTTGATCTTTGACACAGGGGCACAATATGGAGCAACCGCCCGAAGGTGATGGTGACGATATTCCTAGCTCATCTACACATGAGCAGGTAAAACTCATTGTAATTGTGCAAACTAGATAGAAGCAAAATGTTATTTTTTTTAATGTTATTTTCTTCATTGTTTTGGAGTAATTTTGATAATACTAATACTATTGTTGTCACAAAGGGCCGGTGGTCGGAGAGAGGGAAAGCAACCTGCAGTCCCTCAGGAGTCCCCCCTTGTGGACCCTTTTTTTATTGATTTAGCAGAGACCGATGACCCGATCGGTTCCATTAAAAAGCTACTAAAGAAAATTGGGAAAGAACTTCTACGTTTGGTATCCATACATCCTCAGACTCAGGAAATAAAAGATAGGGCAGCTGAGTTGTTGCACACTTCTGAAAACTTTAAAGTAAGTATTAATGAAATTTTTAATTATTACAAGAGTTCAATAATGGTTTTTATGTTATGCTCTTTTATGACATTAATTAAAATATGGATGCATTATCTTTACAGAGTTATTTGTGTAATTTTGAACCCCATTCCCATGATGAGGCCGGTATTGCAAGTGGTTCAGGTAGATCACATGTTCCATTCCCCACTTGTGTTTTCCACTGAATATATATAGGAATGATCATAATCATTGACAATACATGCTTGAACAATCTTTTTTTTTAATGCTCTAACAATCTTGTCCATGCTAGTCCACGCATTCTATATTTATGCATGCTCTAACAATTTTATTCTTCAGCTCCTTTCCATGATGATATGACAACGCCGCCTCCATCCAGGACAGCCACAAATGTCTTGCCGACTGCCATGTCAACAACACACAGCCTAAATGCACCAACTGTTGTAACATCTACTGGTACACAAATCCCTCTTTTTCTCTCTTTTGTTATGTGTTTAAGTGTTATGTGTTTACGATGTAGATCCCTTGATTGTGTTTGTGCCATGGGTGCTCTGCACCAATTTATTTCCCTTGAAGTATTATTTCTTGGAGGCATTTGATAATGGTTTTCATTTTTTGCAATAGGAGATGCAACAAGTCCCGATGCAACATCATTTCTGGATGTTCCCGTGTTTCTAGTACGGGAACGGTGAAGGATTGCGTATTGATCATCAGCGACGATGAAGGCGTTCCCTTAAAAGTATCCAAACTTCCAGGTACTTTAAAGTTATTATTATTCTATAGTGATATAATAGTAATTTAGTTTTTGATCACTCTTCATCGACTAATGATCCCATGATTATTTTGTAGGGAATGATATTTTTTGGTGAAAACTTGGTGATGAGTGTTTGCGGATATTCGGGCCCACCATACGTACATGGTGGAACATCATATCCTAACTAAAACCCCAAACCACTATTTTGATTTCATATCATTGCTAGAATAGTTTTCCTTTTCATCAATTTCTTGAACTATATTAAAGGTAGCTTCTCTTCATTTATGAGTCTAACATGTTTTTTTTTACTTAAAAGGTGGAATAACCAAGATAAAAAGTTGAAGGATGATCTTGTACATAGTATGACCCAGCTTTTTGGACCTCGTGCATTCGAGAGAAACAAGCTCCTTGAAAGAGCTGGTTTATGTTTGAAGTATATTAGGGACCAGTACAGGAAATATTTAGAGGTTAACCCAAGGCACGAGCGTCCGCCCTGTGTTCTTGAGGCTGAGTGGCAGGGTTTGATTTTGGATGGAAAGTATAAAGCCGACATGAAAAAAGGAATTACGCCAGTAGAGAGTAGAGCAAGGTATGTGATACTTTTGAGAATGTAATTATGTACTAATTAACCTCTAAATTTTTCCTATACTGGTCTCTAACATATTTCAAACTTTTCATAGATTGCCTGACACATCAAAGGCAACAAAGGCAAGATTAGAAAAGCATGGGACACACAAGCTCGGCTCTGGTGGTTTTTCCAAACTTCAAGCACGAGTTGTAAGTATTAGTAAATGAAAACTTGTATCAATTTTTTTATATATTGCAAGGAAATTTTTTTTGATCAAACAATGCAAGTAAAATTCACCATACCAAGAAAAAATGTAGGGGTCAGAGTTCAATAGATGCCTCACAGAAGAGGACAAGAGAATTGGCTTCCAACAAGGCTATAGAGCCGTGGCTGAACGGCTACGAGCTGAAATCAGTGTGCAAGGTTCAAATAATGATGCATCTGAGCCACAGGTAAATAAGCTAAATGAAATTTATTTCAAATTGAATACTTTACCAATTAGTCTATTTGATGTTAAGTTCTAATATAAAGTGAGTATATCTGTTTTAAGAAAGCAATGATAACAATGTGTAAGATATTGGAATGCAGCCTGACAATCCTTCTACACAATCTATGCATAATGAAGGTTCGCATGATGTGCATCCTAGTGGTGGAGGTATACATTTGCTATTAAAATTTTTATATGTAATTACAATTGGTGTTTGGATTAATGTAACATTTTGTATAGCAACTGTAGAAGATCGAGGGGTCGGTGCTCATGAGCATGTTGAGGTTGAGTCTAGACAAAATGATGTGGCCAGATCAGGTAATTAAAGAGCGCCACAGTTATGTTCTTTAAAATAATTAAATACTTGTAACAATTATAATTAAATATTTTAAATTTAACTCTTTTATTTGTTATTGTAGAGGACCCCCCTTTGCAGCAGCATAGGAATTTGAGATCATCAAGAACAAAGAACAAAACAACTGATGAGGGGGGTATTGATGATAACACTGATGCTCCTCTTAGAGCTTACATAGAAAAAAAAATTAGAAAGAGAAAAAAGAAATGATTGTCATCTAAATACCTTAATTGATAATGACTGAATTTTATGTCTCAATGAATTTAATTATGTGCTAATGAATGTTCATGAATTATGTGTTTATTTTCATATTGATGAATGTTGTGTGTTAACGAATCTAATGTGTTAATGAATGTTATCATGTGATATTGATTGAATGTTACATTTTATTAATAATTGAAAGAATGAATGAATGTTAGATGTTAACGGGGAATGTAGAGTGATGTTAGGGGGAGGGGGGTGGGGCCAAATGAGCTTCCACCTTCACGTGGTTGGCCCTGTTTAGTAGAGAATATTAAACTATATTCTCGAAACAAAGTGAAGCTCAATAAGATACTAAATGAGTCAAAATGGTTATCAAGGTCCTCTATCCATAAGATACTTGTAGTCAAAATGGTTATCTAGGTCCTCTATCCATTCCATAAGTTCTTCACCATTCAAACTTCCTCCATAACAAGGAATGTGCTCTAGGTTAGTCATGAAGCCTAGCATGGACTCTCTGTCAGATAGAGCCACTATTTCAGAGCCTTTTCTGTGCATTTCCTTCAAGCACTGTACAGTGTACAGATGTGAAAGGGAGGGAAGACCAGTGTGGAAGTTAGAGTATTTATATCTTATGCTTTGAGAGTTTATTTGGTAGATTCAAGACACCTTATATCAAAGTTATTCCTTTTTCTTATTTGTTGTTCTGTCAAACCCTCATTTTTTGGGTTATTGCATTCAAATGGCCTTAACTTGCAAATAAACCATAGGATATCCTCTGTTCTTTGTAAAATGCAAGTTAAGGGGGTTTATTTTCATATTTTAAAAGCTTTGGAACAGGATACCAAGCCAGAGAATTTCAAGAGCAAGCCCTAGGTCAAGAATCTCAATGTTCTTGACTAGGAGTTGATGGATTATGCAAGATCAGAGGGTAGCGGCAAGTAAAGGACCTCAAACCTTGTTGAATCTAGATCTTTAGAGCATGGTGGACATCTTCAAACTCTGATCTTGGTTTCATGCACCCATTTTCAATGCCTTGTTTTGGAACCCACACCCAAAGGCATGCATTAGGTCTGCGGACTCAATAAGGACATTGATATGCTGGAGTGGAGTCAAGGTCTGGGAGTTGGAGGATTGTTAGAACATCAAAAAGGGTACTCAAAAAACATATAAGTTCATAAGGTCCTTTGTCAAATTGAAGAGTTATTGCTGCAGAACAGGTTTTGGAGACCTACTAGAGTCACTAGGTCTATTTGGACCCGTTTGGACCACGACACACAGTAGCATCTACAGAGAAGAAGTTTGGTATGCAATGGTCTTGAAACCTCCTGAGAAATTCTTGGTATGCATTTGTGTGGTGCAAAAGCTTCGTTGAAAGAGAAAAAGAAGAAAAGAATAGAAATGATTTTTTTTCTTTTTATGTCATATACTGTAACCAGCTACTTATAACTTGCAAAAATTATTATAACCATTTGAAATTGAAACTTAGTTTAATGTGAAACTGAGAACTGCTTTATTAGAGCTTTCTGTGATTTAGATTCAGACATCAAGAACATTGTTTGCCTAATATTGTGATTAATGTTTATTTATTAATATCTCATACTGACAAACAATTGATAATTGTAGGGAAAACGTCATTGGGGGTCTTTGAGGATCCACCAGAAGCCAAGGAGAAAATGTATTCAAATGCTAAAGATGGTGTAACAGTCCTTACAGCTGTTGAACCTTGCTGTGTAGATCATCTCTGATTCTCCAAGTTCAACAGTACTGTGGTATTCCTTTGGATACTTCTAATGGTAAATTTCAGACATCAAGTTCTTTTCGTATGAAACTACTACATTTGTAATCTGTAGTTTTAAACTTTTAGTTTATAAATGTTCATCAGCTTTAGTTCGTATGCTGCCATTTCAAGTATGATTAATGAAGTTACCTTTATCACAGGATGAAAGTGAGCAGTCAGCATACTGGTACGGAGCTGGCAGCATTGATACGGTGACTAGGGCATCGTTTAATGGTGGTATTGTGTTTTCCCGTATTTAGGGCATCGACCTTTTGAAGCATTGCCTTCATCTTTCTTAAGTCTGAGTTTTAAGTTTGTTTATCTCTCTCGGCGCTGTTGAAAATACAAATGACAACGTTCTTGTTTGTTTTGCCCTTATATCCCGATGTGATTTCGCGGAGGGTTACGGCGCTGTTGAAAACACAAATGAAAACACAAATCCCTTGTGTAATTGCCACTTGAAGGAGGACAGTCACTGTAAAGACAACATGATAATGTACACTTACAGCCCGTGTACATTATCATTGTGTCTTTAGAGTGACTATCCTCATTTGTTGAAGAAGAAAAGCATTAATGTGGCTGAATAGCAATACATTCAAGTGGCAATCACACAAGGGGCAGTCACTGTGAGATGTCCTCATTTGTGACTATCCTTACAGTGAGTGTACATTATCATGTTGTCTTTAGAGTGACTGTCCTCATTTGTTGAAGAAGAAAAGCATTAATGTGGTTCAATAGCAATACATTCAAGTGGCAATTACACAAGAGACAATCGATCACTGTGAGATGTCCTCATGTGTGACTATCCTTGTCACAAATGAGGACATCTCACAATGACTGTCCCTTGTGTAATTCAAGTGGCAATTACACAAGGGACAGTCACTGTGAGATGTCCTCATTTGTGACTGTCCTTATAATGAGTGTACATTATCATGTTGTCTTTAGAGTGACTGTCCTCATTTGTTGAAGAAGAAAAGCATTAATGTGGTTCAATAGCAATACATTCAAGTGGAAATTACACAAGGGACAATCGATCACTGTGAGATGTCCTCATGTGTGACTATCCTTGTCACAAATGAGGACATCTCACAATGACTGTCCCTTCTGCAATTGCCACTTGAATGAGGACAGTCACTGTAAAGACAACATGATAATGTACACATACAATGAGTGTACATTATCATGTTGTCTTTACAGTGGCTGCCCTCATGTTGTATATTCTTCTCTGTAGATGCTACTATGTGCTAGGGAACTTCTTAGAACTGTTGGTATATTCTTACAACTTGTTACACCTGGGATATTCTTCTCTGTAGATGCTATTGTGTGCCGTGGTCCAAACAGGCCCATAAATGTGGTTGAATAGCAATACATTCAAGTGGCAATTACACAAGGGACAGTCATTGTGAGATGTCCTCATGTGTGACTGTCCTTGTCACAAATGAGGACATCTCACAGTGATTGTCCCTTGTGTAATTGCCACTTGAAGGAAAAAAGCATTAATGTGGTTCAATAGCAATGTATTCAAGCGGCAATTACACAAGGGATAATCACTCTGAGATTTCCTCATTTGTGACTATCCTTATAGTGAGTGTACATTATCATGTTGTCTTTACAGTGACTGTCCTCATTTGTTGAAGGAAAAAAGCATTAATGTGGTTCAATAGTGATGCAGAGTAGTCAGGGCTTTTAGAATATACAAATATACATCCTTAACTCTCATTCCACCAAGGAAGAAGGAATTCCAATGGTTGAAACGTGAGTTAAGGTCTTTACATCAGTCAAACCCTGAAAATGAGGGTTTGTAAACAATGCACAAAAAATTTGAAATAACTTAGATATAAAACAAAGAGAATCAATCAAACCAACTTCCAAAGCATCAGATGTCACTATTACAACTTCCAGGAAAATTTTATCATCCAACCACCATCCGTACAGCCGTACAGAGTTCATTTTTCACCAGAAATGCACTAAAACAGGGTTATTTTTATTTTTTATGAAAGCAAAATGATTACAATACTGGTTCTCTATCTGTCTTCGACCATTTGAAGCCTAAAATAGGCTCTCCAAACATTGGTTCAACCATCTAGGTGGTTAGAACAGTTTATCCAACAAATGTCAACTTTGCTAAGCAACTTTTAAAGTTGCATTACAACTTTGCAAACAACTTTGCCGAGAAGGTTAAAAATGTGTTGTGAAACTTTAGGAACCTTATTAAAGTTATTTTGGACCTTCAAACTTCTTAACAACATCTAAAAGACACCTAATAAACACTTACTATGCTCATTTCATCCAAGGACTCAAAAGATGCCCAAGGTTTATAAGTCACCAAGGGGTCTTGTGTCCAACAAGTGGATGTTTATAAGGAGATAAAATCAATCCTTAATATTTATTACAAACCAAGAAAACATCTAAAACTCCTATTCTAATTTATTGTCATTCAAAAAGACTCTGATTTGTCATTCAAAAAGACTCTGATTTGTCAATCAAAAGGACCTTTCACCAGTCAATCCTTCAAAGCTCCAAGGTGAAAATCTTATGTTCCAATTGATAGGATTTGACTCCTTGGCTTCATGGCAACTTCCTTCAATCATGGTGTCTTTGGCTTGCATTAGGGATGCCCCTGCATCAAATAGCAATGCATTCAAGTGGCAATTACACAAGGGACAATACATGCCCATTAAAGTTGGTGTTTTGTTATCCAGCATGACAATGGAGACAACATACTCTGTGTCAATTTTACTGATCAAATTTCCCTCCGCCAGGCAAAGCAACAATCTGGGTATGATAAGGTGAAATTTTGTAGTCCTTTTGGGTATGATAACAGTTCCAGTTTCCAATAAGATGGTTCATTTTTATAATCTAGCTTCAATTTCTCTTGTGAAAATCTTTTTTTCATTTTATGGGTGGTAAAATATAATTATTATGCTAGAGGTGTGTACTTATGGATGATAATGAAACAAAATGATAAGATTTAAGACTCTTGTTTTTTTTAAAAATAGCAATTTAAGTTTCCTTCTATTATAAATTACTGTTTTTCTATTTTTTAATGTATCTTTCCAAATCTTTTATATCAATTTTATTTATGAAATATAAATATATTAATAATGTTTTAGTGTTTTTAGGATTAGTTTATATCAATTCTATGTATCATCATTCGTCATTCAATTGTCAGTATTATTAATTTAGACTGTGCAATTGTAGAACTACTCGAATATGGGTTGGATGGATACTCAAGCAGGGGAACCCTCCTCAAATATCTCAAGCAGTGAACTTGGAAAAATGTGTCCTGAAGGAACCCTTTCCATCAGAGAGATAAAAGTACAAACAAGTAAAAGAAGCAGGCTCTGCAAATATGTTTTTGAGAAGAAAAATGATAGATTATTCGAGTATGGTTCATGAGGTATATCTAAAAAGACATTTTTTTTCTTATTATAATAAAAGAGGAAGTTGTGAATGTCAAAGTTGAGTGAAACAAAAATTATTTTCATCAAATTTTGTTAGGCTTGCTTTTGGGAATAGTTTCTTACAATATTGCTATTAAGATTTTTATTGTGTAGTTTTTAGATTAGGTTTATAAAATTATATTTCATGAGTAGTGATTCATATTAATCAATTAACGATACTTTTGGAAGGTATTTTCAATGTGTCAAATTTTGATATTTTTACAAGAATTAGATTGTGTAATTTTTTTAATTAAAGTCATTGACTCATATTTCATAAATAATGGTTCTCATGAATCCATCTCTTATAAGATTGAATAGTCTATTTAGGAAGTATTTCTGATAGTATGTCAAATTATGATATTACTATTACCATTAGATTGCATGGCTTTGAAGTCAACCTCGTTGACCCATATTCTTCTCTGTAGATGCTACTATGTGCTAGGGAACTTCTTAGAACTGTTGGTATATTCTTACAACTTGTTACACCTGGGATATTCTTCTTTGTAGATGCTACTATGTGCCGCGGTCCAAACGGGCCCATAAATGTGGTTGAATAGCAATACATTCAAGTGGCAATTACACAAGGGACAGTCACTGTGAGATGTCCTCATGTGTGACTGTCCTTGTCACAAATGAGGACATCTCATAGTGACTGTCCCTTGTGTAATTTCCACTTGAATGAGGACAGTCACTGTAAAGACAACATGATAATGTACACATACAATGAGTGTACATTATCATGTTGTCTTTACAGTGGCTGCCCTCATGTTGTATATTCTTCTCTGTAGATGCTACTATGTGCTAGGGAACTTCTTAGAACTGTTGGTATATTCTTACAACTTGTTACACCTAGGATATTCTTCTCTGTAGATGCTACTGTGCTGGGGTCCAAATGGGCCCATAAATGTGGTTGAATAGCAATACATTCAAGTGGCAATTACACAAGGGACAGTCACTGTGAGATGTCCTCATGTGTGACTGTCCTTGTCACAAATGAGGACATCTCACAGTGACTGTCCCTTGTGTAATTGCCACTTGAATGAGGATAGTCACTGTAAAGACAACATGATAATGTACACAAGTACCGTGAAGGTAGTTGCAAGTTACGGCTGTTTCATTGCATACCCGAAACAATGAAGATGTTACGGTCCACAAAATGTTTGTGCTTGAAAGATGAACAAATAAAATTAAACTTCTAAATAACCAAAGCCGCTAACAATAAATTCAACACAGATATGTCCTCATTTCTGGGTATTTTAGCTCTGTAACAGCTGAATACCAGATTACATAATAATGACAAAATAAAAATAAACCCAACGTATTCAGAAATTGTAGCTGTGATTTCGCTGAGGGAATCTCTCTCGGCACTGTTGAAAATACAAATGACAACGTTTCTCTACATTATCATGTTGCCTTTACAGTGACTGTCCCTTGTGTAATTGCCACTTGAAGGAGGACAGTCACTGTAAAGACAACATGATAATGTACACTTACAGCTCGTGTACATTATCATGTTGTCTTTAGAGTGACTATCCTCATTTGTTGAAGAAGAAAAGCATTAATGTGGCTGAATAGCAATACATTCAAGTGGCAATCACACAAGGGACAGTCACTGTGAGATGTCCTCATTTGTGACTGTCCTTACAGTGAGTGTACATTATCATGTTGTCTTTAGAGTGACTGTCCTCATTTGTTGAAGAAGAAAAGCATTAATGTGGTTCAATAGCAATACATTCAAGTGGCAATTACACAAGGGACAATCGATCACTGTGAGATGTCCTCATGTGTGACTATCCTTGTCACAAATGAGGACATCTCACAATGACTGTCCCTTGTGTAATTCAAGTGGCAATTACACAAGGGACAGTCACTGTGAGATGTCCTCATTTGTGACTGTCCTTACAATGAGTGTACATTATCATGTTGTCTTTAGAGTGACTGTCCTCATTTGTTGAAGAAGAAAAGCATTAATGTGGTTCAATAGCAATACATTCAAGTGGAAATTACACAAGGAACAATCGATCACTATGAGATGTCCTCATGTGTGACTATCCTTGTCACAAATGAGGACATCTCACAATGACTGTCCCTTCTGTAATTGGCACTTGAATGAGGACAGTCACTGTAAAGACAACATGATAATGTACACATACAATGAGTGTACATTATCATGTTGTCTTTACAGTGGCTGCCCTCATGTTGTATATTCTTCTCTGTAGATGCTACTATGTGCTAGGGAACTTCTTAGAACTGTTGGTATATTCTTACAACTTGTTACACCTGGGATATTCTTCTCTGTAGATGCTACTGTGTGCTGTGGTCCAAACGGGCCCATAAATGTGGTTGAATAGCAATACATTCAAGTGGCAATTACACAAGGGACAGTCACTGTGAGATGTCCTCATGTGTGACTGTCCTTGTCACAAATGAGGACATCTCACAGTGACTGTCCCTTGTGTAATTGCCACTTGAATGAGGACAGTCACTGTAAAGACAACATGATAATGTACACAAGTACCGTGAAGGTAGTTGCAAGTTACGACTGTTTCATTGCATACCCGAAACAATGAAGATGTTACGGTCCACAAAACGTTTGTGCTTGAAAGATGAACAAATAAAATTAAACTTCTAAATAACCAAAGCCGCTAACAATAAATTCAACACAGATTTGTCCTCATTTCTGGGTATTTTAGCTCTGTAACAGCTGAATACCAGATTACATAATAATGACAAAATAAAAATAAACCCAACGTACTCAGAAATTGTAGCTGTGATTTCGCGGAGGGAATCTCTCTCGGCACTGTTGAAAATACTAATGACAACGTTTCTCTACATTATCATGTTGCCTTTACAGTGACTGTCCCTTGTGTAATTGCCACTTGAAGGAGGACAGTCACTGTAAAGACAACATGATAATGTACACTTACAGCCCGTGTACATTATCATGTTGTCTTTAGAGTGACTATCCTCATTTGTTGAAGAAGAAAAGCATTAATGTGGCTGAATAGCAATACATTCAAGTGGCAATTACACTAGGGACAGTCACTGTGAGATGTCCTCATTTGTGATTGTCCTTACAGTGAGTGTACATTATCATGTTGTCTTTACAGTGGCTGTCCTCATTTGTTGAAAGAAAAAAGCATTAATGTGGTTCATTAGCAATGTATTAAATTAATTTATTTTTTTTAATCCACCCACGGGCGTCGCAATTGCGACGGCAACCCGTCGCAATGCGATGCAGGCGCCCGTCGCAACTGCTTGGGAGGTCCGTCGCGATTGCAACGGCCCTCCGAAGCCATGCAACGGGGGGGCGACGGCCATGCCGCTAACAAATCTTAGTCACATTGTGACGGGAGATGTGTCGCAATTGCGACGGCTACCCATAGACGTCGCAATTTGCGACTAAAAAATAGCAACGTCTATGGGTGTTGCTATTGCGACACATAGCTGTCGCAATTGCGACACATAGCCGTCGCAAAATGCCCCCAAATGTATTAGTGAGATTAGGAATACCCCATTATATTGTGCATGCCTTATAGTCTTAGTTGTAATTCTGAAGTCATTTCTTCATTTGTTATGAACTCATGTAGGACTCCTATCGCTGAACTGAATGGCTTGATTGATGAGTGTATTTCTTTCGTTTGTATTCCAGGACTCTTAGTGTTGTCGTCTGACCCTGTAAACTCATCCGCAACCTTCTTAGACAGTTTGAAAATGTCCAAATAGCTTTAGGGTACGTAAAGCATCTCATCAGTGCAATGTGATCCTTTTTTTACCTCTGCATTAATAGGATTACTAGTACAAGGTGACCTGTCCTCGGCAGGAAGCGTGATGAACTTTGCCCAGATGTTAAACAAAATAGTAAAAAAATCTCCATTATTTCTTTCACACCAAACCAAGCATAGGAGCATAAATATCTTTGTGTCTCTTATAGGTTAGGCTCTGATACCATGTTGTGAAAACTGGATCGTCCTATAGAGATAATATATACTCGTTTGATATTGTAGAATATAATTGCCTTCGTTATTGATTGATTCTACAATAACAATAGGATATATGTATATATTGAATAGTCATGTAATGAATAGACATGACCGTATATACTTATGGTCATGTCACTTCATTACATAACTATTAGTTAACATATCTTAACCAATAGTTTATTCATACTTTGTATAATATATATATATATATATATATATACACACACATATATGCATATTAATATATACTTACTTTTCAATTATATTATATAGTATATATATATATAAATATATCTATATTTATATGCATATCATGATTTCTCGTCGTTTATTAAACATGAACGAACAATACTTTAACAACTTTCACCAAGAATGCCCTTGCATATATACTTTCCTGGTACTTGCGAATGGAAATAGATGCTGTGATTAGAACTATCTCTTCCGCTCTATACTCTTAATATGTCCACCATCAATAATGTCATTGGCAATGATGAGAATGGTCCGAGGAGACTGGAAGCCCATCACTCATTGATGCACAAGAACCATCGACCTGGGCGCCACAAGTAATAGTTTCTCTGTGGGAAGGCTCCAACCAATAGCAATTTCACAATGATAATTTTTTTGGTTCTCAACTATAGTCAGGAACAAATATTTTAATCGCAAATCCCAAAATTCATGATGTTTTATCTGATGGTTCAACAAACATGACAAATACCCAATATACTCTGCACTTAATATGAAACATGGCCCAAACATTAAAAATATTAATGTTTGCTATTTATTCGAGACTTCGTTCTCATGCAATGTCTGCAATTATATTAACAATGGCCATTCATAATGTTGCCTCTAAATGCGCCTGTGACAAAATCATCGCATCACCTGTCTCCATCGTCTACAAAATATGTTCCATCTCATTCACCTCTAAAGATCCCTAACTTGGCTTTGATATCATGTTAAATTAGATGAGATTATGAAGAGAGGAAATTTATTTAATTTTATTACTTGTTTCTTTGATGTATATGAAAGTAAATTTTAGTTTGTTTTTCGATGAGGTTTAGTCGATTATTAGATGCTTATTGGTCGGTTAATTAACCATAACGGTCGTCGGATTTTTTTTTGTCGAAAATACTACACTTCAAATCTTTGTCACAATTGCGACGTCCACGGTGGTTGAACTATCGACGGAAGAATTGCTTCAACCTAGAAGAATTGTCGGTTATAGCCTTATCCCTGCGACCAATTGTACGTCGAAATTGCGACGTAAAATCATCGCAATAACCATCGAATGTATAGCTTTCTCGTTGATATTTCTATTCTTTGTTGGTTGAAATATCGACATAAAATTTAATTATATATATATATATATATAATCAAATTAAGCACAACAATATTATGTCGATGTTGTTTACTGTTTACAAACAGTCACACATTTTTGGAGACAATGTAATTGTATACCCAGACAATGCAAAGAAACTCTTGTACCTCCGATTCCAAGTTGACTACATTTGTTGCTCATGAATACAAGGTCCTCCAACAAATGTATTCAACTTGGAATCAGAGGTGCAGAAGTGGCTCTGCATCACTTGAGTATACAACTCAATTGCGTTGTCTCCAAAAAATTGTGACCATGATGCCTACAATTATGTTTCTCAACTATTGTGAAATCTACATTTATGTTTCTTAGTTGTCGTGTTTATGTGCATGTTTTTTATGTGTTTTGGATAGTAAGTCTAATTTAATTTGTCCGTGGACTAAGACCTTAAATTATTGAGCTTCTCTTTGTTTCGAGAAGAGTATAACATTCTCTACTTAATAGGGCCAACCACGTGAAGGTGGAAGCTCATCTGGCCCCTCCTAGGAGCCTCTTATGACCCTTTACGACATTTTAAGACCTCTAAGATGTATTCTTAGGGATCGTAAACGGTCGTAAAGGGTCATAAAGGGTCCTGGGACACAACAGCTGAGAAACATAATTGTAGGCATCATGGTCACATCTTTTTGGAGGTACAATATAATTGAGTTGTATACCCAAGCAATGGAGTGCAACTTCTACACCTCCGATTCCAAATTGACACTGTGGGATTCAAAGACCATAGACAAGGAATAAATTTAGAGAGCGGAGGAGGGCCATAACGACAAAAATAATACAGGACAAACCTCAAGTTAAATGAGGCAACTGCAAACATTTTAATAGATTTTTATTATTAAATAATGAAATTTGCATATACTAGTGTTCTAAGCCCCCTCATTACATGATTTATTATTGTAAGCCCCCTCTAACTTACACATCTAGAAAATGAAATTACAACCTATTGGGATTGAGACAAACCTTATAGAACAACAACAACTAGGAAGGATCGCTTTCCAACATCTGTTGAATACATCTATTGGAGGACCTTGTTTTCATGAGCTACACCTTATATTCATGAGCTACAGATGTATTCAACAGATGTTGGCAAGCGATCATTCCTAGCTGCTGTTGTTCTATAAGGTTTGTCTCAATCCCAATAGGTTGTAGTTTCATTTTCTAGATGCGTAAGTTAGAGGGGGCTTACAATAATAAATCATGTAATGAGGGGGCTTAGAACACTAGTATATGCAAATTTCATTATTTAATAATAAAAATCTATTAAAATGTTTGCAGTTGCCTCATTTAACTTGAGGTTTGTCCTGTATTATTTTTGTCGTTATGGCCCTCCTCCACTCTCTAAATTTATTCCTTGTCTATGGTCTTTGAATCTCGCAGTGTCAATTTGGAATCAGAGGTGCAGAAGTTGCACTCCATCGCTTGGGTATACAACTCAATTACATTGTACCTCCAAAAAGATGTGACCATGATGCCTACAATTATGTTTCTCAACTATTGTGAAATCTGCATTTATGTTTCATACCACGTTGTTGTGAAATCTACATTTATGTTTCATACCACATTGCGCTCAAACTTCAGCGCGACTTCATACCACGCAGCGTTCATAGATTACGTTCAATGCGTTATTTACGCTTGTATTGGTGGGAAAACTCTTGAAAACACGCAAAAGAGATTGCATTCAACCATGTTGTTTACTTGACACATGTAGTTTACCTCCAGCATAAATTAGTGTTGCGTACAAATTTGCGGACGCTGCATGGTACGAAGCCTCGCTTAAGCTTGAAAATGATAGTCAATCCATAGTCAAGGTTAAGGAACAAATGTAATAAGCAAGAAAACACTATATGTTAAATCATGTGATTGATAGCAGATTGGTGCTCACCTGAGCCATAAATATGAAGAATTATTCTAAAAAAAGATGTAAACCATATATATGTGCACTTGAGACAAAGAGAAGTTATGTCATATCAATATTAAAATATTAGTTACAATATGAAAATACTAAACTAACTAATTCCTGAGTTCATCTTGTATGCACCCTAAAATGGTCGCCTAGACTTTGGGCCCCATTTATTCAATTTATCAACCCTGAATCATTTTGATCAATAATCAATATTTTCAACATTATCAATCTCTTGATCAAGTCTTAATTTCGATCATATATTAGATTTTTATCCTTGGGCTAACCATTTATCCTAAGTCTTTATTTAATTAAAAGGAATATTTCCTCCCCTTTTAATAAATAAAAAGCCCCACTTTCCTCTTATCCTAAGTTGCACAAATAAAACATTATTCCTATTTTATAAAAAGGGAAAAAGCACTTTTTGTCTCACATGAGGCTCAAAAGTCAACACTTCACTCTCATTGGAGGATGTTTGTGCACATGGATTGCTCCTCTTTCAACCTCCACCGCTGATTGAGACTTTTGCCTCTTAATCTCCATGGTCCATTCCTTTTCATTTCCTATAAAAGAAGAGCTCTCTTCTTCATTTGCATATAGATACATCCATATTTTATGCTATTGTTATGCTGCAGGTTTTCTAGGTACATTTGGAGCTTTTTGAAGACATTGAAGACTTGTTGCTCTCATCATTTTAGTTGCATTTCATAATAGTTTTGCTTTCATAGTTACATTCATGGCATCATAGATTAGATTTCCTTTTATGCAATAGAATAAGCTCACATAGTTTAAATAGGAGGCATTGTAATCCATTGCTATTTTCTTTCATAGATTAGTTGCATTGTACTTTCCATTTTCATAGCATAGCTTGTACATTTGCATCTTCATCTTAGTTGCATTGCATTGCATTTCATATTAGATTCTTGGAGATATTGGCATTGTTGCCCTTGTCTTCATTGTGAATCTCTCATTGTGTGGTTGACTAGCAAGGTCACTTTCTTGTAGCTCTAGCTGAGAGCAAAACTCATAGTCCCTTGCAACTCCATGCATAGAGAGCTATGAGCTGCTTTGTGAGGCCTCACTCTTGAGCAACCTTGCAAGTAATGGTTCATAGAAGTGCATATTTTAGTATGTACATTTTTGGTGCCCACCGTGGGGCTGAGTAGATTAGCTTTGTCCCTTTAATTCTGCATTTTCCGTCAATATTTTCGTCAATTTTTAGCTTCATTTTCAGTCTCTGGTTTTTTTTCTTAGAGTATCGTACGATACTTCTCAGAAATATCGCGCGATATATCTCTGTATAGCGGTGCGATACTTCGCGCTTGCTAGAAATAACGCCTTCTTTGAAGAGAAATATCGCGCGATAGTTCGCCCCTGACAGACTATCGCTCAGCCTGCCTGGAGTATATTGCCCACCAGTACTGAGGTATATCGCCTGGCATAAGGTGAAATATCGCGTGGACTGAGAAGTATCGCCTGGTGTCGGGTGAAGTATCGCGCGATACTGTGTCTGTACCTGGCAGTGACCTATTTTTGAGTTATTTTATCTATCTTGCAAGTTTTGGGTTCTTAGCTATCTTTTTGAAATTTTCTGAAATTTCCAGCGTTTTCAAATCCGTGCCACTCTGGAAAATGGGTGCCCATTTTTTTTGAAATTTTGCAAATGGTATCAAAAGTTTAAGTGTGATATATTGTTGGAAAGGTCTTTTCGAGCCTAATCCAACCATGATGGTTTCATTTTCAGATTTTATCATTTGATTAGATATTTTTGCAGATTATCTAATTTTTCATGTACTAATCATTGGTAGATTTTGGATTTTGATTCTCCTAACTCTTGTTGGTCTAACAAGTTGTGGTTGTAGGTGCTCTCATTACTTGAAATTTGTCAAAAAAATGCATGTCAAAGAGGGCTACTAATGGTTTTTGTAGGGCTGCCCAAGCATAAAAACAAAAAAAAAATTCTTGCTTGTTTATTTGCTTTCCTTTCAAGTGTGGCATTCACTAATTGTATTATGAATCTTAATACCTTGTGAAAGGGATTTTGAGGTGGTAGGAGAAGTATGCTCTTCACCTTTAGGTGAATCAGAAAATCTTGACCCATCTTAAGGTTTTGGAAGCAAGGGGGTAATTGAACTCTTTGCTTGGTGTGTTTGGGAGAGATTCTTGAGATAGGGGAGTATGCTCTTCACCCTTGTGGTGAATCAAAAACCTTGAACCTCAAGATTTGATCCATTTTTGTTTAGTGTAGGAATCCTTTAGCGGGCCTGCTCTTGAGCAATCAAGAGGAACGACTCAAGTGGGGACAACCTTGTCATCATTCTCCTTGGTGGCAAGTGATTCCAACTCACTATAATCTCAAGGCTATCAAGGACACCAAAAACCTTGATAGACATAACACTTGTCTTCGTTTGATGTGAGTAGCTCATGGGATTGCGACCATGGGGAAAACATTGAACAAGAATGCTTAAGGTACTCTTGAGGCCGCGAGGTCCTAGTCCTTTATGAGGAGCAAGAGGGGTGTTGTGAACGGAAATCCTTATTAAGAACCATTAGATAGAAGCCACCTTATTTTAGCCGCTTATCTTCTTAGTGCAAGGATTGATCCAAGTGGTTTACCCGGATCACCTTAAGATACTCACCATATGCGCCCCTTTGGTTGTGTTGTTTGACACTTCCATGACAAAGCCAATATCTCTTGTGGGCAACCACTTGGTGTGAGGCAAGGGGGCATCAAGTTGTGGGCTAAGTTGGTAAGTATTGAGCCTTGTCTTGTAGGAAGGTATTGCTTGAAGTGTTCTCGAATGTGCTAAACCAGTGTAAACGTTCTTACATACAAACGATTGGTAGCATTCATAGGGTGCTTTTTCAATTTTGATATCACAAGTGCTTGTCTTGGCAAGGTTGCTTTTGCCCTTGTTTCAAGTGTTTGAAGACATGTTTGATCCTTTACTGTTTGCAAACCTGTCCAAATGCTGTTGAATTTGTGACTGAAACTAAAAACATCAACCCTCAGACTGAAAATTTTGACCAAACAGACCCAAAAATGCAAATTTCACACAATTCTGGTCAAGAGTTGAATAATTTTGCAACAGTATCGCACCCTGTAAGGCGAAGTATCGTGCGATACTTCGCTCATGCTAGAAATATCGCTCCCTTTGAAGAGAAATATCGCGCGATAGTTCGCCCCTGACGGACTATCGCCCGACCTGCCTGAAGTGTATCGCCCGCAAGTGTTAAAAAGTATCGCCTAGCTTAGGGCGAAGTATCGCACGGGTGTAGGTTTATCGCCCCAGTAGCCTGGAGTATATCACCTGGTTCATTTTTGTCGTGCTTAAATTTTGGTCAGTTTCAGTTGCTGTCAATTAGGCCAGGTCTTAGAACAGGCTTCTCACCCTGACGTTTGAGATCTGTCTTGACTCCAAATCTCTGGTTCTTAGTTCTCCGGGATAGCATCATTTGATTTACAAAGTCACTTTGGAATAATTGTCAAGTTAGAAAGCCATTCTTGGTGCCAAGGTTCATCTTTAAAATTGTTAGCTATATTATGGGAAAATTTTAGTTCTCTTATTGTCCAAATCGCTTTCATTTTCAATTATCTTTTGGCCTAGTCCAACCTCCTGATTCAAAAGTGCAAGGGTAGTCACCCTTTGATTTGAAGCACCTCTTTGACAGTGTTGGTAAAGCCCCCTTTCGTTCTTTTTTTTTTTCTCTTCTCTTAATCTCTCTTTGGACAATAGAGGATTTCGATTATCCTAGTTTGGTGTTGACACTTTGAAAGGTCACCTTATCATTGAGAATATCTCTCTTTCATGTCAGTTACGACAAGGTACCAAGTTAATCAAGGGAAGCGACCCCCTGTTACCTTTAGCCAGTTACCACCTATCAAGACCCGTCGACAACCTAAGGGAAAAGGACCCCTTTTTGACCAATCTCCTAAGAGTGAATCTGAGGTTTGTTTCAATCCGGGAGCTAACCCTAGTGAAGTGAGCACCTCTTTCATACCACTTTCATCAAGTATGGACATGAGTTACACTTTCACCCGACAACAAAGAGAAGCCATGAATCAAACTCTCGAGGATATCTTTCAACGACACAGAAGAGAGTATGGTGGTTCTTCTCATGCCAGTCCACCCGGGTCACCTCCTAACAACGCGAGGTATTTTGATGCTCATCAACGAGCCGAAAGACAGCATAAGTCAGCCCACTCAGATTCAGGGTCACAACACGAAGACCAGAACAACGAATCTAGTGATCACCATATCAACGCAGCTAATGCAATAAGGCATTCAAGACAAACCTCCCCACTTAAGGACACTTCTCGATATGCAAATACAAGATTGAGAAGCATTGAGAGAGAGAAGCAAGCCTACTTAGATGAACAGGCTGCAAAAAAGGAAAAATTCTGACAACTAGAGGAAGAGGAACGTGCATTGTTGGATATACAGAAAAGAGTCGCCCAAGAAGAAGAAGATAGACTCTATGCACAACAAATCCAAAGTCAATTTAACGGGAAGGGAGCCAATAGTGGGATCAACTCGCCCCCATCTACCCCTTCCCCTAGCCCTCGAAGAAGATCAAAGACACCCTCACGATCCCCAAGTCCTAGAGGAAGGACTTCAAGATATGACCATCATAGGAGACAATCGTCTCATAGACATTCAAAGCAACCCTCCCAATGAGCACATCATGGCTCACAACACGGAGGCAGTTATGCTAAATCTGATCATATGGACTTCATGACTATGCAACAAGAACCATCCTTTCAAGCCTATGTGGAGCAATACGTGGAACAAAACAAAGACCAATTTTTGGAAAGTCTTATCAACAAAGGCGCTAAAGTTCCATATAACTTTGATGTTCACCAAAAAATCAAGAAACAGAATCCTTCAACTGATGAGTTAATCTTACAAATGCAAAAGGATATAGACAGAATGAAGGCTCCGAAGAGTACATTTTATTTGGACTCCATATGTCCTAATCCCATTGACAAAAGTGTGGTGATGGTAGAATTTCCTAAGAAAGTTGAATTCCCAACATACGACAAATATGATGGCACGGGTGACCCTCACGACCATGTTCGACAATTCTACATAATGAGCTTTTCCTTTCACCACGAAGACTCCTACTTGCTGAGATTATTCCCAAGGAGTTTAAAAGGTCAAGCCATGGAGTGGTTCACCAACCTTTCCCCTCCAGTAAGGACATTTAGAGAACTTGTCCAAAGATTTGTGCAACATTTTGCTTACAATTTATCTAGGTCGGTCACCATGCTTGATTTGTGTAAACTTAAGCAAAATCAAGGGGAATCTTTTGTCACCTTTTTGCAATGATGGAGGCGATTGTGTTCGAAATACCCAAGGACAATCCCTGAAGAAGAGAGAATTGATATCATTGTGAACAATCTAATACCAGAACTCAAATATGAAGTCAAGAAAATCCCATTTAATTCCTTTGATACTATGATAGAGGTGGCATGTCGCATTGAGGATGTCCTAAAAGAACAAGGAATTTTGGCTAAACCAACAAATAACAACAATAGCCAAAATAACAATACTAATGGTAACAAGGACAAAAAGAACTCTTATTGGAACAAAAACAAACAAGTCGTCAACGACGGAGTTGTTGATTCATCTCAGATCAAAAATGAAGGAGTTCTTAATCTCTCTCATGCAGTCCAAGCTATGAAGTTGCAAACATCGTCAACGCAACAAGACAAACCTCAGTATCAAAAGAGATCTAAAACAGAGAAAAGACAATTCACTAAATTGGGAGAATCATATGCAGATGTTTTTAAGACACTAGTTGCTCATAATCTGGCGCACCCACAGGATCCTACAAAACATCGAATACCAGATCTTTTACCTCATTGGTGGGATGCTAAGGCTTTTTGCGTTTTCCATAATGGGATTGGACACGACATAGAAAATTGTTTTAAACTCAAGCATCTTGTCCAAGACCTTATTGAGAAAGGACAATTACAAGTGGATGGGTTAACTACTAATGCAGACCATAAAGCCTTTAAAGAGCCCTTGCCTAAATATGAAAAAGGAGAGAATTCTAGCAGTAAGAATGGCAAGGCGGCTATTAACTATACATACACACATGCTGATAATGTGATTAACATGCTTGAAGTGGCTGACGATAATATCAACATGGTGAGAAAGAAAGATCCTCATGGACATAATGTGGACTCAGTTCCTATGACTAATGAAAGACCCGCTGTGGTGATAAGAGGTCCTCACTCACAAGGAATGCCCCAGTCCCTCAATGCGGTCACTAGGGGTCAGGCCCAAACACCCATTATCATCAAAGGTCCTAGCACTAGCAAGCCTAAACAGCCCGTGTCCAAAGGTGCTCCTCCAAAATCTGTCGTTGGTCCTGATTCCAATTATAACCTTATTGACCAACTACAACATACACCCGCTCAGATATCCATTTTTGAGCTTTTAGAATTATCTCCTAAGCACAAGCGCGTCCTCGAGGATGCTTTGCGAGCAGCCAATGTCCCTAATAACTTAGATATCGACCAATTCCAAAACATGGTCAACCATTTGGCTAGCCCTCATTTCCTCACCTTCTCAGAAGAAGATGACAAATCCATTAGTCACCCACATAATTTGGCCTTACACATCGAGGTCATGATTCATAAAACCCGTGTTAGGCGTGTACTGATAGATGGGGGTGCGGGGCTCAATATTTGTACTCTGAGTTTGCTGCTAGCTCTAGGGTATTCCGAGAACGTCATTGACACAAAGAAAAGAATCACAATCAAAGCATATGACGAAGCAGAAAGAAGTTCTAAGGGATTGGCTGTTTTGCCTATTCGTATTGGTCCTGTAGAAAGAGACATATTATTCCAAATTGTTGATGTTGGACCTCTCGCCTACAACATTTTGCTAGGTAGGCCATGGATTCATGAAATGCAGGCAGTCCCATCGACATATCACTAGTGTGTTAAGTTCCCCCATAATGGTGTAGAAATTTGCATCCCGGGAGACAGTGCTCTATCAGTTAATAACATTTCCGCAGGATCACATGTACCTCTGAATAGAGAAGCTGACAGTCCTAGTAGTTCACTTGAACAATGCAAGCAGAAATTCAAGACCATGGACCTTGGGATGGGAGATTATAAGATTGATTCTTTTACAAAAATACCAATCTCTCCTAGGTCTTATGGGAGACCCTCCCAAAATGTGAAGCCTTCATCATCAGCAATGACGTTATTTGGGAAATTTGTTGAGTCTTCGGTCCCCATTCAAGAAGAGAAAGAGGAAGTTGCTGTAAGGAACTGGATATATCACGAAGAGAAATACAAACATAATGAGAACTTTGCTCCTTCACCTGAAACTTATGGGAAAGGATATACACTGGTTAAAAATATGGGATATTTGGGATTTGGTCCCCTTAGTCATAGGCTGGACGCTAAAGCTGAGCCTCTTGATCATGCTCTTTTTGGATGCAAAAATAAGTCCACGATCGGCTTAGGTTTTGAAAATAAGAAGGAGAAAGGTATCCCTGTCCCAGCTGCAACGGACAGTGACAATGATGCAGATTATACGCCCGATCTCTCCAACCAACATGATCTGTCTGATGATTGGGTGCCCTCAACGAATCTCCTTTGGGGAGATTCCACAGATTTGATGCTTAATAGTCCTACTATCCCAGCTGCGACAGATAGTGATTGTGTGACTTCTAGATCAACAAAGGAAAGTGTTACTGTCCTAGCTGCGACGGATAGTACCAATACTAGCACTAGAGAGGGGGAAAACCTTCCTAACCTTGAGGCTTCTACATCATGAGGCCTAAATGATGACTCAGAGACAGAATCCCATGAATATGAATGGGATTCGCTTTCAAATGCAACAATTGATCTAGACGTGGATATTATCCATGCCTATAGTACCCAACCCGATGCAACTAACGATCCTAGTGTCAGACTAGAGGATTGCCCTCCTCAAATCACCTTAGTAGACGACGCTTCGTTTGATAGGATGAGCCCCAATTCAGGTATCTTAGGAGAAGACTTGATGAGCTCCGATTATATGGTCACCAGAGATGACACCTTTCACATTCACAACATCGAACCCACCATTGACTTGCCCCTTGTTCACTTTGACCTGATTGACTGGCCCCAGCGCCACCACGAGCCCACATTCCTCACATTTCGCAACGATTACGAAATTGCTTGCTATCTGAATGCTCTCGAACCCGTGGCTTCTTCTACCAGTGAACCAACAACCAGCATGACGGAGCCTGATATTAAGTACCTCAGTCTCAAAACAAAAGAGAAAAAGAAAAATAGGTCTGATGGCGAAAACCACTTTGTGGCGGTGTCAGAACCAAAAATAGTAAAAAGAAATGACGCATCCAAAGGTGAAAACCTCTTTGAGGCACCTAAGGATGGGGTACTTAATAACTTGCCGAGTTATTTCCAGGATAGATCATCAATCTTGATTGAACCAACAAAACTGGTCAATCTAAACACAGAAGAAAATCCTCAGATAGTCCATCTTGCTCAGTCTTTATCAGAGGAAGAGACCAAGGCATATGTACAGTTTTTACAGAAAAAGAAAATTAATTTTGCATGGACCTACTCAATCCTAAGTCTTTATTTAATTAAAAGGAATATTTCCTCCCCTTTTAATAAATAAAAAGCCCCACTTTCCTCTTATCCTAAGTTTCACAAATAAAACATTATTCCTATTTTATAAAAAGGGAAAAAGCACTTTTTGTCTCACATGAGGCTCAAAAGTCAACACTTCACTCTCATTGGAGGATGTTTGTGCACATGGATTGCTCCTCTTTCAACCTCCACCGTTGATTGAGACTTTTGCCTCTTAATCTCCATGGTCCATTCCTTTTCATTTCCTATAAAAGAAGAGCTCTCTTCTTCATTTGCATATAGATACATCCATATTTTATGCTATTGTTATGCTGCAGGTTTTGGAGCTCTTTGAAGACATCCTTGCATCCAAGCTTTGAAGACATTGTTGTTGCATTTCATTTAGTTTGCTTTCATAGTTGCATAATCATGACATTCTTAGTATAGATTTTCTTTATGCAATAGATTAATCTCACATAGCTTAATTAGGAGGGATTGTAAGACTTGTACTTTCCTTCATAGTTTAGTTTGCACTTTCCTTTCATAGATTAGATTTCTTTTCAAGCATTGCATTGTTATCATTTAGCTTAGCTTGCACATTCATACTAGTTGCATTTGCATTTCAGTTCCATTTAGATTCTTGGAGATATTGGCACTCTTGCCCTTGTCTTCACTTGAATCTCTCATTGTGTGGTTGACTAGCAAGGTCACTTTCTTGTAGCTCTAGCTGAGAGCAAAACTCATAGTCCCTTGCAACTCCATGCATAGAGAGCTATGAGCCGCTTTGTGAGGCCTCATTCTTGAGCAACCTTGCATGTAATGGTTCATAGAAGTGCATATTTTAGTGTGTACACATCTCTGCATATGGTCGCAACAAAGATATGTGATTACAATACAGAGAAGGCATCGTAAAAATATAATTTCAAAATTTGCCCTAGCCTGACACGTTTTGCACTCAAATCCTTCATTGCGGATAAGTGGAGATGGGCGGATAGATGCAGAAGAGTTGTCATAGACCCAACTAAAGCATTCGCAGCCATTATTTCCCTGTGATACCCAGTCTACATTAGTTCTTATATTATAATGAATAGTATTTACATTAGAAACTTTAAATATACACACATTAGCAACCTTTTTTCTATTTGGGTAGCACCAAAATTGTCATTCAGGGTTGTTCGGTGTTCGTGAAGTCTTCAACACACACTGCCCACCACCACATTGACAGTTTAGCACATTGACAGGAGTCATCGAGCCTATATCAATAATGCACCGCACCATCGTTACTACATTTATTATTTTTATATGAAATACACCAAGAGTACCATCATAAATATTAACCATTTACAATAATGAAAAGTAAACCTAAATCAAATAGCTCATTTTTTTATCAGCATGTGTAGTCTTTGTGTATATGAAAAATGAAAGAAATATGAAACTGAAATAAAATAGTGAACAAAATAGTATTCCACATAGAGTGAATGAAATATACCATCAAAAGAAGGTGATAAAATCCTATCACGGAGCATAGACATAGGAAATAAAAAAGGGACAAAAGACAAGAAATAAGAAAAATCATTATGACTATAGAAAAATCATTTATACTATAATAAAAAAAAAACACTCTTTGTCAACAATTTTCAAAATCATTGGGACTATAGAAAAATAATTAAGACTATACAAAATCAAATTTTAGAAATGGACGGTTCTAATGCTTTGCCATTACAACAATTGAGCATTCATCATTTGGTATTGTGTATTCCATTTAAGTATGTCAACAATGTTCAAAATCCTTTTTTTTTTTTAAAACAAGAAATAAAAAAAATCATTAGGACTATAGAAAAATCAAGTTCTAGAAATGGACGGTTCTGATATTGCTTTACCATTACAACAATTGAGCATTCATCATTTGGTACTTGTTGGTGCATTCCATTTAAGTTTTTCAGTTGCCGTGTTTATGTGCATGTTCTTTATGTGTTTGACTTCTCTCCCTTGCAAGGGATACGTCGATAGGTAATTGATTTGAAAGCATAATGATTTGACAGTCTTTTTTTAGGATAGGCGTAATCATCCCACCAACCTTACTTGGCAATATTTGTGATATATCTCAAGTACTTATAATCAGTATGCCCAACAAACAGAGACTTAGTAGTAAAAGCATGTCCTTTGGTTTACTAGTTTACTTATAATCAGTATGTCCTTTGGTTTACTAGTTTAATCTGGTTTAAGAATGGTTTGTTTCATGTTTGAATGTACCATTGAATGAAGCTTGGCTATATTAAGTACAATCTTAAGACTCGTGACTCTTCAAATTCTCTTGTTTCCTTCAGACCTCCAAACATGTGTACTTTGAGTAGCCCTCCAATAAATGGACTTCTGATGATTTTCACAATAGTACATGTGTAGGAGGACTACTCAAAGTACTGCTTAGGTAGGTGATATAGGTTGGTATGGGTAGCAAGCATACAAACATGGATTGACTAGGACAATGCTGAACAGTCCTAGAAATGCAGACTTTTGGGATTTGAACTGTGTTCAAATAGGTACAGTCAAGTGTCCTATTGAAGGGTAGCCAGTAAACAACCATGTTCAGATGTGGACGGACAATGCCCCTGATAAGAATCACTTTACCTGAAGATTGTGCCATGTTCGTAATTTCTGAGCTGTGTCCATTTGATTAATTCTCCAAATTTTGGTTACACTCCTTGCATTGGTTGACATTTTCCTAATTATAGGGTTTGAATTTCACAACAGAAGGAAATCAATACTAAGATGAAATTTTGGTATGTAGGATCTACATTGCCTATATACATTTGTGACCAAAGATATGGACCGATCTACAATGCCTCCAAAGCTTCTACTCAAAAGAATCTTCTCACCACTCGTGACTCTTCAAATTCTCTTGTTTCCTTCAGACCTCCAAACATGTGTACTATGAATTGCCCTCCAACAAATGGACTTGTGATGATTTTCACAATAGTACATGTGTTGGAGGAAAGTTCACAGTACTGCTTAGGCAAATCTGAATGCTAAGTAAAAAATATAATATGTATGAGAAGGACAATTCATGATGGCTACTCTAATACATATATTGTTCACAAAGGCAAAGAGAAATTGCAGTTAATACCACTAACTTGCAGGGATAAAGACAAGATAATAAGATAGGCTATGCATTTGGAAAAAGGGTTTTACTGTCATGACTTCATGTTGTGTGCATCTAGAATGGATATTTAACTAACAAATTCTAGCAAATCCAATTGAGTCGTATTTGTTTATCATGTGACATTCTTTCTTACAAAGAATTGTTTGTTTTTCTCAGGGATGCCCTCATATGGATGAGGTGTGTATCCTTGATCACAACCTCTTCCTTGCTTGATAGTGTATGTCTACTATAAACAAATCCCTTAGAAAAATTTAAAGATAAGAAGAAACTAAAACATAAATATGTGGGTGAGCCAATAGAACAAGGGACACAAGCGTAAAAGTTCCTGCCTTATATAATGTGTTTGGGGTAAGCTATGGTGAAATGAGAATATGGTTAAGTAGCATAGATTTTATGAAGATGTCTTTTGGTAGGGTGAATTTTTTTTACTATTGTACAACATAAAGATTGCATTGAATTCAAGTACTTTCTAAGTTATGTTCTCTAATATCCTGGGTAAGTCTACAAATAGATTAAATCTCATAAAGATAAAAGATTGTGAGGATAATGACAAAATATCCAGTTAGCAACTTTTGTACAGTACTTGAACCTCACCTTGCCAACACAGTTAGAAATCCATGGGTAGTGGTGATCAAATTTTTGAACACAACGGTTGCAAGAAGAGCAATGCTTGGAACATATAGGCTTGATTTGAAGAAATCAACAAATAAAAACTAACATGCAAAATGTTAAATTGAATGACATTTTATTATAGAGATAAATGTGTTGTCTAGATTACTACATTTCAAAATTAGTCTCTCAAGGATTTTTTTGCTAATTAGTATTCGTGTAGATTAGAAAGCATAGAGTACACACTAGTGTCTTGCATAAGTGAAAGATGAAATGTAGATTTCATGTAAAGAATATCAGCATTCTTTGGACATTCAAAGGCGTGTTTTAGACATAGAAAAAGAGTAAATTGTTGAAGGAAGTAACAAGGAATGGCAGATGTCAAAGAAAGAGAAGTAGTTTTCATTAAAATGTTCACAGGGAGATACATCTTTTGTTTTGCGAAAATAAAATCTCTACTATTTTGAGGAGGGTTTCTAAGAGTTTTGAATTCTTAGATCTCTGGCAGTCATGGTAAGTGACAAAAGCACTATTGTGAAGAACAGTGACAGTCACTGTAAAAGAGAAGAGTAGGCAATGATACTATGTAGAACACATGATCCACCACATTCAAAGTAACTTCCAAGAATGGATGTCAAAGCAAAGAGTAGACATAGATGATTAGGCAGAGAATGGCATTGTCTACAAAAGTAGAGAGAAAAGGCCAAAATTCAAAGATGACTATTAGAGGAGACACTAGCTAAATGGGAGGGCATTCAACATGCATCAACACAGTGGTATACACTGCAAATGGAAAAGACAATGTTGATGAAGTTGGAATGGCACTTTTGATAGTGAGAACAAAATATGATCAGTCATGTGAAGGAATAGTACGAACGAAAGAAAAAATGCATCCAAGAGTCTTGAGAAGTGACTATCAAAAGGATGTCAATAAATGGTGATCAAATTTGTAAGTAAAGGTTAGTCCCAATGACAAACAACACTTTTGAGTTCTTAGTTATAGACAAGGTTGATTGTCAAATAGGCTTGATGAGGTGACAATAAGTGTAACAATTCATGATTTAAAAAGATGCCAAAATAATGTGGATAAGAAATGTTTAAAGAAAGTTCTTCTTCAATGCTTATCCACTGTCACAGTGGTACAAAGACACTCTTATAATATTCATCAAGAGATAATAGAGGTCATGCATGCATGATTGCAAAGCACAATGAATAAAGAACATGCACTGTTATGAAGGCTCATAGCCACATTAAGGAATGATGTCATAAAAATCAAAAGAGGGACAATTTCTAAAAGGCAGTGATATTCAAAGATATAAGTCATGAAAGGACCTCACTATGATGGATAAGAGAATAGGACAACACTATGATTGAGTCTCAGTGAAAGAGATCATCCAATAGCTAGTAGCAGTAGTCAAGATGTGCTCAAGATGTGAAATCAGTAACTATGAGGAGAGGCAATGTTATATCCACTATTATAAAGTACGGGTAAGGCTTAGAAATAATGATTTTGGACTCTAGAAAATATTATAGTTTGAACTATAAAAATATAGACAAAATCCTTAGAAATCCCTTAAGGGAACATTACAGAAGTACCTGAGCATTGAAATTTGATAGCTATATTACATAGTCCTAACACAGGACATTACAAAAACCCTTTAATTCGGTCATTGCCAGTGTAGAACACAATGTATGGATTCTTCGTGCATACAATCATGGAACTAGAGACCAAAGCAGGGCTTGGAGACATGGATGTCAATGTAGTACAAAGAGATGAATAAAATACATTCGATATTTTCATATGATTTCCCTCTGTGACTATTTGGTTTTTTCGAATGTTTCCATTCACTAATTTGCAATTTGTTTTGTTTAGACTTGCTTGTTTGTTATTACAATCTACTACCCAAATGGTTTTTGGGAATGAGCACGTTCTTTAATATGCGAATGGTGGTGGAACTTGATAGAGGAGAATTAATGTTTTAATGTGTTGTATTTCTATTCTTGTATGAGTTCATGTTGATTGCAGATCGATCCACTCACAGATTTGGGAAGTGTAGTCGAAGATAGTAAGAACCATTATGTTATGTATTCAAATGAGTTTAACAAAATGTCTTATATTGGAATCAATTTTGAGTTTACAGATTTCGTAGAGTCATTTTCTAAATCTGCTATGTAGTTTGGACCGGGTCCAGGAAGACCCAAAAGGCACGAACAAACAGTGACTACAAATTTTTGAACCCTAGAAATGCTACAAATTGAATGCAAAAAAATATAAATGTAGCACAAGAACTTTTTCAAAGATTAAAGAACTTTTGTTCAATGCATGTTTTCACATATATTGTATCCCCATCCATTGCTGTGTTACATTCACATTCCCTTCTTGCAATGCATTTTTTTTTATATTGAGCAGGTTCGAAAAGAAACTCATACACAATAAAGAGTATTCCAACACTTAGTGGCTAAGCCTTGCAATTGGAAACAACTTAGCAACTGAATAAAATATTATTGAGCCACTATATATTGTAATGGCTATAACAATCATGGTGACTCTTTTGCTTCTAACTCTACTCTTCTAACACCACCATAATTGCAGCAGTTGTTAGTCTCATTGACCTCCCTACAACTTATTTCATATGGAAGGTAGATAAGGTGGATTTTCTTGCATGTATGGGTACTTTTATGGGTGTACTATTCATCTCTGTTCAAACAGGTCTCATCATAGTGGTATGTTCATGGTTTCTAAGTAGAACCTTGTTCAATTTTTCTAAAATTCTCCATTAGAATTTGAATTGGTAATATCTACTATGATATTATTCTAAGTTTGCCCCACTTCTTACTAATTAATATTTTAACAAATTGAATATTCTTGTCTAATATTAGAATCAATTGCAATAATGAAGGGTTGTCTTATATATCTATGAATCAATCCATTCTTAATGTAAACACCAAGGATGTATAATATATAATACCTAGTTTCATAATGGATTGCCAGTCTTCTTTAATCTTTGATATCTTTGAACACCAAATGGTGATTTTAATGCTTTCCCAACAAGAACATAAAATGGTGATTTTAATGCTTTAATGATTTTAATCTTTGATATCTTTGAACACCAAATGGTGATTTTAATGGGATAAAGCTATCTATAAATTAGTGCTCATCTACACCTAGTCAAACAGAGGACATGGATTGAGTAACTAATGTAAGAGCTATTAGAATTTTGATGTACACTATGGTGTATGAAATATAATGTGTTGTCCAAGTAGTGCGAGCTCTCATTTAATTCATGACTAATCCTAAATCACTTTGGTATAGTTAAGAGGGTCTTAAGATATTTGTAGGGTACCTTTTGATAGGAAAACATAATCCTAAGGTATAGATTATTTATGTTAAAGAAATTAACCCTAGAGTGATGCAATGAGAATAGTGTGTAAATAACATATTCATAACCTAAAGATTCAAAAAATTATACACATTTATGGACAATTATTATTATTATTATTACACACACACACAAAGATATTATTTTCTATTGCATTGATCTTCTAGTGACTATTGGTTAATCCATTTTATAGTTCCTGACAATGTATTCCAAACTAATTTGGTACTAATTTATAATTCAAATATCTTACTACAAGCATCCTCTAATTTCTTAATATGTTGGTCTATATCCAATAAACCATTTCTCCACTTTCAATCATAGCTGGATTATATTTTCTTATTCATATTTCACTTTTATTTGTTTCTTAATATTTTACCATTATTACTTGTTTCTTATCCATATTGTTGATATTGAATCGATTTGTCTCTATAGTTGTTGTTGTGTCATTTGGATCATGTTCTCCATGTCACTTTCTTGCAAAATATTTTTATGTATTAGATCATTTTTTTGATTGATGGAAAATATCTCTCCTAAATTTATCTTGTATATTTGTGATATCTATTAACTTCAATTTTATTCCTTAATTATTATCATTGTTTATGTTGGTTACTTCCATATGGATAAATATTTCTTTAGCTTTTTATGAGACCACTCAATGATAATTTTGGTGGAGTAATCAATTATTTTGATGCACTATGAAATAAGATTAAATTAGGTAACTATCCTATCCACCAATTATCTTGATGCAGAGTGGTGGCAACTAAAGCTTAATAGGCCCAATCTACTACACAACCAATTGAGAATGTCACTTTAAACTATGAACAGTGGTTTCAACTAATTCTGACAAATTTCTTGGTCTTCGAATACCTCCAAATTCAGGGAACTATCCTATCCACCAATTTCCTTCTAAGAAACTCTGTTATTCCCTATTGCCAATTAATAGCACACTACTAATTAGCAATCCTTTACTTCTAGCAGATCTCAACTTGTTGATGTTTGTTGGTTATGGTCTCACAAATTTTTAAAACAATTCCAACTGATTAACATAGAATACTTTGATAATACTCCTCAGTTATCTTTTATGTTTTGGTCTCAATCTTCTACAATCACCACTTCACAGTCCAAACAGTGAGTGACCGATTCTATCCCGGCAACTTCAAACTAGTTCAACACAAACCCTAGGTGATCAAGCTAGATTCAGGTTTAATGGATTAGTTCGAAGTTGGGTGTTTGGAATAGTCACAGATGATTGGGAAAGTTTATGTGGCCTTCTAATGTCTTGGCATGGTCGACTCCTTGACCTCTATCCACCACCGACTGTAGCTTTTTGTTCCTTCTTTCTCCCACTGGCTAAACATGCTAAACCTAATTAGCCTAGGGCATCAAACTTGAAGCGGTTCGACAACCTCCATAGCTCTGAGTGTTGGATAAATTAAAGATTATTTCCCTAATTTGATTTTCATCCAGTGGTATGGACAATCCAATGGTGAAAATACAAACTAGGTTGAAATAGATTAAATGAATTCGGGAGGACAGTGTGCATCAATGGACTGGCAATGGATGTTAATTCATTTAACAGTTTGCGACAGACTAATATAATGAAACACATAAATTGTTTAAATGAATGACAAATACCGAGGATGCATTGAAAATAATTTCACCACGAAGATGTATAAATGAATTTGCAGGGTTAATAAGCTATCTGTTCATCACAAGAACAATAGTGCCACAAATAGAACAAGACAACACAAAAGGAACATACTTCGAACTGTGAATCTTTTGTATTCCAAATAGTGCTTCCCCAACATCTAGGTTAAGGTAAGGAAATGAAAATTACCTTACAAATAGGCGGTCCTCCTTCGCTCATTGCCCTTGATCAAATTTGTCATGCGTGGAATAATGAAATGAGAAATGAAACCTTTTTTTTAATAAATTATGCCCGTGTTGGTCGAACTTTCGACCCCCACGGTATTGGTCAAAATTGAGACCAATACGGGTATGGATTAAAAAAAAATCAAAGCTTTCCTTCTATAATCCAACCAAACAAAACCTTTTTATTTGTTGGTCGAATTGTTTGGTCGAAAAATAAGGTCAAATGTACTAGTGATTTTAACTCTCTTTCAAATCTTAATGATATTGTCTATGTGATGATGTAGAACTATATGCGAATAATAATTACTAAGAGTAAGGATGATATATTTCTTTTCACTTGAGAAGGCTTGATTTATATCTTTGTTGTAACCTATAATAACACTTGTAGATTTTTGTGTTCCAAGTTATTCTTTCAGTGAGTATATATATATAATAAGACATGTCCCTACATGAACAAAGTTCATGTACATACATTTTTGTACGTGAGACATGTCTCTTGTTAATGGTTTAACCATTCATTAGTTACTGCTAATACATATCATTGAATCTGATCGATAACGATCAAACCATAACTTAATAACAATGATAAGATAGTTGATATAATGATGGACTCTTATACTATTCATTGGCAATGATACTATATGGAATTTGATAAATATTATCGGTTGTGATAATTACAATCGATAATGATCAAAGCTTCTAATATATACTTAACAACAATGACGATAAATATTATCGGTTGTGATAATTTCAATCGATAATGATCAAAGATTCTAATATATATTTAACAACAATGACATACAACATGATAGTCTATGGTGTTGTTGGTTGTGATAACCACAATCGATAACATCATCATTGACTGTGTCACCATCATTTCCTTGTATTGTCGATTACTGTTGTCATGCATTGATATTAAGTTGATTCACATAATCAACATTATAGTCGATATCAAAAATCTTGTTTAATGTATTATCATCATTATATTTTAATATTGACTTTCTCCCTTGGGCCATGCATAGGCTTATCAAAGGGAATCAAAGCATCATTTGGTGTCATAAGGGAGGATAGGTTTTAGGAAGCATGCTCACAAGCTCTAGCATGACATTTACGACAACAGTCACGAGCACAAATGGTTAAGTATGGTTTTGTTTGGAATTTGAGGTGGTTTAAGATCAATTAAAATTAGATCCTTTTCTTCAATTTGGAGGAAGAGCATAAGGCACCAGACTAGATTGAGAGATAGCAACTATGGAGCATTTATAACATATAGGAGGTGGAACATAAGAATAAATAGGTGTAAAAGGTGTAGGGAGAAGTCCATGTTTAGGGCAAGGAGATGTAACTATAGGAGACGCATTGCTAAGTTCACAAATATTCTCAATATTGAATTTTTTATAAGATTAGAAATAGTTATCTTTGCAAGGTTGGACTAGTTGAGGCATGGTAGGCCAAAAGAAATCAAGGTCAAAGTTTCCTCGAGTAGCTAAAGGTTGATAGAGTCTATGGTTAATCATGATGATTTCTCCATAATGGGAAAATTTCAAATACTTATGGATAGGAGAGACTATAGTTTTCATGGAAGTGAGCCAAGGAAGACCAAGTATGACTTGAAATTGATTAGAAGTTGAGATGACAATGAAGGTGGCATCTAAGGTTTTCTTACCAAATTCTATAGGAAGAGTAATGGAACCATGGCTAGGATAAGTGAAACCATTGAATATTTTGATCATCACATTAATTTTTCATATAAATCTTGTTGGAGTTGTCTAGTGTAAATATGTTTTTAAGTTATAACATTCACCATGCAACTAGGATCTATAAAGAACCCACGAGAGAGAAGACCACTAATCTTTGCAACTATATAAAGAGGACCATTAGGGGCCCTAATAGTTTCAATAGGATTAAATGTAATGCAAAGATAAGGTTTGGGTTTAGGTTTAGATTGATCAATAATATTGACAACATTTTTGGCTTGGGTACTCTCAATGTCATAGGTAACAATTGTAGGAGAGTAAACACCATGGGTGACTGAAGAAGGAATAAATGAAATAGGCTTAATGGTATTAGTTGAATGAGATGGTAGGGGGTTGGTGTAAATATGCAAGTTTTAGTTGGGAAGGGAATCATATTTGTTTCCTTGATCATTAACACCCTCAATAGATGCAACATGAGATCTTGAACAATAATTTTAAAATGAAAACACTTCTCAGTGTCATGACTACACTGACAATGATATTGGCAAAAAGTTTTGGGATCAAAGTTCTTGTTTGTTTGTTTGGAAGGATCTATTGACTTAATGGGAAGAAGTGTTAAGACATTAGTATTAATCAACTTCAACATCACATTATGAAAAGATTCAGAAAGAGGTGTAAATTTGTGAGAAGGTTTAAAATAAGATAACAAAGGAGCCACACATTCGGATGTTCCTGCCACTTGCACATCAATGTTATTTGATGAATTGCTGATCTTGATGAAGCCTTTTAATTTTGGAACTTATAAAAAGGATAAGATGCAACATCACTCTTATCAACCAGGGCCATTTGAGTGGTGCTCTCAAATTGACTCACTTAAAACTAATAATTATGGAGTATTGCAAATAATTGAGTAAAAGAAGAAATTTCAGAAAGTAATATTGTATCCCTAATGTATTTTTGTAAATTAGCAATGAAAATATGTTGGATATCAACATCAAGCACATAATAAGAAATCTGGCATGCCAATGCTTAAATCTACCAATGAAATCAACCACTTTTTCTTTAACACCTTGATTGCAATGCATTAAACTGGTCAAATATATCTTAGAGCCAATATAATTTTGAAACTATTGAATGAAAGCATTAGTAAGTTTTTGGAAAGAGTCAATGGAATAAGGAGGTAATAAACAATACCATTGCAACACCTTATCTTGAAAGGTTTTAGTAAATAGCTTAGCCATGAACCTATGATCACGAGAAATGTCACTACACAATGTTTGAAATGTCTTAACATGAGTTAAGGGATCATCTTTACCATTCTAAGTCTCTACGTGAGGTATTTACATGTATTGAGGGATTAAAAACTAAATAATATCCAAGGACAAAGGGCTAACAATGTCACATGTAGGAATGTTGAATTTGAATTGATTCATAGAGACAATTTGTTGTTCCAAGGAAGACATAGTTTGAGAAAGGCTATTGATAGTGGACTTGGTAGAGAGTTTGGTATGAAATTTCCAAAATGTTGGGACCATTATGAGAAATGGAAGGAACATTGGAATATGATCAAATGGAACATTTTTGTAAGTAGGCATGGGTGAAGGTTGTGAAACACATGGAACACTTGAAGGAGGTGAAACAATAAGATTTTGAATGCTTCCAAGACTACAATGAATAGGATTGATGTTTTAAATGGATGTAGTCATGAGAAGTGAAGCATAGGTAGAGACACTAGGTAAAATGGTACAAATAGGAAGGGAAGTCTCAACACTAATGAGAGATTGTGTGTACCCTAGATCTTGAGCACAATCCTAAAGAGGCTTAACATTGCTATCAACAAGATGTAAAATAGTTCTCAAGAAGTTAATACCATGTTCATCACTATGAATCAACTTCCTTAAACCTTCAACTAAGGAAATGGATTTTGTAAATTAGAATTCTCTCAAGTCAACCATTGTCCAAATTTATCAAATTCAAGGGAAATTTTTTGCACTTGTGTAAAAGGAAATCTTAAAGACTCATCTTCATCACAATAATAATGGGAAGAAGGTTTCTCAACCATAGTAGGAATATCATTAGAAAGCATGTTTGTCTCATCAAGGTTCCTAGGAAATAAAGAGGACTCGGGATAAAAGGAACCCATAAGTCTATGGATTCTCCTAAAAAGAATGCTATAGGTAGAACTCAATGTTATAACACTCATACACAAGAAAAGAAAGATAATATAGATCTATTTATTATAAATGTTGAATTTGAAAAAGATGTGCAAACATTCATTAAACTTAGGCAATGCTAATTTAATTGCAAATAAATGTAATGAAAAACACATCTAATTATAAAATGAAAAGTGAGGATATAATGCACATAAAGGGGGATTTAACACCAAAATCAAAATGGAAATGTCAAGCATCAGATTCACCAAAATGTACAATAAGAAAAGATAGGTGGGGGTTTCTACATGGTAGGTAAGAGATTTATCCACCCCTTTGTTAATGCACAATCAGAAGGAAGATAACTCAATAGGCTCAAGTAGGACTTTAGTGCTAAGCGAGTGCAATGGTCCTTTACTATTATGATTAAGAATGAAATGGATTCAAGGAAATGATCTAGTGTTGCAAGATAAATGACTAAAATGAGCTAAATTAAGCAATTTTTAGAAATTTCAGACTAACAGAAACATACAAAAACTTGCAATTACCAGAAACATAAACTTGACAACAATAATAACATGTATAATGAATCTGAAGCTATTCTAGGTGGAACAAAATTCCCCGAGCATTTTGTTCTAGGGAACAACAAGCCTATCACATTTTTTCCTTAGGAATCTACCCAATATTTTGACTAACAGTCTTGCAAATTCCAATCTTTCCAAATCCATTTCAATAGTTGCATTGTTTGTACCTACACAGGAAAATAGGGAAAGGTTGTTGACAAAGGGTATGCCTTGGTCAAACCTTTGTTTAGGAATCGACCTTGAAAACAAAATAAAATTGCATAAAGGAAAGTATATTTGAAAGGTAAATATTAGATCTACTTTTCCAATACCTTCACAAACAGATATTGAGATCACAGATATTCATAAAGATTCTTGAATGTCATTTGAATTAAATTTTTTAACCTTGAAATTTGGAATGAAATAAATGACGCCTCCACAAATGCATGAATTTATGAATGCCACTCCTAGATATTCAATGTTGTTATACTTGATTGAACACTTGCAATGAAAGAAGAATGTATGAGAATAGACAAAGGATTTTGTTGATTGCTTGAGAACTCTTTTGCTTGTCCATCATGGGAGAGAAGCTTGCTACAATGGAGAAGATTGTCTTAAAATTTCCTTGGATGCTTGGAGAGTGACTATATCTTTGATGTTTACCTTCAAATCTTGAATTCTCTTGAATGTTTGAAAGCAAAATCTTGATTATGGTTGTTGATAGATCTTGGCTCTTACCAAAATGAGGAGAGAGGGTATTTATATACCTCATCACATATTTCAAGATTCAAAATTAAGCCAAGCCGACCATGGGATCTAATTTCCCACCGAAACACCGCAACAGTGCTCTGATTCAAATATAGGCCCATTCCTCAAGGAACAAAAAACCCTGGACTTTTTTTTTTGTTGGGAACAAAAATCCGTAGGCATTTTTTTCCTGGGAACAAAAAGCCCTGGGCATTTTGTTCCTAGGAAAAAGCACCAAATTTTGAATGAGGAACCAAAAAGATAGGGCAAATATCAAATTAGGAGGAAATAGGTAGCTAGATAAAGTATAATAGACATGAAATCCTGAAACTTTCAAACTAGGGCCTAGTTGAGTATTCAATCATGGGTGCTAACTTTTTAGTATGGTACAAATAAAAAATAATATTATCCATGGTGCACTTAGGAGATCGATAGATGCATCCATTGCATGGATTGGATATTCTTAAGGCTACATGTATTGTATGTAACACTAGGATAAATATTTATTGTGGGGTTGACATTGGAAAAACTTAGCACCAAAAAGTAATTAAGGGGAGAAATAGTTTTGTAAGCTCATGATATAGATCATATGGTTTGTGTAATACCACTTGGTGTTTTTCACAATCTTTTGTCTATAAAAGTAAGCACATGGGTACTTGTTTAAGGTTGACTATTTTGGCTAAGACTATTTTAGGTTTATATATTGTAAGCATCTCTTATATATTGCTCATACAAAAGCTTGAAGTATGGATTGGGATGTGTGGTTACATGGTTCTAATTTGATTTTTCATATGGAGTGTCTGTAGAGAACTTAATGCTAACTCTATAAATGTTACAATGAAGATGGATGCCTTAAGAGGTTAAGTTTTTTCCTCTTTGAGAGTTTTTATAGGGTATATCTTGTATCATCATTGATGGTATGTTATCTATTCTTTTGCATTAGTATTCTTAATACTCATTTTCATGAATTTTTCTCTTTGGGTTATGTGAAAATAGTCATATATGGCAACAAAATTTCTTTATGTGGAGAAGGAAAACTCGTTGACTTCAAGATCGATTAGAATCTCAAGGGACAAACTAACTCTTGCGCCACCTCACTTATACTAGTGATCTAGTGAGTTAAAGGAAAAATATATTTTTAAGACTTAAATGAAATGGAAATTGAAATTTTAAAAAAATAACTAAAATAACTAGGTAATGATATCTGATAAAAAATTTGAATATTGGAAATAGAAGAGCTAATTATCAGGATTAACTACTAGGAGGAACTGCAAGCTCAACGCCTCAAACACTTGTAGAAGTTGAGGATGATAGTGTGAATGTAGGATGTTTGCACAAGACACTTTCAACCTATAGACAAAGTACGGGTAGCACAACAAAAAATCGATATACTAACTAAACTAATAGAGTAATAAGTTAATGTCTATAATGGAAAATAGGAAATATGATTATACTTATAAAAATGACAAAAACAAAGGATAATGGAAAAGAATGTTCTAACAATGAAGGAGGTTGAAAAAGGTGATGAGTTGATCCTCTTCCTCCTATAAAACCTGCCCACACAAAAATAATTAAAAAAGTTGGGGGCTACAATGAGACTTGCCTCACTCAAGTCCCTACTTTGGTGTTTCCACCTCCATAGCAACCAGATAGACGAGATGAATGGTGATAGATAATTGGGAGATAATAGACAATGATAATGGAAATAAAAGGATTATAAGATTGATAAAAATGCCTATGATATGCAGAGCAAAAAAAAGGGAGTGGAATGAGAAATTCCCCTTCAAATACACAATGTCAGATCTCAATGGAGTGAAGGCAAGGTGACTTGGTGATGAAGTTGAGATTTTAGAATGAACAAAATAATTTGTATGCAAGTTGTCCCAATATAATAATGAGCTCGTGAGAGTGCAATAATGTTGTTAAGAAGAATTGAGAGTGTCTAAGAAGTGAGATGTAGCCAAGAGAGAGAAAATGAAGCTCAAAATTCATCTCTGAAGCTTGTTGGATTCTCAACATCAATAGAAAATAGGAGGCATTACATCATAGTGGTATTAGTTGTAATGTCTGAATGACTCACTACACGTCTACAAAATCACATAATGGCTATGCACTACATAGATGTCTATATGGTGTGCATGCATCTTGTGTGGATTGTTGAACGAGATGAATAACTGAGAGGGGGGGTGAATCAATTATTATCAAACAATTTTCTTAACTTATCTTCATCTAGTGAAAACTTAAAACAATAAAAAACTTGTAACAAATATGAACATGAAAGCACAAAAACATCAACACCATGAACACCAAAATTTACGTGGAAACCCAAGATGGGAAAAACCATGGAGAAGATAATTCTCATGAAAAGAAGACTAGTTAGGGTGACACCAGTTTAAGGTGACTTTTACAAGGGCTTACTATCGATTTTCTCACCGCTAGTAGTCTCACTATCAGTTAGGATAACTACCTAGAAAATAGAAAGGTTCACTGCTAGTACAAATAGGCTCACTGCCAAAATATAAGAAATGAAAATGAATACACTACTGAAGTCATTGTCATCAATAATTATCAACATATAAATGATATAATAATCTGATATCGGTTGCACCAACTCAATAATACATCAATTTATAAATCTTGCCTTGTCAGATTCACATCCAATTTTCATATTACTCGCATACAAGTGTTAGAATAAATAGAATCATCTCTCTCTTATACCATTTCATGCCAAAAACTAGGTCAAGATGGAAATAGGGCAGCAAACAACTGAGAGGGGGGGGGGGGGGGTGAATTAGTTGTCACATAAACTTGACAAACTTCCAAAACCTTAACCATAAACTTCAGATTTGATAAATGAACGTGCAAGAATAAATCCACAAAACATCAAGAACACATAACACCAATATTTTTTCATGGAAACCCAATCAAAAGAAAAACCACAGTAGGGATAGAATTTACAAGATGATGTAATATGTTAAAAGAACTATACCCTGTTAGGAGTATTATAATGGGAATGTACATACATTCAGACACACTACCTAGAACTCATTTCTCAAAAGAAATTACAGGCTTACTTCCCAACAAAGGAAGGCTCGCTAACTTACAACAAATATGGATTACGATCCACAATTTATGAACTAGATAATAGCATTTTCAACATGCCTAGATCAGTTCCATTGAAATACATATAAAATTTTCTCTTCCATACTTAAACTTTGCCTCTTAAGATATAAACCTGTAGACTAGGATTTGAGCGTGCACCTAAACCTGTTTTGAAGGCCAAAGACAAACAAACGTCATAGCATATAATCAAATCAAATTTAATGGTAAACAAACTAAAATCAAAGCCACCTCAGTTTAAGCCTAAAACGGATGCGCCCATGCACCGTTTGATATGCTTAGATATAGATGGATGTGGGTGTGCAAACTCAAGCACTTGGAGCATGCAAAATAGGATGATTTGAGGTTGATGAAGACCCAAAATGACACAAAATAGGTATGAGGAACCTATTTTGCCTCAAAGGCCTCAAGAACACACAAATATGCAAAGCTAAAAGATGAACTAAGATAGATTAAACAAGAAATAAATCTATGTTAATCCCATTAAGCTAATTTAGATGTGATTTAAGCTTGAAAATGATCTAAAATGATGAGTTTATGCTTATGCTAAAATGAAAATGGCATTATAACTTTGCTATTGAGTTTGAGAGTTGAAAGATGATTTGCCTTAGGAAGTGAGGGTATTTATAGGATTTCTAAAGGCTTGGGGTAGGAGGAATGAATGGCCAGGATTGAAATCCTTAAGAGAGGCCAAGATTCACTCAAAGGGAAGCACATGGATTGTGCTAGTTCTCAGCCAATCAGGAGGTGACACATGTCACAAGGTGAGTGGATGAAGGGAAGGGCAAAGAGGAGTCAAAAAAGGGGGCTCCAAGCTCATAACTCTCTAAATAAGTGCTTGTAAGAGCAATGAATGGGCTTTAAGAGGCTTTGAAGACTTTGGGGAAGCAATAAATGCTTTGTGGTTGAGATATTTGGAAGGAAAGACTTTGCTTTGGTTTAGGAAAGTCTTAAGCTTGGTTAGGATTGCACAAAGGTTTAAGGGTAGGATTAGGATTAGATTAGGACAAAAAAAGAATTAGGATGGGTGAAGAGGGTGGATTTTGAGAAGATTCTAGAAGAGTCTAGATTTCTCCTTAGTTTCATGGAATAAAAGTTATTCATTCCAAAAGCTTAAGTTTTAGGAATATTTATTAAAATATTTTCAATAAATATGAAAATTAAATATTTAACCTTAATTAAATATTTAACCTTGGGATTAGGGTTAGAAAAGATGGGATTAGCCTTTTAATCGAAATTAAGAAGGGATTAGAAGATTTTGGAAGAGGTTAGTGGTCTTAAGGAAATTGGCCAAGTTTGGGATAAAAAAAATAAATTAAAAATAAATTAATTTATTTTTGAAGTTTTTGGGCAATTTATTAATTAAATAATTAATAAATTAGGGATAATGTCCAAATGACATTTTTAGGCTAGATTCCTTAATTAAAGATTTTTAATTAAGAGAGAGGGATTTAATGCCATAAAAATAAATAAATTAATTAAATAATTAATTAATTAATAAATGATGATGTCATCAAGGATTTTTAGAAAACAAAAATAATTTATTTTCTAAAGGATTTTTCGGTGTCTACATTTTGCCCCTCTTTGATGCGATGCCGCAAGTGGCATGGTGTCAAAGACAAGAAAACAAGATGCCGAGGCTAGAATCAGAAGAAGAGGGTATGACGCCTGGGTGGACTAGGAGAAAGAGAGATACATGCCCCGGTGGGACAAAATCATGGAAGATGCGCCCAGTGGGACAAGGAGAAAGAGGAATTATGCCCTGGGACAGAGTGTGCCCGGCGGGACGAGGAAGGAAAGGCCTAGGAAGAAAGGGGAGATAAATAACCTCACTTCTAAGAACAAATATGGATGATATGCAAGATGAGATGGAAATGCAAGATGCAAGATGCAGCTGTATGCAAAGATGCAAGATTAATCTATATGATAAATGCAAGGGACCAGATAGCTCCAAGTGCAAACGGGAGTGCACAACCTAGATTTAATATAGCTATGTTAGAGACCTGCCAAGGATACTGGGATCACGAGGCCTGTTAACAATGTCGCATAGGACTGACGCTAAACAAACACACAGGGTTGCCCCAACATCACACATGAAGCGCAGAGGCGACATGGCGGAACCGATGCTGAAGGAACCACAAACACACAACTGACTCACAGGCAGAAGCGAAAGATCAAAAGACCTTGCCCCAGATTATCCGCACACGCAGCACACCATGATATAATGAATCGTGGTGACCCTGGTGGGACAAAGAGAAGCCAAAAAGATTAACAAGACCCAAAGGACAAAAATCCAAGATCAAAATGATAACTCCAAAAAGACATCCTTTGCCAAGGAGAGAGATTAGGTTTGATTGATGGTGGGAAGATTGGTCGGACAGGAGGAACGATATATCCTCAAGGACCAGGATGGAAGATTAGGTCAGACAGGAGGAATGATATATCCTCAAGGACCCATGGGTGGTGAGAGAATAAGTGTAGTTGTTCGCTGGCAAAAGCTGAAGTTCAAGGAATAATCAGGATGAGCAAGGATAAATCGACAATTGATGTTGCTGAAGCACAAGGCCCGAGTGGGACTACAAATTTTCTGAGGCTGGGGATGGGACAAGATATTTGATCAAATGCTGCTGCAGGATGGAAAAAGGTTATGTACAACAAGGAGGAACGATATGCACAAGGGATATGTACAGAAGCTCAGGATTGGGGATAGGAAGATCACACTCAGCGGGACTCTCACTAGGACAGAGACAAGAAGGATAAATACAGGGAGGATTGCGCTATACAGGAAAGGGATAAGGATATGGTACAAAGATTTGGAATAGGATATGGATTGCAAATGGGTTGGAGGAAGATGGAAGCTGAATGCTTGGAAGATAGGGGAGATGGAACTGCTGGGAGATCTGTTAAGAGATTATGGATGGAGGAAGAGGACGGTAGCTGAAAGGACAACTGAATAGATAAATAGCTCAGTTTACTATGTTGGCGCCTGTTTGCCAGGTTTTCACCAACATACTTGTCCAAGGCGCTTGAATTGCCAAGTTTTCACCGTTGGATGATTATTTTCTCTTTCTCTTTTCTTTTTTTTCTATTTTTCTGCTTTTTTTGCTTTTTTGCTTTTTTGCTTTTTTGAATGTTTTTGGATTTTCTGATATATGCAGGATCAGGTTCAAGCATAGAACCTCTTCAGATGGATGATGTTGATAGGATCATTCAAGGGCTCACCCTCTGGTGTTGATAGCTGATAGGCTCCCGAGCCAAAGGATGCGGTGACAACATAGGGGCCCAACCAAGTAGGCTCAAACTTGCCTTTCTTTTCTTTATTTGCTAGGACCTTCTGATTTTCTTTAAAGACCATGTCACCGACCTGGAATTGTCTAGGATGGACCTTTTTGTTATAACTCCTTTTGAGTCAATTTTGGTATGCCACCAGGTGATCATAGGCTTGCTGTCTCTTTTCATCTAGCAGATCTAGCTGTGTGAGCCGGGCCACACGATAGTCTTCATCAGTTGTATAGTTCTTCATGGAGACGCGCAAGGATGGAAGCTCGACCTCGATCGGTAGAACGGCTTCAGCACCATATACAAGGGAGTATGGGGTGGTGCCTGTGGGAGTGCGATAAGAAGTGCGGTAGGCCCAAAGGGCGGGATTGATTTGGAGGTGCCAGTCATGACCAGAATCATTGACAACCTTCTTGAAGATTTTCAAGATAGTTTTGTTAGTTGCCTCAGCTTGGCCATTTCCTTGAGGGAAATATGGACTGGAGAAATGGTGATGGATGTGGAGTCTGGCACACAGATCATCCACATGCTGGTTTTCAAAAGGTGTGCCATGGTCTGTGAAAATGGTAGATGGTATGCCGAAGCGGCAGATGATATGGTAAAGGATGAACTTGGATATTTGGATGCCAGTGGTTAGGGTGAGCGGAATCGCTTCAACCCATTTGGTAAAGTACTTTATGGCTGTTATGATATACTTGTGTCCATCCGAAGAGAGGGGGGTGATCAAGCCAACGAGGTCGAGGCCCCAACATGAAAAAGGCCACGGTGGTGCAATAGGCTGTAGATCCTGTGCTGGTGCATGTATCAAATTGGCATGCTGTTGACATGGGAGACATTTCTTGACAAATTCACATGCATCATGTTCCATTGTTGGCCAATAATATCCAACTCTAAGCAGCTGCTTTGCTAGAACCATGCCACTCGTGTGGGCACCGCAAATTCCAGCGTGAACTTCTTGTAAGGCCAGGACGGCCTCGTTTGAGTCTAAACATCTAGATAGGACATTATGATACCCTCGATGATATAGGGTGTTGGCTACAAGAGTGTAGCGGGAAGCTCTGCGAATAAGGTTTTGGCGTTGGTTATTGGTGAGATGGGGAGATATGATACCATTTTTTAGATATGCATGGATGTCGTGGTACCATGGGGATTGGGGACCAACCAAGGCACACACCATGTCTGCATCGGCGTTCTCATAAGCTGGTGAATGTAGCTGCTCGACTAGAAATTCATACTGTGATGCGTATCGTGGTATTTCCAATAAGGATCCGATGGTTGCCATTGCATCTGCTGCTTTGTTCTGAAGCCTTGGGATCTGATTGAATTGTAGATGTAGGAAATGCTCTTTCAGTTTATCCACCAGTTGCTTGTAGGGTAGCAATTTGTCATCCTTTGTCTGATATTCATCTAGGACTTGTTTGATAATCAGCTGTGAATCTCCAAATACTTGTAATTCTATGATGTTCCATTGGATAGCTGTTTTGAGACCTAAGATGAGTGCCTCATATTCTGTAATATTGTTGGTACAGGGGAATCCCAACTTGAATGATTTTGGAATATAGTCACCTTGAGGTGTGACGAATAGGATTCCTGCCCCAGAGCTATGGGATGTGTTGGAACCATCAAAGTATAGTTTCCACATGGGCTGCTCTTCAATCATGCATAAATGTTCATCGGGGAATTCCATGAGTAGTGGATAGGCATCCACCAGTGGTGCTTCTGCTAGTTGATCGGCAATGACTTGCCCTTTGATTGCTTTGCGATCTACATACTGAATGTCAAATTCACTGAGTAACATGACCCATTTTTCCATACGGCCTGTGAGGGTTGTCCTTGATAACAGATACTTAAGAGGGTCCACCTTTGATATGAGCTTGATTGTGTGGCTAAGCATGTAATGTCTAAGTTTTTGAGTGGCAAAGACCACTGCTAGGCATGCTTTCTCCATGGGTGAATAGTTAAGCTCATAGCCCACAAGAGTGCGACTGATGTAGTAGATAGATCGTTCTCTGTTTTCATCATCATGCTGTGCTAGGAGTGCCCCTATGCTGTAGCTGTTGTTGAGATGTAAAGGATGAGTGGGCATCCTGGAACTGGTGGTACTAGGATTGGAGCATTAGCTAGATACTCTTTGAGCTTATCAAAGCTTCTTTGACATATGGGATCCCACTTGAAGCTAGTGTCTTTGCATAAGAGATGTGAGAAGGGTTGACACTTATCTGCTAGCTGAGAGATGAACCGCCGAACTGATTGAAGCTTGCCCTGTAGGCTTCTGAGCTGTTTGAGATTTCTTGGTGGAGGCATCTCCGTTATTGCTTTTACCTTTTTCGGATCGATCTCTATGCCTCGTCTAGAGATGATGAAGCCTAGAAGCTTGCCAGATGTAACACCAAAGACACATTTCTTAGGATTAAGCTTTAAGCCATAATGATTCAGATGATCAAACACACATTCTAGGATGTTGAGGTGTTCATCCCTTGTTTTGGATTTTGCAAGGATATCATCCACATAGTCTTCAAGGATCTTGTGGATCATGTCATGGAAGATCGCTGTCATTTCTCTCTGATATGTGGCCCCTGCATTCTTTAGCCCAAATGGCATCATGTTGTAGCAGAAGGTACCCCATGAGGTTGTGAATGCTATTTTATGTTGATCTGCTTCTGCTATATGAATCTGATTGTAGCTTGAAAAGCCATCCATTAATGATAACATCTCATGACCCGCTGTGAGGTCTACAAGCATGTCTATGTTTGGCAATGGGAAGTCATCCTTAGGACATGCCTTGTTTAAGTCCCTGAAATCAGTACAGATTCTGATGTCGCCAGAAGGCTTTGTGACTGGCACCATGTTAGAGATCCACTCTGAATAATCTATTGCTCTGATGATCTTAGCTTGGAGGAGCTTCTCAAGCTCTACTTTGACGAGCAATGCTACCTTTGGATGCATTTTCCTTAGCTTCTGCTTCACTGGCTTGACGTTTGGATCTACTGATAGATGATGAACAACAAGGTTTGGATCAAGCCCAGGCATGTGGGCGTATGACCATGCAAAGTTGATGATGGATTCCTTGAGCAAGGCACTAAGAGCGATTTCTTCTCCTTCTGTTAGGTTGACTGCAATGTAGGTGATCCTTGGACATTCTTCTGTTCCCAAGTTGATTGGCTTGGTCTCCTCTATGATGATCGGCGACTGCTCTGGTCTATAATCTTGGATAGGGGGAAGAGGCAAGGCTTCATCTTCTAGCGCCTGAATTGCCAGGTTTTCACTAGAAGATACGCCCTTTATTTTCACTATTTTGGAATCAGAATGTGCCCTAGAAGGGTTTTCACATAAAGACTCATGATGTTCTTTTGCTTTATCATTTTTGCAACTAAAGCTTGCCTCTTCCCCAAAATATCCTTTTGGGTGAAGCTGATAGACAGAGGTTGATGTTGGATCCTGATTGCTTGCTAGACCTGATGCCCCCATAAATTCTAGGAGTGCTTGTGCACTTTGGAACTCATCGATGTGTGCGATGCTTGGTTGGTCCCAATCTATGAGGTCGGGGTTTGTGAGGGGAAGATCTATGAGGTTAATGGAGAGTTTTTGGAGAACAGAAGTCCCCAGGAGGGTGTCGTCGGCAAAGATATCCTCGTAGGATCGGATGTCTTTCTCTTCGGGGATGTCTTCGATTTCCACAAGGTCATGCTGGCTATTTGAAAAGTTCACGTTGGTCATGTTAGTGCCCGTAGTTGTGGTATTGGGCTCTTGTTCAAGCAGGCGAGGGGTATTAAAGCCAAGTCCTTGCTGTTCTGGATTTTGGGATGGTATGATAGGAAACAAATTTCCGTCCTCTTGTGGTCCTAGACCACCACCTTGATAGTTATATTGTTCTGTGACATTCTTGTAGGGGATTGGGTATTTCTCTTTGAAGTACTCAAGAAGTTGTGTGTCACATGATGGGGGATCTTTGTATAACCATTTGTTAATATCTGGATCTATTTCTTTGCTGTTGATGGTACCATGAGACTCAAAAGTCATGTTTCCGATTTGCTTGAGCTTATAATGTTCTTCAACAGGCTTGTTTTGACAACTTGGGCACCCTTGAGTATGTGGATCACGTGGAAGAGCTCCTACAGCAAATGCATCACTGAGGCTGTATTCTCCACAACCCTGGTTGTTGATCTTGATGGATGATAAGGTGGAAGAGAGGATGGTCTCTGGATCGCGATGGGATCGGTATGAGCTAGCAATAGAAGTACCAATATCGGTTCCAGGACAATGAGTAGAATGAGGGAAAGATGCTTCCATCGCAAGGCAGTATGCGAAGGGGTTAGGGTCAGCGTGGATGGTAACCTCAGTGCCTTGATGTGGAAACTTGATGCACTGATGGTAAGTAGATGGTACGGCCTTAATGGAATGGATCCATGGATGACCGAGGAGGATATTGAATGGTAGGTCAAGATCAACAACGTGGCAGAGAGTATCTTGCGTTGCTGGGCCTAGCTGGATAGGAAAAGTTATAGTACCTTCAGAGGTACGCTCCAAGTTATCATATGCTTTGATAGTGATTTGCTCATGTTGTATGTTGGCCTCCGTGAACCCGATCTTCTTGATGAATTTTAATGTGCACAAGTTGAGGGCTGAGCCATTATCCACTAGAACTCATTTGATGGTGAAATCCCTGACCATGACAGCAATGCGGAGAGGGAAAGTATGGTCAGGAGCGACATCTGGTATATCAGATTCTTTAAAGGACAAGGCACATGCTGCTGATAGGTGTCCCACAAGAGTTTCAAACTGAGTTGTGTTAATGTTCGTGGGGACATGACCTTCTTTTAGAGCTTTGTCCAGGATCTCCTGATGGATGGGTGATGTGCGGAGCAAATCCAAGATAGATATTTGGGCTGGCATGTTCCCAAGATGCTCTATGATATTGTATTGTGCTCTTGGTGCATTATGCTGTGTTGCATGTGCATTTAATGCTGGCCTGGTGTTAGACTGTGCTATGGATGCAGTAGATGTTGGCCTTGGAGGAGCAGCTGATCTCGGAGGAGCACCTGCAACAGTTATCCTACCACTGCGGGTAGTTGCAGCACATTGTCGATCCGGCCCTCTGACGTGGATGGTATTAATCGTGGGCTCATCTTGGATGGGCTCAACTTGAGTTATGCATCCGACATACTTGTCATAGTTGATGTAGGCCGCTGTGTGATCTTCTTGCTTGCCTTTGCCACGATTTTGGGGCTGATTGGCGTTGGCTTGATTCTTCCCGGTATCATGTTGAGGAAACACATTTTGATATATTTGCAAACCGGCATTGGGTGAAGCTTGAGCTGGTGCATCGACCTGGATCTCCTTGCGATCAATGAGATCCTGGATGTAGTTCTTAAGCCGCATGCACTTCAATGTTGTGTGCCCCTTCACACGATGGTAATCATAGTATTCATGTTTTTTTATACCAATCAGACTTTGGTGCGTTGTCATCCTTCTGTGGGATGGGCGGATATGTGATCATATTTGCCTTGGCTAGCCGATAAAAGATCTGATCCAGAGGCTCACCCAAAGTTGTGAAAGTCCTCTTTGGATTGTTCTGATTGTTGGATTTGTTCTGCCTTGGGGCAACGTTAACTTCATTAACAGGATTGCCTTGACGTGCTGGCTGCTGCTGTTGGTATTGCTACTGATACTGTTGCACAGGTGGTTGATGAGCTTGAGGAGGCTGCTGATAAATAGGTGCTTGATATGCGGGAGGTGGGGGTTGCTGATAGATGGGTGCTTGTGGTGGTTGGTATGTTTGAGCTGGTGTAGGACTAGCCACAACGAATTGTACATTCTTAGTGTCAGTGGCTCCATCTGTAACAACATTCTTGTTACGATTCCAGTAACGGGATTTATCATTGTTGGGTTTGTTCTTGGAATCTTCCTTGAAGTGACGAATAGTGCCTTCGTCTAGGAGAGCTTTCTCGATGCCTATGCCTTTGCTCTTGATGTCTTAGTATGTCTGGAGAGAGTTCATTCGCATGTGATGGGATAGCTTTGGATGCAGGTTATCAATGAAGCTCTTTGTTAGATGCTTCTCTGGCGGCTGATATGATAACCTGGTTGTAAGATTCTGCCATCTTTGCAAGTATTCTGCAAGGCTTTCTCTGTCTTTCTGCTTCGAGTTGCATAGGTCTAGCAAGGACAACTCATTCTCCACATTATGGGCATAGTGTGTGATAAACTTCTCAGAGAGTTCAGCAAAGGTTTTTATTGTCCCATGTGGTATTTTGTAAAACCACTCAACAACAGTTCCTCCCAAGCTCTTGGGAAACAGGCGCAGGAGATAGTTATCACTGTAAGCCACTTCTTGGCACGCCATGTAGAACTCTTTGATATGGTTTACTGGATCTCCTTTCCCCCGATACTTGTCGAACTTGGGCATCTCAAAGTGCTTGGGGAAAGGGATAGTTGCTATGGACCGATCGAAGGGATATGAGCACACCTCTTCGAACTTGTATGTTTTATTCTCTGTTCCACTTTGTAGCTCTTTTAGAGCATTTTTCATTGCTTCCCACTCAGTATTGAGTGGCGAGGGAACTGGAACTTCTGCTTGTGATTGAAGCTGTGGAACTGGATATGGTGCTTGCTGTGGATAAATGGGTTGGAACTGATTTTGGGGCAATGGTTGCTGGGGATATTGCTGGTGTGGCATAGGGGGATATTGTGGTAAATGATATGGAACCGCTTGATGTTGTTGGGCTGCTTGCTGTTGTTGAACTGGCGGTTGTTGTGGGACTGCTTGCTGATGTTGGACATTTGGAACTTGCTGTTGTAACTGATGGGTGGGAACTTGTTGTTGCTGGGGGATGATAGGGATTTGTTGCTGGGGCTGATAGCAAGGGATTTGCTGTTGTGGAGGAATGATGGGTGTTTGCTGAAAGGGGACATGTGGTTGCTGTGGGGGAGGCTGTTGGAATGATGCTGCTTGCGGGTATGATGGTGGTAGTTGCTGAGGTTGGCTTTGGGTTTGGCTGATATAAGCTGGGTGCATGCCTGCGTTACTTAGAGGTGGAACAGATGTGGGGAAGCTAGAAGCAAAGGGTGATGAGGTAAGATAGCTAGGGAAAGTTGGCTGTTGAGGTGGTGGAACTTGCTGGAAGGTATTTGGGTTTTGGGACGAATAGCTTGAAGCCGGCGGTGTTTGGGGTAGTTGCTGCTGTGCTGCTTGGGCGAAGGTGGTTTGTTGACTTGCAACCATAGATGTAGGGGATTGAGATGGGATCCTCCATGCCTTCATTTCTTCTTGTGTAAGGCCCCACTGAGAGCTTGTGTTAGGGTGCACTACAGTGGATGATGGAATGGTAGGAGCAACGGGAGCTTGGGACACAAATGATGGTTGAGAGAAAGGAGCTTGTTAAGGTTGTGGTTAGGCGGATGTTTGTGAGGAGGAAAATGAAGGAAACACCCAAGAGAAAGATGAGGTTGGAATGGGGAGCGATTGTGCTAACCCCAAAGAAGAAGGTACGAGTGCTTGGGGGGTGAAGGGTAACGGTGCTCCTTTGATGGTGAAAGGCATTGCTTGACTTGCGGATGGTGGCGAAGCTTTTGGTGTAAAAGCTTGCGTGAGAGGTGGAAGCTGACTTTGGTTTAAGTGTTGGTTTTGGGCTTGGGCAGCCATAGTAGATGATGAAGCAAAAGGGGTATGAGATGGAGTGGATGGTGCTGCAGCTTGTGTTGCGGGACTGGTGAGGCTTCCTTGCAAGAAAAGGGGAATGGTGGACAGCTCTTGGGGTGTTTGCATGATAGGATCGGGAAATGATTGGACAAACGGAGAATACAATTGTGCTGGAACTTGGATAGTTTTGATGGGGATGCGTGGATAGAGAGATGGTGGGATGGAGGTACTTTCTGGCAGATAGTGGGAAAACATGCTTTGCTGATGTTGTGGTACAAGGGCATTGGTTGCTGGTGGGCTTTCTGGAGGATTCACAAATGATTGGTTTGCCAACGGGGATGAAGGGATGTTTGGATCTTCACATGGGTTACTGGCTTGGATCTGGGGATTGTAGGTCATCATGGCGTTGGTGAAAAGTTTGGGATCCGATGAGGTTGTTGGTGGATAAGGATTCATGCTTCTTCTTTTTCGAGATCTGGTCTCAACAAGCATGGAGATGCAAGTGCTAAATGTATGCAAGATGTTTGGCTAAAAGATGTTGATGGATGCAAAGTTGATGAACTTCTAAAGATGATGACTTTCTAGGATGCAATGCAAGGATGGATCAAGATGGCGATGATGGAAGCTGGATGGAACGGATATGGATCAAGACGGTGGAGGAAAGATAGGTTGCTGGTGGAAAGCTGGTGAAAGATCACTGAGTGGTCAACAAATGAGCTGCTGTTTTTCCCCAAATGGAGGATCAGAGATATGATGGGGTCAACCTAGGATAGACTGATGATCTTTGGTCAACAAGTTTCTTATCAATACACTCTAATCTCTTGCTCGAGATGATGGCTATGCAAGGACAAGGTTTTTCTTTATGACAACACGTTGTCTCAAAAAGAGGATGATGGTCTCTGATCTTGGATATGGGATAGGAACAACTTAAAAACGTAGAACACTAAGTGTTGGTGGGTCTCTGGGTTTGGAGCAAAAGATGATGGATCTGCTGGAAAGATATGGAAAGCTGATGGGGGGATGCTGGTGGAAAAGGTATTGAAGGGTGAAGGGACAATGCTCTATCTAAAGGGATAATGCAAATGACAAGGATTGATTCTAGAATGCTGGTAGGAAGATGAATGCAAATGCAACTTTATGATGTTTTGAAATGCAACTAAGGTTTTGATGCTGATGCAAAGGGTGAAACTTAGGATGAAACTAAGATGCAAGGCTGTTGGAGACAAGATTTCAAGATCTGAAGATGGAAAAAGACATGAACAAGGAAATGGCTAATCTTCTGGCTCAAGGTTGACAAAGTCATGGTTAACTCGGAAACGGAAGGCGAATTGTTTGATGCGGGCGTTATGGGCAATGTTCTCAAGTCTGGTTTGGGACTTTTCTTTGGCTTTGGTTGCTTGGATAGTGGATTGATAGGTCTTGGTTTTCTTCTTGATAACTTTTCGCTCTTGATAGGCTTGGGATTTGGGAAACTTTGCTTTAGGATGTTTGTTCTTGCTGGGCATCACTTGGAAAAGAGGCTTCTGATTTTGAGGCAAAGGTTTCCAATGGAAAAAGTTAAAGTCAAAGCAATCTCCGCAAGGGACAAAGCAACCCTGCGGGATACAAACAAAGACAACTGACTCTGACAAAGCTTTGAAAGTGTATGTTTCAACAAGTGTTTTCACGGAGTCTTTGACTGTCAAGCACTTCAAACAGATCTACCTAAGGAAGGTGAGTATCAAAATCACTTGCCCACAGCTTGGTATCCCCTAGAAGGGAATACAAATGGTGAGTAATCTTGAGGCGACCCGGTAAACCCCTTGGAATCGGTCCTTGCACAAGGATTTTGATACTTTCGGATGTAGATAGGGTAGCCTCTATTTTATCAGGTTTTTAATAGTTCCGTGGTGTCTTCATACCCGGTTTTGCTGATCATCCGTGACTCACTTAAGAGCCTTGCCAATTATGCTGGGGGAGAGGAATGTTTACCATCCCCAGACACGTGTTTGGCACGAACGCCCGGCGATTAGGAGATGTAAGCGATTCTTTTGGTATTCGCTTATTTGTATACCGGCCGGGGGGGATACCGGTTTGAGGTCGTTCTCCGAGGAGGAAGCGCTTCTCCTTGGACAGGCCTCGCTAAAAGCAGAACAGGTGAACTTGTCCAAGTTCAAATGTTCCACGTTGCTTACTCTAAAAGGATTATGCAAGAATTGAAAAACTCCTACATGCACATCAAGCAGATTTTGTTCATTTTCCCAAATTTGATTAAGTGATTTTTGAACTTTGAAATGAAGACACTCGTGATTAGATTTTGATTTGTTCTTTTCCTCAAAATGTAAATGAATTGAACGTTTGCAAGTTCTTTCCTTTTGTGCATTCAAGATTTGATTAGCGAGTTGATTTAAGAACTTTGAAAAAGCTTTGTTTTATCCCTTAGATCACTCAAGATTGAATTTGTTTGCTTGCTTTGGAATTCGAAATGAGATAGGGAACAGAGTTATTCATTTCTTTAGTGCATTCGAGATTGAGTTAGCTTTTCAAAATGACAATGACATTCTAGGACCTAAGTTCATTTCCTTAATGTCATTCAAGATTTTGTTTTGACCTTTGCTGTAATAAAAGAAATAAAAAAAACCAGTCCTAAGTAACAACAAAAAGTGACACTGTCCAGCTTATAAGCGACGGTGGAAAGTGCAGAGGCGACACTTCATTTTTACAGGCGACATTCTGTACCTCAAAAGGCGACAGATAAAAATGCAGAGGCGTGATTTCTTTCGTCACAGGCGTGATTTCATTACATGCAGGCGACAGAAGAAGAATTCTGGGACGTAACAGAAGTTATCGATCACAGGAAAATCTCAATTATGCAAGCGTGAAAACAGAGCTCATAGGCGTCATTTCTTTCCTCAAAGGAATGATTTAATTACATGAAGGCGTGACTGGATTCTTTGTAGGCGACATTTCTTTTGATGAAGGCGACATTTCTTTGTTTGAAGGCGACATTTAATTGCTATAGGTGTCATTTCTTTTCATGAAGGTGACATTTCTTTTATTTCCTGCAAAATACAAGCATATAAAGTATAATTTCATCAAAATGATTGTGCTTTGAGTCCCACCGGGCGTGCCAGAATGTAGACTAGGATTTGAGCGTGCACCTAAATCTGTTTTGAAGGCCAAAGACAAACAAACGTCATAGCATATTATCAAATCAAATTTAATGGTAAACAAACTAAAATCAAAGCCACCTCAGTTTAAGCCTAAAACGGATGTGCCCATGCACCGTTTGATATGCTTAGATATAGATGGATGTGGGTGTGCAAACTCAAGCACTTGGAGCATGCAAAATAGGATGATTTGAGGTTGATGAAGATCCAAAATGACACAAAATAGGTATGAGGAACCTATTTTGCCTCAAAGGCCTCAAGAACACACAAATATGCAAAGCTAAAAGATGAACTAAGATAGATTAAACAAGAAATAAATCTATTTTAATCCCATTAAGCTAATTTAGATGTGATTTAAGCTTGAAAATGATCTAAAATGATGAGTTTATGCTTATGCTAGAATGAAAATGGCATTATAACTTTGCTATTGAGTTTGAGAGTTGAAAGATGATTTGCCTTAGGAAGTGAGGGTATTTATAAGATTTCTAAAGGCTTGGGGTAGGAGGAATGAATGGCCAGGATTGAAATCCTTAAGAGAGGCCAAGATTCACTCAAAGGGAAGCACATGGATTGTGCTAGTTCTCAGCCAATCAGGAGGTGACACATGTCACAAGGTGAGTGGATGAAGGGAAGGGCAAAGAGGAGTCAACAAAGGGGGCTCCAAGCTCATAACTCCAAATAAATGCTTGTAAGAGCAATGAATGGGCTTTAAGAGGCTTTGAAGACTTTGGGGAAGCAATAAATGCTTTGTGGTTGAGATATTTGGAAGGAAAGACTTTGCTTTGGTTTAGGAAAGTCTTAAGCTTGGTTAGGATTGCACAAAGGTTTAAGGGTAGGATTAGGATTAGATTAGGACAAAAAAAGGATTAGGATGGGTGAAGAGGGTGGATTTTGAGAAGATTCTAGAAGAGTCTAGATTTCTCCTTAGTTTCATGGAATAAAAGTTATTCATTCCAAAAGCTTAAGTTTTAGGAATATTTATTAAAATATTTTCAATAAATATGAAAATTAAATATTTAACCTTAATTAAATATTTAACCTTGGGATTAGGGTTAGAAAAGATGGGATTAGCCTTTTAATCGAAATTAAGAAGGGATTAGAAGATTTTGGAAGAGGTTAGTGGTCTTAAGGAAATTGGCCAAGTTTGGGATAAAAAAAATAAATTAAAAATAAATTAATTTATTTTTGAAGTTTTTGGGCAATTTATTAATTAAATAATTAATAAATTAGGGATAATGTCCAAATGACATTTTTAGGCTAGATTCCTTAATTAAAGATTTTTAATTAAGAGAGAGGGATTTAATGCCATAAAAATAAATAAATTAATTAAATAATTAATTAATTAATAAATGATGATGTCATCAAGGATTTTTAGAAAACAAAAATAATTTATTTTCTAAAGGATTTTTCGGTGTCTACAAAACCTTTAGCACATTCACATCTCTTACATTCACACCTCACGCACACTCACACACGATCCACAAAAGGATACAATTACATTTATGCATCTCATCAACTTAATTCTCTAAGGTCAGCCAAGGAACTAAATATAAAAATATAACCATACACGAAACAATTTTAATGTGAACCAAAGAGTGTCGGCTAAGACATAGCTCAGTCCATTAACACCATCCTCAAACACACTAAGCATCCAAAAATCATGCCACGATCATCCACAATATGCTACAACATCAAGTCGGTCAAGAACATAAAAAATATGAACTCACCAACCGAAAATCACCAAATGTGATCACCATGATCAATGAAAACCAACAACACAATAGGAGAATGATCTAGAAACATCCACACACATCATGAAATGCTATAGTAACATCCATATGAACTCACATCTCTGAAATCATTAGTACCATCATACAGAACCTCAAGAAATTTTTCATCAACAACTATCAATCCTAAAAACTAGCTTGCGAACCTCCAAATCATGAACCAACCAAGTTGAGGACACACATCAATCTCGCAAACATGCTACATAGATCCACATAAAAAAATATTGCAATGTGAATTACCACCAAACTAAATTCTCTCACACTGTCATCTCAGAACATCCAAAATACCATTAGCAACACAGAAACTCATAACTCATTGAAATCATCATGCGAACTTCTATAAGTTGACATAAATCAACTACAGGCATCCCACAACACATTTATACCATCCAAAAATTTTGATTTATAACATACTGACAACATCTAACCAAACAACTCACCGAACATCTCAGGAACACTATCTCAAATAGTAGAAATATGTTGACATCAAGGAAAAAACATCAATGATGACACATATATGCATATTATTCCAACAGGTTGGCCTAATGCAATTTGAAATAGGTCATACTGAAACATTCTCGTGATGGTAAGAAATGAAAAATGGACCACATCACTTAATACAACACGCCTCACTCATAAAAATATACTACACCATTGCCGAGATATTTGGAATGAATAGATAGGATCTATACATTACAATGCAAATATTTGGACTAGAGCGCAATGACCACTTTCAAGATAGGACCAACCCTAAACAAATGAGCCACATTATGTTGCAAGATAATTGAGGCAAAAAATGACACGACTAAAGATAAACTCTTTACGATACATAATCTAAAGCACAGTCTACCGGATTATAAAAAACATCCAGTCCACATCTATGCATAGGCATAAATGACAAAAATAATGATAGAATCAACATTAAATTATAACTATCTCCCTCTTTTTCATTGATGAAAACATTCATCAATAAAAAATAAAATAACTCATTGACAAAAGATATCAACATCAAAGTCCTTTTTTCTTCTCCCCCTTTGTCAACAATGAAAAATGGTCAAAACTCTCTCTAACTCACTTTTCTCCCCCTAAGAGGAAGCCACAAAGAATTGATCCAGAAAAGAATAAGCATGAAATGCATTGGACCAATGCACACACTAGTGCATTTTATGAACACTAGCAAGGAGAAAAATCCCCAGACTCTACCTGAGATACTCAAAAGTATCATTGCACAATGGTTTTCTAAAAATGTCTGCAATAAGCTCCTTCGTAGGTTCATATTCAAGTTTAACTTCTTTTTCCAACACCTCTCTCAACAAGTGATACCTGATAGATATATGTTTCATCTTGAAATACTGCATTGGATTCTTTGAAATGTCTATAGCACTACTATTATCCCACATAATTGAGATTAGTTTATCAAATTTTATACCTATATCCTTCAAAGTTTGTTTCATGCATAGTACCTAAGTACAACATGAGGATGTTGCAATGTATTTGTTAGGAATAAGGTGTCTCAACCTTGGATAATTCCTATTCTTATTATTTATTTTGTAAAATGTATTTCTTGCAAATAATGTAATTTAAGTGTGAGTGTACATGTCTAGTTGGCATGTTGATGTGTCACTCCACTTGATGTGTCGACATCTTGAATTGTGTAAGGAGATCATGGCTGAAACGGTTATGATGGATTCCTATGACACGTAAGAGCTATGTTTGGAAGTTTCAATGACGGGTGAAGACATGTGGCAACTGATAAAGTTGAGTACTATACACTCTTCCTCAATCATGGGGTTCCTATTTTCTCGGAGAATGGTAAAACCCTAATACAACTATTTTTGGAAGTTGCCCTAAAAAGGGAAGCACGTGATATAAGCATTTTTTAGGGTTGCGAAGAAATGAGAAGTAAGTGTATTGTTGGAACATTTTTTATGCTACCACGATTTGTCTTCAAGAGTTGGAAATCTTCTAAAAGAACTTGCATTGCAAGTGTATTGTAAACTGCAATAGTTTTGATAAATACATTGTGCAGGTTTTGGAGTGCTGGGGTTTTTACTGAAAGGTTTCCCCAGGGTAAATCTTTGTGTCATTCTGTATTTTCTATATGCATGGTATATGGCTGCAATATCATTGTTAAAGTAGTTAACAAATCTGAAATTGTAAGGATTTAAAAGAATTTGCACAATACTTTCCTTAAGAGATCAGTGTAGGAAGTTGTTTTTGCACCTAAGTTTCCTTACAGTATTCTAATTTAGTAGTTGATAATGTCACAAAATCCTACTTTTTTCTTGACTAAACAACTAATTAGGAGACAAGGAAATAATCCCCACCACTAGTACTTCACCAGTTATCTAGATATCTAGTCCAATCCACATTAGTATATGTTGTCAAAGTGAAATTTGAACATATTGGATGCCATAATCCAAAATCTTCTAGACCCTTCAAGTATTTGAAGATCCTTTTTACTATCATAACATGTGATTCTTTTGGTTCTTGTTGAAATTTGGCTCCTAAGCATACAACATACATAATATCTGGTTAGTAGGAGCCAAACACAATAGTCCACCAATCATTGATATGTACTTACTTACATCAACTTTCAGTGAATCATCTTCATTAGTCAATTTAGGTCCAATAACAATAGTACATATTAGTTTAGAGTTCTCCAAACCAAAATTCTTCAGTAACTCTCTAATATACTTTGATTGAGAAATGAAAATTCGTTTACTGTTCTGATTTACTTGCAATCCAATGAAGAAATTCAACTCAATCATTATAAACATTTTGAATTCCTTCTGTGTCTCCTTGTATGAAATGAAATTAGTGTGCTAGGAATATAAAACATAATTTAAACATTCAACAAACTAATCTATTACAACACATAAGATTAAACCTACAAAATGAGAGCAAAATACAAAAGGGAAAGCAAACCTTCACAAACACAAGAAAGCTCCAAAATGTAGTTTGGATTTTTTCAAAGGATGATATGTGTGATCATAAAACCTTGCTCAAGCTTCAAAGGTGAGTGAAAAATTTGGCATTATAAATATATGGTTGGTGTTTTTGTTCTTCAAAATGGCATGATAAATTTGCTTCGATGGTGGATGAAAATGAAGGAGAAGAAGACACAATTTATAGGCAAAAGGAGGGTGGAATGAATAATGAAGATGAAAACTTGAGGAAGGGTGGAGATGCATTTGAGAGAAAGAAAACATGGATTGTGATTTCTCAAATGTCTCTCATTGTGATAAGTGTCACAAGGAGATAGGTTTGGAAGAGGGGAAATGTGACCATTTTGGGAGATGTGAGAGGGGACAAAGGTGTAAGAGGGAGATGGAGTGTGTAAGAGGAATGTAAGAGAATTTAAAGTTGACACGAGGTGAGGAAGTTAAGGGATGTGAGGATGTGACATGAGGGTTGACTTGGGTTGGGTTAGGATTTCTTAATCCATAGATTATGATTGTGCAAATGTTTAGGGAGTGATTAGGCTTAGATTAGAGGGCTAGTGGGAGGATTAGGGGGATGTGATGGGAGGAGAGAGAATGAGTGGAGGGTTACATTAGCTAATCATGGGTCATTAGCTAATTAAGAAGGGTTAGCATTTGTGAATGGGTTGGTTTGAGTTGAAACTAAGAGTTAGGTGATTGGGATAGGTTAGGTTAGGGGTTAAAGTTAGGAGTCATCTGCTCAAATTGAATTAAATACATTATTTAATTCTAAGTGGAAGGAAAAAGGGATTTATGAATTAATTTAAATAGATGAATGTATTTATTTAAATTAATAGACGAAGGGGTTTTAATTAATTATCAGATTATAGGTAACCATTTAGATAATTAATTGGACTATAGTTAATTAATTTAATTAATTAATTAAATATTAAATATTTAATTGATTAATATCCTAGGAGAAGACTAAATAAGATTACTTAATTATGTAATCAAATTTAGGTGTCTACATTTTTCCCCTCTTCAACATAGTATTAAAATAACACTATTTCAAAGATGTTTTGAAATAATAAATGACACGAAGAATTAATAGGAAATGAAATTGCCCCAGAAAATGACGAAGATGGTTAGACTGGGTGATGCCCCCTCGAGAGGGTGCCAAGGAAAGAAAAAGGGGTCTGGGTGACATCTCGACAGGATGAAAGTGGATGAAACTGTAGGGAAAGGAGCGATAAGGAGTGAAAATACGGTGATACAGGCAAGAAAATAAGGGGTGAGAGGGAAAATGGGGGACAAATGAGGTCGGGGTGGTGGAAGAAAAATGGAGCAAAGGGGTGGGCTTAATAAGGGTCTGGAGGGCTAGAATGGGGTTATTTATGCATATTCAAGCTTAGAGATTTTGTGATTTTTTTGAGCTCTGATATAGCATAGTGTGATAGCGAGAGGAGGGAGACCAACACATAAGAAAGAGATCATGAGGAGCGTATGACAGCACTGGGCTCCTAACAGATATGTAGGGCTGACAACCTAGCTTTATGATTTCTCATTTTAGCATTTATTTCAGTTTTTAGATTGCAAAATCATGATCCTGCAAGTTCAAGTTCAACGGGATCACTGAATTTTGGAGGGTTTGGGCATTTCTTGTGGCAATGCGATGCTGCAAAGGATGTTTTGCAGGATCACATTCCCAGACCAAAAACCTAGATGAAGGGGAAATTATGTGATCCTGTGAGGGATCAAGGGGATATGGGAATTACATCATGGGAATGTGTTCCCGCAGAGATGGGGGTAGAATTAGGTCAAGCAATCCTGCGGCTACAAGATCAGAAGAATGAGGTGGTTTGCGGGAATGCGAGCAGTTTTTGCAAAATCACAAAAATGGGGGAAGAGAAAGAATTATTAGGAAGCAACATGGTAGGGGATGGAGGGTGAGGGTTTTTAGACTAGAATTTGGTAGGAAAGAAATTGACATAGCTGAGTGTGATTGGTTGTAGTGGTCATTGGATCGACTCACATTACTGGAGAGGCATGTTGCGGTACTACAGGTGGAGGATCGGTTCACACCCACTGACTGGGTGCGGCTGGATGTGATCGAGTTGGGGTACTTGGATCAGATGCCCCATAGGTAGGCATACATGGAAATGGTGACAACATTATGTGAGAGATGACATTCAAAGACAACCAACTTCCATCTGCCGATAGGGAAGATGACAGTGACTTTGGATGATGTGTACTAGATATTCCACCTCTTGATTCGGGGGACCGAGATGATAGTTGGAGACACTACACATGAGCAAGATTTGATAGCTCTGGTGGGGCATGGCGTGGTTTTGATCTTGCACCATGGACAATTATCACTAGCACATCATTTAGGTGCGTTGCCGGTAACTCACCGAGTGTATTTTTGTATATGTGGTCTAGTCTCAGGGTATATTTCCCCTGACATGGGAGGGACTAGTGTTACATTAGAACTTATCTCCATGATCATGAGGATCATGAATGTTGGGGTGCTTGCTACATGGGAGACTCTCATGCTGGTAGAGCTTTACATGGACCTCCAACATATAGTTTACCATGGTGAGGAGGGGCAAGGGAGGAGCATCAATTTTTTTTTACTTTTCTCCAGGTACGAGGTTGGGAACACATTGCATTGCTTAGGTCAGTAGGGAGGAGGGATAGGCAGACCGATCAACCTGTGGTATACAGCTAGGGAGATACTCTAACATATCATGATTTTGATGATACCGATTATTAGAGAGATGTTTTGGATGGTATCAAAGAGGGTATCACGTGGAGAGTATACATGAGGGTGGGGCCATGGCTAGAGGACCAGATGCAGTTGCCATTTTCCATGACCCCCACATACCTGATAGGGTGATGGGAGTACATCATCAAGCAGTATTGGCTAGATTGGATGGCTAGACAATTTGGGTTTACTGACGGAGTACTAGATGTAGAGAATTGGTATCAACGCACCACTAGAGAGAGGAAGTTAGAGTTCATGGCGTCATTGGATAGGCAGGGGTTAATTGTCATGTGGAGGGCTATTCATGTCATCCATTGGGAATGGGCAAGAGGAGAGGTGGACACAGGTAGCAAGGTGGAGTACCGAGCATGGTTTAGGAGGCCACGAGTGGTGGGGAGATCAAGGTTTCTATCAAAGGTTGAGAGGATTAGGGCAGCGGTAAACTAGGTGGTGAGGGGGGGAGGGGCTAGGAGAAGAGCAATAGTGAGGGCACTAGGGAGGTCGGCCCCAAGGGGGGCAGGTAGGGGGGATGGAGGAGGTAGAGGAGGAGATGGGAGAGGAGGGGGAGGAGATGGAGGAGGTAGAGGAGACGAGGGGGGAGATCAAATGAATATGATGGGGGAGGAGGAGGAGACAGGGGGAGGTAGAGGATAGGGTCTAAAGTGCCAACCATCAAGAAAGGTACCTGTATGTGCCCCAGGAGCAAGATCATCTGTAGGTGGAGGGATGGATATGGCATCCCAGCTAGCATCTCTATAGGTAGTACATGTGGTGACAAGTAAGATATTACAAGATGTTTAGAGGGAGAGGGATACTCTCATGACTCAGTTGGCACAAGCATTACAAGATAGTCTACAGACCATTGATTAGAGAGATCAACTATGAAGGGAGAGGGATGGGATGCAGACAAAGAGGGATAGATTGTAGAGATAGGGATGGAATGCAATCTAAGAGAGACAGGCTACAAGGGGAGAGAGATTTATTGTTGTGGTAGTTAGTCACAGCGTAGGTTGGGGGAGGGAGTGCAGTGGGGGGAGCCCAAGAGGTGGTGAGGATACAAAGGGAGATGGAAGACCTCAGAGAGTAGGTGGGGTGGTATAGAGCCATGTACCATGCCTCTATTCCACAGAATAGGATAGTGCACTACAACGGGCTATCTGGTCAGGAGCCATAGGCACTATGACAGGGATGGGTGGAGGGAGTAGTCATTAGATTGGTGCTAGTGGGTATGGAGTCGGTCCTTCACATAGGGATGGGCACCTGAGCCACTAGTCAGGGCACACGCAAAGTCAACAATAGTCAACCAATGGTTCAGTGGAGATGGTTGAGGTATAGGGATTAGGGGATGGTTTGTCGAGCACCAGGCATGAGGGGGATGTGACAGGACCTTTACATGAACCCACACAAGCATAGGTTGCAGGTGTGTAGAGAATAGTGGAGAGACCTCAGGCTAGTTTTATGAGGATATAGGTGTCAGCGGTGCCTCTATAGGGTCCACCACATGTTTTCCTGACCATAGATCTCATACATGACACTACTGCACACCTCAACTAGGATGTCCAGATGTAGCCTCCTTTAGGAGACGCAGATAGGTAGTGATATACTGCATGATTTTTGACATTAATGTATACATTTTTTTTAGGGTCTTGTCCCAGATATGTATATGTATTCTTTTGATGGACACTTATGGGACATTCACTCATTGATTCATTTGATGTGGGACATTATTTTATTCTTTTTGTGAGATGTATATATATGTGATGCTGAGTTGGGGGGATATGATGCGTTATGAGCCCTTTTTTTGATGCAAATGCATGGATGCATGATTCATGATGCACTGACATGTGTGATGCAAGATGTGATGTTTTAGATGATGATGATATGAGATTGACACATTTGTGATGCATATATTTTGATGTCCATGTGATGCAGCAAATGTGAGTTGTGATTTATGAAGATGCGGCTACTGACATTTTGTGGATGCAAGATGTATTTATTATGTGTGTTCGTGGAGTGATTTTATTTAGACATGTGATTGATGCAAATGATTTGTATTTATGATGTTCATATATGGATGATACAAAGTTACCACGTGTTAATAATGCAAGATAATTAAATGAATGAACTAAATGATTTAACAATGCAAGATAATGAACTTAATAAACTAATTAAGTTAACAATACAAGATAATGAACTAAATAATTTAACAATGCAAGATAATGAACTTAATGAACTAAATGATTTAACAATGCAAGATAATGAACTTAATGAACTAAATGATGCAAATTAAATAGAAATGTTTTAACAATGCCAACTAAGTGAAAATGACTTAATAATGCAAGCTAAGATGATTTATTAAGACAAATGAACTAAAATGATTTAAATGATACAAATGTTATTAACTACTTATTTAAAAGGAATGCTTAAAATGGACTAAATGAATGCAAAAACTATACTAAATGTAATTAAAATGTGACAACCAAGATGGGAGTATGATAATGAATTAAATGCACAATGAATACACCTAATAAATGCAACCTAAATAAGCCTAGCTTAAAATGAATTTTTACATGACATGAATGCGTACTAACATGGATGGAAAATGATAGTGAATGTGAGGGAGATGGGGATGGGGGTTGAAAATGTGTAGGCGGGATGCAAAAATATAGCATATCACTACCTGACTAAACCCTCATTGGGAGAGGCCAACTAGGATGGGGAGGGGGGAGGGGAACATTTGCACAATCAAAATCCAAGGATTATGAAATTATGTAAGTGGAGGGGATGAGTGTTACAAATTTGCATCAAGGTGATGGGTGCTGAGAGAGGTGATGGAGATGGGTTTGTGGCCAATGATTTGAGATAGGAAGACTATTTTTGTTGAGGATTTGAATCATGCATGAATGTGGTATTTTTATTAGGATTGTGGATGACATATTAGTTGGGGATTGATGGGGGGATTTATATTGAAGCTTGAGCGAGGGGTATTTTGAGACAAAATACCACCATGTAGTTTTGAGCACTTAGTTTGATTTAGAGACATTATAGACCTTTCAAGGTTACTAGGAACTCAAGGCCTTGTCACTAGTGTTGCAAACGACTGACATAACAAACACACAAAGGGTTGCCCCAACATCACACATGAATCCAGGAGGAGGCAAGGTGGAAATGATGTTGTAGAACCTATAGATAAACGATATATCCCAGGTGCACCATGTGACCTAAAATATTACATGTGGGGCGTGCATGGGTCACACCCAACTGACTTATAGCCAAAAAATAGAATGATCAAAAGAAACTCGCCCCAAATTTTACCCCCATTCATAGTGCACCATGATATAATGAGATCATGGCAACTTTGAGGAGATGAACAATGAGAAGCCCTCAAAAAAGATTACTGAGAACCAAAGAATTAATCCAAAATCAAAATGATAAGTAGAAAAGATGCCCTTTTCCAAAAGAGATCGACTGACTGAATGATGGGGGGATTAGGTCAGACATGAGGAAGGATGCATCAAACTTGTTGATGGGATTCTTTGGAAAACTGTGTCTAGAGGAAAAAGATGAATTTGAGACTATCACTTGATCAAGGATTTTGACTGAGGAACTTGATGGAGTACAATGCTTGGCGATACAACTTAATTGATCACACTTTTGTAGTATGGATGATGATATGTACAATGGGACTCAACAATATAGTACAAATGGAACAGTTGATATATACGATAAATATTTGCAAAAGCTCAGGGATTAGGATAGGTCAACTATAAAGAGATACACACAAAACTCAAGATGCCAGAATAGGTCATGCTATACAACTAATATACATAGGAAGCTCAAGATGTGAGATAGTAATTCAGCCCTTTGATACACACATTCGATAATAGAACACCTTAGGAATATGGGTTGGCGAAAGGGATTTTGGGAGAGGTGAGGATGAGTGGGTGTGGGATATGGAGGGAATGAGAGTTTGATAGATAATGGAACGGTCCACAATTTATGGCACCTATTTCCATATTTTCACCAACATACTTTCCCAAGACGCTTGATTGCCAAGTTTTCACCATTGGACAATTATTTCTCTTTATTTTTTTGCTTTTTTTATTTGTTATTATTGAAGCACCTGTTCACTAGGTTTTCACCAAGATGATTTTTTTTAGAACTTTTTATATTGTTTTTGTGATTTTTTTTCAGATAGATAGGATATAACACATGTCTCAGTCATAGAACTTCTTTAGATGAATGATGTTGATGGGATCATTTAGAGGCTCCCCTTCAAGTGTTGACAACTGGTATGCCCCTGCGCTAAAATAGGTTGTGACAATGTAGGGACCCAACCAAGTAGGTTCAAATTTGCCTTTTTTTCCCCTATCTGCTTGTTCGTTCTAATTTTCCTTAACGACCATGTCCCCTACCTGGAATTATCTTAGGTGGACCTTTTTGTTGTAGCTTCTCTTAAGTCAGTTCTAGTACACAACTAGGTGATCATATGCTTGTTGTCTCTTCTCATCTAATAGGTCCAACTATGTCAGGCATGCCATGTGGTAGTCTTCATTAGTGATATAGTTATTTAGGGACACGCGCAATGAAGGTAACTCGACCTGAATTGGTAAGACAACCTCAACACCATATACTAGGGAGTATGGGGTGGTGACTGTGGGAGCATGAAAATAAGTGCGATATGCCCAGAGGGAAGAATTGATTTGGAGGTGTTAGTCACGACAAGAATCATTGACAACCTTTTTGAAGATTTTGATGGTTTTTTTGGTTGCCTCATCTTGGTCATTCCCTTGGGGAAAATATGGGCTAGAGAAGTGGTGATGGATGTGGAATCAATCACACAGATCTTGCATGTGTTGGTTTTCAAATGGCGTGCCTGATCTATGAAGATGGTTGAGGGGATGCCGAAACAACATATGATGTGGTATAGAATGAACTTGGATATTTGGATATTGGTAGTAAGGGTGACCAAAATCACTTCAACCCACTTTATGAAGTATTTGGTGGCCATGATGATGTACTAATGTTTGTCCAAGGAAAGGGGAGTTATCTTACCAACAAGGTCGAAGCCCCAACATGAGAAAGGCCACAACGATGAAATGGTATGGAAGTTTTGTGCTGGAGCATGGATAAGATTAGCATGCTATTGACATAGTAGGTATTTTTGCATGAACTCACAAGCATCATGTTCTATTGTTGGCCAATAGTACCCAACTCTAAGTAACTTCTTTTCTAGGACCATGCCACTTGTGTGGGCATCATAGATTCCAGCGTGGACCTCTTGTAAAGCTAGGGTGGCCTCATTTGAATCTAGACATTTGGAGAGGACGTTATGATATCCATGATGATATAAGGTGTTAGCTATGAGAGTGTAGCGGGAAGCTTTGCAAATGGGGTTTTGGTGCTAGGTTTTTGTGAGGTGGGGGGATATGATACCATTTTTTAGATAAGCATGGATATCGAGGTACCATGGGGATTGAGGACCAACCAAGATGCATACTATTTTTGAATCAGTGTTCTCGTAAGCGAGCAAGTGTAGTTTCTTGACTAAGAATTAGTACTGCATTGTATCACGAGGGATTTCTAGTAGGGACCCGATGGTTTTCATTACGTCTGCTGCCTTGTTTTGCAACCTAGGCACTTGTGTGAATTGAAGGATAAAAAATTTCTCTTTCATTTTATCCACTAACTCCTTGTATGGTAACAAATTGTTATCCTTTTTTTGAAAATCATCCATGACCTATTTGATGATGAGTTGAGAATCTCTAAAGACTTGCACCTCTGTGATGTTCCATTGTACAGTTCTCTTGAGACTTGAGATGAGTGCCTCATATTCTATGATATTATTGGTATAGGGGAATCCCAATTTGAATGATTTCAGGATATAGTCACCTTGAGGTGTGACAAAGAGAATCCCTTCCCTTGATTGATGTGATGTGTAGGAACCATCAAAATACAACTTCCATGTTGGTTTTTCTTCGATCATGCATAGATGTTCATCGAGAAATTCCATTACCAAAGAATACACATCTACCAAGGGTGCCTCAGCTAGTTGATCTGCAATGACTTGCCCCTTTGATTACCTTCCTTTCTACATACAAGATGTCAAATTTTCTTAAGAGAATTTACTCATTTTCCATGCGGCCTATAAGTGTCATTCATGAAAGTGGGTACTTGAGCGGATCTACTTTGGAAATGAGTTTTACGGTATGGATGAGCATGTAATGCCAAATCTTATAAGTGGTGAAAACCACTGCAAGACATGCCTTCTCCATGGGTGAATAATTTAACTCATAACTAATGAGTGTGCGGCTGATGTAGTATATGGCTCATTCTTTACCATTATCATCAAGCTGGGCCAACTGTGCCCCCAATGTTGTACTGGTTGTTGAAATATACAAGATGAGAGTGCCTCCTAGCATTGGTGGTACAAGGATGGGTGAGTTGGCCAAGTATTCCTTGATTTTATTAAAAATTATTTGACAAATTGGGTACCACTTGAAACTGGTATCCTTGTGAAGAATGTGTGAATGGCTCACATTTGTCGGTAAGTTGTGATATGAATCTTCTAGATGAATTGTAGTTTTCCTTGCAGGCTTCTCAGTTGCTTGAGTGTTATGGGGGGATGCATTTTCATTATGGCCTTGACTTTCTTGGGATCAATCTTGATGTTGTGTCATGATATAATGAACCGTAGTAGCTTACCTAATGTTACCCCGAAGAGGCATTTCTTTGGGTTGATTTTTAACCCATAATGGTGTAGGCAATTGTGTTAGAAGAATAAGCAGAAAATGCAAATATTAACAAACAAAAGAGAACATAATAACACAAAATTTAACGTGGTTCACCCAATCCCTGGGCTACGTCCACCAACAGTGAGTCCAATATCTTTATTATTATCCAGTGATTACAACCTGAAGCCTGCAACTCAATACCGCCAGAGGAAGCTACAAAATCCCTCATACAATAAATCTCAAACCCTAAGCCCTCTTACAAGTATTTTTGACTTAACCTAATTAGGGATAAAAATTTTGACTAATAGAAAATTGATGGCCAACCCCTTTACAATATAATTAAGTCACTGATGGCTGCCCCTTGACCCCGTCAGGGGCTCTGCCCCTTGACCCCGCCTGGGGCAGTGCCCCAGGACCCTGCAAGGGGCTCTGCCCCTTAAGTCCGAGCTTGGGGGTGCTGCCCCCAATCCCCCGTAGATAAGTCTGGGGGGAAACTATGCTGAAAGAACCTGAGTTTGATTAGGCTCCACATACATAAAAAATCAAACACACACTCAAGAATGTTGAGCTGATCCAACTATATCTTATATTTTGCTAGAATGTCATCCACATAGTCTTCGAGTATCTTGTGTATCATATCATGGAATATGGTTGTCATTTCTCTTTGGTAAGTAGCTCCTACATTCTCAATACCAAATGACATCATGTTATAATAGAATGTACCCCATGGGGTTGTAAATGTCATCTTATGTTGATCTTCTTCTACTATGTGAATCTGATTATATCCTGAGAAACCGTCCATGAGCGACATCTTGTGGCCAACTGTGAAATCAATGATCATATCTATGTTGGGCAGGGGGGAATCATTCTTTGGGCATGCTTTGTTAAGGTCTCTGAACTCTTTGTAGATTCTCATTTCCCTTGATGGCTTGGAAACTTGTACCATGTTAGATATCCATTTGAAATAATCATTGGCTCAAATGATTTTTTCTTGTAGGAGTTTCTCAAGTTCTTCTTTGACCAATAGGGCTACCTTGGGGTGCATTTTGTGGAGCTTCTGTTTGACCAATTTGATGCATGGGTCTACTACAAGATGATGGACAACTAGGTTAGGATCCAATCCATGCATGTGAGCATATGACCATGCAAACTTTATTGAATCCTCTTGGAGAAGTGCGGTGAAAGCCACCTCCTCAGCTTCAAATATGGATGTTGTGATGTATGTTATTCTAGGAAATTCCTCAGTTCCCAGGTTGATAGGCTTAGTGTCTTCAATGAGTATGGAGGATTGCTCTGGTCTGTAATTGTGGATAAGAGGAAGAGACAAGTCTTCATCTTCTAGAGCCTTAGAGAGGTTTTCACCAGAAGATACACCCTTTGTTTTTACTCTTTTGGAGTCAAAAAGTGCCCCAGAAGGGTTTTCACAAAATGACTCATTCTTTTCTTTTTCATTATTATTTTTGTGGCTAAAGACTTCCTCTTCCCCTAAGTACCCCTTAGGGTCTATCTTGTAGACATGCACTAAAAAATTCCCCCAATCTTGCTATTATTTTGTTGCTCCCATGAATCTTAGGAGCGCATCCTCACTTCGAAACTCATCGATATGTGCAACGCTTGGTGGGTCATAGTCTATGAGTTCAGGGTGGATGAGGGGGAGGTCAATAAGGTTTATGGATAGTTGTTGTAGGATGAAATTTCCCAGGAAGGTTTTGTCATCGAATATATCATCGTAATATTTTTTTAACTTCCCCTTCTGGGATGTCTTCGGCTTCTATGATTTCACCCTGGAGATCCAAAAGGGTAACATTGGGTGCATTAGTGCTCCCAATCATGGGATTGAAACCTTGTATGTGCAAATGAGTTGGGTTATGACCAAATCTGAGGCCCTGGTGTCTTGGATGAAGAGAAACCTCTACTAGGTCTTTCATAGCACCTTCTTCAGGTCCTAGACCACTGCCTTGATAATCCCACTATTTTGTGGCCCATTTGTGTGATGTGGGGTTTTTTTCCTTGAAGTACCCAAGGAATTCAATGTTTGGAGCTGGGGGATCTTTATATAGCCATCTGTTGATGTTAGGCTCCATCTCTTGATTGTTTAAAATGCCATGTAATAAAAATGTGGATGAACCCATCTAGTTTGTTTTAGGTTCCTCTTGTGTGGGTGAACTTTGATGGGACAGACAACCTTGAGTGTGTGGATTGAGTGGTAGGGCCCCAACTGCAAAGGAATCTGCCAAGTTGTACTAACCACAACCCCTATTGTTTATCTTGATGGAAGCGAGGGTCGAAACAAGAAACATTTGCGGATCACATTGGGATCAGGGGGAACTAGCAACAGAGGTGCCAATATCAATCTTGGGATAATGGGTGTAGTGGGGAAATGATGCTTCCAACACACGAAAATATGCAAAGGGTTGAGGGTCAGTGTGGATAGTGATCTCAGTGCCCTAGTGTGGGAATTTGATGCACTAATTATAAGTGGAAGGGATGGCTTTTATGGAGTGAATCTAAGGGCGACCAAGGAATATTTTGTAGGGAAGGTCAATATCAACAACATGGCGTATGATTTCTTGTGTTGCAGGACCCAATTTGATGGGTAAAAAGATGGTGCCTTCAGAGGTGTGTTCCAAGTTTTCATAGGCCTTAATGGTGATGACCTCTTGAGATGTACTGCTTCTGGGTATCCTACCTGTTGGATGAATTTTAGTGTGCAGAGGTTGAGGGTCAAACCATTATCTATCACGACACGTTTGACTATGAAGTCATCGACCATGACGGCTATGCGGAATGGGAGATTATGGTCTAGCTCGATGGATGGCATGTCAGAAGGTTTGAATGAAAGGGCAAAGGATGTGGATAAATTCCCTACAAGCTTATCAAACTGAATGATGTTAATGTATGTGGGGACACGAGCCTCTTGGAGGGATTTATTGAGGATCTCTTGATGGATGGGTGAGGTGCAGAGGAGATCTAGGATGAAAATTTGAGTGGGGGTGTTCCTGGGGTTTTCTAGGAGGTTATATTGCACATTAGGTGTGGGAATCAGATTATCACCGGCAACAGATATCCTACCCCTATGTGTGGTGACTGCACATTGACTATCTACTCCTTTGACATGGATGACATTGACTATGGGCTCAACTTGGGATATGCATCCAACAAATGTATCATAGTTGATATAAGCTATTGTGTAGTCTTTTCCATTGGCGTGGTCACCTTGCTTACCTTTTCCTTGGTTTTGGACTGAGGAGCTCATTTTGGCTAGGCCCTTTTCAAAATTGTGTTGAGGGAACACATTTGGTATATTTGTAGGTTGACATTGGGAAAAGTCTAGGTGGGTGTGTCCACTATGATCTAATTCTTGTCTATGAGATCTTGGATGTAGTGCTTGAGCTTCATGCACTTTATGGTAATGTGTCCCTTGACACAGTGATAGTCACAATATTCATTGTCTTTATACCACACAGGCTTCGCGGTTGACTCATCAAACAACTGGGTTTGTGGATAAATAATCAAGTTGGATTTAGCCATCCAATGGACAATTATGTCCAATGGTTCACCAAGGGGGGTGAATGTGCATTTTTGGTTGTTTTGGATGTGTGGCTTGTTTTGTGCTGGGGTGACTAATATGAAATTGGTTTGATTTCCTGGTGGTTGGCAATTCTATATACATTGTTGGTAGGCTTCCCTAGGTGTTTGGTAAATGGGTGCATGTTGTTGGTACAATGACACAGGTGGTTGAGGACCAACCACAACAACCTAGAAATATTTTGTGTATGTGGCTCCATCAGTGACCACGTTCTTGTTTTTATTCCAGTAGCGAGATCGATCATTCTTGGGCCTATCTTGTGGTATTTCTTTATAATGTTTGATGGTACCATCATCCATGAGGCCTTTCTTGATGTCCATCCTCTTTTCCTTTGATATTATGATATGTTTAGATACAGTTCATGCACATGAAGTAAGACAACTTTAGATGCAGGTTATCAATGAAAATCTTCGTTAGATTCTTTTCTAGGGGTTGATATGAGAGCCTCATAGTGAGGTTCTGCCATCTTTACAAATAATAGGCCAATCTTTGTCCTCCCTTCCCTCACCCTAATCAAGAGACAGTGCTTTAGACACCACTTTTAGAACACCTCGTCCAACTTATCCCTCCTAGATTCTCTAGTTAGACCTACTATACTATATGGCTCTGTTGTTTGGGGACCATCTCTTCTTTATTCCGACTAGGCCTCTATTGAATGTATACAGACTCTCCTCCTTAAGTATATCATCATATGTCATCATACCACCTCCCACAACATCATCCTTGAGGAGTTTGGGGCTCATCCCTTTAGGTTAGGAGCCATCTTTGATCTAGTTTGGTTTCTTCACCACCTATGTTGCTTCGCTGACTCTTCGAATGACTGGAGTAGATACTCTTACCTCACCTATTGCTCTTCTATTGAGCTGGCTAGATCTGACACCTCCCCTCGATCTCGTTGCTGTTATGCTCAGGCCACTTCCCTTTTGGGTTCCATCGAGATTGATATTGATCACCTACCCCCCTTTCATTTTTCTTTGGACACTCTAGCTCATCTTCTCCCCTCCAGATAGGAGTTGAATGAGCATGTCAGAGTTGACATCTATAGGTGGTACATCATCTCGACCTAGACCAACCCTAGTGGGGGCTTACATCCAAGGATGGATTTTTATGCTGAGCACTTCTTACACATTCAGGATGGGATCATCGTTCGACCCAAATATTTATCACAATGTTGGTGCCATGCTCTTCAGATCGCGTTGGGATCTTTCAGAGTTGGCTCTCACCGCCTGCGAGTGCAGACTGGTCATCACATTGACAGAGAGGATCGCATTTGTTGTTTATGCACATTGCCTGAGATTGAGACTGAGGCACATTTCATTTTCCGTTGCCCTATATACTATGAGATCAGAAGGAGATTCTATTGCTTATTCAGAGATTGCAGCTCCTTGACTTCCTTCTTTTGTTACTATGACCAGAGATGTCTGGCACTCTATTTATGGGAGATGGTATGACTCCATGACCAAACCCTACAACTTCTATTTCCCCAAAAGTAGGTCACCAAGCAGGTCATTACAGATTTCTTCTCGCCCTCACCCCCGGCTCGGGGTGTGAAGCGTCCCACATGTGCCTCTGCCATCGATCACTCTAGATCTGTGAGACCTCGCAGTGCTTCTACCCATCAGCGACAAACCACCAGTAGATCATGACGACGGGTCCATACCCATATTCTTCCAGGTCACTATTCTTCTCTGTTGGATTTCTTTCCACTCGGTAAGGACCCCTAGTCCTTGCCCTGGTGATTCTTGGATCTTTGTTCTCTGCTTCTTGTTTGGTTCCTTGTTCTTTTAGCATGTTCCCCTGACCACTGTTTGGTGGTCTACTAGTTTCTTTCTACTTTTTTTGTATGATTCCTGTCCCATAGACCCTTGTTGGTCTTCCGTTGGACATTAATAAATTTATCTTATCTTATCTCTTTCGAGTTGTAGAGATCCAAGAGAGATAGTTTGTTCTTGATGTTATGTGTGTATTGGGATATGAACATTTTAGATAGTTCTGTAAAGGTCGTGACTAGTCCATAAGGTATCTTATAGAACCACTCGAGAGTGGTTCCTCCCAAGCTCTTGGAAATGATGCACATGAGGAAATTGTCATTGGAGGAAACCTCTTGACAAGCCATATAAAATTCCTTAATGTGGTTTATTGGATCTCCCTTCCCCCGGTACTTATCAAACTTAGGTGTCTCAAAATTATTGGGGAAGGGGACTGTTGTGATAGATTTGTCAAAGGAATAGGGACAAACTTCCTCAAATTTGAAGGTTTTGCTTTCACAATCGGAACAGATCTCTTTGAGAGAATTTTTCATTTCCTCCCACTCTAGATTGGCAAGCATTAGAGTGGGTACTCCCATTTGGAAGGGGTCTGATGGTGGAGGTGAATACAAATTGTTTTGTGAGGGGTATTGTGGGATTTGGTAAGGGGATTTCCTAGCTATGTAGGTAGACTGGAATGGATTTTACGGTGGTGGCTGGGCAAGGTATTTTTGTTGATGGGTGGATGCAAATTGTTGTGAGGGGTATGCTGGCATCTTTTGTTAAATTTCTATGGAAGGATATTCTTGTTGTGCAAGGATGTACTTTTGTTGCATGGGTGGTTGGTAGAATGATGTGGTCTACTGATGTTCTTGGCCTTGGGCTTGGCCAATGTATGTGGGATGCATGCCCCTATTGTTGAGGGGTGGAATGGTTCCTTGGATATGGGTGATAGGTGGTGGTGGTGGTGCGAGATAACTAGCGAAATGGGAGGAGCTTGGTTGCTATGGTGGTGGTACAGGTTGGGGGATGATGGATGACATGGATATATAGTTGATAAATGTGGGTACAGATGTGGTTTGATGAGGAGGTGATGGTGGTTGTGCTACAAACAAGATGGAAAGTTGTGTGTTGATAAGATTAGAGATGTGGGACTGTGTTTTCATCCCTAAGGCATGCATTTGTGCCTGAGTAAGATCTTAGGAAGATCTGTTAGCATGTTGTGATGTGGGAATGATCAGGAATGTAGGTGCAGTGGTGGGGATTTGTGATTTGAGTGGTTGATTCTAGGGTCCTATAAGTGGCATCCTTGTTATATAAAACAATTATTGAGCTTGGGTATTGGTGATAAAAGGTGGGAGGGAAACCTGCATGGAATTTTGCTGGGTAACAGGTGGATGGGGTGCTTGGGTGAAGGTTTTTTGCGTGGTAAAGGGAGGTGCTTGTGTTACTCCTTGGAAAAGTGGTGTTAAAGTGGAGCCTTGTGTCATGAAAGCTGGAGGTATAATTTGTGTGGAACTCTATGTGGGAGGTGGTGGTGGCACTTGCGCAGAGCTCTGTACTTGGGTGGTGGCTTGAGATGTCATAGGTGGAGGTGGTGGTGGCACTTGCACAGAGCTCTATACTTGGGTGGTGGCTGGAGATGTCATAGGTGGAGGTGGTGGTTCTATGATAGAAAAGGGAGAGGATTGGGCCACTGCATGTATGTCAGGATATGTGACACTTGATTGCAACAAATGGGGAATGGGTGAATCTATTTGTGGAACTTGTAGGCTAGGATCCACAATTTATTAGATGGTGGTGTCATATGTGTTGCTAGTAATATGTATGGGATACGTGGGTTTCAAGGGCTTGAGTGTGGGGGGAAGGGGAGTACCCTCTTTCTCATAGTTAGCCAATAGGGCGAGGTGATTCTAGGTGATGATTGCACTAACCATTTTTGCATGGCTAGGATGACTCATAAATATTACCTCCATAGATGGTTCATCTGGGTCAACCCATACATTCTAAATTTGCACTTGTTATTCTGGGTCATCTGAAACCATGGTACTATTAGTATCATTTTTTGGGTCTAATGAACTAGTGGAAAGATAAGGATCCATATCCTTTCTCTTCTTGAAGCATGTCTCAATGGGCATGAAATGAAAATCCTAGGATGAGGGATGGAGATGTTGATAATGATGTGTATGCAAGATGATCTTAAGGGAGCTTATGGATGAAGGATGATGATATGATGACAGATGTTATACCTAGGATGAACCTAGATGACTCAAAGGATGTTGGAATGATATTTGATTAAGATGACAAGAATGTCCTAAAGATCTAAGGATTACTTGTTGTCAAATGGAAATGAGTTACCTTATCTTGGTGTAAGATCAAATGGATGGAATTGTCAACATTAGATAGACTTGTGATCTTTGGAAGATGGCATCCTTATCAATGTAAGCCGATCTTTAGATCAAGATGATGAGGCTACAAGGACAAGTACTAGCTACCCTAGACAATGGTTAGCCAAAGGGTGGAGTTATAGGATGGTTTTGATTTTAGGATAAAAGATTTTGCAACTCAAAAGGATATGGCACTAAGTGGAAATTTGGATGGTTTGATTGATTTTTGGATTTGGATTTTGAGCAAGGATGATGGTTTGATCTAAATGAGGTTGCCTAAAGGGATGACCTATATGTACCTAAAGGGTGATCTAAGATGCAAGGATGCTGAGACAAAAATTGTGAGAGTCAAAAGGATGTGTTGTGTGATAAGAAAATTAGTCTTCTCTTTCAAGGCTAACAAAGGCATGATTTATCTGAAAACATGCTCCAAAATGCATGATTTTGGCATTGTAGGTTACTCTATCAAATTTCTCTTGGTACTTGGATTCTTCCTTGATTGAGGTTAAGAGAGGTTGGTGATCTTTAAGCTTGCATTCTGTAACCTTTTTCTCTTGATATACACAAGCAACAGGGAGTTTGACCTTCTTGTGCTTTACTAAGTCGATTATGTGTCCAAGTTTCTTCAATCGTTGAAGGTGATGATGAGCACAATTTTGGGGATCTTAACAAGCTAGGTAGTGACTGCGGTAAGTGTGTCTTTGCTTGAGTTTTGAGAAATCTTTGGAGTTTTGGAAAATGGTGAGCTAAAAATCCCACAAGAGACAAAGCAATCTTGTGGGAACAACACATTCTATTTTGATCTCTTTGGCAAAGGACTTGTGACTCTGAATGTGTATGTTTGAACAAAACTGGGTCTGCAAAATTGAACAAACACGCATGCACTTTCTACTCTATGGAAGCGGCTGGACTTGATAACCTTTTCTCACAGACTTAGGCACACACTCAAGAGGTAATCAGAATACGACCACTGCTGACCACACAATGGATCAACAATGTCATATTATCTGGCTCCAAACACTCAAGGATAGCATGATATGACTTAATTATGTAATCAAATTTAGGTGTGTACATTTTGCCCCTCTTTAACGGTGTTAAAATAACACTATTTTGAAGACGTTTTGAATTAATAGACGACGTGAAGAATGCATAGGCAACGAAGTTGCCCTAGAAAATGACAAAGATGGTTAGATTGGGTGATAGGTTAGCTTAATATTATTTGATTACACCTAAATTTGATTACATAATTAAGTAATCTTATTTAGTCCTCTCCTAGGACATTAATCGATTAAATATTTAATATTTATTTAATTTATGTCGTCCCTTAGTTAATTAATTTAATTAATTAACTATAGTTCAATTAATTATCTAAATGGAAACCCATAGTCTGATAATTAATTAAATCCCCTTCCTCTATTAATTTAAATAAATGCATTCATCTATTTAATTAATTCATAAATCCATTTTTCCTTCCACTTGGAATTAAATAATGCATTTAATTTAATTTGAGCACATGGCTCCTAACTTTAACCCCTAACCTAACCTATCCCAATCACCCAATAGGATCCTAGTTCCAACTCAACCCAACCCATTCACGCATGCTAACCCTTCTTGATTAGCTAATGAACCATGATTAGATAATCTAACCGTCCACTTATTCTCTCTCCTCCCATCACATCCTCCCACTAGCCCTTTAATCCAAGCCTAATCACTCCTTAAAAATTTGCACAATCATAATCCATGGATTAAGAAATCCTAACCCAACCCAAGTCAATCCTCATGTCACATCCTCACATCCACCAACTTCCTCATCTCATGTCAACCTTAAATGATCTTACATTCTTCTTACACACTCCATCTCCCTCTTACACCTTTGTCCCCTCTCAACATCTTTCAAAATGGTCACATTCCCCCACTCTTCCAAACCTCTCTCTTTGTGGCACTTGTCACAATGAGATGCATTTGAGAAAGAAAAATCCATGTGCTCTCTCTCAAATGCATCTCCACCATTCCTCAAGCTTGCATCTTGACCATTCATTCCACCCTCCTTTTTCCTATAAATTTAGCCCTCTTCTCCTTCATTTTCATCCACCATCAAAGCAAAGTTATCATGTCATTTTGAAGAGTAAAAACACCAACCATATCCTTATCATGCCAAATTTTCCACTCACCCATGAATCTTGAGCAAGGTTTTATGAGCACACGTATCATCCTTTGGACAAATCCAAACTACCTTTTGGAGCTTTCTTGGGTTTGTGAAGGTTTGCATTCCCTTTTGTATTTTTCTCTCATTTTGTAGGTTTAATCTTATATGTTGTAATAGGTTAGTTTGTTGAATATTTAGCTTGGGTTTTATATTTCTAGCACACTAATTTCATTGCATATACTCCTTTGTAAATTGTTTGCACAAGTATTATTTTCCTCCAAAAATTATGTCATCAACATAAAGCACAACAATTAAGATCTGATTTGAATAAATTTTGTAATACAAATTACTATCAGCAGATCCTTTTTGAAATCCTTATCCAATTAAATACTTATCCAATCTGTCATACCAGGATTTGGGTGCCTGCTTCAAACCATACAATGTTTTCTTCAATCTTCAAACATCTAAATCTATTCCAAATTTGAATCTATATGGTTGTTCAATGTAAAATTATTCCTTCAGTTCTCCATTTAAGAATGCTAACTTAACATCCATCTGATAAATCTTGAAGACTTTAAATGCTAAGAATATCTAGATCGCATCCATCTAGTCAACAGAGGCATAAGTTTCATCAAAGTCAATATCTTCAATCTGAGTGTAACTTTGCAAAGCAATCTTGCCTTGTTTCTCATTACCTTCCAATTTCCATCCATCTTTTTTTCAAAATACTCATTTTGTACCAATCACATTCTTGTTAGTCATTTTGGGAACAAGTTCCCAAAACTGATTCCTCTCAATTTGATCAAGTTCTTCTTTCATTGCTCTTACCCAGTTCTACTCATTACATGCTTCTTCCACAGTTTTAGGCTCATTTTTTGAAAATAAACACAATAAAACTTGTTCTTACGCTACTCTACTTCTTGTAATGATATATTTATTCTTATCTCCTATAATATGATTCTCTAAATGATTTCTCTGTGCATACCTTGGAATCTTAGTTGTAGATGTTGGAGCCTACTTTGTCTCTTCTTCTTCTTCTTCTTCTTTCTTGTCTTCTTTTCCCTTATCTTCCATATCAAATTCATATTCAAACTATTTCTTAGGAGTTTTCTAAACCTCTTCATCAACCTTCACATTTTCACTTTCAACTATCTTATTCAATCTCTTGTTGTAACACTAGTACACTTTGCTCTTTGTAAAATACCTAGGAATATACCTTCATTGTCAAAGTTATCTTCATCCCTCCAAATGAGGCAACTTCTTCCAAAAATTTGGAGATATTTACTATGGGTGTCGTTCCATGCCATAGCTCGTACGATATTTTTTCTTTCTTATTTCGATAAAGAACTTTGTTAAGTGTGTACACAACTGTATGAATTGCTTCTCTCTAGTAAACTTTCAATAAACCTGCCTCTTTGATCATTGTACTTGTTTCTTCCTGCACTACCTAATTCATCCTTTCCACTACACCATTCTATTGTGGTTTTCTAGGGGCTGAAAACTATCTTTTCATATCATGTTTCTCACAGAAAGTATCAAATTCATCACAAGTAAACTCTTGTCCTCTATTAGATCTCGAACATTTAATCTTCCTACAACTTTCATTCTCAACTCTTGCTTTAAATATCTTGAATTTCTCAAATGCTTATAATTTTTCTCTTAGAAATACAACCCAAGATAATCTAAAATAATCATCAATGAAAAGTATGAAATATCTCTCAACATAGATTAGTGTGCATGAAATCCAACAAATTGGCATATGAATGATCTTTTGTCTTCAATGATTCTCGTCTACTTTCCTTCCTAACATCCTTTACAGATAATGTTGTCTGGTTTACATAGTCTTGGTAAATCTCTTACTACACATAATAACTTATTCTTGCAAATTTTGCTTCCATCTCATATGAATCATCATCATCCAGATCTTCCTCTATCTTTGTGGCTTTAAATGTTGTCTCAAATCTTCTCTTCTCTTTCCCAATTATCCTCAACTCAAACATGGTCAAGGTTCCAAACGACTATTCTTTGGAAAACTTCTTTGGATCATAAACTTCCTCAATAGTCAAGATCTTCTCACTATAGTTCTCCAGTAAAGTCATCAAGATCTTCTCCATGACATTTTCATCAGTAATATTTCCACCTTGATTCTTGACTTCATTCATTGCATTGTCAACCCTCTAAAATTAACTTCTAATATATTCACCTTCTTCCATTTTTAGGTTCTCATAATGATGATTAGTTGTTAACTTCTTAGAAAACTTGACTCTATCATTTCCTTCATAGATTTCTTTTATTTTTTCCCAAACTTAACAAGAAGTCTTTAATGAAATAATCTTAGCTAACTCAGTTTTTGATAAAGCACTAAAAATTGCATACCTTTCTCTCATTCTTCTGATAGGATGAAATTTCATCTTAAGTAGTAGGGACATTTTGAGAGGCAACATACAATGTCTCCAGATTATTCAAAATCATGTAGCCTCTCATCTTCTCTTTCTAGGTAATGTAATCAGATCCATCAAACATAGGAATATTAAATTTGTGGGCCATCAGATCTACCTCAAGCAGTTAAGCTCTCTTCAAGGAGCCAAAGTTTTGATACCACTTTTTGAATGGGCTGAATAATTGAGAGAGGGGGTGAATTAGTTATTATCAAACAATTTCCTTAACTTATCTTAATCTAGTGAAAACTTAAAACAATAAAAAACTTATAACATATATAAACATGAAAGTACAAAAACATCAACACCATGAGCACCATAATTTATGTGGAAACCCAAGATGGGAAAAATAACAACCAAATTCTCATGAAAAGAACATCGGTTAGGGTGACATGGGTTAAGGTGATTTTTACAAGGTCTCACTATTGGTAGGCTCAATGTCGGTTGGGCTAACTATCCATAAAATAGAAATGCTCATTGCCAATACAAATAGGCCCACTACCAAAATATAAGAAATGGAAATGAATCCAACATTGAAGTCGTTGTCATCAATAATGAGAAACACAAAAATGATATAGAAGTCTACTACTAGTTACACCAACTCACATATACATCAATGCACGCATTTTACATTGTCAAATTTGCATCTACTTTGCATATTACTTGCATACAAGCACATCACAACAATTAGAATCACCACTCTCTTATACTATGCCATGCCAACAACTAGGTCTTCCTAATGTAATTTGAAATAAGTCACACCAAAATATTTTTTTAGTGGTAAGGAATGAAACTTGGGCCACCTCGTTCAATACAACAAGTCTCACTCATAACAACACGCTACACCATCACTGATATCTTCAAAACCAATAGATAGAATCTATATGTTACAATGCAAATACTTGGACTAAAGTACAATGACCACAAGAATTTCAGTCACGCGTACAAGCATTTCAGTCACGCGTACAAGTATTTTAGTCATGTGTACAAGCATTTCAATCACGTGTACAAGCATTTCAGTCATGCGTACAAGAATTGTAGTCACGCGTACAAGCATTTCAGTCACATGTACAAGCATTTCAGTCATGCGTACAAGCATTTCAGTCATGTGTACAAGCATTTCAGTCACGCGTACAAGAATTTTAGTCACACGTAAAAGCATTTCAGTCACGCGTACAAGCATTTTAGTCACGCGTAAAAGCATTTCAGTCACATGTACAAGCATTTCAATCATGCGTAAAAGCATTTTAGTCACGCGTACAAGCATTTCAGTCATGCCTAAAAACATTTCAGTCACGTGTATTAGCTGGACAATGTCGCCTGCTATTCATTGCCTTTTTTTTACTATTAAATTGATTAAATCATTTGTCTAACTTTCTGTTTATATGATTTGACAGTCAATGAGCAACCACAGGAAAGTACAGAAGCCAGAAAGTAGATTTAACAAACAAGGAAAGGCTCTAGAAAAGAAGAATAAGAAGGAGAATTTTGAGCACATCAAGGCTGTTCTTGCAACAACACAAGACGAAGAAAATCAAGTATTTCAACACTACCTTACAATTGTTGAAGCATACAAAAAGAAGTTTGTCTCTTTGAATTGGATTTTTGAGCCTTAGATAAAGCTTTCCTTCCAAAAATTTGCAAATAAGATGTCTAAAGTTCATGCATAAATCTTGGCTTTTTCAATTCAATTTTGGTTTCCCCTCACTTTGATTGTTAGTGTTGACTAACTTGTTGGAGTACAAGCACATGGAAAGGATCTATTTCCAAGGTGAGTAAAAGAATGTCAAAAACCTTTCAAAAATGCCCCTAGCTTTATGCTAGCTACAAGGAAAGGTATTTCTCTTTTCAAGCTTGCACTTGATTAGACTGTGGCATTCAATTTCAAACATAGCTTAATTAAAAATGGGAAATGAACCAAACACTTACATTTTAAGAATCTCCTTGTTAAGAGATTGGGAAAGAACTATATTGTGTTTGAGTGATTGGAATGAAGAAAGGCAATAGGGATATGCTCTTATCTTTTTAAGTGAATCAAACTCCCAAACTTGTCCTACTAAGTTCATTTCTTGCTTTCCATGAACATGCTAGAGATTTAGTGGGCTCACCCCCTGAGTTTGCCTTAGCAAGGCCGGTGAGAGGGACAACCCAAAGTGGGACACGCTCGCTTTTTGCCGCGGGGATCCAACCCACTATAAAATAAAACGCGTGTATCCTTAATGGGGTACATGACAAAAGGGTCTTAATTTTTTTGAATTTCCTCTAGTAGTCCTAACGGATTGCGTGAAATCATACTTCGGTGCGTGTGGGAAACCCCTTAACATACTTGGGGGATGAAGATTTAAGACACATTTTGAACAGATTCCTTGATAAAACCTAGGTAAAATAGCAAAGCCACCTTGTAGAGCCATGTTTACAAGCCAATTTGACTTTAGGTAGGCTGTTTGGAATTCTTTCTTGTGATATACTTGTGAAAAACATTGGAAAATATACACATTAGAGTGTTTTTAGGGACATGATGACAAAGTGATGTGTGTGTTGCAATTATTTTTCTATTTTCAAATAAAGAAATTCCAAAAGACTGATCTTAAACATTTTAAAAATAAAAAATCTTACACCATGGTCAGAGAAGTGCCGCCTGTGCATAAAAGAAACCCGCCTATCAGAGATTCAGTCATGCCTATGACTTTCTTAAACAGGCGTAGACATACTGAAGTCACGCTCAGAGAAATTTTAGACACGCCTGGTAAAAACTGGAAACCTGCTTAGTAATAGAAAAGTGTCACCTAAGAACCTACAGTGTGTCGCCTAACAAAAAACCAGTGCATGCTTACAGAAGTTTCAGTCACGCCTACACTCAGGCTAGTGATGCCCAGAAACAAAGAAGGGTAAATAGTGGACATTTCCCAAGGGTTTGGAAAAAATTAGAAATCATTTTTGGATACCCTTTGCCGAGATATTCCTTATCAGTGCTACAAATAGATCATATTCCTTGAAATTTTTTTATCATGAGGAGTCTATTTGAGAAACAAATCAAACCTATTATGGAGCATAATTATCAAATTCAAGATCAAGATCTCCATAGGAATCAAAATGATGAAGTATCTAAAGAAGAAGTTTCAGAAGCAATCCAAGATCCCATGTTTATGGAAATAATGAAATTAGTTTTGGAGAGGGATAAGGAGGCATATTTCATAAAGTTATCTCAAGCAGGAGTTAAGCTTCCTCATGATTTGGACACATCAACCTTGTGGGAAAATGGGGAAAAACAAAAAAAGACATCATCTAAAAAGCCATCATTAAGATCAATGTGTCCTTTTCTTTATAATGATAGGCCATCCATATCTTCATTTTCCTCATATCAGAATGTCCATTGGAATCAAAATGATGAGGTTTCTGAAGAAGAAGTTCTTGAAGCAATCCAAGATCCCATATGTATGGAAACAATGCAATTAATTTTGAAGAGGGATAAAGAAGCATACTTCATGAAGTTAGCTCAATCAGGAGCTAAGCTTCCTCATGATTTTGACACATCAACCTTGTGGGAGAATGAGGAAAAGCAAAAAGAGACATCATCTAAAAAGTCATCGTTAAGATTAAGGTGTCCTTTTCTTTATGATGATGGGTCATCCATATTTTCATCCTCCTCACAAAAAGAAGTACTTAAGAGTAACAAACTTATCTTTGATCAAGGGAAATTTCATGAACAATCTATTTGTGATCAAGATAATAAAGAGTATGAAGAGAAAAGTATCACTATCAAGCAAGATCTAATGCACGAACCTCTATATAGCAAGAGTAATCCTTTCATCCTTCATCCATCTTCTCCCATAGCATGTACTCCTTTCATCTTTCGCTCATCTCCCAAAGCTTTGCAACTATCCAAAATTTCTCCATCAAAGAGTGAGTTTAATGATGACACTTTTCCCGTTGACTATGTCTACCCTCAAGGGCTACCTCTAAAAGAAACCCAAGCTAATTTACACCTTGCTGCAGATCGTTTCCATGCTTCAAAGATCTTGGATCCCAAAGCTTCATGTGCTTCAATGCCTATTATACCCATTCAAAAGGATCCTACATTATTCTTCCAAACATCCCCCACACATATCCAAACATCTACCTTGTCCTTAGAAGTGGCTCCATGTCAAGAGGATAATCCAAAGAGAAAAGAAAAAAATGTTGATAAAGATCAAGATCAAGATTATATACAATCCCCTCCCATATTTTATGAAGGTCCCATATCCATAGAACCTTGTGATGATCCCCTTGTATCCTTTCATGTCTTCCAAGATGATGTCCTTCCATTCCAAGAATAAAGTACCCTTCCAAGTTCCATATTTTCTCCACTTCCCAAGCAAGATCAAGATATCCCTTTCATAATTTCCAATGAGCATATTGAAAATCAAGAGAAAAATACCCTCTCTACACCATTTGAAGATCCTTGTCAAGATCAAAGAATCCCATCATTTCCTTGTCATATTCCTCCATGTTCACCTCAAGAAACCATCATTCTTCCAAATCCCTTGCATGATAATAAATCCCTTCAAGCGTCAATTGATCCTATCAAATGTGTTCCTATCAAAGCTACTCATGAGCCTATTGGTATAAAGATAAATCTTAAAGATGAGAACCTGGGAAATGCAGTTCCTTCCAAAGATATTGATATCCCTTACACACCTTATATCCCTCCATTCAAATGCAACCATATGCCTTCACTATCCTCCAAATCCATTTTGGGTTCCTACATCCCAAAACAAAAAGTCTTCATCCCTTCCATCCATATTAGGTCCATATATTCCTCCATTCTCCATTCCTATCATCCCTAGCTCTCCATTCACTTACCCTACCATGTATCAAGATCAACGAAGGCACACATACTTGAAGAATGTCCAAACACCAATCCATATGAACCCTCCATATTATTCCCATTCACCCGCACTTCCTAAGTCTTTTGGAAGCAATGTTGATGTGCAGCATAACAATCATAAATCCAAGAATCCATATGGGTATAAAAATCACAATGTCCCATCTAATTGACATGTGAATGAAAAGAAAAATGAAATATCCAAAAGGCTGTAAAGGTCCACCAAGCAAAAAGAAAAAAATACAATGTGGGTTCCTAAATCCCTTGTTGAAGAAATGCATTCAAAAGCATTCCAAAAGAAAGAAAAATCAAAGAATATTTGGATTCCCAAGTCACTTTTGAAAGACTTTCACACAAAAGAAACATCAAAATTGACATTCAAGATTCCAAAGGCTTCCATTCCATCTCCTTCCAAACATCTTCCACTTTCCAAGTCTGATTTGGGTTCCTATATCCCAAAATCCACTACCTCAAAAAGATCCTTACCTCTATCATCTATCATTCCTCCATCATTCCACCACCCTTCAAAGTGTGTGTCAAAGTTGATCTTGCCAACATTCCCATCTACAACATACCTTCTTCTTATCCTCACAATCATTTTCCAATACATACTTTCCATGCTTCCATCCCTCTTATCAATATCTTTGAGCATTCTAGTCATACTCATGGTTTATTATAGCATATCTATTAGAGGAGCATTGTCCAAAGATTCCGATGTTGGAAAAATATTGAAAAATACAAAAAAAGAAAAAAAAAGTGCCTTGGTGAAAACCTAGCAATAGGCACCTTGGTAGCAAAAGTAAAGAGAATGATGAAAACCTCGTAAACATGCGTCATGCATAATTCCTCCTTCTTGCACTCCACACTTGGGGGAAAGTTTCATCCATGTTTCCTATCTCACCTTTAATCTTGACAAGGTTGAACACATCCACAAGCATTAAGTATCTTGACATCTGTTATCCTTTTCATCAGCTTATGTACTTGTTGCATCCATGTTACCCTATCATGATCTTTCTTATCCCAAGTTCACCTTCATTATTCCTTGACATTCCATAATCCCAAAACATCCCTTCATAGACTCCATCACCCCTTTATCCTAATTGTGTTATCTTATCCACATCATACCCAAAGTGACCCTTGGTCTTGATCAAAATGAAGAACTTAAAGTACAAAAATTGTTATCAGGAACTTCTTGACATGTCCACTTCTTTTGGATCCCTCATTTTCATGACAACAGATCATTATCCTATAGGCTATCTAGCACTACATCATTGGCTTCCATGGCTTATCCAAAAACATGCTTCACATTGCTATATCATTTTTCCTTAGCTTGGGTAATCTTGAGGAGATGGTCCTATGGGTCACATTCGCATGCTTCATCCATCGTGGCCTTTCCATCTCTAATCCATCAGCTTGAAAATCCATCCTTCATGTCCTATATCTTGCTAGACATTGGGGGAAAACCAATGTGATCTTGTTTGAGAGCTGGTAAAAAGGAAAGCATAAAGTTCTTTGAGCTGCATCTTGCATAACCGAATTTTTGTAATATTTTGGAAGTTTTCCCAAGTCCAACATTTTTCCTATCCAACTAGGGGCATTGGATCTTAATCAATGGATTTCAACAAATGACATCAATTCACATGACACAATGCATTAGACTCAAAATGGATTCAACAGACTTTCGGTAACAATCAGAGGACTTATCAGAGCTTCAAAAGAGAGAGATTTTTGGTGAACCTTGGATGGATATCATTGTTCATACCAAGTATTTGAGCCTACAACTTGATCCTTGAGCCTTCATTGACTTTATTATTTGGGATTAAAAATTGACAAAACACCTTAAAGATCAAAATGCTTGGAAATACTTTTTGAAAATCATGAGACATTGCAAAACACTTGAAGCTTTCTTTTTGATGATCTGTATTGAATTGATTTTTATCACATCTTTTTAGCTAATCGATGATGTTCCGACTAGATTGGCAATGATGGAGACATGATATTTTTCTTGTCTTTGAGTGACTATCTTTAGGGAGATCCAACAACTTATGTGAATTCATCTAACGACATGGTCACCAAAGAACCATCGAGGACTTTCATATAGGGTGGAAGGTTGACCTTTGTTTGTTTACCAAAATCCAATTGCAACATTGAATCCATTGAAAAGGGTATTCATACTCCCATAGTTTGGTCATCCAACTAGTGAGGGTTGTACTAGTTTCAAAAGGGTGTTACCAAAAGTGATATAAAAGCGGTATTCATATCATCATGATGTGGTCAGTGATGATCGTATTTGCTTTCCGGTCCCAAAATGCTCAATGATGAAAATTTATCCTCAGGGCATTTCTTTGCCAAAAAGCTAGTGACACTTAGCTGCATTGCATTGCATTATCATGTTAGATTGCATGACATTATCATGTTCGATTAATTGCATTTATCATGTTAGATTAGGTGCATTGTTTGTAGTTATTTTTCCAAGGGAAAAGGGGTTTCAGCTATCAATCTTGATCAAATCAAAAAGGGGAAATCAAGGAAAAGTCCATATCATCATATCAATGTCCATAACATCAAAGTTCCATACAATTTTTATAATCCAGATACATTATCATCAAAGTGATACATCCAAGTCCTGATCAATAATTGAAACATGATATAAAATCAACAACAAGGAAGATCCATAAATTTAAATATCCAAGAAGCCAGGGACCATATGTATAACTTACAGAAATGTGCTTATTTTGCAAATCAAGGGAATCATATCAGTATTCTATATCAGTGAATCATTTTAAGTCAATCAGTCCTATCATAATCAAGTATTAAGCAATCACACCTAGTACCATTTGTTCGTGTCTCTGTGTCCTGAGAACGAAACAACAGTATCTATCATATCGGTTGTCACATTGATTGATTTATACTACCAGTGACCTACCTATCAGTTATCCCATATCAGTTTTACTATCCTATCAGATTGACAAATCACATTCATTGGTACTATTATCCTAATATCCTAATCACTTGTTTGCTTAACTACAACAGACCTAGCTATCTTGGACATTTAATCATTCATCAAAACAAACTAGGGCATATTCTTAAAATCATGGTATATAATCAAATATTCAGAAATGAAAACATATTCTAAATCAATCATCAAGAAATTAATATGTTTTAATTTCTGAGGGGGCATCAGGGTATTAAATTGAAGTAATAATCAAACATCAGGGAATCAATGGGGCATCATAATTTTTTTTGTATTATCAGAGGCAGCAATCAATCAATATCAGTGGCATATCAATGAACTAGCGATCAGGACTTCAAGAATCTTTGAATCAATGTTCTTCGTACATCAATTCAAAGAGGGGCATTTGTAGACACGGAAAATTGGACAAGTGCTTTTCAAAATGCATTAAATCATCAAAATGGCTCAAATCAATAAAATGGACATAATTAAATAAAGTTCAGCAAAATCAATTAAAATAAAAGAATTATTAAATAATGATGTTAAATGATTAAATTAAAGCTTAAAAGGGCCAAAAACACTATATAATTGATTTTATTCAATTAATTGTATAGTTGTTTTAATCAAAAATCAAAATGAACCTATTACCCTTCCACCGCTAAATTTAATTAATTAATTGAATTAAATATTCCTAATTTCTTTCAACAAAAGTGGTGAACCAATGAAAATTGAGGACAAAAAGACATAAATCACTCAAACATTTAAATTGTCCAAAGATTTGAAACCATTTAAAGGCTTGTCCCCTCATTTGTCCCCCCATTTATGGACAATGCAAAGTTTTTGACTCAACCAAGGGATAACCATGATTACTTCACTCCACCCCCTACCCTTGGACATTTACTATAAATATGGAGCATTTTGGAGAGCATTTCCATCTTGGAATTTCATTTGCAAAGCATTGTTATTATAGGCATTTGAATAGCATTCTAAGAGCAATTTGAAGCATTTAGAGCAATTATCATTGTAGTTTGTCAATTTGAGCTAGATTAAGCATGAAATCATCATAGAAGCATTGTAAAAGCATAATAGCAGCATAATTTCTCATTTTAGAAGTGTCACTAGTGAGGATTTAAGATAAGAGCTTCATTTACCACTTCTTTCTAGAGAACCATGGGATAATATAGATTGTAGTTTCATTTTAAAGTAGATTTGCATTGTATTTAGTTTAAATTGATGCTATTAGATCTTAATTTCATGAAGGTGATATTCATCATCACAATATCGATGTTAGGTAGTGGAAAATCATCCTTAGGGCATGCTTTGTTTACATCTCTAAAATCCATGCATACTCTTATAGACTTGTCTGGTTTTGAAATAGGTACAATATTAGAGATCCATTCAGCATAGTCAATAACACAGATGAATCTAGCTTTTAGTAGTTTCTCTAATTCAACTTTGACCAATAGTGCAACATGTGGTTGCATCTTTCTCAATTTTTTCTTGACAGGTTTGACGCCTGGAGCTATAGATAAATGGTGTATTATAAGATCAGGATCCAACCCTGGCATATTTGAATATTTCCATGCAAATTTGATCTTCTTTTCTATTAGGAATATAGTAAATTTTTTATTTTCTTCTTCTGATAAGGATTGTGCTACATTAATCAATTGTGGTTCTTCTGTTGTTCCCAAGTTGATAGATTGAGTGGGCTCAATCAGTACTGGAGATCTGTCCTATAAATGACTCAGGAGGACATTAAATATCTCATCCTTAGGCACCTTAGAGAGGTTTTCACCTATGGATACGTCTTTTATTTTTACTTTTGTAGGTTCTGAGACTGCCACAAAATGGTTTTCACCCTCAGAACTCCTTTTCTTTTTATTTTTATTCTTATTCTTTTGACTAAGATACTTGTTGTCTGACTCCGTCATGCTAACACTCGGTTCACTGATGGAAGTCATCATAGGCTCAACTACATTGAGGTAGCAAGCAAGGGCATAGTCATTTGGAAAGGTATAGATACCTTGGCTCAAATTCGTGGAGGTTTGGTCAAGAAGTTTGGGATGTTGGATAGTCAAAGTGGTGAAAGATTGGGAAATAATGTTTACAAATATAGATCTATCATCATTGGTCCTAACCCGACTCTCGACTTTGAAGGTGATATTACAACTCAAAATGTTCAATTTGTGAATAGGCTCAATGTCATTGTGGGAGTCCACTTTAGCCATCAGTGGATCAGACTCGTTAAGTTTGTCATTTCACTCCAGACTTACGTTGGGTTTAGGTGCATATTGGTGAATAACATCGACATGTTTTTCTATGATAAGCTCATCTTCTTTTAGAATGACTGCCCATTCATAGTCATTAGATTCCTCATCTATGCCTCTAGGAAATCTGAGAACGTGTGTAAAGTTAGGATGGATACCCCAAGAAGGGTTACCTTCTGATTCTAATTTGAATTCACACTCATGAGAATCTATCTCAGAATAGCTGCTACCTCCCTCCTTGTTTATATGGTCTTCTTTAAGATCAGATGGTTCTTGTGGTGCAACTGTCTCATGTTCTATAGTAGGTTCTTGTGTTTCTACTACATTGATTCTTTTCACTGGATCATCTTCAACGTCAAGGAGGTCTTTTATTTCTTTAGGAAAACACTCATAAGGAATGAGCTTAGTGGTGGTGTTAGAATCATCATTGTTAGATTGTTGTATTTCTTCCTTTGGTTCAATCTATTCTAAGACATGTGGGGAGTTCTTGATAAGATAGAAAAGCTTCTTCTTATATCCTAGACCTATTGTATTCTTGTTTGTTCGGCCAGAATGGTCAAGAGGTGATAGAAGACCTTTACCCTATAGTCCTAGAGGTCCTTTTCCTGTATATCCCATTTTTGTGATCAATTTTTCCCCTAGGCCATATGACTTAGAAGGGATCTTCGGTATTTTAGAGTTACATGTTTGAACAATTTGAGATTTATGTTCATCTTTGTATAGCCATGCAAGCACAACTTCCTCCTCTTCAAACTCTTTTTTGGACACTTGTTTTGCAACAAAATTTCCTTTATATGCCTCAAGAGGTTCTTTAGACTCCAGTTTGGACTATTTTAGAGTTTGCCCATAGGACTTAGGCAAGATAGCAAGAGATGTCAAAGATAAGACTGGCTCAATAGTATATTCTCCCATACCATTTTCTTTGATTGTGACCTCTTTTGCAATGTCTTCCATCTTAGATGTGGACACTACTTCTATTTTCTTAGTGGAAGATTCTATGTTATTAGGAACAAGTTTATCCGCACTTTCTTTCAATGCATTGCAAGTTGTAGATACGTCAGCTAGAATGGTTACCTCTACTCCTTCATAAGGAAATTTCAAACATTGATGGTATGTAGAAGGAATAGCTTTCATTTCATGTATCTAGGGTCTCCCTGGAAGGATGTTTTAAGCCAAAGGTAGATCAAGAACTTGACATGTAGTATCTCTGATGACTGGACCTGTTTTGATAGGTAAGACAATTTTGCCCTTGGAAGACCTTTCTTTCTCATCATATGCTTTGATAGTTATCTTCTTTCTAGGATCAATGGCCATTTCTGAAAATCCTAGTTGTGTGATCAAGCTGAAAGAACAAATGTTGAGACCAGCGCCTCCATCTATCAACACGTGTTTGACATGATGGTTTTGGATCAAGACTTCAATGTGCAAGGGCTGGTTATGCAGATGACTCAAGGAATTATCATCTTCCTCTGAAAAGGAGATATACTATGGAGACGTGAGATGACCAACCATAGTCTAGAATCTATCTAAATCAAGGTTGTCAGGAACATTGGATCCGAGCAAAGCTTTGTCTAGAATGGCTCTATGAGCTGGAGATATCCAAAGCAACTCAAACATGGAGATTTTTGCATTTGTATGCTAGAGTTGTTGGACAATACTGTATGATGTTGGCCTTGTGTCTTTAGGATTTGATGATTTAGAGGTAGCCTTCTATTTAGAAGTAGATGAAAGATTGAAAGGTATCTTAGGGACATTGGATGAATCTAAGATTTGTCCTTGTAGATGTGCTTGAGCTTGTGATCAAATAACTGCATTTGCTGATTGATTTTCTCTATCCTTTCTTACAATTGTGATGACATTGCAATGCTCAGATAGGCATGGTTCAACCATATTGATGACAACATTGTTCCAGAGTAGGCATAATTGACTTTAGCACCCACATTAAGCTGAGAAGATGAATCTCCTTGACCATGTTTCAGAAATGGCTCCGTGAATGCTGTATGATCATTATTGCTTTTATGATTGTCAATTACAATTTCTCCATTATCAATTTTGTCTTGTATGATGTGTTTCAGACATATGCAGTTATTAGTCTGATGACCCTTATTGCAATGGAAGTCATAGAAATCATTCTCTCTCCACCATTTTGGTTTAGGTTTAGGATGAAATACCTTTATCTCAGGAAAGGAGATGATGTTGTTGGAAAATAGAGTTTTCATGGCGGATTCCAAGGATTCTCCAAGAGGAGTAAACTTACGTTTAGGATCTGTAGCCCAAGGTTTATAGTCAAATGGATTTTTGTTATATTATGTTGCTTTAGCTTCAGAAGCTTTGATGGCTTGGGTGCCAACAATGAGATTGAAAGCGGGTGCCTTAGATGGGGCACGAATAGTATCCACAACACCATCTGTGACAACACCCTTATTCTTGTTCCAATTTTTGCCTTTGTCTTTAGAATTAGATCTAGATTCATACTTGTCCTTTTGAAGTGATATGTCTCCTTTTTGCACAAGTACTTTGTCAATTTTGATTGCATTTTCTACCATTTTATCAAAGGATTTATGATTTTGCATTTGCAAATGGTAGTTGAGTTCTGGAACAAGATTGTTGATGAAGATTTCTAGCTTCTTAGTTTCTAGAATGGGTCTAGCATATAGAGAAAACTTCTTCCTCCATCTTTTGAGAAAAGTCAGGAATGGTTCTCCTAAGTTTTGTTTTAGATTGCAGATGTCGATCATAGTGACCGGATGTTGGATGTTGTAGGAGTATTGTTGATAGAATAGTTTGATTAAATCCTCGAAAGTTTTGATAGTAGGGGGCAGTTTTTAGAACCAAAGAATAGTCGACCCTCCCAGAGATCGAGGGAAAAGATGCATTAGGTAGGTTGGTTCATGCATGAACTCCATAGATTGAGTACAAAATTCTCTTATATGATCTTGAGGATTAGAGTTTCCATCATACTTATCATATTTAGGTATTTCCACTCGCTTAGGGAATGGCGGCATGTACAAGTCTTTATCAAATGGAAAAGGGCATAGAGCTTCCATGGAGAACTCCTTAGGTTCCTTTTCTTTTTTGAGTTTGTTAAGTTTGACTTGCATGGCATGCATATGTTTCATCATAGTGGTGATTGGAGTTTCTTCCTCATGCGTAATGATATCTTCAACATTAAAGTTGGGAGGAAGTTTAGCCCCTTGACGAGCTAACTCTAGGAAGTATGTTTCTCTATCTTCCTTCCAGAAATGCCTCATCATTTTCTTGAAGTCATCATCATTTTGATATCAAGAAATTTCAGAAGGTGTGGGTTCTTGATCCTCACCATGTTGGGATTGATATCCTTGGGAACCATGGTTTGTCCATCCTTGAGACATGTTAGGATTTTTAGGACTCCTTGGGATAGATTGATGTGGAGTTTGTTGATCACCTCCGTGGGTTGATGGAGGGGGGGTATGTAACCAATTTTTACTCAAAGATTGCCGAGATCGTCATCTTCGTAAAGACCTAAATTGTAGAGTTGCTCAAAGGTTGGACCCACATGAGTAGACAAAGGTAAGGTATTGGGTGCTTCTCCAGATTTCTTGTGTGAGGAAGCTCTAGTTTCCACCATTAACCTTGGATGAATCAAAAGAGAAAGATGAAGACACTGAAGAATGACTTGATTCAAGAAGATCGAATGATGCAACCTTGTCAAGATTGGATTGATTGAAGATTAGATTGGACGTAAATGAAGGATATTGTGCCCTAGTAGTATGGGTAGATGCCCAAAAGATGGCGGACATGAGCTCACAACACTTAGCCGTTTTGTATGAAGACTGAATTTGAAGATAATTTTGACAAGGTTTTGACATAAGATGAAAAATACTCAAATCAATAAATCAGAAGACTAAATCAGACTCAAGAGACCACTTTAGGTAAATGATCAAATTATTTCTAGTTTCTACTCTGTTCTTGACACAGTGAATATTTTGACAGAATCTAGAAATAGGTTGCAAAAAATGGATTCCTGATAAATTTTGGAGGCTTCTGACAACTTTGACTTTAGCTTTGATACGAGTTTTGAAATTTTAGGATGACTTTTGACACCAAAAAGAATTTTTGCGTCAGATTTGCAATTTTTTAGTTTTTAGTTTCAGATTGTTTGTAAGATATCCTCTGTTCAAGTTTGTAGATCTGTGTTATAGTTCGGGATTGTTCATTTCCAAAGTACCAAATAGATAGCAAACATGCAGAACAACAAGCAAAGGGAAGCAAGCAATTGTCTCAAAACAATGAACAAGGTCAAAAGCAACCTTGCGCATGAACAAGCAATAGTGACTTATTGTGCTAATCCCTAGGAATGCTAATTGCATATGTTCTCAAAAGTTTTTCAATAACGCACATAGTCCTAGAAAATGAAAAATTGGCCTCGCTAAGGTTTGTAGTAATGGTCTCAGCTTTAACTGATGGTCTCAGTTATTGAAGGAAGCTTGGTTGTTGAAGGAACTCGGTGGAACTTCTTGTGCTCGGTGAGACTTCTTGTGCTCGATGATGCCTGTGTTGCTCGGTTGTTTCTTTGGTGCTTGGTAATTCTAGTTTACCAACTAGAGTTCTTGGTGATTTGGTTGGCCGACTTGGTGCATTTATTATTGGTATCTTTTGTTGTATTCTCCTATGTAGATCTAGAGGCCGACATGGAGAATTAAATGTTTGTAAGGCTATTTGAGAGTTGACTTGTATTGCATTTAATATTTATTTGTAAGAGTTAATTTTGTCATCTAGCCGACTTGTGGCTGAGGATTAGTATTTAAGGAGTGTTTGGGTAGTTGTTTAGGACAAAAGGAGATTAGAGAGAAGTTAGATCTAGATCCTACAAGATCTTGAAGACATGATTGATTTCTGATAGTTTGTAATAGCATAGCTAGTGGTTTGCATGCTTGGAGACAAGGAGATTGCTTGGAGGCTTGCGAACTCAAGTTCAGTTCTGCCTTAGGGTTTCCATCAGTTATTGATTTATTTTAGAACTGGACTAGCTAGAGTTGGATTGGATCTTATTGATCTGGAAAAACTAATTCTGATTGTAATTGGCCCCAACTTGAAAGGCCTTATGGTTGGGCATGTTAATGAAAATATGATTGGAGCATATCTCATTGTATTATTTTGTTGTTTTGGTAGTTGGCTGCAAGGTTGGACTGTCCTTAATTGGTTCCACCATCCTTGACTGCATTAGGTGGTATCAGAGCAAAGGGTGTTCTTGAGTGAAGGTTGATCTTACCAAGTTGACCTTGTTGGTGAAGAAATCGTATGATCTAAGTTGCAGATCCATGGCACTGAACTTGTGGAATCTTGACTTGGTTGTTCATGCAAGGTGGCAAGCTGATTTGACTTGCATACAACTTGGGGGTTGTCACAATGTGGTCATTGTAGGGTCTTTTTGCTTTGGGTTTTTGAAAATCTTGAAGGATACCTCTGAGAAGATTGGACCCTAGAGCGATTGCAGATCTCTGTGATGCTATGGAATCAAAGATTACAGAGAAGGTGAAATCTGATTTTAGATCTGAGATGGAATTGATGAAGAATGACATGATCACCGAGATCATGAGGGCTATGACTAGTGTACCTTGGAAAGTTGGTACTGAGGATGGTTATGAGGAAGCTGATGAAGACTTTGAAGCTGTTGGATCTAGTTGTGATGACTGAAGGGACATATATGGTGAAGACAAAATTGGTTGGTTGCATAGATTTGGAGCTCACTTGAGTAATAGTTATCGAATGAAAGTTTCTACTTTCTCTGGTACTTTGAAACCCAAGAACTTGATTGACTGGATTGGTGAATTGGAAGACTTCCTTGAGCTTGAAGAAATTGAAGATCCTCTTGGAGTAAGATTGGCACAGACTAAGTTGATAGGACATGTTGCTCTTTGGTGGAAATAATTACAAAGAGATAGAGAAGATGAAGGTGAAATGAAGATCAATCGGTGGAGATTGATGGTGACTAAATTGAAAGCTAAGTTCATACCCACTGACTATGAGCTTGACTTGTTTAAGAAGTTGCAGAATTTGAAGCAGAAAGATTTGACTGTTGAATATTATACTGAGGAGTTCTACAAATTTACTATTCAATCTGGAAATAGAGAACTTGGTAAGGAAAAGGTAGCTCGGTATGTGAATGTTTTGAGATTCAATATTCAGGATGAGCTTGGTATGCTGAAGATTGATTCGATTGAAGATGCTTATCAGTATGCTCTGAAGGTAGAAGATAAGTTGAAAAGGAGACAACATAGTAATCCCCATGGGAAGGAAAAGATTGATCACTCGGTGAAGGATAAATCAACTGTAGAAGATGAAAAGAAACTTGTAGAACTGAAGAAGAAGACAGGTAGAGTTATCTTTAAGGGTACTTGTTATAAATGTGGTGAAGAAGGACACCATTCCTTTGAGTGTACACAAAAAAATCTTGGTGACCAACAGACTGCTATGGTGAATGAGAATATTCAGAATGAACCTGAATCTAAGAACTTGCTAGTTCGACGAACATTGCTCGATGCAAAGAAGGAACCTTGTCAGAGGAATAACTTGTTCAAGACTCGGCACAAATCTAGAGGTAAACTTTTTGATGTAATTGTTGACAGTGGTAGTACTAATAACCTTGTTGCTGAAGACATGGTTCAAATACTTGGTTTGAAAAGAATGAAGCATCCTTATCCTTATAGGATTGGCTGGTTATAAAATGATCATGCTTTGGAAGTAAGAGAACAATGCTTTGTTGATGTTCAAATTGGCCAGTATAAGGATCTTGTGTTATGTGATATTGTGGAGATGAATATTTTTCATATATTGCTTAGTAGACCTTGGCAATATGATTGCAGAGCTATGTATGATTGTGTGAAGAATGTGTTTACAGTTGAGAAGGATGATGGGAAGTTTTCCTTGATGCCTTTATTGGATATAACACTCGGTAGGAGGAGTCTGAGTATTGGTAGCCAAGTTGAGTTGGTGGATCCTGAAGGTATGGATGACTAGTATGGAGAATAGACCTGTGTGTTATCAAGGAAAGACTTGAAGAGATAAAGGAAACTGAAGTGGAAGAGTATGCAAGCTGAAAAGTTGGAGGACTTGTATGTAAAGAACCAGTTCGAGGTTTATGTGCTGAATCCTGGAAGATGTTCTTCCAGCATATGAACATCTTTTCAAACCTGGGGTGTCTGATGTAGGGCATTCTAGGATACTCAGTGAATCTACATGGAAGTATTTTTTTTAATTTATGTGGTACTCAGTTGCAGCTTTAACTGATGGTCTCAGTTATTGAAGGAAGCTCGATCGCTAAAGGAACTCGATGGAACTTCTTGTACTCGGTTATGCTTGTGCTTCTCGGTTGTTTATCTGGTGCTTGGTAGTTCTGGTTTACCGACTAGAGTTCTTGGTGATTTGGTTGGTCGACTTGGTGCATTTATTGTTGGTATCTTTTGTTGTACTCTCCTATGTAGATCTAGAGGCTGACATGGAGGATTAAATGTTTGTAAGGGTATTTGAGAGCTGACTTGTATTGCATTTAATATTTGTTTGTAAGAGTTAATTATGTCATCCAGCTGACTTGTGGCTGAGGATTAGTATTTAAGGGGTGTTGGGGTAGTTGTTTAGGATAGGAGGAGATTGGAGAGAAGTTAGATCTGGATCCTATGAGATCTTGAAGATTAGATTGATTTCTGATAGTTTGTAATAGCATAGTTAGTGGTTTGCATGCTTGGAGACAAGGAGATTGCTTGGAGGCTTGCAAACACAAGTTTAGATCTGGCTTAGGGTTTCCATCAGTTTCTGATTTGTTTCAGAATTGTACTAGCTAGAGTTGGATTAGATCTTGTTGATCTGGAAGAACTGATTATGATTGTAATTGGCCCCAACCTAGAAGGCCTTACAACCGGGCATGTTAATGAAAATTTGATCGGAGCATATCCTGTTGTGTTATTCCGCTGTGTTGGTAGTTGGCTACAAGGTTGGACTATCCTTAATTGGATCCACCATCCTTGACTATGTCATAATCCCTCCCATCCATGCTCTCGATCCATGCAAGTTGTATTCGATTATTTCTCTATCCAAAATAGGTGGAGTCACAAATTTTTCCTTTACGCATCTATGAGTTATCACCATTATTATCTCATATTTAGGCAATAGGTCATACAAGTTTGACAAGAACACTCCAACTACCTGTGAGTGATATATGCTTCTTGGTGCTCATGGAATGAGCACCCCCTCCCTGATTATGCTTTAGATGGCTCCTTCCACTTCTCTAGGCATTAATTCAAACGACACTAAAAAATAGTCTTATATATGCACCCGATATGGGGAACTCCCATACCAATATAGTAACTTTAACTCATTGATTTCTTGGTCTTTAATCCATTTGTTATGCTCCTCCTATTCCCGCGATCAACATTGAAATACAATCAACATTCGTATCTCTGTTGGTTTTATTATTTTTACAATATTTTTGTTTGATACTCCATAGTCTATTAACAAATTCAACCACTATTAAAAAAATCTATTCAAACTCTAACTCTCATTGCATTTAAATCTATTCTTTAACTTTTAATTTGAAAATAAAAAATAAAAACAATCTTTATAATATGTTTGTCTACAAACTTAATGGTTCATGTATTTTTTATCACTGGCTTTGTTTGCATCTTAAAAAATTTCTAACCTCTTTTATTTATTTTCTTATTATGTTACATAATTTATTTCTCTTTTATCTATTATATCGCATCCAAGTAAAGTTTATTTTGTTGCATTAATTTTTTTTGTATGCAAACCTAAGATCTATAATACTAAACGATCTATTCAAATCAATGTTGCTGGATTTCAATAGCAATACTTTGTCTTCTTCTCTGGTTTGTCTAAAAGCAATTCTAATCTCTGTTTGTTTCAAAAAAAATTCAAAACTTCCCTGTATTTTTTATCTTTGTTTTCACACTGCAGTCTCACCTTATACATGTCACCTAAGGTACTTGTATAGCTACTTGTATCATTGTTGGTAGTGTAGCTCATAATGTGTGTTGTCGTAGTGTATTTATAGAAATGTCTATTAATGTTTGTGTTGCCCTTATTCCTTGATTCGTTGTTTTTAAGGAGTCTATCTTCATTTTGTATCTTCAACCATCACTACATTTCTATTACTATACATTTTTTTATCATTATTTGTAGCTTAACATAAGTTTCTCCTCTTATTTACAATCCTTTTAGTAACACTTCCATTTCATTCTTGCAGGTTGTTTATTATTTGTGCTCTGTTCACCTTTGTAACTTTACATTTCATTATAATCTATTGTTGTTCTTTATTCAACTCTTTGATTTGTTGTCTTGCCAAATAGAGTTTGAATCACCTCTATTTTCTGCCCATTCTTGTAATGTCTTTGCACTGTATACATTAACCCCTCTCTTTGATGCATTCGGTATGGTCTTGCGTGAGCCAATCACTTCTTGGCTACTAGAATTTTCTCTACTCAAGTTTATTTTATTCTTTGTCTTCCGCTGCCATTTTAGCTATTCTAGGTTTAGTTTGAATGATTCCTTCTTCTTTTTTGCACTGACCAATATTCTTCCTTATCTCCCTTGTTTAGTAACATCTTTGATTTATTTATGATATTCTCTGCCCTTTGCTAACTTTGGTTTCTAGTTTGAACATTTTTAAAAATAATTTGACTGTTCATTATTTATTTTGTCTAAGTTAAATTCACTCAAAATTATTTACAAACTCATTGCTTTTTTTTTTTTTAAGAAAAAAAAACTTTGACATTGTTTTAATAACATTACTGAATAGTATAGAAATGGAACCTTAGTAATGTATCTATCATTCACCAATATTCATTTGTATGTGTTTTGAATTGGAATAGCATAAGTAAAGTAAATCTAGAAATGCTTGAAAATCAGTTAAGATAAGATACATACCTCGTTATGGAATAGATTTAGAAATACCCATTTTTTGAAGCTTGTGTGAGGTTTCGAAAGATTCTGCAACCAGATCCAGGACCAAAAAACTATAACAGAGAAAACCCAGAAAACTTTCATCTTTCTGGTAGCAGGTAGTCTTTGACCCTGATAAAAGGTCAAAGGCTACATTAATATTTTAAAGGTCGACTTTGACTTTGTTCACAAATCTTAGAAGTTCACCGAAAAGGGTACTCAGATCCATCCTCCAATTCTCAAAACAACGACTGTAGATATCTGAAAAAGGGTGTTTTGGGGTGGCTATATAGGGTTTTACCTTAGTCAAACCCCCGTTTTGGTGATCTCCACCTCCACGAATAACCGATTGAAATAGAATGTGTGTGTGTATTGAAAGTATAATGCCAAGATCTAATCCTCTAGATTGAAACCCTAGCATGAATATGTATGAGAATGCAATGCATAGATTTGAATGAGATAAGAAAGCATACCAAGCCCACAAGTCTAAAGTACTCCTACCAAACTCATAATCTGTAATTTCTACCCCATGATTTTATCTTTGAATGCTTGAATGTTGGCAATGATGGATCAAGGAAGAAAGGATCTCTCTCTTGCTCCAAATAGGTGTTCACAATGGTGTGCTCACAAAGATGCTTGATATCAACAATGGCTTGATCTTCTATATCATCCTATTTCAATCTTGCATCTTCACTTCACCATTCCTTTCTTGAATCAATTATGTCTCCACTTGATGGATACTTGACCATGAAATTGCTTGGTGAAAATGAATGCAAATGAGAGTCTTTATATAGAGGTTTCAAGGTGAGGCTCCTAGAGCAATGTGAGGACCCATAATTCAAATTTCACCTTGAATTATGGTCCAATCACAATAACCAACTAAGGAGGGAAAATAATTAAATAAATTTTGAATCAAAACCTTTCCGCACTTGGATTTGAGGGCCCGACATTGATTTCAGGGCCCGTCGGGACCAAATTTGAAAAAGGGGAATAAATTCCGAAGGAGGTCAAAGATGACCTCATCTTTGACCTAGGTCAGGGATGACCTTGACCCTGACCTAGGTTAGGTATGAACTCTACCTTGACCTAGGTTAGGTACGACCTCTTCCTTGACCCAGTGGGCCCAGATCTTGCCAGAATTAGGATAAGATGTCCCGGGGATGCCCGGAGACCTAGAAATGATGTCAGAATGGGATAGAATGCTAGGGAGAGGCACAAAACCCTATCATGATTGTGATGAAGGCTAAGAGGACCTATTTCTAAATCCTACCTATAAAATAGAGCCATGGAAGAGGAAAAATTAAGGAGAATCCTCGGGATCCTAACCCTAATCTCATCTAGAATGAAGGAAAACAAGTGCAAAATGCACCCTAAATGCAAGTCTATCAAGATAAATGTACTAAAAGAGGGTGATAAACCTATCAAGATGGAATTTATTCCATTTTAAGATGATACATTTAGCCCCCACTTTAGCTTAGATATGACACTACGTGAATATGCAAGATAAAGTAAGAAAACATCATAGTAAATAAAAAGGATATAGCCAAGTCCTCGATGTATAGATCTTGTAGAAAAATGTTAGAACCTGCAACACACCATGTTAATGAAAATCTATAAATCACCTAGGGCTTACTATATGACAATTTTAGAAGTCCATAAAGCCCCTTATGCCCCCCCCAGTTTCAGCTTTCTACTCTCGGAGGGTGAAACAGGGTGATAAGGATAACTCTATTCACTAGATATGTAGTTTGTTGAAAAGTCCTTTCCTAAACCTATTAGGATGATCCCCAACCTTCCTAAACTAGTTCAAGGAGTTAGGTATCTTAATCACAATTCCAACGCCACTAATGGCACTAAAAATGGAGTTACCGAACTCAAGTTATGATGAAAAGAGTGGATGTCTATCTAAATGCATAAGAAGGGAAATCCGAGTTTACCATGAGAAAACCCTAAAAGAAACCCTAATAAAACCCTAATTTAAACTTATAAATAAGGAAAAGAGAGAAATACATTACCATTCTTACCATTTTTAGATTTGAAATGAGGAAGCAAGATGCCGAAGAGAGAGGAACTTCGAGCAACGTGCCTGGGGCTTCTGAGACATAGCCTAGCTACCAGACGGTCACTACCTGAGGTGAGTTTGCTATTGTATGATTCTGTACTTTCCAAATTCCTTTTTTCTTAGGCAAGGTTGAATTTACCCCTCTTAGGTTGACCTTGACCCAATCTAGGTTGACTTTGACCCATGAAAGTCAACATTGACCAGAGGTTTTTTTCCTATTTTTGGGATGAGGTCGACCTTGACCAAACAAGGTCGACCCTGACCTAGAAAAGTCAACATTGACCCAATAAGGTCATCCTTGACCTAACTAAGATTGAATTTGACCTAGTTCAGTTAGATTTGTGAATTTGATGATGTAGATAGCTGATATGATATCTGTTTGTGCTTGCAGGACTTGGTCTGTTTCCGAGAGCATCCCTTTGGAGAGTTGCTAGTCAAGGTCAGAGAGAGACTGTTCGAGCTTGATGATGAGGAGATGTAGTTACTGAGGGATGTGGGACTATACTAGGTATTATTCCTTCCATAGATCAGACTACATTGAGCCATGCTATCAGCTCTAATAGAGAGGTGGGATAAGGATACATGCTCCTTCCATCTTCCCTCTAGCAAGATCACAATGACATTAGAGGATGTCTACAGGATCATGCGGCTTCCAGTCTGAGGTGAGACCATCAAACCTAGAGCACAACATGCTTGTGAGGAGATTCATGCAGATGCATATTATTGTACATGACAGATTCCATAGATGCGAACGCAGTCAGATTAGGTCCTATTATCATCCATACTTTCAGGCCCTACTCCTTTAGTACAAAGGGTGATGCTTTGCATAGTATCCTTGGTTGTGTTACTCAATGCAAAGGGTACTATATTTTGTACACCTCTTACACATCTCATACAGAGGATGGAGAGAGAGAGGATCATGTTCTCATGGGGTCACAGCATGTTAGCCCAACTATACCATGAGCTAGGTCAGCTAGTGAGGTATCAAAGGGAGAGTTTATCGATATGTATGCTCTTGTAGATTTGGTTGTTTGAAAATTTATCATGTACACATCCATAGGGAGTTCTAGTGATGGTAGATGTGAGTACACCAAGATTCTTCGCATATTCTTTGAGAGATGTTTGGCAGTTTGGAGATATGCTCTATTGGAGAGTACATCTAGACCGCATTTCAAGCACTGATGTGATATGGAGACCCTACTGTCAGATGAAAGAGTGGCCTGATACATGATTCTAGATGAGATATTCACAGTAACGTAAGCTGCTAGAGGGTCATTAGAATCATATAGTGATGCCATACTATTATGATCAGGTGATGAGGTAGTTCAGCCTATTATAGGGAGTCCCTAGAGTAGTACCTCACTATGTACATCTGATGAGGTACTATCAAAGAATTGATGCTATGCGCTAACCATCGATAGAAGATGTAGAGATAGTGATACATATGAGACAAAGGACATAGAGGTACTATCAGATGTGACCTATTCAGGCATGAGCTGGGATTACATCAGGTACTAGAGTCTACAGGGAACCCACCCTATCTTCCCTGAGGATTATCCCACATGTGATCCAAGTTCTACAGAGAGGACACATCGGGATAGTGGTACCACAAAGGAGGATGAGGATATTAGAGATGAGGAGGAGAACATCTCCGAGGGAGATCCCATGGAGGAGGAGAGAGTAGAGAGAGAAAATGAGAGAGCTGAGGACATGCCCCCAGCTGGTGATACTGGTGTAGATATACCCATTACGCATGCATCACCATTGAGATCATGATGGCCCCCATAGCCCCACACAGAGACACCACCCTTGAGACCTAGATATAGCGAGCGTGGAGAGAGTAGTCACTCCATGTCCCCGCCATCTAGACACTTTAGTGACATCCAGGAGGGAGACCCAGGTATGAAATATGAAATTTGATTGAATATGTGATTTGATTTGAGAAAGACACTAGACTAATAAATGTTTTCATTCTACAGCTAGCGTAGCGGAGTGGAGGAGATTTGTATCTAAGATTCTCAAGGATACAATTATATCCTACTGACTACTAGTCGACGAGCGAGATTCTTCCATTGGTCGCAGAGATCTTGGCAGGAATGCCAATATCTTTGCATGCATCCAACGAGAGCTGAGATTGTGCAGAGAAAGGGAGAAGAAGTTGATAGCTGAGCTACAAAGTGCCCAAGAGTGTCCACAAGGTATGAGCATATCAAGGAGCCACACACGGACACACAAATCTTCATCTTCCTATCATAGGGTAGAGATATCTGGAAGCCATTGACCATCAGAGCGTAGTGATAAACATAGTGATAGATAGGGCCATTGGCCACATATGTATCAGAACTTGAAAAATTCTTTTTGATGGATGAAAAACTTTCTCTACTAATTAGTTCTATGTTTGATTACTATGTTTTCATCAATATAAAACTTAATAGAAAGAAAGAAAGAGCATAAATATATTCAATATGTAATTTTGCTAGAACTACATAACCTATAAAACAAACTTTATAAGGAATACATAAATGCACAAGGAAAAGAAATGAATGAAATTAAGGATAATAACGTTGGAGATGCATGATATTAATGGGTTCCTTAAAAGAAACACCATCCATATCAACAAGTTTATAAGCACCTGAACCAAAGTCTTCAGTAACAATAAAAGGTCCAAGCCAATTAGGGCTAAATTTTCCTTTTTCACCCAGTAAAGCATTCACATTTCGTTGGTTCTCATAAAGGACTAAATCACCAACTAAAAATGTTCATTCGATTACCTTATGATTGTATTGTTTTTGAAGAGATTTATGATAAGCTTTTATATGTTCTAATGCATGTATTCATTGTTCATCAAACATTTCTATCTCTTGTAAGCGTTGTTCATGAAAAGTATCCTTATCAATTATCCCATGAAATAAAACACGTAGAGAAGGTATTTCTAATTCCAAAGGCATAATAGCATCAGTACCATAGACAAGGTTGTAAGGATAATTACTCGTGGTAGTACAAACACTAGTCCTATAAGCCCATAAAGCATAGGTCAATTGAGTATTCCAATCTTTCGCATGCTTACTAACTATTTTTCTCAAAATTTGTTCAATAATTTTATTTGATGCTTTAGCTTGTCCATTAGATTGAGGATAATAAGGAGTTGAAAACCTATGTTGAATTCTATATTTCTCCAAGAATTTCACAACTTCTTTATTTTTAAAAGAGGTTCCATTATCCAAAATTATCATCGAAGGAATACCAAAGCTTGTTATGATATTATTAAGGATGAAATCATAAATAACATCTACCGTTGTTGAATGAAGAGGAACAACTTCAACCCAGTTCGTGAAGTAATCCATAGCAGTGAGAATGTAAGTATGTCCTTGAGAAGAATTCGGTGAGATTTTTCCAATAAGGTCAAAACCCCAAATACTAAAAGGCCATGGAGAAACCTGATTACGAAGCTCACGAGAAGGAGCATGAATCAAATTACTATGTTGTTGACATTGAGGACATTTCTTAACAAACATGAAAGAATCTTGTTCCATTGTTTGCCAATAATATCCCATTTGAAGTAATTTATTAACTAGGGATTTTCCACCAAAATGTCCTCCACAAGAACTAGAATGAGCTTCTACCAAAGCTACAGGGATTTCAGTTCTATTGAGGCACCTTAATAATAATCCCTCATAAGAGCATTTGTAAAGTGTATCTCCTAAAATGATGTAACATGCTGCAAGCTTCCTAATACGATTACGCGTGTTCCTTGTTGCTAATTTAGGAAAAGTACCATCCTTCAAAAAATGAAAAATATGTGAATACCATTCATCTGAATGCAAATTGAAACAATCAGAGGTAATCTTGTCAAAAATTGCAGGGCTTTTAAGAGTTTGTATAGTAAATTGAAAGTTTTTAGCATTATTCTCGAGACAAACCAAAGAAGCTGCACTTGCCATGGTGTCTGCATGTCGATTATCCTTCCTAGGTAAAGTCTGAATCGTATAAGAGGAGAATTGTGAAAGCACATCAAGAGCTAAATCTCTATATTGTGTCATTTTAGCATTCTTAGTCTGATATCCTCCTTTAATCTATTCAAAAATTAATTGTGAATCTCCATATATTTGTAAATGTTTGATATCAAGGGATGAAGCTACTCGTAGTCCAACTATAAGAGCTTCATACTTCACAATGTTATTAGTACAAGGAAAAGTTAATTTATATGATAAAGGGATGGGTTTTTTTGTAGGGGGAATCAAGATGATACCCACACCTGAACATGTCTTACACTTAGACCCATCAAAATATAATTCCCAAATATCATCCTATTGAATAGCTAGAATATTATCATCAAGGAATTCTATTGAAGTAGAACATGTATCTGAGAGAGAACAAGGAGCTTCAGCTAAATAATCTATTAATGCTTATCCCTTAATAGACTTTTGAGAAATAAAATTAAGATCAAACTTTGTAAGCAACATCACCCACTTTGCCAACTGGCCAGAGAGATCAGTCTATGAGAAAAGATGTTTCAAAGGATCAAATTTGATAATCACATTAACTTCAACATTTATAAGATAATGCCTGAGTTTCTGATATGCATAAATTATAGCTAGACATTGTCTTTCTAAATCTGTGTATCCTATTTCATAATCAAGTAAAGTCTGACTAATGTAATACACAGGTCTTTCCTTACCATCATGATCAATTTGAGCTAACAATGCACTCACGGCCCACAAAGTCACTGAAGTGTATAAATGGAATGGTTTATCAAAATTAGCAAGCTACAAGATAGGAGGATTTGCAAGATACTCCTTAAATTGCTCAAAAGTTTGTTTACACTCATCATTCCAAGAGAAAGTGGTATCCTTTCTAAGCAAGGAAGTAAAAGGGATAGTTCGGTCTGCTAAATTAGAAAAAAGTAACGAATAGCCTGTATTTTTCCTTGTAAACTCCATAACTAAGAAATATTCTTAGGAGGAGGCATATTAACAATAGCTTCAATCTTTTCAGTTTCTACTTCTATGCCTTGCTTAGAGATTATAAATCCTAACAATTTACCGGAATCAACTCCAAATACACATTTCTTAGGATTCAATCTATGTTGTAACTTCTAATCCTTTCAAATATCTATTGTAAAATAGTAACATGATATTCTCTTTGTATGGATTTTTCTAAGATATCATCCACATAATCTTCAAGGATCTTATGAATGTAGTCATGAAAAATTAGAGTCATAGCTCGTTGATAAGTTGCTCCTGCATTTTTTAATCCAAAAGACATCATGACCCAGCAAAAGGTTCCCCAAGGTGTTATAAATGCATTTTTAAATTGATCTTCAAGAGGGATAAAGATTTGATTATATCCCAAAAAACCATCCATAAAATATAACAAGGCATCACCCGCTATTGAATCCACAATCATATCGATATTAGGTAATGGGAAATCATCTTTCAAGGATGCCTTATTTAAATCTCTAAAATCAGTACACATCCTTATCTTATTTTCTCCTTTTGACATAGGCACAATATTTGAAATCCAATCTAAATAATCATTAGAATGGATAAATCCAGAATCCAATAATTTTTCAATTTCACCTTTGACTAATAAAGCAATTCATGGATTCATCTTTCAAATTTTCTATTTCAAAGGTTTCATATTTGGTTTTAAAACAATGTTATGAGTAAAAATCTTAGAATCTATACCCAGCATATCTGAATATGTCCAAGCAAAGATGTCTTTAAATTCAAGCAAAAGGGAAACCAACTGATCACGTTCATCTTGATTCAAACATTTCCCAATTTTTATCATCCTTTCAGAGTTGTTTTCATTCATTTGAATATCAATAGTTTCAGTTATTAACAAATCACTTCTTATCGGAGGATCCATCGGTAAAGGGAGAGTATTTTGTTCATCATGTTCTCCAAAAGAAGCATCTTCATTTAAACAATAAGGTTTTCCTCATTTGTGATGAAACTTAGGTAAGTCTTCATAAACCCCTAAAAAATCCATTAAGGCTTCATCTTCAGGAAAAATATCCAAAGAAGGTTCTTGATTAAGGTCAATGAGAAGTGGGTTAACCAATTTCAACTGTCCACCACAAATATGATTAACATTAAGAGGAAAAGTGGATGGTTGTCTATAAGGATTGAATCCCAATCCATATGCATGATCATAAACTTCGTTATCCAAAGGTACTTGTATACCTTGTTCATATTTACCACATCCTTTCTCACTAAATCTTGATTTCTTAAGAAAATGATAACCAAGACCATATCGATCAGTCATATCAGAAGGGGTCCAAGGAGTGGCATATGTCACAATATCATAACAATTAGGCTTTATAGTTTCAATCGTTTCATTAATCCAAGCAGCAACAAAATTACTTTTTAGTTCCTTAGAAAGTAGAGAAGGAGAAAAAACTTTTTTCTCAAATTCATTTTGTTGCTTCATAAATTCCAAATCAGAGACCTTATATTCTCCAATAAAAGTAGGATTAAAATCCAATGTCCCCCAAATCATCCTCATTCAAAGAAGAAGATGGATCTTCCTGTTGTTGAATCTCAGGTTGTTTTATCTTAGATTGTTGTATTTCCGGTTGTTTTTCAATCTCTTTACTAGGCTGAAGAGGCTCAGAGATTTTGGCATATTCTGCATTTAAGAAAGGATTCATCACATCATCCACATGTAATGTATACATTAAGTTGTTATAGATGAACCTAACCTTGAGATGAAGAGTAGAAGGAACTACATGCATAGTATGTAACCATGGTCTTCCTAAAAGAAGGTTATAATTGAGAGGTCTAGGCATAACATGAATATGAGTATTTAGCATAACTGGACCAACTTTAACAGGTAAGGTAATAATGCCCAAAGTTCTCTTCGTAATATTGTCAAATCCATGTATAGGAACATTATCAAGTTGACTAGTAGTAAGATCAGCCTTAATTGCCTTGAGCATATCCATGCTACAAACATTAAGCCCAGATCCATTATCAATTAAGGTTCTTTGAATGATACTCTAATTAATAGAGACAACATCCATAAGAGCATCATATTGATTCTGCAACTCTAGGGAAGGTAAATCATTATTAGAAAACACAATAGGAGGTATAGAAGGCATAGTATGCATACAATCCAAAATAGAATGAATGTTCTCTTGATTAGGAGGTGAAGTAGGAAGAGTAGATAAAGCTTTTTGCAATGCCTCATGATATGTCAAGGAAGTTTGAAGTAATTCCCATAAAGATATCTTAGCAGGAGTAGCCCGTAATTGGTCAACTAAGTTATACTCCTTAAAGGTAGATGGAAACCTAGGTGCTTGAGGAAGCATATGTTGAGAAGGTGGTAAAGAAACTGGAACAGTAGGCTGAGGGTTATTCCATGTGTGACAAGCATGTGAGATGGAATCAGTTTTATTGAAGAAATCCAAAGGATCTCTAGGTTTACCCTTAATTGTTATGTGAGGACATCCTTTTACTGTCATCAAAGGTGTAGGATATATCATTTTAGGTTTATCAATATTACAAATAGTAGGACATGAAGGTAACCATGCACACACCCTATGGTAAAGGTCAATTGGAGAGGTTGTTGAGGAGAGTGAAATAGGAATAGGATCCATGAAGATCTTATCCAAACCATTTTCATCCTCACTACCATGTACCTCATTAGGGAATCTATCCTCTTGTACAATAAAATACTCATCAAAGTACTCAAAACAAGAATCATACACGTTGAATAAAAATAAATACTAAAAGCATGAAAATGTAAATATTTTTGTATTTTTAAATGGATTTTTCATTTTTTTTGTATTTTTGAAATATAAACGCAAGAAATATAATCTTATAAGCATGCAAGATTTAAATCTAACACCAAAAAGAAAGAGTTGTTGTAAATAGTTTCACCAAAATGAATAGTATAGAAACCTTAGTAATGTATCTATCATTCACCACTATTCATTTGTATGTGTTTTGAATTGGAATAGCATAAGTAAAGTAAATCTGGAAATGCTTGAAAATCAATTAAGATAAGATACATACCTCATTATGGAGATTTAGAAATACCCATTTTTTGAAGCTTGTGTGGGGTTTCAGAAGATTCTGCAACCAGATTCGGGACCAGAAAACTGTAACAGAGAAAACCCAGAAAACTTTCATCTTTCTGGCAGCAGGTAGTCTTTGACCCTGATAAAAGGTCAAAGGCTACATTAATATTTTGAAGGTCAACTTTGACTTTATTCGTAGATCTCAAAAGTTCACCGAAAAGGGTACTCAGATCTGTCCTCCAATTCTCGAAACAACGATTGTAGATATTTGAAAAAGGGTCTTTTGGGGTGGCTATATAGGGTTTTGCTTAGTCAAACCCCCGTTTTGGTGATCTCCACCTCCACGAATAGCCGATTGAAATAGAATGTGTATGTGTATTGAAAGTGTAATGCCAAGATCTAATCCTCTAGATTGAAACCCTAGCATGAATATGTATGAGAACGCAATGCATAGATTTGAATGAGATAAGAAAGCATACCAAGCCCCCAAGTCTAAAGTACTCCTACCAAACTCATAATCCGTAATTGCTACCCCATGATTGTATCTTTGAATGCTTGAATGTTGGCAATGGTGGATCAAGGAAGAAATGATCTCTCTCTTGCTCCAAATAGGTGTTCACAATGGTGTGCTCACAAAGATGCTTGATATCAACAATGGCTTGATCTTCTATATCATCCTCTTGTAATCTTGCATCTTCACTTCACCATTCCTTTCTTGAATCAATTATGTCTCCACTTGATGGATACTTGATCATGGAATTGCTTGGTGAAAATGAATGCAAATGAGAGTCTTTATATAGAGGTTTCAAAGTGAGGCTCCTAGAGTAATGTGAGGACCCATAATTCAAATTTCACCTCAAATTATGGTCCAATCATAATAACCAACTAAGGAGGGAAATTAATTAAATGAATTTTGAATTAAAACCTTTCCGCACTCGAATCCGAGGGCCCAACATTGATTTTGGGGCCCGTCGGGACCAAATTTGAAAAAGGGGAACAAATTTTGGAGGAGGTCAAAGATGACCTCATCTATGACTTAGGTCAGGGATGACCCTGAGCCTGACCTAGGTCAGGGATGACCTCGTCCTTGACCTAGTGGGCCCATATCCTACTAGAATCAGGACAGGAGGTCCCAGGGATGCCCAGAGACCTAGAAATGATGTCAGAATGGGATAGAATGCTGGGGAGAGGCACAAAATCCTATGATAATTGTGATGAAGGCCAAGAGGACCTATTTCTAAATCCTACCTAGAAAATAGAGACATGGAAGAGGGAAAATTAAGGAGAATCTTTGGGATCCTAACCCTAATCTCACCTAGAATGAAGGAAAACAAGTGCAGAATGCACCCTAAATGCAATTCTATCGTGATAAATGTACTAAAAGAGGGTGCTAAACCTATCAAGATGGAAGTGCTTCCATTTTAAGATGATACAATTACTTTGTTATTAGTTTAATCTTTTTAATAGTTTTTCATACAATAGTAATTTAATCTATTGCTATTTTTAATAATTCAAATTAATTGCTTATGATTTTTAATAATGTTTAACATTTAATTTATAATTTAAATCATTTAAATTTTTGTTTAAAGTCTACATTAATCAGTCATTATAGTTTTATCAATTGTTTTATATTTAAATTCAAAATTTAGTCATTCAATTAAAGCTTTATTTTTCTTGTTTATCTCTTAATATCACTTACATTAAAGATTTAACAAAATTTTAATTTTCTTAGGACATAAGGGAAGAAAAGGAATGGTGTTGCCGCAGCTGCTGCTTTCTCGGCCAGTTATTTTGAATGTTTCTCCTTTTGTGTCCGGCCTTGGTGCTCTCGTTTCTATTGGCGGGGGGTTATTTTTACCTTATGTGGCTGTCGGGAATGGGCTTCACACTCCTGGGGGGTTGGTATCTTCTTCAATGTTGACCTCTCCCTCTTTGCTAGCTATTAGGTCTAGGGGCTTTGCTTTGTCTACAATTCCCTCGTTATCTATTTTCAAAGCTTTCATGTCTTTCGGTTAGTAGCACTATCTTGCGGCGGGGTCTTTTGCAAAGTTTTTTACCATGAATGCTATGGGTGGGAAAGGACCTTGGGTTCCTTTTGGAAATGTGTCTCCCTTCACTCTGATTCCAGTAAGTTGTTCTCTTTCAATCAAGATTTCTTCTGAGGCTAAAGGGGACTTGGAGAATGGTACTAATATTTTTAAGTCTCGTGGATTGATATGTCATTTTTGGGGTTTCTGGCCTAGCCTTCCCCAACTGCATGAATGGGTGTCTCGAAGATGGGAACTAAAATTATTAGGTATTGATCATATTTTTTCTATGGAAAAAGGGTTTTTCATAGCTAAATTTGATAATGCTAAGGATAGATCTAAGATCATATGTGATGATTTCTTCAACTGGGAGGAGGAAAAATTTATGCTTATGGTTAAGCCTTGGCACCCTGATTTTAATCTGTCCACTGAAGTCTTCAGCAAGATCCCTATTTGGTTAGGATCCCTAATCTCCCCCTTCATCTATGGCATGATTCCATCCTTGAGGAAGTGGGTGAGGCTTTGGCGAAATTCTTGATGTTGGATCATGATTCTTCTAATATTTACCATTCTACCTTTTCTCGCATCCTAGTAGATCTTGACACCTCGAAGGGTCTTCCAACTAAAATTAAAATTGAATCATCCTTGGGATCTTGGATCCAATAGATTGAATATGAAGGTATTCCTTTTAGGTGTCAAAAATGTTTTAAGACTGGTCATATTTCTTCTCAGTGTGGCCTTGATATTAAGAAGAAGAAATCCTCTCTTTCTTGGTGGAAGGGTGCTTCCACCCATCACTACATAGTCTTGAAAAGCTCCTCTCAGCCTGGGAAGGAGGTTGCTCCTATTTTAGGCACTCAGGTGCCAATTGTGAAGGTGGAAGGTTCGTGCCCTATTTTTCCTCTTGATGATTCTGCTAGGCTTGTTGAGGTTGTTGGTTTTGGTCCTTCTGCTAGTTCTAGACTAGCTCCTTCTTCGCTGGATGGTGACAGGCTCTTTGTTGGAAGTTCTGTGGGTCCTATTTCTTTTGGCCCTTATGGGGTTGTGGATGTTGCTGGTTTTGGTTTTTTTGTCCCTCTTGTTGGGACCAAAGTTGGCCCTGTGCTAGATTTTTCATTGGCTAGTTCAACACCTTTTTTGGGTGTTGGATCTTCAGTCTTGGATTCATTGTGCTGGTAGGATGAGGCTACTAGAGTTGAAGAGGGTTGGATCATAGTTAAAGGTAACATTCAAAAAGGTCATCTTCTTCATTTGATGTGACCCTTCGGTCCCTTAAGAAGGGGACAAATGGATAGTGCCCTTTCTTTCTATTGTCGTTCTCCACTGTTTTATCTTGTGATGCAACTAGGGATTTTATTTGTTGGACTGTTGTTTCTCAAAGTCTAATTCTTGGCAGTGTTGGTTGGGGTTTCTGGCCTTTTGTTCAAGTTGGTTTTTTGTTTCTTGGGAGCTCTTAATGTTCTATCTTAAGTTTTATCTTTCTACAAGGTTTTGGGGCCCCTTCAAAACTTATTTTTACCTTAATCAAAAACACATTTTATTTTATTTTAAATTATTATTTAATCACTCAAAGGTTGATTATAATTGTGTTACATTCTTATTTATCACTCTTTAGCATTATATTCTCTTTGTATTGTATTCCTTTTGGTTAATAACTTCAATAAAGTTATTTTATGGTTATCTTTGTATTGTATTCCTTTTGGTTAATAACATCAATAAAGTTATTTTATGGTTTTATCAAAATAATTAATTTTTTAAAAACATTAAGCTTCTCACTTATCCTCTTGTTTAACAGTCAGTTAAACTTCAATCCATTATATATTTTCCTATATTATTAACTGTTTTCAATTTGATAATGTTCAAGCTTAATGTTTTGACCTAAAATCTTAGCTATATTATTTGTTTAATTCAAAAATAACTTTAGCTATTCAATACTCTTTTTCTGCAAACAAGTAAAAGTTTATTTCCAAGGAAGTAACTATGTTTCCTCTCGTGTTAAGGAAGTCATACTTATGTTTACATTCAGTGGAGTTTATAATTGATATCTATAATGGTGCTCAATTGTCTTATAGTTTTCAATGCATCTATATTAAGTTTGTTCAAGGTTTGAGGTATATTATTCTATTGCCTTCTTTATTTTTTGATTAGCATCAATTTCTATCAATTTTATATGATTTATTAATATGCATTTTATTGCATTTTTTTTTAGTTGCATCAGGAGCCCAATTTTCAAGGTTAAAACAATTGCCTTATTCTTCTAAGGGACTCATAGAGTATCCCTCCATCCCTTAGTTGGTGTACACTTACCATATATGGAGTTTCCCTCCATTTTGTTCCTCATAAGAGGATGTAATTGATGGAGTTTTCCTCCATTTTCAAATGATGACTCATCTTGATCTTTTCCTCCTGGCGAGGATGACACTCTTGATATCCTTCTTGCACTTTGTTGGATTTCTTATATATATTTGAAGGCAATATGTTTTATCTCTCATAACCATTTTTTTATGGTACCTAACGGTAAACATGCTTGGAAAATTGAATCATGGGTTGATTTGGTGTTTGAGTCACACGTTCTCCTAATTTATCATTGTCTCTCTCATATTCCTTTGTGAATCTACTAATGTGGTAATGTTCTGCATTCTTCATTGCTTAGATCGTGGGTCATGTAGGTGGTGGATTCATGACCCATTCACTTAAAATGGGATGAATAATTAGTGGACTATCTATATCCATGTGATTGACGTAGTTTTGATGTAGGTCTGATTAGTTGGCCTAGTCTGTGGTCATTTGTGCATTAGTATGTTCTTTTATGAGAGCATTTGATAGTGTTTATTGTTCTTCACTTGTTCATTTGTGGGAATTTGAGCATTGGGTGCATCTTGATATCATGTTAGCCCCATTTCACTTTTGATGTAATCTCATACATTTATCTCTACCCTCTACCTTATTCTAAACTATTAGCATTTCTTTAATAATATTTTCTAATGTAAAAACTTCAAAGGATATACTAAATTAAATATCGGATACCATTCTCCTTGTGGATAGTTTCTTTGTTTCTTGCTTCTATGTTTTTTTTTAATTTAGGCAACACATCGAGGCACAATTAAGGAATCAATTCATCTTCTCAAGAAGATTAATTGAAGATGTAGATATCCCTCTACTTGAATACACTCAAATGTACCTTTGTACCATGAAGTTGAAGGTCAAGTATTTTTTTTGTAAAAATTGTTTAATACCCCTAGTTGCAATTTCCCCAAGTAATGATTAAAGGGGGGTGTTAGAAGATTAATCTTTACTTGTATTTATTAATTGTAATTAGGAGATTCTATGGAGTCCCTATATGTAATTTCTCCTCTATCCCAAGTCTAAGAACAATTCATTTTATATAATTACTCTATTTAGTTTATCCTCCTTAAGAGGATTGTGACACTTGGCACACACCTAAAATGAATGGTGGCATTCATAAACTTGGGAGTTACATAGTGACTCCTCTCCTCATCTCTATTTAAGAGATACTCCTATCTCTTTTCTAGTGATGAATTTATTGTAATGAGCATCTCTCTCTCTCTCTCTCTCTCTCTCTCTAGGCTATGGCCTCATTCATAATATCACAAGTGGTTTTTCTTTTCTTTTACCCTTTCAAAACATCTTGTCTCCTCTTCCTTTGGCTCACTTGGTGAATGCTCATGTTTGCAATTTTCTCATGGTAACACTCTCCCTCTCCCTCATCTAGCTCACTTAGATTGTTTATTATTTTTTGCTCTCTTTATTATTATTATTATTTCTTTCAATAATATAAAAGGTTACATAAGAATTATAAATAAATGGCTCTTGTTAGCCATAATCATCCCATTGACCTATACAAATTTAAATATACATAATTCCCCTTTACAACTTGACAGAGCCAAATACCTTCAAAATGGATCAGATTTCCTGATTTTACATGGAGAAGATAATGTAGGAAAGCATAATTTTATCAAACTATATTTGGTATCATGATCATACTTAAACCAAAGATGGAAAAAAATGCTTGATTCTTTGAAGGCATAGTATATAATACAACTTCATCAACCCATGATTTAGCTTTCCACTAATGTGCATTGGTACTAGCATACTCCAGTATCCATTAGATTACCATGAAGAACCAAAAAACCACTACAAAGGTTTTGAAATAACAGATGTTTTGTTGATCATGATTCCCAACCTTCACTAAAAATAGAGTGTCTTCAAGCAACATTTTGTGCAAAAATTTAATAATTTCACTCACTTCAATTATTCCTCCATTACAGTAGGGACGACATCAACATCCTCACCCACTGTTTCATTGAGGACACCTTCTACAAGCTCTCTAACCATAGGTGAAGGCACATTATCATTTCCCACATTTTGTGCCACAAAGACCATATTATAACATAAACATTATAATATTAACGTAAACCATAATAAATTTATGAACATTTATAACATATTTATAAACAAATAAGCATCTATAAATATCTTTTAACATACTTTAAATGTAATAAACAACTAAAACACATCCTTTATATATAGATAAATAAATAGCCATTTTATATCTCTATGAGCTCTTTAATATTTTGATGATGGGTCATGAACTATCATTTAAAAAATTGATATAAAACATTCTTATGCAATCAAATTCTTGAACAACAAATGTGACAATATCAAAAGTTGTATCAAATTATTAATAGTTTAAAATATTGAATTCTACAAAATTAATCACAATAAATATTTTACACATGCTTTCTTTGGAACTTTTTACAAGTCATTATATGAATTGTGAAAATATTATAAAATCACAACCCACTAGCCAAACATAAGGCAACACTATTTGTCATCTTTATTCTTATTTTTTAATCTAGGTGATCAGTGAAACTCCTATCATTGCTCTTAAGGGAACGAGGTCTAAAATTTGTGGTCCCTTGTACCTAAGACTCTTGTATACACCCAAAATTAGTCAAGAACATCATTAATTAAATACAAGCTATTTAATTAGTAAAATCACAATTCTTCTACTATGTAATTGAATTTAATCATTTAATTATATAGTTCACATCATTAATTAAATTCTTCAAATCCATTAATCAAATTAAATCAAATTCCCACACATTCACATCTTTTTCATATCACCACCCATCATAACTGATGTAGGAGCATCTTGGGTTCTTGGCAATCTTGCATCAACAAAAATATTTTGTTTCATATTTTCTTGTTTGTCTAATCTTTGAGTTTCTTTCAACATTCCTATAGTTTGGATCAGTTACTATTGTGCACCTCATTGAGTGTTCCTGGAATCATGTTTCTCCATTTCCTAGGTTTGCACCTCGATCCGTTAATTCGCAAATGAGTTATCATGGATTCTTGATGGGTTCTATCCGTTCTTCATGCTCAATGGTAAGTTGAAGTTTTATGATCTTGCAAAGGCATTTCTCAATCAGTAAAGCTTTGTGACTCATTTCATGATGTTGCTACACTTGTGGCTAACTTATTCTCTGGATCACACTTCATGTTTCATCATTTTGAGGGAGATTCTTATCATTTGGGTCTTGACCTATATTTTGTACACATTTCCTATTCTTGGGGAATGTATTTTCTTTTCTAGACCGACTTGATGTTGGTGAAGGTTATATATGCCATTGTAATTGATCCTTTTAGTCGTTAGTTTTTGCTTAAGGTAAAAATAGGTTTTGAAGGGTGGTGCAGGGGCACAAGCTAAGAACCAGGTTCAAACCAAGGATGAAAGTCCAAGTCAGAGAATTTAAGACATCAAAATGGATCTAAATAATTATGTCATAGGTTTGCGAAGTTGTTTATGCAAGTGTGTGTTATTTTTCAATAAGATCTTATGTGTGGTGGCAAAGACAAGGCGACATCCATATAAGAACACCTTGCCTTTAGCCACCTACAATATTATTTTAGCTAATTTTAGCTTGTTTAGGTGTCTTTTTTATCTTTAGGCATGTGTGGTTAAGGAAAAATCCAATAAGGCTTCTTTATGACTCCATATGTCAACAAGTTGCTAAAAATGTCAATATTGCATTATTGCCTTATGCAATTTTGTAAGATTCTTGTACATGACTTCAAAATCTTGTATATTAAGTTGTAACCGATCTAAGAATATTTCTTGGTAGTTACATGACCCAAGTCATCAAAAACATGTGGCCTAAGATGTGGAGGACAAATTTGAAGAAGAGTAGATTGAATTTCCTACAAGTTTACATTTTTTTCATTATTTTTTTATATTGTACAGATCTATACATGGGTATGTGCAAGATCATGAGGGGCCAAACTATGCCCTTAAGTGGCAATGAAAAATCAGCAAATCAGGGTTAGTCAACTTGACATGAAAATTTCAACTAGCTATGAACCTAATATCAAAAAGTTGTAAGAATAGAATCTATAGAAAATTGAATGTAGTTTCTAAACTACTAGGCCTTTTCTGAGAAAAAGTTAGTATGATTGGTGAAAAGTATAGATTTCAATGCAGCAGTACAAAAATTTTAGGAAAAAAATAAGAAGTAGGTGTATGTCTGACCACCTTAATCATAATCAAATGATAATATTTTATTATAAGATTTTATATATAAGTAGTAGACTCATGCCCAAATGTGACACATATTTTTTTGTAATTTTATTCCAAACAAATAATTAATTATGAATTTTTTGCTACAACATTTTCAGAATAAAAAAACTCTCGTATCTGACCACCTTAACTCATTCAAAATTTTACAAAATTCAATTTTTATTTATTTTTCCTTATAGTAGGTGAAGCATAGAATGTGACGCATTTTTCATATTTCAAAAATTTTATACCGTTTGAAAGTTATAGTCATTTTTCAATCAGTATATAAATCAGCACTTTAGAGGTAGCTCAATTAGAAAATAACTAATAATTACTTACCGAATTCAAAATTTGATAGCAATTATATCGATAGAAAGTTGATAATCTCCTTAAGATAACCTTTTCATTTTATCAAATTCAAGTGAAAAAAAGGTCGTCAACTACATTGTCAAAGTTTTGAACTAACATTGCCACTTTTTGGCTCCTCATGATCTTGCACATACCCACAGACTCACCGGTACAATCCAAGGATTGCATGATATAGAGTAGTCTTCTATCTTCCTTTTTTTTAAAAATTCTTGAAACCCTCTGTGTTCAAAGATATAATATTTTTTGTGAATGTAGGTTTGAAACCCTTCTTGTATTGAGGGTTTGGCTTCAAATGGTCTTTTCTTTAAGATCCCCCACTAGTTTTCTATGGCCTTTGGGGGATATCTTGTTTCATTTATGCAATTTTAAATTATATAGGTCTTGGTTTTTTATTTGCAGGAATAAAGGAGAACTTGGAGGCCCTAGGTGAGCAACACCAAGTGGTCACCTAGAGCCAAATGGAGACAACAAGTTTATTTTTGTTGTGGATCGAATATAAAGCTAAAATTATATATTTGATGTTGTTTCATGATTAATCAGAGGGTTCCAATGGTTAGAGTCATTGGGGATATGTATATAGAGTAGTTCCTTCATAAATCTAGCCTATTTAACCCTCAAGTTAATGCAATCAACAAGCTCAATCCCAAAAGTGATCTTTCCAAATGCTAAAATTGCATATTTGATAGTATTTCATGGTTTCCTAAATATCCCATGTGGTTGGATTCTAAGATCAGACCTCTGCATAATAGCTCCCTCTTTATCCCACCTAAATGAGCCTTTTGTTTCTATGCACATGGTGTAGACAGTCATATAAGATATTTGAATGAGAAAGTGAAACCTTAAAGTCTTAAAGAACTCTAGAAAGGGTGTCTGAATCACCCATTATTTTTCTCATTCCTTTGGAAAACTTGGGATAAAAATCAGGAGTTTGGTAATAGGAGGGCTAATTATGTTTTAGGCCTAAAGACAAGATGTCTGTTGTCCCCCTAAATGTAAAGGTGGATTCTTGAGGTTTTGAAGTCTTAAACAAGTCTGAAAAGGGTACTCCAAATTGTCTTTAGTTTTTCATAAAATTCTCTAGATCAAAAGTTATATGCAGTAAATTAGTCCAATAGGGATACTAGGAAACTAGGCAACTAGAAAGAAAATCATGCATTTTCATGATGAACTACAACTGATTTAGAACCTAATTGAAGATCTGTGATTAGAGATCACCGAGTTGCTAATTAGATATGACATATGATTAAATCAGTAATATGTTGTCATTCATGTCAACTAGTTTGACAACACTTATCTTGTAAGTTACAATACCTAAACATCTGTAGAAAAGGAGTAAAAGAGATGAAGAATAGAAATATCTACATGAGGAAGATGTATATGACAAATAAGGATAAGGAATACATTGGTTAACTTGCTGATGAGTCTATGACCCTATGTTATTGACTTGATTATGTTGCATTCATCTATGATGAGGAAAAGAGCTAAAAGACACAAGGCAGTGTGGTCGGTTGATGAAGCATCACAGTATACACCGAGCACAGTATAAACTGAGCTTGTGTTCAATGAAACATTTCTTTGTTAACCGAGCAAGAGAAAAGGAAATAAATGATTAGTTTAGCTGATAAGGATTGATAAGATGGAAAGTATATCGAAAACAGAGATGGAGATAATGTTTGTTATGAAGATCAACGACAAACATAATTCAAGGAAGATCTAAAGGATGGAATTAAAATGTATTATAGGCACATCAGCCAAGGAAGGTTTAAGTGGAAAAATGGATGAAGGAAAATAAGTGGAAAAATCTTATGGAGGAGAAGAAAATGGTTTACTTGTATATTTAAGAGACTAGGGTTTCATTATGAAACTCATGCCAGAAGAAGGAGACTGCAGAATTATTGCATGAACAAGCTTCATGTATGCCTGATCAAACTGTTTAAGGAGAATCTAACTACAGAGTTTACCGAGCGTCAAAAAGCTATTACCGAGCGACAGTAAGTCATTGATTATTGTTGATACAGAATTGATATATTGATCAAAGGATTTGAATGGGCTTAGCATAGATCTGATAATCTACAATTGAAGTTGTATTGTAATCAGATCAACTGCTGTTACATTTTAACCATTATAAATAGAGAAATCTCTTAATAGAGTGGACTAGGAAAGTCTTTTATGTATCATTCATAGAATGAACATTGTTATCCTGTCAACCCCATAGTGAATGTTGGTTGTACGATAACGGTTGGTCTAAAATCCTCTAACAAGGTCACACCTCACAGTGTGTTTGTAACCTTTAATAGGGTTGGGTCTTCACCGACCTCACTTTAGAAGAGTGAACATTTTTGGGTTGCTGGTCGCAGGTGGTTTTTCCCTTCACAGGGTTTCCACGTTAAATATTTTGTGTTATGTGTTCATTGTGGTGATTGTTTGTTATCATAATTTGCATATTACATGTTGGATTTGATCGGTAATCATTATATGTTATTGTTTGGTAATCGGTAAAAGCACAGATAGTATAGTATTTTATGTTACCGAGCTATAGAAGTTTAAATAAATTATTTTGGATTGTACATTTTGATTTGAGACTGTGGATAGCTGATTCACCCCTCTCTCAGTTATTCTAACAATTGGTATCAGAGCATTGGTTGCTTGGAATAGAGTTTTAAGGACTTCAACACAAAGGTCTCAAAATTTTTAAGGGGGAAGTGCCAAAGCTAAACAAAGATAACTTCACAATATGGAAAAGTCAAATAAAGCTACATATATCCAGAATTGGGAATTCTACCCTAGATTTGATGGAGAATGGATACCTTACACCACCCACTAGTCCCTTGACCCTTGATCAACTAAGGGACAGGCATGAACATAATGTTACTATGATGGAGATTGCTGCTACCTATTCAGATGCTGAATTTGAAGACATCAAGGACTGTACTACAACTAAGAAGATGTGGGATAAACTTGCTCAAGTTTATAGTGGTGTTGCGAATGTCAAGAGAGAAAGAGACAAAAGCTTAAGAGGAAGATTCGATGACATGAAGATGAAAGAAGGTGAAAACATTGTGCAGTACACAAACATAATAAAGGAGGTAGTTTACACTATTAGAGCATCAGATGGAGTTATTGATGAAGACACTGTGGTAAGAAAAATTCTAAGGACCCTATTGCCTATCTATGCCATCAAAATATCTGCAATTCATGAAAATAGGTTAGCACCTAACAACACACTCACTCTTGATAATCTGATTGGAAAGCTTACAACATTTGATCCAAACAATTATGATAATAGTGTTGTATTGAATGTTGAATACGCTTTCATGACTTCTCTGACGATTGGTAAGTCTAGAAATAAGAATGATGATAGTGATAGCAATACTGATGATGAGCTTGATGAACTTGAAGCTCTTATGGCCAGAAGGTTGCCTAAAGGAAAAGGAAGGTATAGAGGTAAATTACCTTTAGCATGCTTTAACTGTAAATAAGTTGGCCACATTGTTGAGGAAGAAGACATCACCGATACCGACACTAATGATGATGTGGAGGTTGTATTTGTGGCAATGAAGGATGATTTTGAAGAAGATGAAAGGTATGTAGAGACAACACTTATCTCTAAGGTTAATAAGAATGATACATGGATCATAGATAATGGCTGTACACATCACATGACTGGTGATGAAGAAAAATTTGATTATCTTGAAGAATACAATGGAGGATCTATAAGAATGGGAAATGATGCACCCTGTATGGTAAGAGGTAAAGGATCCCTGATGATAAATGATAGATTAAAATGTGAAAATGCTTATTGGGTAAAAGGATTAAACTATAATCTGCTAAGTATGGAATAGCTAAACAATTTAGGCCACTGAGTTGCTTTTGAGAGCAAAAAGGTGAAGATATTTGATGATGGAGGAAGACTTGTTGGAATTGGTACATAATCTAGAGGAATCTATTTTATCTTGATAATGATTAGTCTTCTTGTTTAATGATGAAATATGAAGATGCACGGTTGTGGCATAAAAGGTTATGTCATGTGAATTTTGATAACATGATTAAGATCAGTTAAAGGAAAAGAGTTAGAGGTCTGCCTAACTTATCTAAGCCTGATCATGTTATGTGTCATGAATATCAGAAAGGTAAAATGAATAAATCTAGTTTCAAAAGAAAAGATTATTCGACAAAGAAAATACTTGAGTTAGTGCATACCAACCTATAAGGTCCTATGAGAACTCAAAGTTACTATGGAGACAAATATTTTATTCTTTTTGTTGATGATTATACTAGGTTGATGACTGTCATGTTCTTGAAAGAAAAATCTGAGGCATTCAAGATGTTCAAGTGGTATAAAGCAAATGTAGAAAAAGAGACTAGTAAAGAATTGAAATGCTTAAGATCTGATAGAGGAGGTGAATTTATCTCTGATGAATTTACTAATTTTTATAATGAGCATGGCATTAAAAGATAGGTCTATACACTGAGGACACCACAATAGAATGGCATTGCTGAAAGGAGGAATAGGTCAATTGTTGACTGCACAAGGACATTAATGATGCTCAGAAATACTGGAGGGAAGCTGTTAGCACTACTGTTTATGTGCTAAACTGAGTACAACTGAAGGACACTAATAAGACACCCTATGAGTTATGGTTTGGACACAAACCCACTGTAAGTTATTTCAAAATTTTTGGAAGAAAATGTTTTATTCTAAAAGATGAAAGAAATGGAAAGTTTGACTCAAAAGGTGATGAAGGGATATTTCTAGGATATTCCAGTAAAAGTAAAGCATACAAGTTTCTGAACAAAGTAACTAATAAAATGATTGAAAGTACTAATGCTTGAGTTGATGAGTTTGATTATAATAATATAGAGGAAAGCAGAAAGGAACCAAAAGACTATGGTAGATTCACTTACATTGAACAACCTAAGTATCTAGTGAAGCTGCAGATAGTGACAATCGGTCAATAGGAAAACAATACCGAGGAACAAGAAAGAGAAACCAACGAGCAAGAAGGACCTACCGAGCAAGAAAATGAACCTGCACAGGATGGAAAAGAAAGAAGAAATCAGATACTAGCAAGTTTTGTTATAAGACATCATCCTAAGACACAAATCATTGAAGACAGAAAAGCTTGCATGCAAACAAGGAGTAAAGCAAGACAAGGTACATGTCTAGTTTGTGATTATGAACCGAAGAATGTAAAAGTTGCATTAGAAAATGAAGAATGGGTTAATGCAATGAAAGAGGAAATAGAACACATTGAGAAGAACAAAACTTGGAGTTTAGTACCCAGACCTAAGGACAAGAATGTTATTGGTACTAAGTGGATATTCAGGAACAAGAAAAATGAGAATGGAGAGGTAACAAGAAATAAAGCTAGATTAGTATGCAAGGGATATGCACAGGAGGAAGGAATAGATTATGGTTGAACATTTGCACTTGTTTCTAGATTAGAAGGAGTCAGAATGTTACTTGCATATGCTGCACACAAAAAGTTCAAAGTTTACCAAATGGATGTCAAGTCAACATTTCTAAATGGAATACTTGAAGAAGTCTACATAGAACAACCTGAAGGGTTCATTGATCCAAACAAGAAAGATATGGTATGTAGATTACATAAAGCTTTAAATTTTTTGAAGCAAGCATCGAGAGCCTGGTATAAGAGGCTACATACTTATTTGCCAAGTATTGGATTTGTTAGAACAAGTGAGAACAACAATTTGTAAATGAAAGGAGATACTGATGATACTATTCTTATTGCTGAAATATTTGTGGATGGCATAATATTTGGAGGACAAGATCAAATCTGTAAGTCATTTGCTGATGAAATGAGAAGTGAATTTGAAATGTCTATGTTTGGAGAGATTAAGTTCTTTCTAGGACTACAAGTGATTCAACAGAATGATGGTATATTCATCACACAATCTAAATATATCAAGGAAGTATTGAAGACATTTGGCATGGAAGATGCTAAACCTATGGGAACACCAATGGCTACTAGATGTAAATTGACTAAGGAAGATGAAACTACAGAGGTGAACTAGACACTGTACCAATCTATGATTGGTAAGTTAATGTATGTAGTGCATAGTAGACCAGACATAGCACATGTTGTGGGAATTGTTGCAAGATTTTTTGCAAACCCTAGAGAGTCACACATGGTTTCTACAAAGAGAATCTTAAGATACCTAAAGAAAATAGAAGATTATGGATTATGGTATCCTAAGGAAGGCAAATTTGAACTCAAAGTCTATACCAACGCTGATTGGGCTAGAAATGTGGATGATAGAAAAAGTACCATCGGAGGAGCATTTTTATTTGGTGAAAGACTTGTTACATGGACAAGTAAGAAGCAGGCTTGCATTTCTCAATCTACAACCGAAGTAGAGTATGTTGTTGCTACTACAAACTATTCAAATATTGCATATATCAAGCAAGTGTTGGAAGGTATGAATGAGGTAATCATTGAGCTGGTGATTATATATTGTGACAACACAAGTGCAATAAACATTTCAAAGAATCCAGTGGTGCACTCTAAAACAAAGCATATATCTATTAAGTATCACTACTTAAGAGAACAAGTACATGAGAAGCAAGTTAAGCTAGAATTTGTTAAATCTAAAGAATAACTTGCAGACATATTTACAAAGCCTCTACCAAAGGATACATTTGAATACTTGAGGACTAGACTTGGGGTCCATCCCCTGTCTACTGGTCACTAATGTGATCTAGATGTTGCATTAGCTTAATCTTATCAGAAGATCATACATGTTGATGCAGCATAGTTCACACTTTGGATCATGTCTAAGGTTGTGAAAAGTTTGGAGAACTGGAACAGATTGGCATATCAGTATACAAAGATACAGAGAATGCACCGGATAATAGAGACTTACATGGCTACTACAGAGCTGTATGTTTATTTGTTTCTTTGGTATTTTTGTCAAAGGGAGAGATAAACAATATGAAACAATATGGACCGATGAGAACACTAAAACATCTATCTAAGGGAGAGACAAACTGAAAGAAAGGGAGAACACTGAAGATCAGTTAATGAGAATAGAAGAAGGAATCCGAGAGCTCAAGAGATCATATCTACAAAATGTCAAAGCTACATTGGTAATGTTGTTGAGTAACGTAGTGATTAAACATATTGGGTTAGGTAGAGCTTGTACAACATTTGTTCACAGAGTTGTAGAATACATGTTTGGTATGTGTATGGTATATTTCATATTACTTGAGTTACCATTAATGCCAAAGGGAGAGATTGACGAACTACAAATGATTTAGAACCTAATTGAAGATCTGTGATTAGAGATTACCGAGTTGTTGATTAGATATGACATATGATTAAATTGGTAATATATTGTCATTGATGTCAACTAGTCTGACAACACTTATCTTGTAAGTTACAATACCTTAACATCTGTAGAAAAGGAGTAAAAGAGATGAAGAACAAAAATATCTACATGAGGAAGATGTATATGACATGTTAACATTATTCTAAAATTTTTATCCTCATACTTTAGAAGGTTTGAAAAATTTGGTTCTTAGACCTAATTGTGAGGTATTATGGCTAAACCCTAGTCTCGTATTAACATTGTTATGTTTGAGCGTTACCTTTTTGCTCATTAACATTCAAAATAAACATGTGTTCCTTTTTACAGCTCATGAAGTAACCATTTTACATGTTATGTTACTAGGTTTTTCGGAGGGGCCCCCTTTAATAAAATCACTTTAAACCTTAGTTTTCCCATGTATCCTTTTAATTGGTCTCTTTTCTAAATGATTGGTTGTCATTAAATCTTGAGGCTCCCAATGGTCTAAGTTTTTGACATGCGATTTGGTGATGGGTTGACATCTGTCTCAGCGGGCACATCTTCGGTGTTGTGCTGACGATTAAACAATGGAATGTATCAATGGTTGTCATTATACCATTGGGTCAAGTTGACTTCTTTTTAAGCATTGTGATTTAGCGACAGGCGTCCGATCGACATCCATTCTAACATTGCAATGTTCCAACAAGTCTTCTTCTGTGGTAGTTCTCAAAGGTTGACACCTGTCCGATGCGCCAGAAAGTAGAAAGGATTAACGGTCCAAATTTGAATTTTTGCTATGTGACATTGCTCACATCCTGTGAATGTTGAGGCTGCTAGCTTTCAATAATGGAAAACTTAATGAGTTTCATACGGATAAATTGTAAACGGTTGGCAAGACATTATATACCCCGATCTGATTATTGCATTCTTTACCTCTTTCAAAGCATCTTGGCAAACTAGATTATTTTCTAGAGCGATATCAAGTAGAGTTTTGCAAGTGCATGGTAGGTGATTTTTCTAATTCAATAATTGTTTGAGGCTTTGAGGAAATTGTAAAGGAATTGTTTTATTAGCTGGTAATTTTAGGAGTTTTCTCTAGTGTTAGCTTGTTGTAAAAAAGAAAACCTAGTTAAAATTCCACCAAAGAGGGGGTTGTTTGGGAAGACAGAATATAAGGACAGGGATATTTTTGAAGACTTGATGCAATTGCTCCCACATTACGACAATGGGGCAGGAAGACTGAAGGAATTAGTCCCAAGGAACCCTAGGGAATATGTAAATAGTGGGCTCCATGATAGAGGAAACTTGATGAGGGGTGCTAGGGTGGGAGAGGATCACAATGGTCTTATTTTGTTTAGGTCAATGTATTCATAGAGGAATTCATGTGCCCCCCTTAGTAATATTTGGCAATTTGATATAGGGAATTTTGTTGTCCCTGGAGTATTTATGGATGCATAATTGCTGATTCAAATTGCTAAGGGTTATGATCCTGTGACTAGATGCATCACGGATGTGAATGGAAATGACCTAATCAGCATTACAGAAGATGAAATCAGGGAGGTATTCTCATTAAATGACCCTTCTATTGTATTAGAAAAGATAGATTTTAATGAGTTCATTGAGGTATATGAAGCTCAAAAAGATTATTTAAGGACAGGGCCTCTAAGGGATTTCCTAGACCAAATTGGATCAATGTGTGTTATTAGCCCAAGTACACTAGAGCCTTTTAGGTTGGATCTATTTAGTAAACATGCACAGGATTTTTATAAGTCTCTAACTCTAATCCTGGGGCATGATGAAGCCACTCATATGCCTATTCCCTATATGTTTATGATGGTGCAATCTTTGCATCTCCAGTTGGCACTAATCTTTGACTTTGCCTCTCATTTGGCTGACATAATCCATGATGGATTGATGGGAATAAAAAATATGAAAGTTAGTAGGCCCTTTGGGTGGTAGTCTATGCTAATGCATATGTTCTTGTACAAAGGTGAGCAGTTTTTCAGTTCAACAGTCAACATTGTCAAAGAGAGGAATGGAGAAACCCTTCTAGTTCAGTTATGGACCACAGTTTTGTCATGGGATAGAAATGATGCTAGTTTTATTGTGTTTGATAGGGATTTTGCCTCTAGGCTTAGGACATTATTATTTTTTGACAATCCAAGAAACCTAAGGGAATTGTTAAGATTGATTAGGCCAAAGGAATACTCTCAAGATATTACCATAGTTCATAATTTTGAAGATATTATATTGTATCCTGTTTCTACAATTTTTTGAGTATATGGTTGTAAGATGACACCATACATTTTTCCCTACCAAGTTCGACTGAAGATAGGATATGTTGAAATTTTAAGTCAAATTGGTGACCTGCAGGAAACTGCTCTCACTAGTAAAGGAAGAGGGACTTTCTTCCAAGATATCACAATTGCACATCAATATGTTATCACTAAAGGAGGGTGGGTGCATTTAAACCAAGTCTTGCAACCCTACAAGATGCCTACAACTATGGTTAGATGTGCAGACCCTGAGAGAGCTAGGAAAATTTTAAGGCAGGCAAGATATACAAAGTTGACCCCAAGGGGAGTTTACATTGTACAAAAGAGAAGTGGTTATACTATTCTTCTACCAACACAATAGAGAGATGAGAGCCTTCCTTCTACTTCAAGAGGAAAGAGGCCTATGGATGATCAAAAAATTTAGGGACCCTCTCCTGAGAGGCAAAAACAAGAGGAATCAAGGCCAGAACAAAATGTTTATTCTCCTTCTCAATCCCCCTTACACTTAGATGAACATGGGGTAGCTAAACAGTTAGTGCAAATGAGAAATGAGGGAAACATTTTCATTTCTGATGATGAGTTGCAGGAGGGAATGCGGGAAGCACCCAAAGAAATAGGGATGGATCTAACTATTGCATAGTTTGAGGGTAAGCAAATTGACCCTATTTTGAAATAGGCTAGTGATTCTTTTGTTGTTGATGACAAGTTTGTAAAAACTAGGGCATTTTCTAAATTTTTATGGAGAATGAAGATAAACCAGTTTAAAGATATTTGTGAAAAGAAGAAAGAAGAGTTCCCTAATAGGGACATAATAGAGATTGAAAATGAAACCAAGGGAGAAATGATAAAATAATTTGAGAAGATTACTCTTGAGGAGGGAAGGGCTATGGTCCATATTGCAGGGGTGTTGATTCTTCCAGAATGGGATATTGCAGATGCAATAATTTTTTATCAAGTTAGGAAGAGCAAGATAAAGACCCTCACCACTACAAAACAAGCACAACAAGTTGCTAGAGGTATTGATTTTTTAGATGATCATGCAGCCTTGGTAATGTGGTCCCTTAAGAGGGAAGAAAACAAAGGAAAAAGAGAGGCTCTCTCTTCAGAGTATGCCAAAAATTTGTTAGTACAATGAGTAGGTGAGACTTTTGGTGTAGAGGCTTCAAACCTCATTTTAGAGACTACCAAATTTTATGTTAAGGTAGTAGAAAAGGATGCACAAGAGAAGGAAGAGCTAAGGCTTAAGTTTGAAACTATACTTAAGTCCTATAACAAGCTCAAAATAGAACTGATCTAGAAGGATAAATTGATTGCAGAATTGTTAGGACCACAGGATCACAGGTCACCCCAATTAATGATAGTTGATAGGCCTGCAGTGGCTTCTTCATCAAGCCCTATCATTGAATTTCCACCATCACCATACCCAGAGATGAACCTAGATGCACAACTCAGTTGGGAGAAGCAATAGTTAAAAGAAATCATTTCAAAAGAAAAAGAGCAGAATTGGACAAGCTGAGGGAAGAACATTTGAAAGCTAAAATCTTGTTAGAGAAGAAGTATGAAGAAAAGGTAATAGAGGCTTTGATGAAATTTGCTACAAATATGAATCCCACAGTTACATTTGACCATGCTAAGAGGCTAAGGATATTGCTTACATCATCAGATAAGCATAAAAATGAGTTAGGACCAATCTTCAAAAAATGGATTGAGAGATCTCTGAATGTGAGATTATTCAGATGGTTGTCCAAGTCTCAAAATCATCCTAACCCATTGATCAAGCCATTGCATCAAATGCGAAAAGGCTTGTAGAGCATGATATACTTTTGGGTGATTTTGAAAGAAAATCAAATTTGCTGAAGAAAAAATTGACACTCCCCAGCTGTGATTTGATCCCAGGAGTTTTTAAGAAAAATGGTGAACTTAAGGAATTGATCAAGTGGAGAGTACAAATAGATGATGACTTTTTTGCTAGAATGACTAGCATTTTGACTTTAGAAAATACTTTATTTTTAATACATACTATTGAGACATTAATTTCTGCCAGGTCTAAGTTTGATTTCATTCAGTGAGAAATTAGTCAACTGGAGGACAAGTGGGAACAGTTATCCAACAAAAATGAAGAGTTTGCAAATTTTGAGTTCCCAAGTGAACAGGTGTATAATAGGTCAAGGTATCAGTATATTCCACATGTAGAGAAAGTAAACACACCACTTACTTCTTAAGACAAATGAAGATTGTAACCTTTTGAGTCATGAAGGTTGTTGAGATGTAGAGAGGTATTTATTACAGGGATGACAATGAAGATATGGAAATAAGATTTGTTGGAAGAAGCTGAGGATAGAATTGAAGACATAAAGCAAGGCAAGTCATCTACAAATATCTCTCAAAATCTGATCAATGTATTTATTGTAAACCCAGTAGGGTTGTTGTATTAGTTTTTTAGGTTAGAATTTTGTAAACCCTAGAATGATCAGTAGCTTGTTGAATCTCCTTGTATATAAAGGATTTTCCATGATCATTCTAGGCATTCAGAGTTTAGGTGTTGAGAAGATAGAAATTTTGAAACCCTAACCCTCAGTCGCGGATTGTAACATTTTTTATTATTTCTTATCAAGCAATAGAGAAGAAGTACAAGTTGCTGCTATTGTATTACATGCTTATTATTTAGAACATATTCTATACAAAGACAAAAGGTTATACTTAATATAAATTTCAAAGTCTTTTCCTCTCGATTGTGTTTATTCTATGAATCTTTAAATCTCTTGGAGGTTTATATGTATGTATTTTTGCTTTGAGTTCTGATCTAGGGTTGGATTAAATATTGCTGAGCATGAGATACATGTTCATTGAATTCACATAGGGATTATCTACAAGTAGGAATGAGTTGAAATATTTGTATTTATATTCAGAGATCAGTTATTTCAACAATCTTTGTGTTGACTCTATTTTATGGTATTGTTTTCCCAATGGATAAGGCACTGGTCTGTATTCACCTATCTTTGCTTTCTGGGGAATGATCAAAATCATTGTAATCATAAACATATAATCAATACCAGTGTTTTAAAGTTTCATTTACTTTATATAGTAGTTCTGCCCAGTGATGGAGAGTCAATGAATAATAGGTTGTTATTCAGTACTTTCTCACTATTATCTGTTGTAAGATCCAGTATTGAGTAAAGAATAGAGTTGTATCTATTGGATCAGGTGTACCCACCTTGGTTTTGTAGAGCCAAAAGAGAAGAGGGTAGTTTTGTCCCTATAGTTGGTCCACTTATAGATTTCCCACATTTGGAATTAACCCCTCCTTAATATCAGTCATAAGTATATTGGTATCTCATGGAGTGTAAAATCTTTTGAAGAACCAACAAAATGGTGACTCTACCGGGGACAATTGTAAGATTTGTGTAAAATAACGCACGTACAAGTTGAGCTAGACTCCTAGCTTGCTTATTTTTAAGCCAGTTGGTTACCTTTGAACACATAGAGTTGATTCTTTTTTGAAATTTTGCCTACCCTTCCTGTTTGTTTAAAATCATAGAAAACCCCATTTGGCTTGGGTGGTGACTCTAAAATATCTCTGTAACTAGTACTAAATAAGGTGTTATTGTGTCACAATGAGTTTCAAAAATACAAGGTCCTGGGAAGGGAACACCCAGAAGAGACTTTGGAGGGTGAGCTTCTAGCTACATCTAGATGAGGTCAAATTAGAAGAGAAAAGAGTACTAATGACATGTCCTTCACGTGGAAGCAAAAAGGAAACTCAAGGAAAGAAGGCCTCGCTCCTCCTAGTTAGGAGGGAAATGCCTCAGAATATGAAGAGGTTGTTGATCTAGGTCTGAATCAGTACGAGAATTATTATTCCCCTATAGAAAGAGAGGGTGAAAATTTACCCCATAATAGGAAAATAATCCCTAACAAATAGTATGGAGGGGAGAGGAGATCTAGAAGTAAGATTAGAAGTAGATAGGATTTTGTACCTCCTTTCACCCTTGGTTCATCATTACCCCAAGGCCTCCATGAAACTCAGGATCAATAGGAGGAGCCTCAAACACAACAGGTTGAGTCTGAAACAACTTTACCTTATTTTGAGGAGATCTTTGAAGAAGTATATGAATTAGAAAGAAGAATTCATGAACAAGAAGCTATTAGGAAGAAGAGAGAAAATGAAAGAGAAGAGAAAATTAGGCATGCCATGATAAGGGCTGACCAGTTGAGAAGACAACTACTAAATTTAGAAGCCATAAATTATGTTCCCATTTCTGAACAAACAAACGAACAAGCCATTGTCCAACAGGTGTTTGAAACAAGGAATCCTAGGGATAAAGGAAAGCAGAAAGCAGTGGGAATTTCAATTAATGAGCCTGTAGGCCCTAAATTTCCCATAGATCTAGCTTTAAGGTTAGAAGCAGACCTTGAAAAATTCAAGAGAGAGAAGGAATCGCTAGCCAGAGAACTGGAAAAGGTAGAATTGGAAGCTTCAACACTAGAAATGAGAAAGAAGATAGACTTTCTTAGACGGTCTAGAGGACCCACTAACTTTGCTAATTCTACTATGACACAAGGAGGAAATGTTGCAAATATGGCTAATCAGACAATGGGTGTTCCCTCACCAGGAGGGCTTAGGATTTTTGCTATGAAAAACACCAATGCATCTACATCCTAGGGTGCTGGTATTTTCAATAGAGGGCTTATTCATGAAAGATGTAAACAATTGGTTTTTACAAGCATCCCTAGATATCCTAACCCCATTCCTGAAGAAATCAGGAAGAAACTTCCCAAATTCACTGGAATTAATGTTGTCACTTGTGAGGAGCACCTAAAAAAGTTTATTAATGTGATTGATGATTACAACATCATGCCTGATGATGTCATCATGAAATTATTTGTACAATCCATGACAGAAGAGTCAAGGGATTGGTTTAGGGAATTGCCACATGCTAGCATAGGCTCATGGGATCAGCTTAGACATTGTTTCAAGGAATAGTATGGGGATAAAACACATGAGGGTTTTATGTTAAATGAATTTAATAACATCAAGAAAAATTTCAATGAGGATGTTGTTGAATTTAATGTTAGATTCCAAAAGGCCATGCATAAACTCTCTCAAATCATCCGATTGGATGATAGAGTATGTCTGGTCACCTATTTAAATGCCTTTGATTCTAAGATGGGCTACCTTTTGAGAGATAAGAAACCAAGGAGTCTTGTTGAAGCTTATAAACTAGCTGTAAACACAGAAAGTAACCACAGAATTTTAGGAAAGTTGGGAAGAAGGGAAGATAACAAATCACAATTGTTGAATAGAAAGGATCCAGGAATTCCTATGATTTTAAAATCAAAGGATGATGATAGCTTAAAGAAAATATTGAAGGAAATAAAGGACTTAAATCCTGGTGAGAACAGAAATAATAAAGTTGCAGGAATTGATAAACCTACCTTTAACAATTTTAACAAATTGCCAAGAATACAAAACTATCCTTATAATACTCAATGGAAAGATGGGAAGCCTATTCTTCCTGATAGAAAATAAAAACCAAATGATAGGACCCCTGATCCATTGCAAAGGAACTCAATGACTGTGGTGGAAGATGTCCCATGGTGTATTGTTTGTCAATCACCACATGATCCTAATTATTGTGTCATATCCCAAAGTGTCTCTTCACAAGAGGATCAAGAGTGTAATGAGGAACAACCTTATGATGACCAGGGATGTGGAATGATTTCCTCCCATGTTTGGGATAAATTTGAATCTACTGAAGAAGATTAAAATTAGGATATCTCAAATTCTCGGACTAAAACTGAATCATACCATCAACAAGTCTTTTCAGATGAGGATAGTGAGCTTTATAATATTCAGTGTAATGTTTTGAAGGGTAAAGAGACAATTCTTTTGAGAAGGCCATTTGATGAGGAGATTGCCTTGATAACAACAAATATGGTTACTCAAGATAAAACAAATTATAACTTGAGAAATAGAGTAGTTGGTAATCCAAATCAGAAGCCTGCTGGTATTTTCATCAAGAAGATAGAGAAATATGTAAAGACATCCCAGAATAAGTTAAAGGATACTCATGCTGCTAATAAGGTCAAAACAAAGAAAAATGCTAAGCCTAGCATTGTCTATAAGGTAAAATCTAAACCCATAGTTGAGGTTGTTCTAGCTTTGTAGAAGGAGGATAGAGTCCAGACTGAAGAACCTGTAAATATATCCACTTAGAATGTTGATAAAGAAGCTACAAGTGTGAAACCAGATGTCTCTGATTCAAAATATGTTCCAATTGATATGAGAAAATTGTTGTCACATATTACTGTCAAAGTCCCATTGCTGGAAATGATGAGAATAGAAGAGCATAAGGAAAAGACCCTAAATTGGGTAAATGGTGTGGTATCGATAGACTCCCAAAAAATAGAAAGAGTTGAGAAACAAGTAGCAACTTTGAATGATGAAAATGAAAATTGTAATGACGAGATTGTTTCTGAAATTCCCCAAACCTATTTGGATACAAATGTTGTTAGTACTACAACAGGAATAGTTGATCCATTCATTTTGACTTTGCTGATAAATGGAAAGTTGCTCAAAAATTGTATGATTAATTCAGGAGCATCAAACACTATCATGCCTACTGAGGTTATGAAATCATTAGGGTTAAAAGTGGATACTCCCCATGGAAGATGTTAAGTAATGGATTCAAGGGAAGTACCAGTTGTTGGTACTATTAAGGCTCTAACTTATAGACTGGCAGCATACCCTAGCAAACAATTAACCATGAGCATCTTGGTAGTGGATATTCCTCCCCAATATGGGATTTTACTATCAAGAAAGTGGAGTGCTTCTATTGGAGGTAGCATACAGTGTGACTTTTCATTTGCTACTTTTAACTTTGAAGGACAGAATATTAAGATTTCCAGGGAGCTTAGAACTCCACATATGATTGAAGAGGACACCATGAATTATTTTCTTGACACTAACATCAATGCTTTCAAGGTCCAAGATAAAGAGGTGGAGGAGCATGTTGAAGATACACATAATTCAAATAGCCAGGAGGGATGGATTCACCTTGACAATTTGTGGACCATGTATTTTGATGGTGCCAACAACAGGGAGGGGTCTGGAGCTGGAATATTGCTCATATCTCCAAATGGTAAAACTTTCAAATTCTCCTTTACTTTGTTATTCTCATGCACAAATAATGTTGTAGAATATGAAGCTCTATTGATAAGTCTAAGATTGGCATCAAGGCATGGTATAAAGTGTTTAAAAGTAGTGGGTGATTCTGAGTTAGTTGTCTCCCAAGTTAGATCAAAGTATGCTTCAAAAAATCAGAAATTAAAGCAGTATAGAAATGCAGTATGGGATGAAATTGAAAGCTTTAGTGCTTTTAACATTTGTTGGATGGAAAGAAGTCAAAACAGAATGGTAGACTTGTTGGCTAATATAGCTCTTAGACCTGAAGATGTTACATTTGAAGATATATCAAATATAGAGGTACAACCCAAGCCTTCCATCCCTGATAATGTAGAAAATTGGTAGGTTTTCTCTAATGACCAGGATATATTAAGATTTCTCCAATGTGAATCTCATTTCGGTGACAGAGAAATGGATTTCAGTACGTATGTTGATAAAGTAAATGGTAAAGATGTAATTTTTGGGAAAGAAGTTTTGCAGTTGAAATCAAATAGAGTTCCCAAAGGATTGGTTGCTCTTGAAAGGGCATTTGACAATAAAGACAAAGCTTTCTCTGCCAGTACTGATAAAACAAATGAGCTTGAAGAAATAAACTTGGGCACAAAAATAGTACCCAAGAAGGTTTACATAGGTAAATGTTGGTCCCCTAGAACTAGAAAAAATTTGATTGATCTTCTTAGAAAGTTTAGACATGTTTTTTCCTGGTCCTATGAAGATCTTGAAGATTATAGAGAGGACCTCTTTCAACATGAGATTCCACTAAAAGAAGGTACAAAACCTTTCAGACAAAAGTTAAGACCTGTTAACCCTACCTTGGAACCTAAAATGCAAGGAGAACTTAAGAAGATGATGGATGCTGGAATAATCGAGCCTATTAGACACTCCACTTGGGTTTCAAATTTGGTGCCTATCAGAAAGAAGAATGGTGACATTAGGCTTTGTGTTGAATTTAGAAACCTTAATATAAATTCTCTAAAAGATAATTATGGATTACCCAATATGGAGAACATGTTGCAGAAGGTCACTAGATCATAATTGATGTCTATGATGGATGACTTTTCTGGTTATAATTAGGTTATGGTTAAAGACATAGAGAAATTCAAAACTGTATTCACAACCCCATGGGGGACATATGTTTATGTGAGAATGCCTTTTGGGTTGACTAATGCTGGTGCCACATTTCAGAGAGCCATGGATGTAGCCTTTGCAGATTTTATTGACAAATTCATGGTGGTATATCAAGATGATCTAACAACATTTTCAGCCAAGGAGGAGCAACATTGCCAACATCTAGAAAATATTTTCATTAGAGCATTACAATATGGGGTTTCTTTGAATCCAAAGAAATGTGCTTTTGGTGTGGTAGAGGGAAAACTTATAGGGCATATTATCTCAAAGGATAGAGTAAGAATAGACCCTAAAAGGGTGGAAGCTATTGATAGATTGTCTCTACCAAAGAATATCAAAGGAATTCAATCCTTTTTAGGACAGGTCAATTTCTTGAGGAGATTTATTACAAATTTTGTAGAAATTAGCATTCCCATATCAAGAATGTTGAAGAAAGGAGCAAAAGTTGAATGGAATGCTGAAGCAGTGCAGGATTTTAATGACATTAAAAGGGCTATCAAGCATGCCCCAGTTTTGAAAACACCAGATTATAGAAAACCTATGCAGATCTTTTCCTTTGCATCTACCCATACTGTTGCAGCAGTACTATTACAGAAAAATGTTGATGGTTTTGAACAACCTATTTCTTTTTTCAGTAAAACCTTACAAGCAGTAGAACTAAACTATGACATTATTGAGAAGAAAGCTTATGCCTTGGTAAAGGCTATCAAAATGTTTAGGTGTTATCTGGTTGGAGCCACAATGGTTGCCTATGTTCCAAGTGCTGTATTCAAGGATATCTTGGTCCGGCAAGAAGTTTCAGGAAGAAGATGTAGATGGATCAATAGAATTCAAGAGTTTAATATTGACATTCATATTACAAAGTTGGTAAGAGGGTTGGGCCTAGTAAAGTTTATGGCTCAAAGCAATCTGACTGCAAACCAAATAAACATGTTGGAGGAAGATCAAAGACCTTTTGTTTGTAACATGGATTGTTGTGAGTGGTATAAGGATATTTTTAAATACTTGCAAAAGATGATTTTACCCCCTGAATTGCATGATAACAAAAAAAGAACTATTAAGCTTCGTTCCATAAGATATGCAAATATAAGTGGTGAGTTATGGTGGAGGAGCACTGAGGGTGTCTTGCTTAGATGTGTAGACCAGGATAAAGCCAAGCTCTTGATGGATGAAATGCACAATGGGACTTGTGGAGGACACTATATGGAAAAGACTACAGCTCACAAGATCATTAGGTTAGGTTTTTGGTGGCCAACACTTTTCAAAGATACCCATTAGTTTATGAAGAAGTGTGACCCTTGTCAAAGATTTGTAGGAAAAATGAAATTCAGTGGAAATTTGCCTCTCAAACCTGTTACCGTTCAGGCTCCTTTCCAGAAGTGGGGAATGGATTTTATCAGAGAAATCCCTAATAAGTCCAATGGAGGACATTCTTATATCTTAGTAGCCACTGACTACTTCACTAAGTGGGTTGAAGAAATCCCTTCAGGGAGAGCAACTAGTAAGGTGGTAACAGATTTTATGATGCAGAATATCCTTACAAGATTTGGTTGCCCAAAAACCATGGTGGTTGATAATGCAATGTGCTTTAGGTCAAAGGAGTTTGTTGAGTTTTGTCAGAACAATGGTATTAAAATCTCATACTCATCTCCTTATGATACAAGGCAATGGCCAAGCTGAATCCAGTAGCAAGAGTTTGATTAAAATATTGAAAAGAGTATTAGATAAGAATAAAAGGGTCTGGGATTCCAAGTTGTTGCAAGCTTTATGGGCTAATAGGGTTACAGTAAAGAAAGCAATAGGGTGTGCCCCTTTTGACTTAGTTTATGGGATTAATGCAAGATTGCCCCAAAATAATTTGTTATAGATGTACCAGTTCATACAAACCTATGATGATGATATGGACAATGAAATGACTATCAGGATTAATGATCTGATCCAATTGATTGAGGTGAGAAATGATGCACATATTAGAAATGAGAAGATACAGGCCTAGTGCAAAATCTTGTATGACAAAAGGACTACTTAGAGAAGTTTTGTAAATGGTGACTTGGTCCTGATGTGGAATGCAAGATTGGAAGATAAAGGAAAGCATGGGAAGTTTGATCCCATCTGGTTAGGCTGATATATCATTGAAGAGAAATGGGGAACATGTTCATATCTATTGAAGAATCTGACAGGAGAACTCATGGAATTGCCAGTTCATGGGCAATTCTTAACATTTTACTTCTCCTGAATGATTTTCCGAGTCTATGCGGAGGTTTAGGTTTGGGGTTTTGTGTGCACTTCTATGTTGCCAGTCAAATTTTTGTTATGGTCTTCTCTTCCAGGAGATTCCAGTTTTCTCATTGTATCTATAGGAGAAACACGTCCCCAAGTATGAGCCACTATTAGCATTATTCTAAAAATTTTATCCTCATAATTTAGAAGGTTTGAAAAATTTGGTTCTTAGACCTAATTATGAGGTATTGTGGCTAAACCCTAGTCTCATATTAACATTGTTATGTTTGAGCATTACCTTTTTGCTCATTAACATTTAAAATAAACATGTGTTCCTTTTTACACCTCATGAAGTAACCACTTTACATGTTATGTTACTAGGTTTTTCGGAGGGGCCCCGTTTAATAAAATCACTTTAAACCTTAGTTTTCTTGTCTATCCTTTTAACTGGTCTCTTTTCTAAATGAGTGGTTGTCGTTAAATCTTGAGGCTCCTAGTGGTCAGAGTTTCTGACATGCAATTTGGTGACGAGTTGACATCTATCTCAGCGGGCCCATCTTCGGTGTTGCGATGACAATTAAACAATGGAATGTATCAACAGTTGTCGTTACACCGTTGGGTCAAGTTGACTTCTTTTTAAGCATTGTGGTTTAGCGACAGGCATCCGATAGACATCCATTCTAACATTGTAGTGTTCCAACAAGTCTTCTTCTATGGTAGTTCTCAAAGATTGACACCTGTCCTGGGTGATGTATTAAAGTGGGGTTAGCCTTCTCAGATAGTTAAAGCTCGAATAGATCTTGCGGTTGTCAGTATACCACTGGGATAAGATGCATGATGTTTAAGGCTTGCGGTATAGTGACAACTGTTTGATCTTGTTTGTAGGATGTGGACTGAAAGGTGGGTCCTCAGTCGCCAGGTCACGCTAACATGTTTGTTTTGGATTGGCTGAAAGCAGGAGATGACTTGTCAGCTGTCAGTATGTTTGACACTGAGGAAGAAGTCAGGGTCACACCTGTTGATTTATGAAATGTGGCATTTTTTGATCTGATGAAATTTTTGAAAAGAAAGGTGGGGTCATCATTTTGGGAAATGGTAAATGCATGATAAGTTGGGAAAAGATCTACGGTGGTCATTACACCGTTGAGGAAAGGTGTTTGAATCTTATGCCCACGCTTTAGCGATAGGTTGACACCTGCCCACCCCGATCAAAGCCAAAGATAAGTTAAAGTTTTTTGTACATGCTATTTTTAAATGTTCTCATTGGTCGAGAACTAATCTAGGGGAAAGTAACATAGGGTTACGCTACTGAACTTGTTAACCATTTGATGCACCAGAAAGTAGAAAGGATCAACGGTCCAAATTTGAATTTTTGCTTTGTGACATTGCTCACATCCTGTGAATGTTGACAATGCCAGCTTTTAGTAATTGAAAACTTAATGAGTTTCATGCGGATAAATTATAAATGGTTGGCAAGACATTATATACCCCAATCTGATTATTGCATTCTTTACCTCTTTCAAAGCATCTTGGCAAACTGGATTATTTTCTGGAGCGATATCAAGCAGAGTTTTGTAGGTTCCTAGTAGGTCATTTTTCTAATTCAAAAATTGTTTGAGGCTTTGAGGAAATTGTAAAGGAATTGTGTTATTAGCTAGTAATTTTAGGATTTTTCTCTAGTGTTAGCTTGTAAAAAAGAAAACCTAGTTAAAATGCCACCAAAGAGGGGGTTGTCTGAGAAGAAAAAATATAAGGACAGGGGTGTTTTTGGAGACTTGATGCAATTTCTCCTACATTTAGAAAATGGGGCAACAAGATTAAAGGAATTAGTCCCAAGGAACCCTACAGATTATATAAATAGTGGGCTCCATGACAAAGGAAACTAGATGAGGGATGCTAGGGTGGGAGAGGATCACAATGGTCTTATTTTGTTTAGGTCAGCGTATTCATAGAGGAATTCGTGTGCCCCCCTTAGTAATATTTGGCAATTTGATATAGGGAAGTTGGTTGTCCCTGGAGTATTTATGGATACATAATTGTTGATTCAAATTGCTAAGTGTTCTGATCCCGTGACTAGATGCATCAAGGATGTGAATGGAAATGACCTAATCAACATTACAGAAGATGAAATCAGGGAGGTATTCTCATTAAATGACCCTTCTGTTAGGTTAGAAAAGATAGATTTTAATGAGTTCACTGAGGTATATGAAGCTCAAAAAGATTATTTAAGGACAGGGCCTCTAAGGGATTTCCTAGACCAAATTGGATCAATGTGTGTTATTAGCCCAAGTACACAAAAGCCTTTTAGGTTGGATCTGTTCAGTAAACATGCACAAGGTTTTTATAAGTCTCTAACTCTAATCCTGGGGCATGATGAAGCCACTCATATGCCTATTCCCTATATGTTTATGATGGTGCAATCTCTGCATCTCCAGTTGGCACTAATATTTGACTTTGCCTCACACTGGCTGACCTAATCCATGATGGATTGATGGGAATAAAAAATATGAAAGTTAGTAGGCCCTTTGGGTGGTACTCTATGATAATGCATATGTTCTTGTACAAAGGTGAGCAGTTTTTCAGTTCAATAGTCAACGTTGTCAAAGAGAGGAATGGAGAAACCCTTCCAGTTTAGTTATGGACCATAGTTTTGTCATGGGATAGAAGTGATGCTAGTTTTATTGTGTTTGATAGGGATTTTGCCTCAAGGCTTAGGACATTTTTGTTTTTTAACAATCCAAGAATCCCAAGGGAATTGTTAAGATTGATTAGGCCAAAGGAATACTATCAGGATATTACCATAGTTCATAATTTTGGTGATATTATATTCTATCCTATTTCTATAGTTTTTCAAGTATATGGTTTTAAGAAGGCACCATACATTTTACCCTACCAAGTTCCACTAAAGAGAGGATATGTAGAAATTTTAAGGCAAATTGGTGACATGCATTAAACTACTCTCACTGGTAAAGGAAGAGGGACTTTCTTCCAAGATATCACAATTGCACATCAATATGTTATCACTAAAGGAGGGTGGGTGCATTTAAACCAAGTCTTGCAACCCTACAGGATGCCTACAACTGCGGTTAGATGTGCAAACAATGAGGGTTTTTTGTCAGGAATGTTTAAGGAGAAGAGAAGGTGTGCTCTTATGGAGCACCAATTCAATTTTCCTGAGGACATAATAAGGAATGTGTTTGACCTCCAAACTCAAGAAATTAAGAAGGAGAAATGGATAATCTACAAGAAGATAGTAGACTTTATCAGGAATTTTGATAAAACTTATGACCCACTGAAAGGTTTTGAGCCATGGGCTAGAAAGGTAGATGCTCTTATGGAGCAGTTCAAAGGGATCATGCATCCAGTGAATGAGAAAAGAGCTGTGGTAAGCAAGCCAAACCCTGAGAGAGATAGGAAAATTTTAAGGCAGCCAAGATATACAAAGTTGACCCCAAGGGGAGTTTACATTGTACAAAAGAGAAGTGGTTATACTGTTCTTCTACCAACACAGTAGAGACATGAGAGTCTTCCTTCTACTTCAAGAGGAAAGAGGCCTATGGATGATCAAACAGTGCAGGGACCCTCTCCTAAGAGGCAAAAATAAGAGGAATCAAGGCTAGAACAAAATGTTTATTCTCCTTCTCAATCACCCTTACACTTAGATGAACATGGGGAAGCTAAACAGTTAGTGCAAATGAGAAATGAGGGAAACATTTTCATTTCCAATGATGAGTTGCAAGAGGGAATGCCAAAGGAACCCAAAGAAATAGGGATGGATCTAACTATTGCATAGTTTGAGGGTAAGCAAATTGACCCTATTTTGAAATAGGCAAGTGATTCTTTTGTTACCGATGACAAGTTTTTAAAAACTAGGGCATTTTTTTATTTTTTATGAAGAATGAAGATAAATCAGTTTAAAGAGATTTGTGAAAAGAAGAAAGAAGAGTTTCCTAATAGGGACATAATAGAGATTGAAAATGAAACCAAGGGATAAATGATAAAACAATTTGACAAGAGTACTCCTGAGGAGGGAAGGGCTATGGTCCATACTACAGGGGTGTTGATTCTTCCAAAATGGGATATTGCAGATGCAATAATTTTTTATCAAGTTAGGAAGAGTAACATAAAGACCCTCACCACTACAGAACAAGCACAACAAGTTGCTAGAGGTATTTCTTTTTCAGATGATCATGCAGCCTTGGTAATGTGGTCCCTTAAGAAGGAAGAAAACAAAGGAAAAGAGGCTCTCTCTTCAGAGTATGCCAGAAATTTGTTAGTACAATGAGTAGGTGAGACTTCTGGTGTAGAGCCTTCAAACCTCATTTTAGAGACTACCAAATTTAATGTTAAGGTGGCAGAAAAGGATGCATAAGAGAAGGAAGAGCTAAGGCTTAAGTTTGAAACTGTACTTAAGTCCTATAACGAGCGCAAAATAGAACTGATCCAGAAGGATAAATTGATTGCAAAATTTTTAGGACCATAGGATCATAGGTCATCCCAATTAATGATAGCTAATAGGCCTGCAATGGCTTCTTCATCAAGCCCTATCATTGAATTTCTACCATCACCATACCCAGAGATTACCCTAGATGCAAGGCTCAGTTGGGAGAAGCAACAATTGCTTGAAGAAGCAAATCATTTCAAAAGAAAAAGAGAAGAATAGGACAAGCTGAGGGAAGAACATTTGAAAGATAAAAGCTTGTTAGAGCAAAAGTATGAAGAAAAGATAACAGAGGCTGTGATGCAATTTGCTACAAATATGAATCCCACAATTCTATTTGACCATGCTAGGAGGCTAAGGATATTGCTTACATCATCAGCTAAGCATAAGAATGATTTAGGACCAATCTTCAAAAAATGGATTGAGAGATCTCTGAATGTGAGATTATTCAGATGGTTGTCCAAGTCTCAAAATCATCCTGACCCATTGATCAAGCCATTGCATCAGAATGTGAAAAGGCTTGTAGAGCATGATATACTTTTGGGTGATTTTGAAAGAAAATCAAATTTCTTGAAGAAAGAATTGACACTCCCAAGCTGTGATTTGATCCCAGGAGTTTTTAAGAAAAATGGTGAACTTAAGGAATTAATCAAGTGGAAAGTACAAATAGATGATAACTTTTCTATTAGAATGACTAGCATTTTGACTTTAGAAAATACTTTATTTTTTATACATACTATTGAGACATTAATTTCTGCCAGGTCTAAGTTTGATTTCATTCAGTGAGAAATTAGTCAACTGGAGGACAAGTGGGAACAATTATCCAGCAAAAATGTAGAGTTTGCAAATTTTGAGTTCCCAAGTGAAGAGGTGTATAACAAGTGGAGGTATCAGTATATTCCACATGTAGAGAAAGTAAACACCACCTACTTCTTAAGACAAATGAAGATTGTAACCTTTTGAGTCATGAAGGTTGTTGAGATAGAGAGAGGTATTTATTACAGGGATGACAATGAAGATATGGCAATCAAATTTGTTGGAAGAAGCCGAGGATAGAATTGAAGACATAAAGCAAGGCCTCTCATCTACAAATATCTCTCCAAATCTAATCGATGTATTTACTGTAAACCCAGTAGGGTTGTTGTAAAAGTTTTTTAGGTTAGAATTTTGTAAACCCTAGAATGATCGGTAGCTTTTTGCATCTCCTTGTATATAAAGGATTTTCCACGATCATTCTAGGCATTGAGAGTTTAGGTGTTGAAAAGATAGAAATTTTGAAACCCTAACCCTCAGTCAAGGATTGTAACATTTTGTATTATTTCTTATCAAGCATTAGAGAAGAAGTATAGGTTGTTGTTGTTGTCTTGCATGCTTATTATTCATAACATATTCTATACAAAGACAAAAGGTTATACTTAATATAAATTTCAAAGTCTTTTCCTCTCGATTGTGTTTATTCTATGAATCTTTAAATCTCTTGGAGGTTTATATGTATGTATTTTTGCTTTGAGTTCCGATCTAGGGTTAGATTAAATATTTCTTAGGGTGAGGTACATGTTCATTGAATTCACATAGGGATTATCTACAAGAAGGAATGATTTGAAATATTTGTATATATGTTTAGAGATCAGTTGTTTCAAGAATCTTTGTGTTGACTCTATTTTCTGGTATTGTTTGCCCAATGCCGGATAAGGCACTGGACTATATTCACCTATCTTTTCCTTGTGGTGAATGATCAAAATCATTGTAATCATAAACATATAATCAATACCAGTCTTTTAAAGTTTCATTTACTTTATATAGTAGTTCTACCCAGTGATGGAGAGCAATGAATAATTGGTTGTCATTTAGTACTTTCTCACTATTATCTGTTGTAAGATCCAGTATTGAGTAAAGAATAGAGTTGTATCTATTGGATCAGGTGTACCCACCTTGGTTTTACAGAGCCAGAAGTGAAGAGGGTAGTCTTGTCCCTATAGTTGGTCCACTTACTTATAGATTTCCCACATTTGGAATTAACCCCTCCTTAATATCAGTCATAAGTATATTGGTATCTCACGGAGTGTAAAATCTTTTGAAGAACCAATAAAATGGTGACTCTACTAAGGACAGTTGTAAGATTTGTGTAAAATAATGAAGGTACAAGTTGAGCTAGACTCTTGGCCTGCTTATTTTTAAGCCAATTGGTTACCTTTGAACACACAGAGTTGATTCCTTTTCAAAAAATTTCCTACCCTTCTTGTTTATTTAAAATGTTAGAAAACCCCATTTGGCTTGGCTGGCAACTCTAAAATATCTCTGTAACTAGTGCTAAATAAGGTGTTACTAAGTTACAATGGGTTTAAAAAATACAAGGTCCTGGAGGAAGGAACACAGAGAAGAGACTTTGGAGGGTGAGCTTCCAGCTACATCTAGACAAGGTCAAATTAGAAGAGAAAAGAGTACTAATGGCATGCCCTTCACTTGTAACCTAAAAGGAAACTCAAGGAAAGAAGGCCTTGCTCCTCCTAGTTAGGAGGGAAATGCCTCAGAATATGAAGAGGATGTTAATCTAGGTCTAAATCAGTATGAGTATTATTATTCCCCTACAGAAAGAGAGGGTGAAAAGTTACCCCATAATAGGAAAATAATCCCTAACAAATGATATGGAGGGGAGAGGAGATCTAGAAGTAAGAGTAGAAGTAGACATGATTTTTTCCCTCCTTTCACCCTTGGTTCATCATTATACCCCAAAGCCTCCATGAATCTCAAGTTCACTAGGATGACCCTCAAACATAGCAGGTTTAGTCTGAAACAACTTTACCTGATTCTGAGGAGATCTTTAAAGAAGTAGATGAATTAGAAAGAATTCATGAACAAGCAACGATTAGGGAGAAGAGAGAAAAGGAAAGAAAGAGAAAATTAGGCATGCCATGACAAAGGCTGACTAGTTGAGAAGACAACTACTAAATTTAGAAGCCATAAATTATGTTCCCATTCCTTATCAGACAAACGAACAAGCCATTGTCCAACAGGTGTTTGAAACAAGGAATCCTAGGGATAAAGGAAAGTAGAAAGCAGTGGGAATTTCAATTAATGAGCCTGTAGGCCCTAAATTTCCCATAGATCTGGCTTTAAGATTGGAAGCAAACCTTGAGAAAGCTAAGAGAGAGCAGGAACTACTAGCCAGAGAACTGGAAAAGGTAGAATTGGAAGCTTCAACACTAGAAATGAGAAAGAAGATAGACTTTCTTAGATGGTCTACAGGACCCACTAACTTTTCTAATTCTACTATGACACAAGAAAGAAATGTTGCAAATATGGCTAATCAGACAATGGGTGTTCCCTCACCAGGAGGGCTCAGGATTTTTTCTATGAAAAACACTAATGCATCTACATCCCAGGGTGCTAGTATTTTCAATACATGGCTTATTCATGAAAGATGTAAACAGTTGGTTTTTATAGGCATCCCTAGAAATCCTAACCCCATCCTTGAAGAAATCAGGAAGAAAATTCCCAAATTCACTAGAAGTAATGTTGTCACTTGTGAGGAGCACCTAAAATTTTTTATTAATGTGATTGATGATTACATCGTGCCTGATGATGTCATCATGAAATTATTTGTATAATCCCTGATAGAGGATTCAAGGGATTGGTTTAGGGCATTGCCACATGCTAGCATAGGCTCATGGGATCATCTTAGACATTGTTTCAAGGAACAGTTTGGGGATAAAACGCATGAGGGTTTTATGTTAAATGAATTTAATAACATCAAGAAAAATTTCAATGAGGATGTTGTTGAATTTAATGTCAGATTCCAAAAGGCCATGCATAAATTCTTGCAAGTCATTCGATTAGATGACAAAGTATGTCTTGTCACCTATTTAAATGCCTTTGATTCTAAGATGGGATACCTTTTGAGAGATAAGAACCCAAGGAGTCTTGTTGAAGCTTATAAACTAGCTGTAAACATAGAAAGTAACCGCAAAATTTCAAGAAAGTTGGGAAGAAGGGAAGATAACAAATCACAATTGTTGAATAGAAAGGATCCAGGAAAGCCTATGAGTGTAAAATCAAAGGATGATGATAGTTTAAAGAAAATCTTGAAGGCAATAAAGGACTTAAAGCCTGGTGAAAATAGAAATAACAAAGTTGCAGGAAGTGATAAGCCTACCTTTAAGAATTTTAACAAATTGCCAAGAATGCAGAACTATCCTTATAATACTCAATGGAAAGATGGGAAGCCCATTCTTCCTAAGAGAAAAGAAAAACCAAATGATAGGACCCCTGATCCATTACAAAGGAACTCAATGAATGTGGTGGAAGATGTCCCATGGTGTATTGTTTGTCAATCACCACATGATCCTAATTATTGTGTCATATCCCAAAGTGTCTCTTCACAAGAGGAGCAAGAGTGTAATGAGGAACAACCTTATGATGACCAGGGATGTGGAATGATTTCCTCCCATGTTTGGGATGAAGTTGACTCTACTGAAGAAGATGAAAATTAGGATATCTTGAATTCTCAGCCTAAAATTGAATCATGCCATCAACAAGTCTTTTCAGACGAGGATAGTGAGCTTTATAATATTCAGTGTAATGTTTTGAAAGGTAAAGAGACAGTTGTTTTGAGAAGGCCATTTGATGAAGAGATTTCCTTGATAACAAAAGATATGGTTACTCAAGCTAAAACAAATTATAACTTGAGAAATAGAGTAGTTGGTAATCCAAATCAGAAGCCTGCTAGTATTTTCATCAAGAAGATAGAGAAAGATGTAAAGACATCCTAGAATAAGTTAAAGGATGTTGATGCTGCTGATAAGGTCAAAACAAAGAAAAATGTTAAGCCTAGCATTGTCTATAAGGTAAAATCTAAACCCACAGTTGAGGTTGTTCCAACTTTGTAGAAGGGGGATAGAGTCTGGATTGAAGAACCTGTAAATATATCCACTCATAATGTTGATAAAGAAGCTGCAAGTGTGAAACCAGATGTCTCTGATTCAAAATATATTCCAATTGATATGAGTAAATTGTTGTCATAGATTACTGCCAAAGTCCCATTGCTGGAAATGATGAGAATAGAAGAGCATAAGGAAAAGGCCCTAAATTGGGTAAATGGTGTGGTATCCATATGTACACACAAAAGTAGTGCACTTCTATGAATCCTTACATGCAAGGAAACTCAAGAATGAGCCCTCACAAATCAATCCATAGCTCCTTATGCATGGAGTTGCAAGATTTGTAAAATTGCTCTCAGCTAGACCTATAAACTCATGACCTTGCTAGTCAACCACACAATGAGAGATTCCAAATGAATGCAATGATATGCAAATCTATATGAGAATGCAAATTAATCTTATGAAAATGAAGATGCAATTAAGCTATGAAAATAGAAATGAAAGAGTTACAAACCCTCTAATTAAACTATGTGAGATTAATGAAAGGAAATGATACCATGATGATGCAACTATGATGCAAGCTAGGATGTGATGTAGATGCAAAATGAATGCCAATGATGCTCCAAATCTTCAAAACTTGATGCAAGAATATCTCCAAAAGCTTCAATGACTTAGAAAACCTGTAGCATAATAATAGCATAAAAGAGAATAGATATGCATAAAAGAGAATGGATATGAAAATGAAGAAGAGAGCTCTTCTTTTATAGGAAATGAAAAATCAATGGACGATGGAGATTAAGAGGCAAAAGATTTAATCAACGATGGAGAAAAAAAGAAGCTTGATCCTTGTGCACAAATATCCTCCAATAAGAAAATTAGAAGCATTTACTTTATGTTGAGCATTTAATTTATGTCCATGTGAGGTAAAAGTACTTTTCTTTTATTTTTTATTTTATTTTTCTTTATAAATAAGAATTAAATGCTTTATTTGTGCAACATAGGATAAGAAGAAAAGTGGAGATTTTTTATTTAAATAAAAGGGGAGGAAATTCCTTTTAATTAAATAAAGGCTTAGGATAAAGTGATTTTATTATTTAATTAAAAGAGATTTTTAATTAATTAAAAGAGAGCAAGTTCTCTTAATTAAATAAGATTTTTATTTTTATTTTCTCTTTTAAATTAAATAAGGCTCAAACCTTAGAAAATATTGAATTGATTATGATTTGATCAAGGAAATTGATATAATTGATAAAATGTTGATATTTGAAAATATTGATTCAGGGATTTGATAAATTGAGAAATGGGGGCCCAAAGTCTAGGCGACCATTTTAGGGTGCATACATTTGCCCCTCTTTGACTAATGTGTGATCGATTTGGGAACACATGTAGTCAAAGAATGAAGTTGAAATGTGAGATCGATCTGGGATCACAAAACAACTCAGATGTGAGATCGATTTGGGATCACATCCGGACAAAGCATAAACAAAAGATTCTGGACATGAGGTCGATTCGGGATCATATCCAAAATAAGATATAACAATCTCAAATTTGAGCAAAAGCTCACAAAAGATATCTGAATCAAGAGAATCAAGGAAATCAGGGATGAGAATCCCATAGATACTGCCCCCTCGGAGTCGAAATCGAAATCAAGTAGAGAGGAACAGCAAATTGATAAAGATTGATCAAATCAAAATGAAATCACAATCGAAGGATGGAGCATGATAAGATAACCATCAAACAGTGAAGATATGCCCCAGGTTGACTAGGTTTGACTGGGAAAGATATAGGATAAAGATTAAGTCAAACCTTAGAGAGAGGAAGCGAAAGGAGTGAATGAAAGACTAGAAGGTTGAAAGACATGGAAATGAAGAAATTCTATCAGAAATCAAAGAATTGTGCCTCAAAAGGTCAGTCAACACGACTCAGATTTCAGTTTCGAGTTTGAAATGGATAGGAAATGATGTGACATGAAAGACCAAAAATGAAAGAGATGATCAAGAAGAATCAGAAAATGAGCACAGTTGACCAACTAGTCCATAGATGATAAAAAGAAGAGCTCTCTCCATATGCAAGATGCAAAAAACTAAACTATGATGAACCTAAGAATGCAAGCTACTATGAAAGTGGTTGACTTGCAAGGTCACAACGCTTATAGACATCTAATTATCATCATCGAGCGTTATTGGTAGCGTCGTAAGATCATACAATGCACACTAGCATAACTATGTGGATATAAATATGATCTTTATCAGATAGAAATGTGGAAATCCCACCTAGGCATCAAAGACATATAGGTCAAGATGACTAATGCAGTAAGATTACCTAAGTTTGATATGGCAAGATTATGCTTGTATCAAGACACATGAAAGTCAGGATAACTAGAAGCATGCACTCGCATAATAGTCAAGGATAATACCTCGTCAATCCATAGTGTCAAGTAAGACCAGCATAAATGCTCATGATAGGTAAGATCAACAAAATATACCCACAAGCAGATAAAGAAATAAAATATGTTCTCATACCCTCAGTCTTCTATCTATGCATCATCGAAAACTGCTCAGGGAGAGACCACTCATCAAAGAAATCTTCATAGACAGCACACAAAGAAAAATAAAGTCAACATATCTCAACGAGTTGATTGTTTAAGTGTGTGTGTTGGTCATAGAGTCAAACTCTGGTTATCACATCTGCAAATGAGAAATATTGCATCATACTAGACTGTAGGGTAAGACATCTGATAAGTGTTAAGAAACACTCGATGCAAGGGTAGTGTTGAAAAACCCTATTTGGGGTGGTGTTGAAAAACACCTGTTGTGAAATGCCCCAAGAGACAAATGCACCTAAAGGACCAATGCTAACAGTTATGCCCCTTAGACAAAGATAAAGACCAATTACAGACTAAGGCAACAAGGTTAAGGCATGACGGAGAAAGGCTAAGTGTCGAGGATGCATGCTAACAAATAGGGGTGCAAAGGCCTCAAGTAGCGCCTGTTTCCAGGTTTTCACCACTTGGATTTATTGCAATTTTTTCTTTTTTTTTCTTTTTTTGTATTTTTGCTACCAAGGCACCTGTTGCTAGGTTTTCACCAAGGCACTTTTTCTATTTATTTTTTTTGAATTTTTGAATTTTTTGATTTTTTTTTGTATTTTTTCAGGACTTTATATGCTTTTTAGGATTTTTTCAGCATCATATATCAATTTTTTTGAAATTTTTTTAGGATCAATAAGATATGTACAAAGGATGCCCCTAGACTGAATAGGCATCAAACTCTTTAAGCAAGATCACATCGTGCAGTCCCAATATCCAGGAAGGTGGGGAACAAGAGGGATTAGCAAGCTGGTGACTGAGATGGAGGAAAGGAGAATGAAGGCAAATGGAGGGAAGAAATCCTCAAGGTCAAACTCCTCAAGAGTACCCAAGCTAGGGAAAAAGTTATCATGCAAAGCACATTTGGATAAGCAATGAAAGGCCAGCATGGGATAAGCCACAAAAGTGTAATGCAAAAGAAGAAAAGGATGCAGTCCAAAGGAGTAGACATGTCAAGAGGCTTCATAGCATCGTGTTTTACTCTTTTTATTAGATCAAGACCAAAGGGGAAAAAGATAGCAAAAGGCTAGAAGGAATGGAGGAAAATAAATATGAAGGCTAAACATGAAAGGAATGAAAGCAAGATCATTGGAAGATAGCTCACAAGATAGCCAAATGTTCGTGTATAGGTCAACATTGTCAAGATCAAAGATGAAATGGATGAAATGGATGAAACATGTAGAAGAACTACGCATGACGCCTGATTGCCAGGTTTTCATCATGGTACTTATCCAAGGCGCCACAAGGGAGTGGTTTTCACAATAGGATGAATTTATTTCTCTTTACTTTTGCTACCAAGGTGCCTATTTCTAGGTTTTCACCATGGCACATTTTCAATTTCTTCATCATTTTTTCTTTTTTTTCATTTTTTCTATTTTTTTGAATTTTATAATTTTTTGGAAGAAAGCAAGCTTTTTAGATAATGCTCCTTGAAAGGATAAACTATAAAATGTCAAGGATTCAAAATGATGTGCTCAAAGATACTAATAAGGAAAGGGAGATGAAAGAGAAAAATGAAGGATAAGACTTTATATAAAGCGAGTGAGGTTGGAAGATAGGAGGAATAGGCAAATGAGGAAAAATGATAGAAGGTAGAAGGATAATGAATGAAAGGATTGTGAAAGGGGAGATGGAAAGGAAGACAAGATCAACATCAACACACACACCTTGAAGAGTGGCGAGAGGATGGAGGACACATGAATGAAGGAATACACGAAGGAATATGGTGAACATATAGCAAATGTTGTAGCTTAGGCGCATGGAATGGAATAATGTTTTTGGAAGAAGATGAAGTGGAAGCCTTTGGAAGCTTGAATGTCAACTTCACTTTTTGTTCAATATTAGACTCTTTCAAGAGAGACTTTGGAATCCATATAGCCTTAGGATTTTCATTTCTTTTTGATGATTTAGAGAGAATATCTTCAATGATGGATTTTGGAACCCATACTTGTCTTGTAGTTTTCTTCTTAGATATCTCTTTTGACTTTATGCCCCCATGTCGATTAGAGGAGACATGGTGATCTTTTCTTGATGGATTATTGTATTGCTTCTTTTTCTTGTATTGAACATTCAAGTTACTTCCAAAAGACTTGGGACTTGTGGAAGAAGGAAAATACAACTGGTTTAGATGGGTGGATGGGTGAAAAGGATTCAAGGGTATGCATCTATGTTGATCTTGAGGAAAGATAGGAGATGGAGGGACGTAAGGACCCAAAATGGATGATGAATTAGGAGAGTTAGGAGGGGAAAGTGAAGGGACATAAGGGCCCAAGATGGAAGGAAGATGTGAAGCCCTTAGTATTGGTGGAGGAGGTCCAAGGATGGATGTGGAAGATGCAAAAGGATAATCAATAAGTTCATCAGCATGTATATGACAACCAAGGACATCAGCATCTTTAGAGTGAGCATTAGAATTTTCAATAGGATCCTGCACATCTTGAATAAGAGCACCTTCTTTGACAAGATTGTTCGTAGCTTGCAAAGATTTAGGAAGAGAAGAAAGTGGAAGTGAACATGGAGTGGTAGAACAAGAAGATGGAAGACTTTGATCTTGACAAGGATCTTTGGATAGCGTAAGCGTATCAACTTTCTTTTGATTTTCAATAGGCTTAACATCAGAAGTAACAACACCATTTTTAATAACCTTAATGGAAGTATCATCTTTGGAAAGCACAAGTGTAGTAAGGTTATTTTGATTATCAATAAGCTCAATAGTGCAAGTAGTAGCTTGATCTTGCTTAGGAGAAGACTTAAGACATGGTGGAATGAATGAGGAAGGGCGTAAAGGATCGAAAGAACCATGAAACAGATGAGAGATATTATGAATAGGATTGGATGACATGGAGGGTTCTTGATCTTGATCTTTTTTTATGTTCTTTTCTTTATCATTTTTAGAGTCCTCTTGACATGAAACCACTTCTAAGGACAAGGAAGCATGTTGGGATTGTATGGAAGACTTTGGCAGAGATGGTGAAGGAATAACTGAAGTAGGCATTGTAGCACATGAAGGCTTAGGCTCACTAGGTCTAGCATTATTAGAAGTATTTTCAGCCAAGTGAAGGTTAGCTTGAGTATCTTTAAGAGGTATCCCTTGAGGATAACTATAGGGAACCGCATGAAAAGCATTAAGATCTTTGTTGGATGAAGGATTTGTGAAAGATTTGGAAGACTTAGCAGCTTTAGGAGATGTGAGGGTATTGGAGGAAGTAGAGGATGGAATGGAACCATCACAAGACAAAGGTTCAACATTAATATGATCTTGCTTGAGAGCGTAATCTTTATTTTCAGCATGAGAACTTTTAGAAGAGAGATCCTTTTGACGTTTGAAATCAGCACGGTAGATTTTCTTCTCCTTAGTAGGAATATTGTATTGTTCGCAAAAATCATCAAAGAATTCTTCAAATTCAGAATCATATGGATCCCCATCATAATCTACCCAATAGGATGACCCTTTAGTAAGCCTAAGTGCACGATGAGGAGGAATCTTAGGAACATAGGTGTCATAGGTATCATCACGTTTCTCATTATGGTATGCCTTCTGAGGAGAAGGAAGATTCTTGGGAGAAGTAGAAGAATAATGAGATCGTGAAGAAGAGGAAATTGAAGACTTCATGGAAGAAGAAGATTTGGATAATGAAGAATGTGAATAATGTTTAGAAGAGTCATGATAAGATTTAGAAGATGAAGAATGAGAAGATTTAGATGATGAAAGATGTTTGGAAGAAGAAGATCGTGATATGATCATGTTTATGATTCTAGCAAAGGCGTCTGATTTAATCATCTTTTCTTTTATTTTTGCTATAAGTTTGTCACCCATGAGATATTTGGAAGGACCATTGGAGGAATAAAGATACTCTTCAAATTGAGCAATGAGTTCAAGATCATCTATTCTCAAGAGAGGTTCCTTAACAAGATAGTTGAAATTCATGGTTCTAGAAGAGGAGGAATCGAGCATGGAAGAAATGAATAGAAGAGATGAATGGAAGAAGGTAGACTAGATAGTAAGAGGAAAAGAATCAAGAAGAAGAATAATTTCCCATGGGAATAGAAGACTTCAGAAGAACATGGGAAATGGAGAAGAAAGAAGAAGACTAAGAGTCAACTTGTGTAATTGATACCATAACGTTCATTGAGATGTTGAGCAACATGATAGCACCTAGGATCTGACAACTAGAGGTCATTTCCCTTGATTAACTTGGTATCTTGTAGTAACTATCATGAAAGAAAGAGACTCTTAATGATAAGATGACCTCTCAAAGTGTCAACACCAAACTAGGATAATCAAAGTTCTCTATTGTCCAAAATAAAATGAAAAGATAGAAAAAGGGGCTTTACCAACACTGTCAAAGAGGTGCTTCCAACAAAGGGTGAATACCCTAGCACTTTTGAATCAGGAGGTTGGACTAGGCCAAAATATAATTGAAATTGATTAAATAAAAATGATTTGGACAATAAGAGCACTAAAATTATCCAAGAATGTAGCTAACAATTCTAGAGATAAACTTTCTCACCAAGAATAACCTTCTAACTTGACAACTATTTCCAAAGTGGCCTTGTAAACCAATTGATGCTATTCCTAGAGGGCAAAAACTAGAGATTTAAAGTCAAAACAAGTCTCTAATGACAGGATAGAAAATCGAGCAAGCTGTAAAAAGTTGGTGTCTCAACTCAGGAACTCAGTTTGTTTTAAAAGATCAAGTAATTACATCAATAGATTTTCATCGTTGAACAGGCACATAAGATAGTAATCAGGGAGTTCAAGAAAATAGTCTTCAAACAATGAGTAAGGGGCAAAGCAACCTTGCGCATGAACAAGTATAGTGACTTAGTATTTCTACTCCTTAAAGGTTCTACTTGTGTATGTTCTTGACAATATTTTAGCAGGCACTTAGAACACAACAACACCTTATCAAGCTGTCTATAAGGATATACATGGCTTTTCTAAGGAGTCCTCGATATACGCAAGGTACGTGAGGCCCAACTCTGTAGATGAGAAGAATCCAAAATCACACAGCCGGGGAGAGACGGTAACCCAAATCTCCTCCTTCACTTCTCAAAGGTATAAAGTTCTTTGAGGCTTAGCCAAGAGTGATATCAAACTCAATTCCCAAGAGAGGTGTCTTTGGATTCACCTCCCGATATTTATACTCCGTCAGAACACAGGAGTTAAGGTCATCCCTTGAGGTGGTGTGTCCCCAAGCAGGCCTTCTAGAAATAAAAACTAAGTAATTCACTATCAAAAGTATTTAGAGCACTAAAGGTGGAACACTTAACTCTTCAAGTAAATGCGAAGTGAGTCCAAAAGTGGAACATTTAACCCTTCAAGATAATGCGAAGCGAGTCCAAAAGTGGAACATTTAACCCTTTAAGATAATGTGAAGTGAGTCCAAAAGTGGAACATTTAACCCTTCAAGATAATGCGAAGCGAGTCCAAAAGCGGAACATTTAACCCTTCAAGAGAATGTGAAGTGAGTCCAAAAAAGTGGAACACTTAACTCTTCACACTAACTAAAAGTGAGTCCAAAAGTGGAACATTTAACTCTTCACACCAACTAAAAGTGAGTCCAAAAGTGGAACATTTAACTCTTCACACCAACTAAAAGTGAGTCCAAAAGTGGAACATTTAACTCCTCACATCAACTCAAAGTGAGTCCACACCTTAGAAAACAAGTGAGTTCCAAAAAGCACAAAAGGGTTGCCTAGTGGAACACTTAACGCTTCTCTCCTGTAGACCCCTCCCCTTTAATGTAGCACTAATCTTGCAACCACAGGGCGGAAACGAGGGGCCAGTGGATTTAGCAAGTCCAATAACCCAAGATAGCAATCTAGATCAATCACAAGTAATCTAAGGCTGCTAATCAATACTACTCACAAATGAAAAAAGGTTGAACAATGGAATATTTAACTTTCCAAGTAAACATAGAGTGAGTCCACAAAGTGGTGCATTTAACTCCCCATGTAAACAAGGAATGAATCCATGCCCTCAATCATTCAATGAGATATTTGATATTGAAACCAAGAATTACTTAAGGTTTAAACACAAGCATTCACTTACACAAACTTGTATGAAAGCAAATCTATGTTCATTCATTTCTCATTAAGAGCATCAATTGAAATGTGTTCTATGAAAACATGTAAAACACTCAAGCCAAACACATGAGAGGTTCAATTTTAATCTCAAAATCTAAATGTTTTAGAGATGTAACAAAATACCTCAAGTCCAACGCAACGCGCTTAGTAGATTTGCCCTATTTTTCATTTGTTTTAAGCATTTTTCATGAAAGCAAGTCATGCACCTTCAAATGAACAAGACAAGAAAACAAGCAAACAAGATATGCAATGTATATCCAACTTATGCAAACCCTAGGGTTAGATCTGAAAATAAATTTTTAGGAGCAATAACAACCAGAAAATAATCCAAATGATAGCTCATATCATGCATTGAACAATGAAAAATAAGTGCATACCCATCACAAAATTTTATTTTATTTTTGCATTTGACCTAGTCAACAAGATCTGATTGTTACCACATAAATTTGGACTCTAAACCAAAAATATAAAAAAGAGACCTCTGTCAAAAAACAAAGAGCTTTCCAAAAATGTAAAAATCTTAGAAAAATCTCTTCATTTGTGCTCTAGAGACCCATTTTACCAAAATATACCAGTTTTCATAAATTAACCAAATGAGCTATGATATGATCTCTAAATTAAAAACACAGTGAATGGACCCCCTATATAATTTCAAGACCTTTCTAAAAATATAAAAATTTCCAAAAAATATGCTGATTTTCACCAAAAATCAATTTTTTATGAAAAATCAAGAAAAAATCATAAAAAATACAAATTACCTCCAAAAATTTTAAAAATTCTTTTGGAGCTTCTTTGATATGTCTTCAACCTAGAAAAAAAATTTCAGACCAAAAAACCAAGCCTTTTGGGAGATATGATCAAATCTTTCAAATCTAAGGTTTTTTTTGTCTCCAAACAAATCTGCACAAGGGTTAGCTCCAAAATAATCAAAACCAGCAAGTGTTAGCTCCAAAAATAATCAAAACTAGCATGTAAAAAAGTGGGTTGCCCCATGGTGGGTGCCAGAAATGTACACACAAAAGTAGTGCACTTCTATGAATCCTTACATGCAAGGAAACTCAAGAATGAGCCCTCACAAATCGATCCATAGCTCCCTATGCATGGAGTTGCAAGATTTGTAAAATTGCTCTCAGCTAGAGCTATAAACTCATGACCTTTCTAGTCAACCACACAATGAGAGATTCCAAATGAATGCAATGATATTCAAATCTATATGAGAATGCAAATTAATCTTATGAGAATGAAGATGCAATTAAGCTATGAAAATAGAAATGAAAGAGTTACAAACCCTCTAATTAAACTATGTGAGATTAATGAAAGGAAATGATACCATGATGATGCAACTATGATGCAAGCTAGGATGTGATGTAGATGCAAAATGAATGCCAATGATGCTCCAAATCTTCAAAACTTGATGCAAGAATATCTCCAAAAGCTTCAATGACTTAGAAAACCTATAGCATAATAATAGCATAAAAGAGAATGGATATGCATAAAAGAGAATGGATATGAAAATGAAGAAGAGAGCTCTTCTTTTATAGGAAATGAAAAATCAATGGACGATGGAGATTAAGAGGCAAAAGATTTAATCAACGATGGAGAAAAAAAGAAGCTTGATCCTTGTGCACAAATATCCTCCAATAAGAAAATTAGAAGCATTTACTTTATGTTGAGCATTTAATTTATGTCCATGTGAGGTAAAATTACTTTTCTTTTATTTTTTATTTTATTTTTCTTTATAAATAAGAATTAAATTCTTTATTTGTGCAACATAGGATAAGAAGAAAAGTGGAGATTTTTTATTTAAATAAAAGGGGAGGAAATTCCTTTTAATTAAATAAAGGCTTAGGATAAAGTGATTTTATTATTTAATTAAAAGAAATTTTTAATTAATTAAAAGAGAGCAAGTTCTCTTAATTAAATAAGATTTTTATTTTTATTTTCTCTTTTAAATTAAATAAGGCTCAAACCTTAGGAAATATTGAATTGATTATGATTTGATCAAGGAAATTGATATAATTGATAAAATGTTGATATTTGAAAATATTGATTTAGGGATTTGATAAATTGAGAAATGGGGGCCGAAAGTCTAGGCGACCATTTTAGGGTGCATACACCATAGACTCCCAAAAAATAGAAAGAGTTGAGAAACAAGTAGCAACTGTGAATGATGAAAATGAAAATTGTAATGAGGAGATTGTTTCTAAAATTCCCCAAATCTATTTGGATATAAATGTTGTTAGTACTACAACAGGAATAGTTGATCCATTCTTTTTGACTTTGCTAATAAAGGGAAAGTTTCTAAAAAATTGTATGATCGATTCAGGAGCATCAAACACTATTATACCTACTGAGGTTATGAAATCATTAGGGTTAAAAGTGGATACTCCCCATGGAAGATGTCAAGCAATGGATTCAAGTGAAGTACCAGTTGTTGGTACTATTAAGGCTCTACCTTATAGACTGGCAACATACCCTAGCAAACAATTGACCATGAGCGTCTTGGTAGTGGATATTCCTCCCCAATATAGGATGTTACTATCAAGAAAGTGGAGTGCTTCTATGGGAGGCAGCATATAGTGTGACTTGTCATTTGCTATTTTTAACTTTGAAGGACAGAATATTAAGATTTCCAGGGAGCTTAGAACTCCACATATGATTGAAGAGGACACCATGAATTGTTTTCTTGACATGAACATTAATGCTTTCAAGGCCCAAGATAAAGAGGTGGAGGAGGATGTTGAAGATACACATAAGTCAGACAGCTAGGAGGGATGTATTGTCCTTGACAGTTTGTGGACCATGTATTTTGATGGTGCCAACATGAGGGAGGGGTCTGGAGCTAGAATATTGTTCATATCTCCAAATGGTAAAATTTTCAAATTCTCCTTTACTTTGTTATTCTCATGCAAAAATAAAGTTGTAGAATATGAAGCTCTATTGATATGTCTAAGGTTGGAATCAAGGCATGGTATAAAGTGTTTAAAAGTAGTGGGTGATTCTGAGTTAGTTGTCTCCCAAGTTAGATCAAAGTATGCTTCAAAAAATTAGAAATTAAAGCAGTATAGAAATGCAGTATGGGATGAAATTGAAAGCTTCAGTGCTTTTAACATTTTTTGGATGGAAAGAAGTCAAAATAGAATGGCAGACTTGTTGGCTAATATATCTCTTAGACCTAAAGATGTTACATTTGCATATATATCAAATATAGAGGTACAACCCAGGCCTTCCATCCCTGATAATGTATAAAATTGGCAGGTTTTCTCTGATGACTAGGACATAGGGATTATCTGCAAGTAGGAATGAGTTGAAATATTTATATTTATGTTTAGAGATCAGTTATTTCAAGAATCTTTGTGTTGACTCTATTTTTTGGTATTGTTTGCTCAATGGATAAGGCACTGGCCTGTATTCAACTATCTTTGCTTTGTGGGGAATGATCAAAATCATTGTAATCATAAACATATAATCAATACTAGTCTTTTAAAGTTTCATTTACTTTATATTGTAGTTCTGCCTAGTGATGAAGAGTCAATGAATAATATGTTGTTATTTAGTACTTTCTCACTGTTATCTATTGTAAGATCCAGTATTAAGTAAAGAATAGAGTTCTATCTATTGGATCAGGTGTACCTACCTTGGTTTTGCAGAGCCAGAAGTGAAGAGGGTAGTCTTGTCCCTATAGTGTGTCCAGTTACTTATAGATTTCCCACATTTGGAATTAACCCATCCTTAATATCAATCATAAGTATATTGGTATCTCATGGAGTATAAAATCTTTTGAAGAACCAACATGACAGATGAGGATAAGGAATACATTGGGTAATTTTTTGATGAGTCTATGACCCTGTGTTATTGACTTGATTATGTTGCATTCATCTATAATGAGGAAAAGAGCTAAAAGATACAAGGTCGTGTGGTCGGTTGATGAAGCATCACAATATGCACCATGCAGTGTAGTGTATACCAAGCACAGTATAAACTGAGCTTGTGTTCACCGACACATTTCTTTGTTAACCGAGTAGGAGAAAAGGAACTAAATGATTAGTTTAGCTGATAAGAATTGATGAGATGGAAAGAACATCAAAATTAGAGATGGAGATAATGTTTGTTATGAAGATCAATAACTAACATAATTCAAGGAAGATCTAAAGGATGGAATTAAAATGTATTACAGGCACATTAGCCAAGGAAGGTTTAAGCGGCAAAATGGATGAAGGAGAATAAGCGGCAAAATCTTATGGAGGAGAAGAAAATGATTTACTTGTCTATTTAAGAGACTAGTGTTTCATTATGAAACTCATGCTAGAAGAAGGAGACTGTAGAATTATCACATGATCAAGCTTCATGTATGCCTGATCAAACTGGTTAAGGAGAACCAAACTACAGATTTTACCGAGCGTCAAAAAGCTATTACCGAGCGACAATAAGTCATTGATTATTGTTGATACATAATTGATATATTAATCAAAGGATTTGAATGGGCTTAACATAGATCTGATAATCTGCAATTGAAGTTGTATTTTAATCAGATCAACTATTGTTACATTTTAACCATTTTAAACAGAGAAATCTCTTAACAAAGTGGACTAGGAAAGTCTTTTATGGATCATTCATAGAATGAACATTGTTATCCTATCAACCCCATAGTGAATGTTGGTTGGACGATAATGGTTGGTCTAAAATCCTCTAACAAGATCACACCTCACAGTGTGTTTGTAACCTTTAACAAGGTTGGGTCTTCACCGACCTCACTTCAGAAGAGTGAACATTTTTGGGTTGCCAGTCCTAGGTGGTTTTTCCCTTCTCAGGGTTTCCACGTTAAATCTTTTATGTTATGTGTTCATTGTGGTAATTGTTTGTTATCATACTTTTCATATTACATGTTGGATTTGATCGGTAATCATTATATGTTATTGACTAGTAATCAGTAAAAGCATAGACAGTATAGTATTTTATGTTACTGAGCTACAAAAGTTTAAGTAAATTGTTTTGGATTATACATTTTGATTTGGGACTGTGTATAACTGATTCACCCCCCCTCTCATTTATTCTAACATTTCAAAGTTGTGGGTCTTCACCTATGAGTCTAACATGTCACGGTGATGATATTATTGAAATTTCTTACCTTAGTTCATCAGTATAAATCATTTCTTGAGTTTTGGACTTATGAGTAGATTTTAATCTTAAGGATCTCTAAGATTGGTTTGGAAATTATATGGAACATGAATGGAGTAATGGATCAGTAGAATTGAAAGGTATTAGAGGAGTTGTAATAACTATCAAAATGAGATTTTTGTTCTGAATCCCATCATACTTGAGGCATGAGCCCTTTGATGCTACCCATTTGAGTGAAATATCCTCCTAGGTATGCCAGAGGTGTGCTCTGCATCATTTTTGGTATGAGAGCATGAAGCATTGTTTTTGGGTGGAAGATTTATGTTTATACCTAATCAAGATTCTATAGTAGGAACATGCACAATGGTGCCCAATGCTGAATTGGGTAAAAAGGTTGAAGACCTGGAAGAGTGGTATCAAAAAGAGAACAATGAGCTAAGAGAGAAGTTGGAAGAATTTGCAAATAAGTTGGAATAGATGGAGACCTTAGTGGAGAAGAAAGAAGAAGAAAATTTATTGGTAGGAGATGAGGATGAAGAAGAGATACATGAAGATGAAGAAAATATAGTACTTAAGCATGAGAAATCATTTATCAAAGCCTTAAAGGCTTTAGGAGGAAATTCCATTGAGCTACCTATCTTAACAAGTAAAATGGATGCAGAAGCAATCATAGAATGTATTGAAGTAGTAGATAACAACTTTGAGTGTGAAAAAGTTTTAGAGGCACAACAAGTTAAGTTGGCTAAGTCCAAGATGAAGGGTGCAACCCTTACATGGTGAAATTTTGTCCATGAAGAAAGGGTTAAGGAAGGAAAGAATAAGATTGTCTCTTGGAAGAAGATGGTTAGTATGATTAGGGAAACTTATATCCCTAAGGAATATGAGATTCACCTGCATCAAAAAAAATATAATTTAAGGTAGAGAGATATGGATGTTAATGCTTATACAGAAGAGTTCCAGAAGCTAAGTCTTAGATCCTAAATCCAAGAACCTGAATGTGTCAAGGTCGAAATATATTTAAATGGATTAAGGGTGAACATACAAGAAGAGTTGTAGCTGCTAATTCCTAATACAATAGAAAGGTGTTATCAACTTGCCTTAACAGTGGAAGAAAAGATCAAAAGGAGACAAGAAAGAATCAACAAAAGTAGAGGAAGGCAATCCTTCAGAGGTAGAGGCTCATTTAGAGGAAGAAACCCAAATTCTTAGTCCCAATCAAAGCCAAGTCAAGAGGGGATCAAATCTGATTCCTTTAGAGGAAATTTTAGATGAAGGAGACCTATCTTTAGAGGATGATCACCTGGTAGAAGTAGTGGCCCAATCAAATGTTATAACTATAACCAAGAAGGTTACATGGTACATAAGTGTCCTACAAAAGTAGGGAGAAATAGTTCTCATGGAGAAAGGAGGTCACACTTAGCTCAATAAGTTGAAGCCACCCCTGATTCTTATGGCTATCTAGAATAAGGGGAAGCATTAATGATGAGAAGAAATCTACTTAAGGTACCAACCCACAAGGAACCTTGTTGGAAATTTGACTGAGTAGGATATCAAGTTATTGTCATTATGGTAACATATAATCACTGTGATGATCGCACTATAATAGCAAGAAATTTTGTAAGAGAGCTAGTAAAAATTGTCTAAGTACAACAGTATGTTCTAGTCTAATCAGAGAAATTTTTGGTTAGCAATGTCCACAAAAGTAGGTTTAGTACATGCACACTTGAACATGGATAATTCTATGTATATTAAAGACACATGTGAAATCGCAAGTCTGTACGACATGTACGGAAGGAGATATTGCCGAATAATAGAGACAAAGTTGAAGCTGACCTCAATAGAGAAAGAAGACAGAATAAGAATGATAGTTAAGGGATTTTTTTTTTTATCAAAATAATGACTTAACCATATAAGGGATGACATCCTAGATGTTAACGCTTAGGTAGCATGAATTAAATTTTGTATAATTTAGGAAAGAGTTTATGATTAGTAAAGCCAACTATAAGTTATTATTCTTAATAACTTATATATATGTAAGAAGCATGTAATGTGAAGTAATATAGATGTAATAAGATATTGTAATAATGTGACGTGAAATTGTATATTGCAAAAGAAAAGCAAGAAGACTTTGTATATGAAAGAGAAGAGGCTAGAAAGCTAAATCAGAATAGGAAAGCTATTCGGCAGTAGTGAAAGGTTATATAATTTACCTTTTTATTCATATATCATTGTATTTTACATGTTTGGGCAATGAGCTTATCTTGTAAACATCCTATTTTGTAATACCAACTCCTAGCAGGGTTGGGGCTTCTAACAAGGCCTAAAGTTCTTTAATCAGGACAGAGACACTATATGCATGTAATAGACTCTTGACAAGGTCAACATCCTTAACCGGATACTTTTGATTAGTGGATCGGTTGTGGGTATCATCCCCACCGGGGTTTTCCCTTGGCCAGGGTTTCCTTGAGAATAAAACATGGTGTTATGAGTTAATTTTCTTTATTGCTATGCTTTTTATTTAGTTTACTTTATTTTTCAAGCTTCAAGTTAATTTGTTATATCCATAATTGGGCAAAAGTAAAAGTTTTTAGAATACTGATTCACCCCCCCTTTTAGTATTCCCTATTTCTAACAACTGGTATCAGAGCTTAGTTACTCAGAATAAAGTTATTCAGAGAAAGCCTAACAACTTGAGTAAGATCTCTATGGATATGGATCAATTGCAGAAGAATCTTGAAGAAGCTCTTGAACAAATTGATATTCTTATTGAAGAAAGAGATACTCTGAAAGGAAAATATGATGATGCAAAGAACTTCATTGAGAAACTAAAAGAAAAAGTGGAAGAATTGAAATCAAAGAAAGAACCTATAATTCAAATCGAAGATTGTAATGAAGTTTCAAATCTGAAGAAAGAAAATGAGATCCTTAAAATCTGAAGCAAGAATGAATCAAATCTGAAATCTAAAAATGAAGATCTGAAGTCTAAACTTTGTAAAGTGACATCTAAACTTGAGAAAACCAAATTAAAGTATGCTGAACTTGAGAAGTACAATACAATTGTGAAAGGTGAATTGACTTAGTCTAAAAAACATCTTGAAAAACTATATTCCACCAATGAGAAGATTGATGAACAAATGTCTTATCAAAAGCCATACTATGATATAATTGGTCTTGAATTCATATAAGATAAGTGAAGAATGCAAGGAACCAAATCTGAAACCCTCTAAGAACAAAGATGAAAAGAAATCTGATGAAGCTAACAAATCTGAAGACATACCCAATCCACCTAAAGAAGATGAACCACCTAAAGATATGTAAAGATAATTAAAAGGTAGATGTTTTGCATGTAATACTTTTGGACATATGAAGAAAGATTGCATAGGTAAGAAATTCAAACCTCTCCATGGTTATTGTTATAATTGTCATGGTTTTGGACATAGAACTATTGATTGTATGAAACCTAGATCTAATGATAACAATAGTAGTAGTAGAATGTTTAGAGATACTTGTTAGAAATAGGGAATACTGAGAAGGGGGGTGAATTAGTATTCTATAAACTTTATCTTTTGCCCAATTATGGATATAACATATTATCTTTATACATGCATAACATAAGAAGCTAAACAACATGCATAACAATAAAGAACTCATAACACATTATTTGTTCTCGAGGAAACCCTGGCCAAGGGAAAACCCTGGTGGGGATGGTACCCACAAAGATCCACTAATCAAAAGTATCTTCTTAAGGATGTTGACCCTGTTAGGAGTCTATTACAAGCATATAGTGTATCAATCTTGATTAAGGGACTATAGGTCTTGTTAGAAGCCTCAACCCTATTAGGAGTTGTAGTACAAAATGTGATTACCAGATGAGCCCACTGCCCAAACAAGTAATTTACAATATACACTAATTAAAAAATAGGTTAAGGTACATAACCTTATACTACTTGCATCAATATCACTTCGCTGCTCTTTCACTATCGCTATTACATATGCTTCCTATACTTCGCATCATACTTCTACAATTACTTGCTGCTTGTTACAATTACTACTTGCAATTACAATTACATTATTAATACCAATAGCTTTATCAAAGAGTTAACATCTAGGATGTCATCCCTTTATATTGCTAAGTCATTATTTTGATAAACAAAATAATCCCTTAACTCTTTACTAGTTATGTCTTCATATTTTTTCATGTCGGCTTCACACTGTCTTTGGTAAAACTGTCATAACTTCTTCCGTACATGTCGTACTGACTTGCACTCTAACATGGGTGATCAATAGACATCATAGAGTCTATGTTCAAGTGTGCAAGCATTGAACTTACTCCAGTTGACATTGCAAACAAAAACTGTATCCAGGTTCACTGGTAAAACACTATCTCACACTTAGACAAATTTGCAATGCGCTCTGTCATACTTGTTCTCTGACTTGTTTGATCTTCATGAGGATCATATGTTTCCATAATGACAACATCTATGTAACCAACTTATCCAAATTGCCAATAATACTAACCATGAAGATAAGAGACCTATTGAAGATATGAACAAGAGAAATGGAGTTGTGTGTTATAGATGCAACAAGATTGGACACATTGCTAGAAATTGTAGATCACAAATCAGTCAAACAGGACCAAGATATGGAAACAATGGCTTGTAGTTTGTCAGATATGCAACAAATTTGGTCACACAACAAGATTTTGCAGAATGAACATGAGAAAACCTAATCCTAGAAGTTATACAAGGAGAAATGAGAATACAAACAACAGTCAAAAAGGATGTTGTAGTAACTCAGAAGAAGTTAAATTTGTTAAATCCATAGATCAAGAAAGAAAACTCAGTACACAAGGTAATCAAACAGGTGAAGTATCTGATAGTAAGTGTGAATCCTTTCCTAACCCATCTCAGAGCACTTGATGTAATTAATTCATGAAGAATGTATTAGAGTACAAGATTAGAATAGTGTAAAAGTTAGAGTAGATTGAATTAAGTCTTGCAAAGTTAATATGAGGTAGAATATGAGGTAATGATGTTATGGTTAATAGCGCATGAGTTAATATGGATGTATGCGAGTACAAGAAAAGAATGAAGTTTTGCAGGTAACCAGGAGCAACTTTTTAGAAAGAAGCGGCAAAGGAATTGAATGCGATGTCAGAATCTTGAAAGATTGAAATGATAAAAGCATATGATAGGTATTATTTGATCATTCAAGCGACTACAAGTGATAAGAAGAGAAATACAATGGAGATTAAGAGCATTTTGTAGGATTTGGAGAAGGATTTCATGCCATATCTATGCAAAGCCCTAAATCATGTATTTGAGGTATTTTGCTAAGTAAATCTATCAAAGTAGTTAAGTTTTGGAAGAATCATGGATGCATCACTTGTTCACCATATAAAAGATTTAGTTAGACCTAGAGTTAAAAGGGAACTAGTAGAACCCTTGGAAGAAGACCCTAGTCTTGCATTGTCATCCGTTCCAGACGGAGTTCTGCATTTAGAAGATGTGAAAAGCTATTTGAAATGCAAGTTTGAGACCTTAAGTGATAGAAACCTGATCATGGAATATGAAAAGATATACAATTAGAACATGTCATTCAAAGTAGGGTTTGAACATTTGAAAGATAATGGGGTTGTCAAGTATCCACTTCATTATGAATTTCAAGATGATGAATGCACTAAGATGATTTTGAGAAGAACTCACAATGGAAAATTTTGGATAGATGATAGAGTGATAGATATCACTACAGATCTAATTCATGAGGTAACTGGTTTGTCAAAATTTGGAGCCTTTTAATGAGAAGAATGTAAAGAAAACTATGTTGGAAAACACTAAGTCATCTTACAATGGTAGAGGAATTGTAATCAACAAGATCATACAAGATGATGTTAGATATGTAAGCAAGATTTTAACATCTAAGTTTTGTGCAAATTCTAGAGAAGTTGATATGGCAGTTGGTATGGTACATGCAACTTATTTGATGTGTGTTGAAAAAGTTCAAGTTGATATGTGTGAAATTCTAAGAATTCAGTTGTTTGAGAACCTTGAGAAGATTAAGAAAACAAAGAACTCGCAGTTTAGATTCTCATCTCTGATCACATATATGTTTTTCCATTTGTCGAGAAGATTTCCATATACTATTGGAGAAGATTGGAATGATAACAAGAATACAATGGACATAATCAATATGGTGCACCTAAGACACCTTGTAGACAAAGTAAATGAGAGCGCAACCTTTGTAATCAAGACTTTTCAGAACCAAATGAGAAAAAGATCAAGGATTCCACTAGTTATTGTAGAAAAATATATAAATGAGATATGTTTTATGGTTGACATTGATTTCACTTTTGTTAAAGCAGTTGAACCTAGAGTGGAATTTATAGATCCACTTGGATATGAAGTTTTTGAAGCTGAAATTGAAGAGTATATAAGAAGATTACTTAAGTGTAAGTTGGATGCAAATAGTGCTAGATTTGGAACATTTGAGGAGAACTTTAACTCCACAAAGTCATTGCAGATAGAGAAATTAGCTAAAAAGAGAGTTGACAGTAAAATAAATAAAATTATTAAAGATACAGGCATGATAGAACATGAGTTCATAGTTGTGAAGCAGACAACAACAGCAAGTAGAGACATGGGACATAATAAGTTCTATCTGTTCCACCCCTAACATCAGTTGCAGCTCACACTAAAGAAATTCAGGATTTGGAAGAAGAAATTGAAGTTGTGGAAGTGTAGGAAGTGAGGAAATCCACTAGATCCTCCACCACTCCACTAGAAAAAAGAGTAAAGGAAATGGAAAGCGGCCCAGGAAAGAGACAAAAGACTATATATACCCCATCACAAAGGAAAGTATCAGAAGTAAAAAATGATGAAGAAGCAGGAAGCAGTAGAAAGAAATGGAAGCCTAAGATAGAATAAGTGAATGCCTTAATTACCAATGAAGGTGATTTCACTAAAATGAACAAATTTAATGAGTTGTACAATTTTTTTGAGAAATTGAACTTAGAAAATGCAGTTGTCAGGCACATGATACTGGCAGACAAAAAGTTTGATAGCATTCAAGGAAAGATTCCTGATGAACTTTTTGAGAAGTTAGTAAACAGGAAGAAAAGAGTAGTTGAAGAAGACAAAAGTATAAGAGAAAATTATGTGAGGAAGCTGTTAATATGATTTAGAACAACATAGAGGTGGGGTGAATTAGTTGTTCTCAGGTCCAGATGTATAAAATAAACTTTAAAACTCTTCAACAAATCAGATCCAACAACCAACAGCTACTCGGTCATTACTGATTGCATAACAGAAACATATAGTAGTTTAGTCCACTATCCAATAGTATCTAACTTGTAAAACACAAAAATGTTCAAACCAAAACATTCAAACAAGTATTAACACCAGGATTTATAGTGGAAACCCAATTAGGGAAAAACCACTTTGTAACATGTTACTATTATTTTCACTCTTCTGAAGTGAGCTCTATGAAAAGCCAACCCTGTCAAAGGTTAAAAACACACTATCAGGTGTGACTTGGTTAAAGGATTTCAACCACTCTGTTAAAAGTGCACCTTGTTATAGGACTTACATACATCCCATTAGAATGCAACCTTGTTCAAAGGATTTATGCAAATGACTATTAGGTCAACCTCTGTTAAAAGGATTTTGACTAATACAATGGTTAGAAAGTAATAGTAGTATTGATTTGAAAAACATACAACTCACTTTGAAAATATCAGATCCAATTCCATACACATATGCTAGATTACTAACTGTGAACCTTTTCCATCTCCATCACTAATCTTCTCGGAAATCTCTTCAAACAATCACACCACTTCTCCTTCAACCTTTTCTACTTAGACAGTCAATAACATCAACAATAATTCCAGCATCCACTCTCTCTCAACCTCATGCTTAGGTTTCCTTAATACTTTCTCAATTAGGTTAATACATCTTTTGCTGCTTAATCTCCTTCATAGATCTTAGGGTTAGGTTAGATTTATCGAATCCTTCCAACTTTATGTTCTTCATCTATCCTTCTAGAAGTATCTCAAATATCTTAATAGATTTACAATAAAATATTTTACAATGCATTAAATGCTTCCATACAATCAATAAATAAAGTCAACATGTTTTACATAATCTAGTAATTCAACTATGTCGGCTGAAAATCTGAATTCTTCCTCAAATGTAAAATACTAATGCTCAGTCAATACAGTGCTCAACTCCTCGGTCTTCATTAGAAAGCTTGGTCACCACAAAAATTGTTTCCTTGGAAATTAACTAATGTTTGGTCAACATTGATTTTACTCGGCATATACTAGCTCAGTTGACACTAACATCACTCGGCTTAAACTAGATTTCTTCACTTTTGCTCGGTTAAGCCTACCGGTTTAGTCTTCATTCTTACTTAGATAAATAATACATTGTCTTATCATTGTGCCACATAATCAAGTACTCATTGAAGTATCAAGATAACTCAACCTTTCCTTAGGTGCTATTATTACAACCTTGCCTATACCCTTCTCAACAATCAAATAGATATAGTACTTTCTTAGACAGCAACAGTCTTACCAGTTAAGGTTTGACATCAATGACAATACAATAATTGCTTCAATTGTAGTTTCCAATAGAAGCTATGTGGAATAAAAGATGAAGAGCACTTTAAGAAAATTATGAAAAATATTAACACTCATCTGAGAATGAAAAGAAGAACTATATTAATAATGGGAGCTAATTATGAGTAAATCGACAAAGAAACAGAAGAGGCAGTTGTAAAGGTTATGACCTCTGACCCTAGTGAGCACACAAATGTATCTGATCAAGTATTGGAATCTAAACATCAGAAAAGTCCTTTACCATCACCGCCACCATCTATTAACATTGAAGATGAAACTATGAATGTAGGAGGAACAAACATTACCTTAGACAGTGAAGAAAACCCATTCAGTAATCTTGAAAACATTGGTGAAAATTCGACTATTGAGCAACAAGATATGACAATGAATGAGGAAGAAGGAAAGGAAACAAGGAAGGAAGAAGAGGTAGAAATGACACAAGAAGAATCATAGGTTAATGCAGAAGCAACCGAACAAGAAGTCCTATAGGAACAAGCAATAATCAGTCCTAATCCCAAGGAAGCAACAAAGAATCCACAAATTGAATCTATTTTTTCTAGTCTTGCACAAGAAGTCGATAATGATGATCAAATAGAGCTGATCTCATCTTTGGATAAGATTATTGGCAAGAATAAAAAGGTAAAAATCTTAGAAGGATCATTTCTTGAAGTGACAGAGAAACTGTAGAGCATAATAACCAGTCAAATAAATGAGACAGACCCACAGAGTAAAGCAAAAGAAGTTGTGAAAGCATTTGATACTGAATTCACAAACTTATCAGACATGGCCATAGTTAAAGCACAAGAAGCTTATGAAGTTAAGATATTCCAAGATATATGTTAGAATATCAGAAATGATATAGAAAATCTAGATATTTTCATTAAGGAACTAAGAAGGAGTTTGTAAAGAGGAAAAGCTTTGTACATTCAGTGTAAAAAATCATAAAATCATATATCAGAGATAATAGAGAAGATTAAGGTGAAAGAGGAAGAGATACAAACAACAGTAAACCTTTTGTCTAGCCCACATGTGAAGATCTCAGACATTGAGAAAAATATAAGTAAACTCTATGATGATATAAGAATTCTGAATGATGAAAAGGACAATAAATTGAGGAGATTCACTCTATTAAGAGAGCATGTATTAATTAATTTGAGTATTATTGAGAATCAGTTGGAGGAATGTCTTTCTTCTAAGACATCTTATGGAAAATTTCATTATGCAAACCTTTAGGCATGTGAAATTGCATCTTATGGTCTATGTGCACTCCTAAGTGTTTCATATGCTATAAAGAAATCATGGGATAAGAAGTTGGTAAGCATGAAGATAAATTTTTCAAAATGTGTTGCAAGCCTACTGACTTTACAATTTTGAGATCCTAAGGTAAACCATTTTTTTTTTACAAGTTTTTGACACCCTTTTTTGTCATTATTGTCAAAGGGGGAGTAGTAGCAGAAAATTGTATAGACAGTATAGTATGATGCATACTCCTAGGAGGAGTATAGATATTTAGAGATATAAGTATGTTGGATATTTTTTTTATATGGCCACAATTTTGAAATTTTGTGAGACTTATCCAATTTTCTTGTATGTTGCCACCAATGACAAATGGGGAGATTGTTGGTAATTTCGCTGAGTAGGATATCAAGTTGTTGTCATTATGGAAACATATAATCACTATGATGATCACACTATAATAGCAAGCAATTTTGTAAGAGCTCAAGTAAAAATTGTCTAAGTACAACAATATTTTCCAGTCTAATCAGAGATAGTTTTTGTTAGTGATGTCCACATAAGTAGGTTCAGTGCATGAGAACTTGAACATGGATAATTCTATGTATATTAAAGACACATGTGAAAGCGCAAGTCTATATGACATGCACCGAAGGAGATATTGCAGAATAACAAAGACAAAGTTGAAGCCAACCTGAACAAAGCAAGAAGATAGAATAAGAATGATAGTTAAGGGAAATTTTTTTATCAAAATAATGACTTAACCATATAAGGGATGACATCCTAGATGTTAACCCTTAGACAACATGAATTAGTTTTTGTATTTAGGAAATATTTTATGCTTAGTAAAGCCAAATGGAAGTTATTATTCTTAATAACTTGTATATATGTAAGAAGCATGTAATGTGAAGTAATATAGATGTAATAAGATATTGTAATACTATGATGTGAAGTTGTTTATTGCAAAAGAAAAGCAAGAAGACTTTGTATATGAAGGTGAAGAGCCTAGAAAGATAAATCAGAATAGGAAAGCTATTCAACAGTAGTGAAAGGTTATATAGTTTACCTTTGTATTTAGATTACATTGTATTTTACATGTTTGGGTAGTGAGCTCATCTTGTAAACATCCTATTTTGTAATACCAACTCCTAGCAGGGTGGAGGCTTCTAAAAAGGCCTAGAGTCCTTTAATCAGGACAAAGACACTATATGCATGCAATAGACTCCTGACAAGGTCAACATGTGAGGAATCAATGCTAAATGTTTGGCATCCATTCTATAGCAGTTGTTGTTGCATTCATGACTATGATTGTCATTGATGTCAACACAATGATTTACTGGAGACTTGCAGAGAAGCAGACAAAGTTTGGATTAGCGCACATGGGTTATTATAGTTGGAGCTATGCGATGTTGAGGATATACTATTTTATTTGTTATATGTATATGGTTAAGAGCATAGATAGTAATGCATTTATTCATGGAAGTTATGAGCATTTTGGTGGAAGCAGTATTCAGGCAGTGTTCCTGAGTAGCGGTTTGTGGAAATTGGATGATATCTCCTAATCGGGATGGAATCTGGTTTTGTGTAGTTAAAGGGAAGTTGAAGAAACATTGATAGTGACATGGATGATAGCACAAACTTTGAGGTCACACAAGTGAAGAATTATTGTAGTTGGAAGTTGATAGTTTTCTGTAATTTTAATGTAGCGTGTGGAAATTTTTATGTTGTAATTGTATGTTGACTAATTTGTAATTATTTTAGTGTGGTATAAAGGAAGAAATGTATTTCCTTTTTGTAGTGGTGGTTTTGTGTGATGTTTTATGCATGAAGTGAAGGAAAGAGCTAAGTGTGAAAGCGAATATGTGAAGGAAGACATGTGAGGTATAGAGACCTGAAATTGAGATCTGGTGTAACAGTTAGTGCGGTTTGGCATAGTCAAAGAAGAGGTAACATATTATTCTATCGAGTAATACAAAGATTATTTGGAGAGTGTGTTTAGTGATCTTACCCTAAAGCTATTTGGGCAGCGGGTCCTTCTATCTTCTATAACTCTTAACAGGGTTAGAATCTTTTAATAGGGATTCAAAATCTCCTAACAGGGATTCATATGTACAGAATGTATTTCATAAGACTCCTAATAGAGTCCATCCTTTCACAATGAATATTCATATTAGTGCATCTTTTGTGGGCATCATTCCCACTGGGGTTTACTCTTTGATCAAGAGGTTCCCTAGTCAACATATCTTGTGTCATTATGTTATTGTGTACGAATATCTTTCTATGGTTGGTAATTATATTGCTTATATGGTTTAGTGCTATTGAAGATGATAAAATTTATAATTATCTGATAACTGATTCACCCCCCCCCCCCCTCTCAGTTATCTTGGTGGACTTTAATTTCTAACAATTGGTATCAAAGCGGCAGGTCCTTGAAAAAGAAGTTTAACAGCTTAAGGAGATCCATGGCAAATTTCAGGAAAGAAAGCCATAAGTTTGATGGAGTAAATTTTGATAGCTGAAAAGAAAAGATGAAGACACACCTGCTGTGTTTAGGACCAAGTTATTGGTTGATTACAAAGAATGATAAGACTATCATTGAAGAAGACAATCTTGAAACATGTACTACGGATGAGAGAGATCTATTCATGTGTAACATACTTGCAAGAGAAGCACTTTTGATATCACTTTCGGAGAATGAGTACAGACAGGTAAAATATTTGAAAAAATCTCATGATATTTGGAATGCTTTACACTCTACTTTTGAAGGTGATGAACATCCAAAAAGAGTTATATTACATAATTGGATATGTGCATTTGAAGATATAAGAATGTTGGAAGATGAATCTATTAGAAGCTATAATTGTAGAATGTCAGAAATTATTACAGGTATAAAATCTTGTGGAGGAACAAAGATAAAGAATGAAGTGATATGGAAAATTATGAGGACATTAACTCTTGTATTTAAGCAGACAACATAGATGATTGAACAAGTTATACCTTGTACTACAAACTTTACAAGAGAGACTCTTGTTGGAAGATTTGAAGCAACAGAAATGAACCTGAGATTATTAGGGGACTTACCTAGAATGGAGATAGCATTTAGTGCTCTTAGTGTTCACCCTACTTTGTCAAGAAGCATCAGTGTGAGAAGAGATTATGCTAGCAACAAAAAATCTAGAAATGAAGAAGACAAGAAGATTGAAGAAGGTATTGCCTTGCTTGTGAAAAGAGAACCAGATGGTAAGAAAATATTTAAATGTTGGACTTGTCAAGAATATAGTCATTTTGCATCTAAATGTCCTAACAGAGTTAAAAAGTATAGAAACAATTTCAAACCTAGCTGATCTAAGGAATTTTATTATGCTAATGATGAAGATCTTGAAGCTAGTATAGAAATAACTTTAAGTGAAACTGATACTGAGAATAATGATGACATAGGATTTGTAGCAATTAAAGAAGAGAATCCTAAAATTGATGTTAAGGAAGAAAAAGCCTTAGTTTCTCAAGTTGAAAAGAAAGCTGATTGGATTATAGATAGTCGTTGTTCACATCATATGACTGGAGACATGAAAAAATTCATAAAGTTTAATGAATATGATGGAGGAGTTGGTAGAGTTGGAAACAATGCACCTTGTTTGATTAAAGGTATAGGATCTATTACTCTTAATGGAAAGACTAATATTGATGATGTTTATTTTGTGGATGGATTGAAACATAATCTTTTGAGTGTTGGAAAGTTAGTTGATAAGGGATATCAAGTTTGGTTTACTGAGAAAACTTGTGTGATAAAGGATAAAGATGGAAATCTGATTGGAACTGGATCTAGAACCAGAGGTAATGTATTTCAGTTGAATCCTACTGAGATGACATGTTTGATTACTAAGATTGATGAAAAAATTTTATGGCATAGAAGGTTTTGTCATATAAACTTTGATAACACTGTAAAAGTAAGTACTACACTTGCAGTAAGAGATTTACCTAAAATTATGAAGCTTACTAACATGATTTGCAAAGAATGTGTAATGGCTAAATAGAAGAGAAGTTCTTTTCCCAGTAAGAAGTTTACATCTACAAAGAAGCTAGAAATTATTCATACAGATTTGAGCGGTCCTACCAAGACTAGAGGATTCTATGGAGAAAGGTATTTTATGATTCTTGTTGATGATTTTACAAGAATGATGTGGATTTCATTTCTTAAAGAAAAATCTGAAGCATTTGATAAGTTTAAGATTGTTAAGAATAAAGTTGAGAATGAATCTGGAATGAAGATTAAATGTTTGAGATCTGATAGAGGTGGAGAATTTACTTCTAGAGAGTTTAACACCTTTTTTGAAGAAAATGGCATTAAGAGACAGTATTCAGCCCCTAGAACACCTGAACAAAATGGCAATGCAGAAAGAAGGAACAGATCAGTGACTGAAGTAGCAAGAGCTATGTTATTTGAGAATGATTTGGTGAAGATATTGTGGAGAGAAGAAGTGAACACAATAGTGTATACATTGGATAGAGTAAAAATTAGAACAGACACAGACAAGACACCTTATGAATTATGGTTTGGACATGCACCCTCAGTTAAGTATTTTAGAATTTTTGGAAGCAAATGTTATATAAAGATAGATGATGATATTGGAAAGTTTGATCCTAGAAGTGATGAAAGTATATTTCTTGGATATTCTTTGAAAAGAAAGGCTTATAGATGTTACAATAAAAGAACTAAGACTATTGTTGAAAGCGCAAATGTTAAAGTTGATGAAAAGTTCAAAATTTAGGAAAGAAAGCTTGATAATGAATTAGATGAAGAAGCTCATCCTAAATCTAACACTGGATCTATTGAATTATTTTATGAAATTGACAGTGATTTGTTGAATGAAAGCCACAGTGAAATCATTGAAGAACCTACATCTGAAGAGAGATCTAAGACAGTGACACCTAGCAAGAGTTTGTTAAGAAATCATCCTATTGTACAAATTATTGGGAGCATCAAAAGAGGAGTTCTAACTCAAAATAAGGTACAAGAATAGTTATGTTTGATTTTTCAAATTGAACCTAAGACTACTAATGAAGCTTGTGAAGATGAAATTTGGACTAATGCTATGAAAAAAGAACTAGATCAGATTTAAAATAACAACACATGGGAATTGGTCCCTAGACCTAAAGACAAGAATGTTATTGTAACTAAATGGGTATTCAGAAACAAGATGAATGAACAAGGAGAAGTAGTAAGAAACAAAGCAAGATTGGTATGTAAGGGTTACTCACAGCAAGAAGGAATTGACTATGAAGAAACCTTTGCACCTGTTGCAAGAATTGAAGCAGTAAGAATGTTTTTGGCTTATGCAGCTTACAAGAAATTCAAAGTATATCAGATGGATGTGAAGTCAACATTTCTGAATGGAGAATTGGAAGAAGTCTACATTGAGCAGCCTGAAGGTTTTCCCTTAACTCAAGAAGGAGACATGGTATGTAAATTGAAGAAAGCTTTATATGGACTTAAACAAGCACCTAGAACTTGGTATGCAAGACTGGATAAGTATTTGTTAAAATTGGGATTTACAAAAGGAACAGCTGATAGCAATTTGTCCACAAAAGAAATTGAAAATGGTTTGTTGGTTATAGTTATTTTTGTTGATGACATAATCTTTGGAGGAGAAGATGAAGCTAGTGAAAAATTTGCTGATGAAATGAAGACTAAATTTGAAATGACTATGATTGGTGAAATGAAATACTTTTTGGGATTACAGATAACAAAAAACAACGATGGTATCTTTGTAAGTCAGACAAAGTACCTGAATGAATTGTTGAAAAGATTTGGAATGGAGAATTGTAAACTAGTTGGAACACCTATGGTGACTGGACATAAGCTATCTAGCACAGAAGAGACTCCTGCAGTAGAACAGAAGAAATACAAATCTATGATTAGAGGATTGCAGCATTTGACTCATACAAGACCTGATATAGCACATTCAATTGGAATTATGGCAAGATTTCAAGCTGAACCTAGAGAATCACATTATGTAGCAGTGAAGAGGATACTGAGATATTTAAGAGGCACAATGGACTATGCACTATGGTATGAAAAATCTGATGATTTTACCCTATGTGCATATACAGGTGCTGATTGGGGAGGAAGTGTCGATGATAAGAAAAGCACTAGTGGTGGAGCATTTTTCCTTGGAGGAAGATTAGTTTCTTGGCTAAGCAAGAAGCGGAATTATATCTCACAAAGCACATCAAAAGTAGAATATGTAGCACCAGCAAACAATTGTAACTAGATAATTTGGATGAAGTAAATGCTGAAGGATATTGGAATAAAGTTTTTTGAACCTGTTGTCATACATTGTGACAACACCAACATAGTTAGTATGTCTAAGAATCATGTATTACATTCTATGAAAAATCATATAGAGATTAAGTATCATGTTGTAAGAGAGAAAATTGTTGAGAGAGAAGTCAGACTTGAGTACATAAGTACAAAGGAGAAAATTGCAAACATATTCACAAGGCCTTTTCCTAAGGATACATTTGAGTATGTGAGAGGTATGCTTGGGGTTATGACCCAGCCTACTTTTGAAAAGTGATGTAGTTGGTTGCATTTGTCCAGTGGCATATGAGCCTTATCTTTCTTCTGGACTGGATGTTGGTACTTCCTCTATTGGGGAGTATGTGTATCTAAGGTGAGTCATGAGGACTTTAGTGAATGTATTTTCTGAAAAGTGTCTTTTGACATTGAGTTGTTGATGACATAATGATGAAATTTATGTTATTGATGTCAATGGGGGAGAAGTATACATGAAAAACCATCTGAGACATCTGTTGGAGAACTGAATAGGAAAACGAAGCAAGATTTGATTAATGAAGAGGATTTGAAGAAGTAGTGTTGCAGTAGAGGATTTTTGGAACATTGGATGTTTTTCATCTATGTTGCCATCAATGCCAATGAGGGAGATTGTTAGGAATGAATGATAAATGTTTGGAAGCCATTCTATAGCATTTTTTGTTGCATTCATGACTATGATTGTCATTGATGTCAACACAATGATCTACCGGAGACTTGCAAAGAAGTAGACAGAGTTTGGATTAGCGCACATGGGTTATTGTAGTTGCAGCTATGTGATGTTGAGGATATACTCTTTGATATTTTATATGTCTATGGTTAAGAGCATAGATAGTAATTCAATTATTCATGGAAGTTATGAGCATTTTGGTGGAAGCAGTATTCAAGCAGTGTTCTTGAGTAGTAGTTTATGGAAATTAGATGATATCTCCTAATCAGGATGGAATCTGGTTTTGTGCAGTTAAAGGGAGGTTGGAGACACATTGATAGTGATTTGGATGATAGCATAGACTTCGAGGTCACATGAGTGAAGATTTATTATATTTGGAAGCTGATAGTTTTGTGTAATTTTGGTGTAGCATGTGGAAACTTTTATATTGTAATTGTATGCCAACTCATTTGTAATTATTTGAGTGTGGTATAAAAGAAGGAATGTTTTTCCTTGTTATAATGTAGTTTTGATATGGAATTAGTGGTTGTGTGTGATGATGTATGCATGAAGTGAAGAAAAGAGCTAAGTATGAAAGCAAATTTGTGAAGGAAGACATGCGAGGTACAGAGATCTGAAGTTGAGATCTGATGTAACAGTGAGTGCGGTTTGGAAAAGTGAGAGAAGAGGTAACATATTATTATGTTGAGTAATGCAAAGATTATTTGGATAGTGTGTTCAGTGATCTTACCCTGAAGCTATTTGGGCAGTGGGTCCTTCTGTCTTCCATAACTCTTAACAGGGTTAGAATCTTTTAACAGGGATTCAAAATCTCCTAACAGGGATTCATATGTACTGAATGTATTTCATAAGACTCCTAACAGAGTCTATCCTCTCACAATTAATATTCATATTAGTGCATCTTTTGTGGGCATCATTCTCACTGGGGTTTACTCTTTAATCGAGATGTTCCCTAGTCAACATATCTTGTGTCACTATGTTATTGTGTATGAATATCTTTCTTGTTGGATACAATTTTCTGAAGGAGATTGTTGGATTAATTGTGTGTTGTCTTTGATGTCACACAAATTTCATATCAATTATCATTCTCAGTCGGTCAGCAAAGCAATTCTCAGTGATTACCAAGCTCAATTGGTCAGCTAAGCGATTCTCAGTGTTTACCGAGCTCAGTCGGTCAGCGAGGTGGTTTTCTATGTTTACCGAGATCTCTTGGTCTTCAAAGGATGTTGCAGAATTTGTAGTGGTAACCGAGTTCACACGGTTACCAAAGGAAATCTTTTTAGGATTAGTGTTTACCGAGCAAGGTCGGCCCAGTAAAGAATTTTGTTTGTTTATTCAGCCGACTATTGTAATGAGTGTTAATGTTTGTAATAATTATTAGTGCTGACTTGACAATGTGAATGGACAATCCGAATGGTATATATAGAAGGTCAAGTTGTGAATTACAAGTGTGCAAGTGGAAAAGAAGGAAAGTGTGAGCAAATTTTGAAGGATGGTTAGATATCCTTGAGGAGCAGCAAAGATATATTTGATCAGGAAGGATCTAGTAAAGCAGAATAGAGATCTGTAATCAGCAAATCAGTTGCATCATTATTCAGGTCATTTCATTGTTACTTTCTTACCATTGTAGCAGTGATTTCAAAATCTCTTAACAGAGTTGGTTTAACAGCCATTTTGTAAATCCTTTAACAAGGTGACAGTTCTATTGAATTGTTTCAAAGACCTCTTACAAGGCCACTCCTAACAGGGTGATTAAATCCTCTAACAAGGTCACACCGAACAGTGTGTTTTTTAACCTTTAACCAGGTTGGCTCCTAATAGGGCTCACTTCAAAAGAGTGAAAAATAGTAACTAGTTACATTGGTGGTTTTTCCCATATTGGGTTTCCATGTTAAATCTAGTGTCTCTTGTGTTCATGTTATTTTCTTTATGCATGCATGTTAATCACTGATGAATACTTAAAAATAGTTATAATTAATAATCACTGCAATAACTAAGTTTTCAGCATTTCTCTGTATGTTTACTGAGTGATAGCAGTAAATGAATTAATAAGACATCTAAGGGATCTGTGGTAATATTTTTTTGGTTAACTGATTCACCCCCCCCCCCCCCCTCTCAGTTACTCCATCTATATTTCCAACACTTTCTATGGTTGGTAATTATATTACTTAAATGGTTTAATGATATTGAAGATGATAGAAGTTATAATTATCTGATAACTGATTCACCCCCCCCCCCCCCCTCTCAGTTATCTTGGTGGACTTTACTTTCTAACACTATCTATGCAAGATAAGTGCTTGTATTGTTCCCCTTTTGAGAACTATTTTGAGACAAGTATTTATTGTAAGAGCAATGTGCTCACCACCTTTAACCAGGTGTTTTGTTCACCCCTAACAGGGTTTTGTATTCCTCTAACAAGGAAATGCACTATGTAACAATCAGCTCCTAACAGGGCTAGATCTTCTAACAGGGATATTATATTTTAGTGCATATTTGTGGGTACCATCCCCACCGGGGTTTTCCCTTTGGCCAAGGTTTCCTCAAGAACAAATCATGGTGTAATGAATGTGTTATGCTTATATTCTCTTTCCTTTTCTGCATTACGTTGGATTGTTTATAATTATTTAAAGTTGAAAAGATCAAAGTTTTGTAATACTGATTCACCCCCCCTCTCAGTATTACCTAATCCTAACATAATGAATTTTTCAAACCTATATGCACCCTAAAATGGTCGCCTAGACTTTGGGCCCCCATTCAACAATTTATCAAATCCCTAAATCAATATTTTCAATAAATTGATCAAATCCTATGTTATCATTTATTCGATTATTCCTTGGGCTAACCATTTTATCCTAAAGTCTTTATTTAATTAAAAGGGATATTTCCTCCCCTTTTATTAAATAAAAAGCCCCCACTTTTCCTCTTATCCTAAGTTACACAAATAAAGCATTATTCTTATTTTATAAAAAGGGAAAAAGCACTTTTTGTCTCATATGGACACAAAAGTCAACTCTTATTTTCTCATTGGAGGATATTGGTGCACATGGATTGCTCCTCTTTCAAGCTCCACCCTTGATTAAGATCTTTTGCCTCTTAATCTCTATGGTCCATTCTTTCTCATTTCCTATAAAAGAAGAGCTATCTTCCTCATTTTCATATGCATTCTTGAATACTAATGTTATGCTGCAGGTTTTCTAGGTCACTTTGGAGCTTTTGAAGATTTGGAGCATTCTTGGCTTTTGCATATACATTCCATTTTTAGTTTCATTCATGCATAGTAGCTTCATGTTTATGCTTTCATAGTATAGATTTATTTTATGCTTTAGATTACTTCATCTAGTCTAATTAGAAAGGATTTGTAATACTTGCATCTTTCCTTTCATATTTAGTTTGTACTTTCATTTCCATAGCTTAGCTTGCATCTCTCATTTCTAGCTTGCATATTCATCTAGTTTGAATTTTCATTTCATAGTGATTCTTGGGGATATTGGCATTCTTTCCCTTGTCTTCATTTGAATCTCTCATTGTGTGGTTGACTAGCAAGGTCATTAGCTTAATAGCTCTAGCTGAGAGCAAATTTCAAATAATCTTGCAACTCCATGCATACAGAGCTCTAGGTCACTTTCTAAGGTCTCTCATTCATGGATTTCCTTGGATATAATAACTTAGAGAAGTGCACCATTTTAGTGTGTACATTTTTGGTGCCCATCGTGGGGCAGAGCATTATTGTTTTGTCCTTAATTTTCTACATTTCCATCAAATTTTCATCAAGTTTTTAGCTTCATTTTCGGCTCTTGGGTTTTTCAGTCTCAGATTATCGTGCGATAGTTTTCCAGTATCATGTGATAGTTCACCTGTGGTCATGCGATACTTTACCAGTTAAAAGTATCACCCCACTTGAGACATTCTGTCGCCCCGTTTGAGAAATTTTGTTGCCTGCAGTAAAGTGAAGTATTGCCCAGAAATATATTGTTGCCTAGGTATACTAAAAAGTGTCACGCGATATTTCTGGTGACTATACTGTCACCTGTACCCAGCAGTGAGTTGTTTCTTGGTTCTTTTTTGCCGAATTTGGATCTAGTTAGCTTGCTGGTTTAGTTTGTTGTAGTTAGATAGATTTAATTTGCAGATTTCATTTGGATTTTGGTTTTTCTAATCTTGTGGGGCTAACAAGTTGTGCTTGTAGGTGCTCTCATTTCTTGATCATTTTCTTAAAAGAACACATGTCAAAGCTTCAAATGCACAAGGGCTACTAACAGTTTTTGTAGGGCTGCCCAAAGCATAAAAACCCAATCAAGTGCTTGTTGTTTATTTCATTTTCAAGTGTGGCAATTACTAGTTGTTTCATTTCATAGGAACATAATATCTTGGTGTAGGGATTCTTGGGTGGTAGGAGAAGTATGCTCTTCACCCTTGTGGTGAACTAGAAAATCTTGACCCATCTTGGGATTTTGAAAGCAAGAGGGTAATTGAACATTTGCTTGGTGTGTTTGGGAGAAAGCTTTGGGATAAGGGAGTATGCTCTTCACCCTTGTGGTGAAACAAAATCCTTGAATCTCATAAGTTGATCCGTTCTTTGTTTAGATCTTTAGAATCCTTTAGCGGGCCTGCTCTTGAGCAATCAAGAGGAATGACCCAAGTGGGGACAAGCTTATTGCCAGCTATTCTGACCCACTATAAACTCAAGGGTATCAAGGATATAAAACCTTGGTAGACGTAGTACTTGTCTTCACTTGATGTGAGTACTTGTGGAATTGTGACCATGAGGAAAATATTGAGCAAGAATACTTAAGGTACTCTTGTAGCCACAAGGTCTATTACTTGCTACAAGGCAAGGAGTCCCTTTGGGGAGCAAGAGGGGTATTATGAATGGAAGCCCTTATTAAGAACCATAGATAGAGGCCACCCTATTTTACCGCTTAGCTTCTTGCTGCAAGGATTGATCCAAGTGGAATAACCCGGATCACCCCAAGATTACTCACCATCTGTGCTCCTTTGGTTGTGTCATTGGCACTTCCATGACAAAGCCAATATCTATTGTGGGCAACCACTTTGTGTGAATCAATGGAGCATCAAGTGTGGGCCAAGTTGTTAAGTATTGAGCCATTGTCTTTTTAGGCTAAAAAGTGCTTGAAGTGTTCTTGTTGTGACATACCTATGTAAACGTTCTTGCATATTCAACATCTCGGTAGTGCTCATAGAAGTTTTTCAATTTTGATATCACAATTGCTTGTCTTGGCAAGGTTTCCTTTGCCCTTGTTTCAAGTGTTTAAAGACATATTTGATCACTTACTGTTTGCAAACATGTCAATTTACTGTTGTCACTATGATTGAGATCAAAAAAACCAACCATCAAACTAAAATTTGGACCAAAATTGCCTTAAAAATTGAGAATTTGACACTCACTGGTCAAGAATCGCGCGACACTGGAACTGTATCGCTCTTTGTCCTAGAAAGTATCACATGATAGTTCACCTCTCGAGAACTGTCACCCCACTTTCCTGGAAAGTATCACCCGGGCTGCTTGGAAAGTATCACCCTGCTTAATGTGAAGTATCACCTGGTCGGAAACTATCGCCCTGTTAGCCTGGAAACTGTCACCTAAAATCTTTTTGTTGTCTGCCTAATTCATGCAATTTTTTAGTCTTCTCTTAGTTGACCAGATTTTAGTAAGTTTCATACCTTGCAACTGAATGCTTGTTTGTGCCTTAGGTTTTTGGCTCTAGACATCTTGAGTTAGTAATCTTTGACTTCACCAAAAATTTTGCTTGTCTTTGGTAAGTTAGGAACCATCCTTGTTGACAAGATTCACCTTTAGATTCTTTGATTGCACACTTGGAGAGTTTGAGTACTCTTTTGTCCAAATCCACTTTCATATAAATTCAATTTCAATATATTTTGGTTAAATCATCCTCCTGATACATATGTGCTAGGATACTGAAATCCTTTTGTTATGCACCACTGTGGCAGTGTTGATTTATACTTTTTTGTCAGCTTTCTATCTCACCATATCTCTTTTTGGATAATTGAATATTGTCACTATCCTAGTTTGACAATTAGTGATTCATAAGGTTATTTTCTCACTAAGGGTCTTTTCTTTCATGCTGGTTACAACAAGATACCAAGTGGGTCAAGGAAAACAACCTCAAGTATTTTTTGAACAATTATCTTTAGTTCAAACTCATCAAAGGTGAAAGGGGAAGGAACCCGTCTTCGATCAATCTCCTAGGAGTGCTTCAGAAGTTTGGTTTGATCCTAAGAGTAGCCTTAGTCAGCTGAGTACTTCTTTACCATCATCTCAATCAACTATGGACATGAGCTACACTTTGACTAGGAGACAAAGAGAAGCGATAGGTCAAACTCTTGATGATATTTTTCAAAGACATAGGGGTAGCATGTCGGTCAATGATGACAATCAACCTAAATCACCCCCTATTAATTCAAGATATCTAGATGCTCATCAATGAGCCGAAAGACACTATGCACAAGCTCATCAAGATGCACGGTCACAACATGAAGACCAAAACAACCAATCTTGTGATGCTCATGTGAATGTAGCTAACTTGTTCAATCATTCAAGGCCAAGCTCTCCACTAAAAACAACCACAAGATATACAAGTGAGAGGCTAAAAAGTATTGAGCAAGAAAAACAAGCCTTCTTAAATGAACAAGCTACAAAAGAAGAAAGATTTAGGCTCCTAGAGGAGGAACAATGAGCCTTGTTGGACATAGAGAGAAGGGCCACACAAGAAGAACAAGATAGGCTCCTAGCCCAACAACTTAATGCAAAATTCAACAATAGGGGTACCAACAGTGGGACCAACTCCCCACCATCTACCCCCTTGGGCAGCCCATGAGGCAGAAAATATTCAAGGTCACCATAAAGATCTCCTAGTCCTAGATGAAGGACTTTACAACATGCTCACTATAGGAGACAGACGCCTCCTAGAAACTCAAGACAACCCTCCCAATGAGCTCATCATGGCTCTCAACATGGAGGAACTAGTGCAAATTATGAAGCTCAAGACTTTATGAGAATGCAACAAGAACCACTTTTCCAACAATATGTGGAGAAATATGTTGAGAAAAATAAAGATAAGTTCCTAGAGAGCCTAATCAACAAGGGTGCGAGGGTCCCTTATAACTTTGATGTGGATAGGAAAATAAAGAAACAGAGTCCCTCACAAGAAGAGGAGATTAAGAAAATCAAGAAGATGATGGAGAAGATGATGGAGAAGATGATGGAGAAGATGATGGCTCCCAAGAGTTCCTTCAACCTTGATTCTATTTGTCCTAATGCTTTTGATAAGAGTGTGAGCATGATGGATTTTCCTAGGAAAATTGAATTTCCCCAATATGACAAATATGACAGTAATGGTGACCCACATGATCATGTGCATCAGTTTTATACCATGAGTTTTGAATTTCACCATGAAGATTCCTATCTGATGAGATTATTTCCAAGGAGTCTAAAAGGTCAAGCTATGGAGTGGTTTACCAACATAAACCCTCCTGTCAAAACTTTTAAAGAACTAGTCCATAGATTTGTGCAACATTTTGCCTACAACTTATCAAGATCAATCACCATGCTCGATTTGTGTAATTTGAAACAGAATCAAGGGGAATCTTTTGTTGCATTTTTACAAAGGTGGAGATGATTATGCTCCTGATATTCTAGGACAATTCCTGAATAGGAGAGAATTGATATCATTATAAGCAATTTAGTACCTGAGATGCAGTATGAGGTTCGGAAGATGGTCTTTGATTCATTCGACACCATGGTCGAAACTGCATGTAGAATAGAGGATGTCTTAAAAGATCAAGGTATTTTGACTAAACAACATAATAACAACAATAGTCAAAATAATCACAACAATCATAGGGACAAAGGCAAGAACTCACACTAAAATAAAAATAAGCAAGTAGTCAATAACGGAGTTGTTGACTCTAACCAACCAAAGGATCAAGGTGTCCTTCATTTATCTAGTGTAGTTCAAGCTATGAAGCTTAACACATCCTCTAACCAACAAGAGCATAAACAAAGATATCAAGAAAGACCTAAAAAGGAGAAGTGGCAGTTCTCTAAGCTTGGGGATTCTTATGAGGATGTTTTCAAAATGCGTATTGATAATAATCTTGCACAACCACAAGATCCAACAAAATTTCACATACCTGACATTAAGCCATATTGGTGGAATGAAAAAGCTTACTGCATATTTCATAATGGCATTGGACATGACATAGAACATTGCTGGAAACTTAAATATCTCATACAAGATCTTATTGAAAATGGAAAGCTTGAGATTGATGGGTTGAAAACCAATGTAGATCATAAAGTTTTTAAAGAACCTTTGCCTAAATATGATAAGGGGGAAACCTCTAAACCCAAAGATAGAAAAGCTGCAATCAACTACACCTATACATCTGCAGAGAATGTTATTAATATGTTTGAAGTTGTGGATGAAAATGTCAACATGATGCAAAACAAAGATTCTTATAGTCATTATGTGGATTCTCCTATATTTGATAATGAACCCATGGTGGTGCTTAGAGGTCCTCACTTTGGAAGGTCATCTCAAGCTCGTAATGTTGTCACTAGAAGCCAAGGTCAAGGTCCTGTGGTCATTAGAGGTCCTAATTCTAACCAATCTAGCAAACCAAAGCAAGTGACATCCAAAAATGTCACCACCAAGTCAACGATTAATCCAAAAATGAGCTACAATCTTGTTGATCAGTTACAAAGAACACCAACTCAAATCTCAATTTTTGAGCTCCTAGAGTTGTCTCCAAGGCATAAGTGTGTCCTTGAAGATGCTTTGCATACAACCAATGTCCCTAACAACATCGACATTGATCAATTCCAAAATATGGTAAATCACCTTGCCAGCCCACATTACCTCACATTCTCAGAAGAAGATGACAAAGCCTTGAGCCATCCACATAATCTTTCCCTCCACATTGAAGTCATGATTCACAAGACCTGTGTCAAGCTGTGTTGATTGATGGGGGTGTTGGGCTCAGTATTTGTTCCTTGAGTTTGTTGAAAATAATGGGTTACTCAGAGCAAGTTATTGATACTCGCAAGAAAATAACCATCAAAGCCTATGATGAGGCAGAGAGAAGCTCCAAAGGCTTGGCTGTTCTTCCTATCAGGATTGGCCCCATTGAAAAGGACATCTTGTTCCATATTGTTGATGTTGGTCCTTTAGCCTATAATATTCTACTTGGTAGATCATGGATCCATGACATGCAAGCGGTGTCATCCACCTACCACCAATGTGTCAAGTTCCCCTATAATGGAGTAGAAGTTTGTATACCCGGGGATAGCACATTATCTGTTAATACAATTTCAGTAGGGACCCATGTTCCTCTAAATTAGGAAGCAAAAAATTTTGATGCAACATTGGCACAATGTCAGAATAAGTTTAAAACCATAGACCTTGGTATGGGTGGTTATCACATTGACTCCTTCACAAAGCTGCCAATCTCACCTAGGTCCTATGGTAAACCTTCACAGGAGATGCATCCCTCATCCTTAGCAATGACTCTATTTGATACATTTGTAGAGTCTTCAATACCCATTCAGGATGAAAAAGAGGAAGTAGTTGTTAGAGACTGGATTTACAAAGAGGAAAAATACAAGTACAATAAGAATTTTTCTCCATTTCCTAAGACCTATGGGAGAGGATATACTTTGGTCAAAAATATGGGTTACTCAGGTCATGGTCCTCTCAGTCATAGACTAGATGCTAAGGCTGAGCCACTCAATCATGCTCTTTTTGGGCGCAGATCTAAGACAATAGTTGGCCTAGGTTTTGAAAGTCAGAACAAGAAAGTTTCCCCTATCCTAGCTACGATGGATAGTGATGATGAATACATACCTAATGTGCAAAATCAGCAAGATAGGTGTGAAGATTGGGTCCCTTCCACCAATCTCCTTTGGGGAGACTTAGATACTATAGTTGATAATCCAATAGTCTTAGAATTAGAACAAGAACAATCCACTATTGAAGATCATGTTGAGGATCTTATTCAACACATGAATGGCATTCAAAAGGGTGTTACCCTTGGTGACATCAATGCTTCTACTTCAAGACCTAAAAAATATGGTTGGTGTAAGCATTATAGCTGGGATTCAGATACAGACTCACATGAGTATGAGTGGGAGACTCTTTCTGATTGTTCTACAGTTGACATGGACATTTTTGTTGTCCATACATATAGTTCCCAATCTAAGGTAGCTAATGAGTCCAGCGTAGGATTAGAAGATTGGAATCCACGAGTTGCTTTAGTGGACAATGCTTCACTTAGTAGGATAAGTCCTAATTTGGGTACCTTAGAGGGATACTTAACGGATCCTAACTCTGCAATCACCAGAGATGATGCCATTCGCATACATAATATTGAACCCGTCATTGACCTACCCCTTGTTAATCCTCACTTAATTGATTGGTCTCAGTGCTATCAAGAGCCTCAGCTCCTAACTTTTCAAAATGACTATGAAATAGCATGCTACCTAAATGCCCTTGAACCTGTAGTCTCTTCCACCAGCGAGCCAACTACAAGTATGACAGAGTCAGATATCAAGTACCTCAGTCAAAAAATGAAAAGAAAAGAAACAAAAAATAGGAGTTTTGATGGTGAAAACCACTATGTGGTGGTGTCAGAACCGAAAAAAGTAAAAATAAAAGATGTATCTGAAGGTGAAAACCTCTCTGAGGCACCTAAGGATGAGGTACTTGATAATCTTCCAAGCTATTTTTAGGACAAGTCTTCAGTGCTTGTTGAGCCTACATAGCTAGTTAATCTGAATACACCAGAGGCTCCACAAATAATTCATTTGTCTCAATCATTGTCAACACAAGAAAAGGAGGCATATACCAAGTTCTTACAAAGAAAGAAAATTAATTTTGCTTGAACTTACTCAGACATGCCTAAATTGGACACTAGTCACATTATGCATCATTTGTCCATAGCTCTAGGAATCAAACTAGTAAAATAGAAATTGAGTAAAATGCATCCTCACATAGCTCTCCTTGTCAAAGCTGAATTAGAGAAACTCCTCAGTGTAGGATTTATAAGAGCCATTGATTATGCCAAATGGATATCCAATATTGATTATGATAGTGGACATGACCACGGGCTATGAGATCTATTCTTTGATGGATGGCTTTTCTAGGTATAATCAAAGCAAAATAGCTCCTGAAGACCAAGAGAAAACTGCATTCACTTGTGCATGGGGAACCTATTGTTGGAACGTCATGCCATTTGGATTAAAAAATGCTAGAACTGCATATCAAAGAGCTATGACTACTATTTTCCATGACATGATGCATAAGAATATGGAAGACTATGTGGATGACACCTTGGCAAAATCCAAGAAAAGGGATACACACCTTGGTGATTTGGAAGTAATTTTAGATCATATGGAATAGTTTCAACTCAGATTAAATCCAAAAAAGTGTGCATTTGGAGTCACCTCTAGAAAACTCCTAGGATTTATTATTTCAGTCAAAGGAATAGAGGTGGAACCAGAAAAAGTTCAAGCAATAATGGATATGTGACCTCCTAAAAACATCAGTCAAATGAGGAGTCTTCAAGGATGCCTTTAGTCTATAAGGAGGTTTATTTCACAACTAGTTGATAGAGCTCAACCCTTTAATAAGACTTTGCATAAAGGGGTTAAATGTGTCTGGAATGAGGAATGTCAGAAAAGCATGGATCAAATCAAACAGTACTTGGCTAATCCTCCAATCTTAATGGCTCCTATCCCAGGAAAACCACTTATATTATATGTCTCAGTAACATAATCTTCCTTGGGGGCATTATTGGCTCAACTTGATGATACTGGAAAAGAAAGAGCCATATATTACATCAGCCAAACACTTGTTTCATATGAGGTCAACTACACTAGTATTGAAAAATCTTGCCTAGCGGTGGTGTTTGCTTCCCAAAAGTTGTGACATTACATGCTTACACATACAATACACCTCATCACAAAAATTGATCCTCTAAAATACTTGCTCGGTAAGGCTGCTCTCATGGGTAGACTTGCTAAATGGATGATGATTCTTTCAAAAATTGGCATAGAGTATGTTGAGCGTAAGGCTATAAAAGGACAAGCTATCAATGATCAATTAGCTGATTTTCCAATTCAAGACAAGGTACCCATTCAAGTTTAATTTCTAGATGATCACATCATGTATATGACTACAAGAACCTAGAAGATGTTCTTTGATGGTTCTTTCATGCAAAATGGTTCAGGCGCCGGAGTGTTGTTTGTCTCTCCTCATGGATATACTATTCCTAAGTCCTATAAGTTATTGTTCCCATGCACAAACAACATTGTTGAGTATGAAGCCTTAACAAATTGATTGAAAATGGCTATAGAATGGGGAATTACAAAGCTGCACATTAATCAGGATTTGCAATTGATTATCAACCAAGTTAATGAAGAATATCAAACAAAGGATGACAAATTGATACCCTATAAGAAGATGAATGATTCATTGTGCCAATACTTTACCTTTGTTACATCTCAACAAATCCCTAGAGTAGAAAATAAAGTAGCTGATGCTATGGCTACATTAGCTTCACTTCTTCAGCTAGAACAACATGAGTCCAGATTTGAATTCCTGGTGGAAGAGCTACGTTACCCTATTTTTGACTCCTTAGAAAGCCATGTCATTTGTACCTTGGTTAGCCATGAATCATCTCACTATGGTGCCATTTATTCATATCTCCATGATGGTACTATTCCTAAAATACCTCTTGTTCATAATACCTCTCGCCACACCCTTATCTCTGGTGATCTGTATAGGACGGGTTTAGATGGGACACTTCTTAGGTGTTTAGAAAAGGATGAGTCCCACCAATTTTTAGTTGACATTCATAAGGGCATTTGTGGAGGACATTCTAATGGTCTTTCCATGGCTTGAAGGTTTCTTAGGGTAGGGTACTATTGGCCTACCATGCAGACAGATGCAATAGCTTTTGCTAAATCTTGTGAAAAGTGTTAGAAACATGGAAACCTGATACATGCTCCAGGCAGGGATCTTATTCCTTCTCTTTCTCATTGGCCATTTCAGTGATGGGCCTTTGATCTTGTTGGGAAGATTCATCCCAACTCATCAGGTGGATACAAATTCATTATTACTACTACCGATTACTTTACCAAATGGGTAGAAGCTGTCCCACTTTTTGTTGCCTCAGGCAAGATAGTTTCTTTGTTTATTTTGAATCATATCATCTGTCGGTATGGAGTGCCCTCTGAGATAATCACTGACAATGGGGGTCAATTTAAAAATAAGGACCTTAAACATCTCTACAAGAAATTCAAGATAAAATAGCATTGGTCCTCCATTTACTTCCCGCAAGGAAATGGACAAGTAGAGGCTTCAAATAAGACCATTCTCAAGATTCTCCATAGAACAGTTCACAAGAATGGTAGAGATTGGCATTTATAGATAAATCTGGCCCTATGTGCCTACAGAATGAGTATTCGTACTCCAACAGGGGCCACACCTTTTTCCCTCACTTATGGTGCTGAAGCAGTGTTACCCTTAGAGGTAGAGATCCCTTCACTTAGAGTCTCTCTCAAAGGTTTAGTGACAAATGAAGACTACCACGCCATGAGGTTGCAAGAGCTAGAACTTCTAGATGAAAAGCGCAAAGCATCTTTTGATCACATGAGAGTCTACCAAAAGTGTATGTCCAAAGCATTCAATAAGAAGGTTCGCCCTAGAGAATTTCAAGTGGGGGATCTTGTTTTGCGAAAAAACCCTAAGAACCAACAAAATAGAGAACAAAAAGGGAAGTTTGAACCTAATTGGCTTGGACCATATATTATTACTACAACTTTTGGTATAGGTGCTTATTTATTATCTGATCCAGAGGGGGAACAGCTCCCTAACCCTATCAATTGTTAGGAAATCAGATCTTTGGGAATTTATTATATTACCAATATATATATTGTTCTGATAAATGGTGATGCTTATATAAATTGTATTGAATATATATTGTGTTGTGACCATAGGTATAGGAAGCAATGGACACTGTTATTGATTGTCCTAAACCTACGATCACAACACACACACACACACACACACACATATATATGTGTGTGTGTGTGTGTTGATGATTGGTTAGGATGGTAATCAATGTGTCCCTTATAAACGAATAGCCACGACCCTTGTTAACAACAGTCATTGTTAGTATTAGTACTAGCGACTGTTAACAACAGTCGCTAGCACTAATAACAACAACGACTAGTTTACTTTAAGGTTGTCGTATTAACAACTGAAAGTTATACGTTAGTTTATGCACTCGACTCATTAGTTGACGCTTGCAGTTTGTTTGATTATCGAACATAGTTCGATTAATATCAATGTGACTTTATTATAATATTACTATGGTATTATCATTATTATATTTATAATATAATAATGATAATATGAGAGTAATAATATAATCACAACTCTTCATTATTAATATTGTATAATATATATATATATATATATATATATATATATATATATATATATATATATACGAATGAAGCTATATCTTAACATTAATGTTTTGCACCTCAAGAAGTTCTATCCATGATGCCCATTCTATCCAGGGGCACCCTTTGTATATATCTTATTGATCCTGAAAAAATTCCAAAAAAATTCACATATGATACTGAAAAAATCCTAAAAAGCATATAAAGTCCTTAAAAAAATTCAAAAAAATAGAAAAAGTGCCTTGGTGAAAACCTAGAAACAAGTGCCTTGGTAGCAAAAATACAAAAAAAAATTAAAAAATTTGAAAAAATCTCCAAGTGGTGAAAACCTGGAAACAGGCGCTACTTGAGGCCTTTGCACCCTTGTCTTTTAGCATGCGTCCTTGACACTTAGCCTTTCTCCATCATGCCTTGACCTTGTTGCCTTGGTTTGGAATTGGTCTTTGTCTTTGTCTAGGGGGCATAACCATATTAGGTTTGGTCTCTACGATGCATTGGTCTTTAGGACATCTTGCAAACGGTGTTTTTCAACACCACCCAAATAGTGTTTTACAACACTACCCTAGCGTCAAGTGTTTCTCAACACTTATCAGATATCCTACCCTATAGTTTAGCATGATATGATATCTCCCACTAGCAGATGTGATACTCAAAGATCGATTCTATGACCTACACACACGCACTTAAACACTTGACTTGCTGAGACTTGTTTGACTTTGTTTTCTTTGTGTGTTGTCTATGATGATTTCTTTGATGAGTGTTCTCTCCCTATGATAGTTTTCAATGATGCATAGCTAGAAGACTGAGGGCATGAGGACATGTTTTATTGCTTTTTCTTCTAGTGGGTATATTTTGTTGGTCCTAATTGTCATTAGCATTTATGCTTGATCCACTTGACACCTAGGATCTATAAGGTATTATCCTTGACTGTTCACGAGTGCATGCTTATAGCCATCTTGACCTTCTTATGTCCTGATGCAAGCATAATCTCACTATAGAAAAATTAGGTAATCTCACTACACTAGTCATCTTGACCTACATGTCTTTGGTGCCTAGGTGGGATTCCCACATTTTTATCTAATATAGATCATATTCATATACCCATAGTCATACTAGTGTGTATTTTATGATCTTATAATGCTACCAATAATGCTCGATGATGATTATTAGATGTCTATTAGTGTTTTGATCTTGCAAGTCAACCACTTTTCATAGTAGCTTGCATTTTTTTTAGGGTCATGATAGTTTAGTTTTGCATCTTGCATATGGAGAGAGCTCTCCTTCATCTTTTGTGGACTTGTTTGTCAACTGCGCTCACCTTTCCTTTTCTCAATCATGTCTTGCACTCCTTGTCTTTCACATCACATCCTATTCCTGTCATCACAAGGGGTTAATCTTATCATCATATCTATATCAAAAGAGATCATTTTCAGAAACATGAGTCTACATCATACACATGAGAATTAAACATACATCTATGAGAGAGAATATACATGAGCGTATAAACATACATTTTGAGAAAATATGACAAGATAATATCAAAACTGAAACATCCATCACAAGTGAGACAAATCACATAGATACATCATAAATCCAGTAATCTCATATATGAATGTCATAGTACAATATACAAAATATGGGATCCCAAAATCTAGATCAAAGTCTCATGATATGTGTCAAACATCTAAAACCTAAGCCCTAAACCTAGGACTCGCTAGCACCATCATGTGGAGCTGGTGGAGGAAGTGGTGTCACTGCCCTATCTAGTACCATATCCAACATCCCTACCCTCTGAGAGTATGTCAGTGCTCTCTGACCCTCTGGAATAGCCTGAAGATAGAACCCATGATAGTACGTAGCTCTCACCACCTCCCATCGGATCTCTAGTGCATCTGCCTGTGCTAATCTCTCCTGGCGTGCTATCTCTACCCTGAGATCCAATAGCTACTGATCTCTCTCTGATCTCAAATCTATCAACTACTACTCTCTAACAGCTATCATGATCCTCAACTACTACATCTCTATCTCTAGAGCTTTTATCCTAGCTCTCAAGTCCTCACCTCCTGTAGGTTGATCCTCCCTAGCCTCTACCTATCAGTGAACTAATCTCACCGCATCCTCACTCTCATCAGCAGAGCTCTGACCCCATGACTATTTTTGGCCACTTGATCATGAACCCTCCCCAGTCTCCCTCACTCTCCCTCTCCCTCTCCCACCACCATCTCCTCTGTCTCCGTCGTCATCACCATCATCCCCCTAAGCCGCCGGTTGTACATTAAGAGCTATGAATCGAGGGAATGGAACCCTCCACCACTCTGCTCTATAGGCTACATCAGCCCCTACATCTACCATGTCTAGGAGGTACTCCCAGGGCTCTCTCCTGATCATGGCTATGTCCTGTACTACCTGCTGGTAATCCAACATTGGTAGCCAACCCTAACCCTCCTCATCCCTAGCTCGGCCGTATGTAGTAGTCTCAGTAGATACTCATTGCTACCGCCTGAACTACCGCCATACTCGAGTGATGAAAAATCTCTCGATGATCTTTGTATGCCAACCTGCCAATGGCTGGCTGCATAGCATATAACTAAGCTCATCCTTCGCATCCCCCCATACCTCCACATCCCTGTATGGCCTCCACTGGAATGAAGTAAGCTCATCCAATATCCTCCTATAGGATGTCACATCCCCGCTATGAGAATGTGATAAGAACCCTACATATGTATATATGAAGGGATGTCTCCTCTCCCTTGGCTATACTCAGGGGTGCACCACACCGATGTGCTCCAATGCCCACACCTGTGCTAGGATAGCACCACATGCCCATGTCCTACTATCACGGTAGACAATCTCATGTAACTCATGGTACATATCTGCTAGTATGGTCGGACCCCATGCCATCCGACATGGGTGCACTACTAGATCCGCTAACAATCTACCCCATCCCAGTGGAAAACCCTTTTGACTCCTATCAGTGATAAGGGCCTGTGCAATAATGGATGCAACTATGCAAGGTACTAGGAAGTCCCTTCCAAAATTGTCCATCAATCGGTCCCAGCTAACATGTCTATCAATAATCATCACATCCTAGAACATGGCCTGGATGGCCTGGCGTCCCTCGGTAGCATCCTAATCATAGTATACTTGTGACATCAAACAATCATGTCAGTGTCTATTATATGGAAACTTTACATTTATGACTATCTATAAACATGATTATACTTACAGGATCGCCATGGCTCGGTACTCGGAGTATTCGATACACGTCCTCCAGTGTGATTGATGCCTCTCCAATAGGTAGATGGAAGGTGTTGTGCTCACTATGCCATCTCTTGGCAAGCGCAGTCAACAACCCATGATCAACTCTAATATAGGGTAACTGTAGCAAGTAACCAAAGCCCATAGCCCTCAAATCTGCCTTGCCCAGATCATCTAGATCTCGGACAAATCGTAGCCCTGTCACCTTCGGCGGTCTAATGTGTAGCATCGAAAAGTTCTCCTATAAACCATTAACCCCAGCCAGATGTTATCACATATCATGATGGATGTATAAAATCAGTACAAAGCATCTTAAAAAGTGAACATTGTCTAGACCCATGTCATTTTTGCTTAAAAAAACACTAAAAACATGTGAAATTTTTACTGGGCGATACTATTTTTGCTAAAGTATCGCGCGATACTTTCTCTAATAATAGGGCAATAATATCTTCTCAGGCGATACTTCGCATAGGATCACGTGATAGTTCACCAATTATCGTGCGATACTAGTTTATATACCCAGGTGATACTATATGGACCCGCGAAGTATCGCGCGACAAACATTCTCAAAGGAGGCGATACTTCTAAAGTATCGCGTGACTTTTCGCATAAGTGTAAAATTTCAAAATTTCAAAAACATGTTTAAAATGCATTAAATTCTCATAATGACTCAACCAGGGGCAAGTTTTTCTAAAAACATACCGGGGCACCATATTGCGGAGGCCGGTTGTGCAACCGGGAGTGCTCAAATCGATGCCTATGAATCAGAACTGCTACTGGCTGGGCCATTGTCTCTCCCTAAGCTCTCAAAATTCTCAAATCACTAAAAGACAAATGATTTTGAAAATGACCTTTTTGCCCCTTTTATAGCATTTTGACTTTTTGACCTAATTTTCAAAACAACTTGAAATTACATGAAAATTGCACCCCTAGCTAATTTTGACCTCCTAGATCCATTTTCGAACTCAAAATCAAAATTTGAGTTAATCTTGATAGTCAAAATCTCATTTCAAACTTTCCTCCTCTCCTGCGCAGTTGGCTGACCATTTGAGGCTTGATCCTTCGATCTTTCTTGGGGCATCTTTATTTCTTCATCCCCATCTCTTTCAACCTTCTAGTCTTTCATTCATTTTCATCTGCTTCATCTCTCTGAGGTTTGATTTCATCTTTTCAGTCAAATTGGGGCATGTTTTCACTGCTTGATGGTTATCCTATCATGTTTTCACTGCTTGATGGTTATCCTATCATGTTTTCACCTTCGATTATGATTTCTAGTGACTTGATCAAGTTTATCAATTTTCTATTTCTCCTCTACCTGATTTCAATTTCAATTCCGAGGGGGTAGTACCTATCAGCTTTAACCTTTGATTCAGCTTATCATTTAGCTCAGCTTGAGGTTTTTATTTTGAGACTTGATTATCACTTAACAGTAATGGTGTTGATCTTGTCTTTTGATTCTTATCTCTTATTTTTAGACTTGATTATCACTTAACAGCAATGGTGTTGATCTTGTCTTTCATCTTATGCTTATGCTTGTCTTGATGTATTCCCATCCATTGAACACATGTCTGGATTGTTTTGTGATCCCAAATCGATCTCACATTTCAATTCTTCTTTGACCACATGTGTTCCCAGAATGATCACACATTAGTCAAAGAGGGGTAAATGTATGCACCCTAAAATGGTCGCCTAGACTTTGGGCCCCCATTCAGCAATTTATCAAATCCCTGAATCAATATTTTCAATAAATTGATCAAATCCTATGTTATCATTTATTCGATTATTCCTTGGGCTAACCATTTTATCCTAAAGTCTTTATTTAATTAAAAGGGATATTTCCTCCCTTTTTATTAAATAAAAAGCCCCCACTTTTCCTCTTATCCTAAGTTGCACAAATAAAGCATTATTCTTATTTTATAAAAAGGGAAAAAGCACTTTTTATCTCATATGGACACAAAAGTCAACTCTTATTTTCTCATTGGAGGATATTGGTGCACATGGATTGCTCCTCTTTCAAGCTCCACCCTTGATTAAGATCTTTTGCCTCTTAATCTCCATGGTCCATTCTTTCTCATTTCCTATAAAAGAAGAGCTCTCTTCCTCATTTTCATATGCATTCTTGAATACTAATGTTATGTTACAGGTTTTCTAGGTCACTTTGGAGCTTTTGAAGATTTGGAGCATTCTTGGCTTTTGCATCTACATTCCATTCTTAGTTTCATTCATGCATAGTAGCTTCATGTTTATGCTTTCATAGTATAGATTTCTTTTATGCTTTAGATTACTTCATCTAGTCTAATTAGGAAGGATTTGTAATACTTGCATCTTTCCTTTCATAGTTTAGTTTGTACTTTCATTTCCATAGCTTAGCTTGCATCTCTCATTTCTAGCTTGCATATTCATCTTAATCTAGTTTGCATTTGCATTGCATAGTGATTCTTGGGGATATTGGCATTCTTACCCTTCTCTTCATTTGAATCTCTCATTATGTGGTTTACTAGCAAGGTCATTAGCTTAATAGCTCTAGCTGAGAGAAAATTTCAAATAATCTTGCAATTCCATGCATAGAGAGCTCTAGGTCACTTTCTAAGGTCTCCCATTCATGGATTTCCTTGGATATAATGACTTAGAGAAGTGCACCATTTGAGTGTGTACAAAACCTACTAATGATGACATAGTGACTACTAAAGTTCCATTGAATCCTTCTAATATTGCTTCTCATTATGGTCCTGGTTATCATTTCCTAGTTAAACAAGGATTCAATGGTCAAGGATGTGGTAAGCATAAATATGGTATTCAAATGCCCTGACAGAATGGGGGGCATGAGAATTCTTATGGATTGGGATTTAATCCTCAATAACAAATCAATGTTAACAGAATCTCAAATAACACTTCAAAACATAATGAACCTATGAAGGAATTTGACCAAGAAGGTCTTTTGCCTAAACTCCTTTGTGCTAAGATGATTACTAGACCTAAACACAAAAAGAAATGTAGTCCGCACTTGAAGACTCTTCCTTTTGTTTGTATCATAGATTTCATGATCACTCTACTAATTAATGTCAAGCTTTACATTATAAGATTAGGCAGCTCATTGATAGTAAGGTTATTATATATCATGTGGCAATCAGTTGTATTTCATTCCTATTTTCTCTAAATAACATGTATGTTCCTATTATGGACCTCCACATTATGTAAACAATGTTAGCCTAATCCTTGGGGGCTCATTGTCTTGTATAGTGTTGTGAGCAATATAATAGGTCCACTTCCATTCTTTTTCCTATGCTTGGGGGGAAAGGATGCCATTTCCTTCCTTTCTATCTTTTTCATGATCCACTTTTCCCTTGGTTTAGCAGTATCTATCTATTATGTGATATCCAATCATACATGAAAATTTTGGTTTGCATTGAGGTTCTCTTTCCTTGATCATAACCTATTTTTTTGTTTGACATTGGGTTTCCATGGTTGATAAATCTCTCACCTTGGAAGCTGAATAGTGTGCTATCCCTCGCAAGGGTTACTTTTTACCTTTCTTGAATGATATCTCTTTGCATTCGTCCCTTCCATGCCCTTATAGGAGCTATGACCTTATTGGCTTGGATTAGGTGTTGTCTATGGATATTGTCTTGATGTTGAAGAAGGCTTTATCCTTGTTCATTGTTAGGAATGAATGAAAAGTATTTTGGCAGTCATTTTGTAGCAGTTGTTGTTGCATTCATGACTTGGATTGTCATTGATGTCAACACAGTGATATTCTGGGTATTAGCAGGAAAGCAGGTATAGTTTTGTTTTGCACACATGTTGTATTGTAGATTGGCTTTTGTGAAATTGATGGTATGTTCTTTGGTGTGTTTTTAACCTATGGTTAACATCACAAAAAGAAATTCATTCATTTGTGAGAGTTATGAGCATTTTGGTGAAAGCAGTGTTTAGACAATGTTTCTGTGAAGTGATTTTTAGAAATCGGAGGATATCTCTTAGCTGGGATGGAATCTGATTTTGTGTATTTAAAGGGATGTTGGAGACTCATTAATGATGATGTGGTTCATAGTGCAAACTTTGAAGATATGTTTGGAGAAAGTTACAGTATCTAGAAGCTGACAATTTTATGTGAATTTTGTGTAGCGTGTAGAATTTATTATTTTGTAATTGAGGACCGACTCATTTGTAATTATTTGAGTTTGGTATATATGAAGGAATTTTTTCCTTGTTTTAATATGTACTATGAAGATTAAGAGGTGAATATATGCATGAAGTGAAGAAAAGAGCTAATTCAGTGATGAACTAAGACTTGTGAGTACAGAGATCTGGAATTGTGATCTTGTGTAGTAGAGAGTGCAGTTTTGGCACAGTGTGAAGGAGGTAATATATTTCATATTATTCTATTGAATAATTCTAAGATCTTTTGGACAGTGGGTTTAGAGATCTTGCCTTGAAGTTGTTTGGGCAGTGGGTCCTTCTGTCTTCCATAAACTCTTAACCGAGTTAGAATCCTTTAACAGGGATTCAAAATCTCCTAACAGGGATTTATATGTACTGAATGTATTTCATAAGACTCCTAACAGGGTCCATCCTCTAACAAGGAACTTTCATATTAGTGCATCATTTTGTGGGCATCATTCCCATTGGGGTTTACTCTTTTCAAGAGGTTCCCTAGTCAACATATCTTGTGTTATTGTGCAATTGTGTATGGTTATCTTTCTATGGTTGATCAGTACATTGATTATATTGTTTAAAGCAATTGAATGGTTAAATTATCTGATAACTGATTCACCCCCCCCCCCCCCCTCTCAGTTATCTTGGGGATCTTTACTTTCTAACATTCTTTTCTTTCCTTAACATGTCAAAATAGTATGTATTTTTCCATCTTAAGGAGGGGGGCATATATACAGCCCCCCTCATTCTATATTAGGCACTTTTGTTCTAACCTTTTGTTTTAAAGCATGCTAAATCCTCAGAAGGTAACACACATAAGTTTCTAAATCCTGAAGAGACACACATTTTCAATTTCAAATATGCTAAATCCTTGGAAGTTAATGCACATAAGTTGCTAAATCCTGAAGAGATATGCATTTTACAAATATATTCTATGGTGATATGAGGATATAGATCCATGGGTACTTCATAAAAGTTATCAGAAGATGCACTACGTACATGCACAAACCCGCTAGAAGGTGCACAACTTTATGGGGTGACTATCAAGTGCTTTCTTGGTGAGCCATCCTATCCTTTTTGTGGTTCACAGTGAGATACAAAAATCTTACTGGGTGAGCTAGCCACTCCTCTCTCCCATTTTCTCTCTTTTTTCTAGCGATGTCTCTCTTATTATAATCTTAGAGTTGACATAGACTTGATTCCCTGGGGGCTTGAGGATTCCTTTGTCCCTTTGATTTCAATAAGATTGTCTTTTTCTTTTTGATCTCCTTTACCAAGAGTTTGTATAGAGTCCAGACTCTTGCTAAAGCGGGGGCTAAATGTACCATTAGAAAATGAAAGCACTTCCATTTAGGACTGGTTTATCCCTCTGATTAAGTGGTTTGGGGTCATGTCAAATGCCTTGAATGGGTCTTTGACTTGGATCTAGATTTTTCCCCTGTTCTACCCCATTTTCCACTTCTTTTCTGCATACTTCTAGCATCCTAAATTGAGATTCTGAGATTCTTGACCTCAGGATCAAGGTCAACCTTTTAGGTCAAGGATGACCTCAACCCTGAACTAGGTCAAGGTTGACCTCAACCCTAAACTAGGTCAAGGTTGACCTCAACCTTGAACCAAGGTTCAAATTTCAAAGTCTCAGAGTTTCTGAATGTCAGGTTTCAGAAAGATTTATTTTCCCTCATCGGGGCCACTATTTCTTGAGTTAAGTATTGAATTCTCAAATTAATATTTGAAGTGGACCTTTCTCGATCTCTGTATAAGATTCCTAATTTATTATTTGAGATTATCCTTTCTTGAGTTTTGTGCCTAATGCTCAAATTAACTTTGGGGTTGGCCTTACCTCGAATTTTGTGACAAGGCTCTTAAATAATTATTTGTATCTCTATCTTAAGGGTGGACCCCTTCTAGAGTTTTGTGTTAAGGCCTTAATTTAATTTCCTTTCCATGTGCACCTCTCTAGATTTTTGTGCCATGGATCCTTAATAATTTTTTTCTATGTGGCCTCTCTAGAAATTTGTTCCCTAGATCACTATAAAAGGAAGCCTTCTCTCATTTTATCCATCTACACATTCAATCCCAACACAAGATCAAGAAATCCAGAAGCAAGAAAGAAGGAGAAGGAAAGAATTCAAGCATTCATCCATCTCTAAGAATTCAAGAATTCATCCATCTTCAAGAATTCAAGCATTCAAGATTCAATTTATCAAGGAGATCCATTAGTAGCCATTGAAGGATTCAAGCTCTATGGAGCCTGCTTGTTGAAGATTTCTCCATCCATATCCATCCAAGCCTCTTCCTATTCCAAGATCCATTCAAGATTGGTGTTGAATATCTAAAGATAATTGATTTGAGACATCCTACATTCAATTCTACATTCATTTGGAGCATCCATACTTATGGATTCAAGGATTTAAATCATCCACAAGGGTTTCAACATAAGCAAGGTGAATTGTTCCATTTACTTTGTTTATTACTCCAGTTTCAAGGTTAATTCCTAAATAGGGGTTTGACTAAGGAAAACCCCTCCCCCCCAACAAAAAAAACCATTTTTCTTGCAAGAACAAGTGCGGAACAAAAAATATCAGTGTAGATCTGGATACCCTTTTTGACAAACTTTCATGATCCGTGAATAGAATTTCTATTGGAACAGTGCTAGACAAAGTCCACATAAAGGGGTAAGATTGTGCCTTGGGGTAAGATCTTACCCCTGTGTTGGGTCAAGGTCAACCTTTCTCAAAACAACATAAGGTTTATGGGTTTTCTTTGTTTCTATGTTTCCAAGCCAGATCCGATTGCAAAATTTCCTAAAACTAAGTACAAACACCAGAAAATAGCATTTTCCAAATCTGTCATATTTTGAGGTTAGTACTTGTCTTCAATTCAATTAAGATTTTAATACTTCCTTTCCATAACATAATATAAGGTTTTCTCCTTTCTTCATATTCTTCATTTGATTGATTCATTTGTGCATTGACCTTTTTCTTTTGGTTGATCAATTTGGATCTTTCCTTTGGGAATTTAGGGTATCAAAGAGGATCTTATCTTCCCCAATCCTATACATCTCATTACATCCACACATTCTCATCATCCTCATTTTCATAGATATAAAAATATATCAACACATATTTTTATATAGTACACAATCAGATCATAAAAGGTGGACTCACTCAATCCAAATTACACATTGAGAAGCTACAAATGAGGAGTGATCAAATTGATGAACAAAGAGAGAGACAAAAACCTAAAGGAGACATGACTGGAATCAGATTCAATGAAGGTGAATGTTCTAAGACTAATGATAAATCACATGAAGCAAAGAATAAAGACAAACCTAACCTTGAGAGACCTAGAGATAAGATAAGACCTTTTAGAGGTAGATTCTTTAGATGCAACAAATTTGGTCACATGAAAAGAGATTGCAAGGGTAATAGTTCTTTCAAACCTTTTCTGGTTATTGTCATAATTTTTATACATTTGGAAATAAGAAAGTAGAATGTAGGAAACCTAATCAGTCTATATATAAACAAGATTACATCAGAGAAGATTCAGCACCCAAGATCATATGCTACAAATGCAATAACCTTGGGCATACTGCAAGGTATTGTAAACTGTAGGTAAATCAGGATAGAAGGAGACCACCTACATGTTACAAATGCAACAACCTAGGACATATAGTGAAGTTTTGAAGATACAATGGAGAGGACAATAGAAGAAGACCAAGAGGACCACCTCATGTGGTTATAAAGAAGAATATTGGTGATAGTGGTAAACGTCTTACTAAGTACATGGATGAGTTTGAGAATTATTTTGAAGAAATCAACAAATGGAGAGCATGAGAAGATATGGAAGATAAAATATTTCAATAAGGCATTGGTTTAGGGAGAGACACTAGATGCTACTGTGTCTTCACATGATGATTACATTGCTACATCAATCTAGAAGGCCACATGGCCTTAGGGGGAGCATTGGATGTAGATAATAGAAATTATCCAACCCCTAACTATGTGGAATGAGCTCATGCAAGCTGATATATGGTGTGTACAGATAGTATGGAGTTTATGTTTGTGATCACAACACTTGGAGATTCATATCTTGTGATCGTGAGATTTTATTTATCTGGATAGTGTGTGAAGTTGAGCTAACTGTTATTAATGCACTTACTCAACCAATGATGGATAAAGAGCTTGAAGCATATCATTTCATCACCATTTGATAATCAGTGACCAAGGAGAGAAGTGTGAAGAAGCATTTCAGCCACCTAGAAACCGCATTGCATGATCGATTCGAGTAGAAGTTCTAGAATTTAGTGTATCAAAGGTATTTATATATTATACTCTTTCAAGAAGATATGGATGCATCTATGATTTTTGATGTTGTTGATAGACCGAGGTATAAATTCAAGAAGAACCCATTTAATTCTTGTGAGGATGATCCAAAAGTAGCATTTTTGCAAACCCCTTACGGCGTGCTACACGTTGAAGACAATAGGGCTTACATTCACTGTAAGTATGAGATCATAGGAGATGTTGATTTCTATAGGGAAATAGATGGAATGATATAATCAGATGGAAAGATGTTAGAAGAGTTTAAACATTTGGAAGACCAGTCCATTATTAAGTTAACCCTTCTAACCGAGTTCAATGAAACTGAATGGTTTAAGATCATTCTAAGTAGAATTCATGACCAATTTATTTGGATAGGAGAGAAACCAGTTAAGATAAGTGGCCAGATGATTCATGAGATAATCAGATTAGACAATACTGGAGTCATCCCAATAGCTGGGAAGAATATCAAGAAACAAGCAGAAACCCTAGCCCATTCTAAGCGGGATAAGAGAGAAATGACAGTGAATGAAATATTTCAGCAAGATGTGAGATTGGTAGAAATACTACTAGGTTACAAGCTATTTTACAACAATAAACTTAATTTTTTGTCAATGGGAGTAGTTATGATGGCATACAGAATGGTTAAAGAAAACAAAAGATATAACTTATGTGAAATCCTAGCACAATAGTTCTTAGAAAATGTGAAAGTTATCAAGAAAGATAAGTCAAATAAATTTAGGTTCGGTTCACTTATGGTTCACATGTACATCTACATTTAGCATAAATTCCCTAGAATGGACCCTAGAGCATGGAACGAAAATATACCTACTAGTATACAAATCTCTGAGAGCTACCAAAGACAAGAAAAAAATTGGGTAGATGGTGAACTATTTGCTATGAATAAAATCCTTTAGAGGCAAATGAAGGAAAGGTACATGATACCTAAGGAGATAGTTGAGAAATACAAAGACACAATTTGTTTCATGGTTGAAACTGACTATGTATTCTTTGAGGCAATTGAACCAAGGAAGAAATGGTGCTACCCTATGGGGTATGAGGTCAGTTCTGAGGTTCTCACAATGCAAGTTGAACATGTACTAGTAGCTAAGGTAGACACATCAGAAGAGAGATGGGGAACATACTAGGAAAAGTCAAAAAAAGTTAGAGAAGAATAGGATAAAGGGACAAGGAAGAGAAAGATTGACAAAATAGTTGAGGACATTACTATGAAGGTAGAAATCACTACAGAGTAGCTAAAGAAACCAAGAACAAAAATGACAGAAGGATCTTCCAGCATGACAATTGAAGCACCTCCTCCTTCTGAAGCAAAAAAGACAAAAATTTCTATTCCTATTATGATAGATTTATTAGTCACTCCTGAGAAGATTGCACAAGAGGTTGTTCTTGTGAACACACCTAGGAGATCTACAAGATCTAGTAAACCAAGAAGCCCTAATAATCTAAAGGTAGAAGCAGAGGAAAAGAAGAAAGAAGAAAAAGAAGTACAAAAGAGGCCACAAGATTTGTGGAAGCTAGGTATCCTGATGTTACAAAAGAGAGTGATAAGAGATGGGAATGTGAAGACTATAAATAGATACTATGAAAGGTATGACCCTGAAAATAAAGAAAAAATTGAGGACACAATAACTAAGTACTTATTAGTTTTCAAGAAAAATTTGTTAGAGATAGAATGACGTATCCCCAAGGACTTGTATAGAAAGTTGGAAATAAGAAAATAGTTAGCATAGTCTGAGGATGAGAATATAAGAAATAAGGCTATTGAATACATGTTACCTATAGTCTCCATACAAGAGAGGAAGAGAATCATTAAAGAGTTGAAACCTTTATTGAGGACTAAGGCCAGACCGATGAAGATTATGGAAAGAAAGTATGATGAAGTCATAGAGGACACACAAAAGGCACTGGACCAAATTCTTATGTGTGGCATGCCTAAGAAGACCTCACCTCCCAAGGTTACCAAGCCTACACCCATAGGAATGGGAGAAAGTTACAAGACAATAGAAGAGAGTGAGAAAGCTAGGGAAGTTGACAAGAAACTGGACTTCTTCATTTCTGGTATGCCTATATCATTAGACACTTCACTTGATAAAAGTGACCCATTTAAAGGAAATCTTGACATTGCAATGATAGTAGAAGAGGAAGGAAAAAAAGAGGAAGAACAAAAAAAGTAAAAATAGGAAGAGAGAGGATGGGAGAAGGAGAAACAACAAGAGGAACAACAGGAAGAAAAGACAACAGCAGAAGAAGAGATAAGAACTGAACTTAAACAAGAAGTGGATACCTCTTTCACCCTATTATTGGAAAGTATGGCCAAACTAGTAAGCACAGATGTGGAAAGCATGGATGAGGATGAACTCATGAGGTTATCCTTCATGGCATTTGCTAAGGAAAAGGAAAGGTCAAAACAAAAAGGGGACAAGAAGGTAAAGGTGATCACTAGGGAAGTGGAGACAGTAAATAAAATACTCCCTACACCTCTTATTTTTCAAGGAAAGGATGATGCAAAGAATTTGAACATGGCACTAGACAACTTTGATAGTCATTTTGAGACATTGTTGAAGATCGCAGAGGATAAGGCTGAAAGGAGATTCCTAGAAAACAAGTTGAAGGAAGTTTGTCAGTCCATCTCATGGGACTTGGACATTCTGAAAGAAACTACAGTCAAAGCTGAGAGTTGTATAGAACAAGGAAGAAAGATATACAACTATTGCATAAATCCTATTCGACATGTTAAAAATATTGAAGATATCATATCCAAGGACATGGCTACATTAGACAGCTTAATGGACAATTGTGAAACCTCTTAAAAAACTGTGGTAGAAATGGACAAACAGACATCCAAGATTTTGGATAAGATAAGTGTTTTGAATACAGAGAAAGGGAGAGTAGTGGAAATATTTGGTTTTCTAAAGATCTTAATCACTCCTAAGTTATCAATTCTTGAAGCTCATCTCATAGAGATGGAGAAAATAGGAGGATCAATGAAAAATGCTATACCCACTGAGCTGAAGGCAACAGAAACAACATCTTATGCACTGAATGGACTGATCCATGTCATTGAACTTCTAATTAAGTCATGGGTTGATGAAGTGAAGACATTGGAAGACTCCTTCCAAGATATTCTAAATTTGGTGAGTAAGCACTAAGTCTTTTATGCTTAAGATTTTGAAATTTTGAAGTTTTGTAAATACCTTTGCCATTGATGTCAAAGGGAGAGGAAGAGAAGAGAAAAATGAGAAAAATATAATGAGAGGAAGAGAAGATAAAAATAAAGAGAATGAAAAGAAAGAGAAAATTGTAAATATAAAATATATATATGTATATAGAGAAGTAGAAGAAAGATAGTGTTTTGACACTTAGTCATTTTTTACTAAGTGTTGCCATCAATGACAAAGGGAGAGATTGTTAGAAAGTGATGTTTTGGGAGCACTATGGATCACTTAAGGGTTTTCATTTATGGAAACACTTATGTTGGAGTGATCGCATGAAGTAATGATAAGTGTAGGAGACTCAGTCATGAAAATGACTAAGTACAGAATCAGGATAACAGTATTCTGCAGTATAGTTTTGGTCAGCGAAGATTGTATATGATGTATTATGGCTTGCAAAGTTATAGTAAGCTAGTATGGGATATTTAGGACCTTCAGTTAATGTTGCACATGTTTTGGTACTAATATCAGGAAGATACAATGATATGAAGGTATGCGAAGATAGAGAATCAGTGTAGCAGGGTATGTGAATAGTCGTGGTGATTGATGGAAGATTAGAAGGTATGGTAATGTGCTAAGTTAGATGAAAGGTGTATATTTTTGACACTTTGGTAATATAAGATCTTTGACTCAGTATTTATCATTTGCATAAATATTTATTATGTTTTGTATTGTATTTGAGAGCCGACTGGATGGCTGAATTGATATAAGTATAGAGTATTTTGTGAAAGCGATAAGTGGATATTACGGATATGTGATGGATACAAATTTTGGATATTGACAAATGCAGATAGAAGATGCGAGATTTGAGATTGATAGAGTTACAAATGGAACTATCAAAGCATAGAAGATTCTTGTATTGTTCACTACTTGAAGACTACTTTTTGTGATAGAGTTTTTTATTGTAAGAGCTGTAAGCTCACCACCTTTAACAAGGTTTTTGTATACCCCCAACAGGGTTTTGTATTCCTCTAAAAAGGAAATGTATTATGTAATACTCAGCTCCTAACAGGGCTAGATCTCCTAATAGGGATTCAATATTTTAGTGCATAGTTGTGGGTACCATCCCCACCAGGGTTTTCCCTTGGCCAGGGTTTCCTCAAAAACAAATCATGGTGTTATGAGTTATGTATTGTGTGTATATGTTCTTTTCATTTCAACATTAATATGGTTTATTTTCAATAGTTTGAAATTTTATTTTAAGTGTTGTAATATTGATTCACCCCCCCTCTCAGTATTACTTAATCCTCATAATCCCCCTTTGGAATTGATGGCAACATATGAAGTGAAAAAATGATCAATGCAAAAAGAAATTAAAATATATCCACTTGATCACTCTGAAATATATCCACTTGATCACTCTAAATATCAAGCTTCAAACTTCCTCAAACCTCTCAACACAAGCTGATTTTTCTCTATTTTTCACATAACTTCTCCCCCTTTGACATCAATGGAAATGGATCAAAGATATTAAAGAATACCAAAATAAGAAATAGCCATAAGATTTCTTCCCCTAAGGATTAGTCCCCAAATTTTATCAATCCAACAAATAATGTTCTGATATATTTTCTTGACTGATCCTATCCTTAGCATCATTAGCTCTAATTTGGAGGGGCTATCACCCCAAGATTTTCCTTGGGATACTAAAAAGTTTGACAAAGGCTTTGTAAAGATATCCTCAATATGTTCCTCATAAGACACAAATTCTATCTTTACTTCTTTTTTATTAACTTTATCCCTAAAGAAATGATACTTAATAGAAATATTATTTTTCTTTGAATGAAAACATGATTCTTTGAGATATTTATAGTACTAGAGTTATCACAGTGAATAACAATAGGTTCATCAATGTTTATCCTTATGTACTTCAACATTTTCTTCATCTAAATGGCTTGATTACAATTAATTTCAACAACAACATACTCATCTTCAGCAGAAGATTGAGAAATACAATCCTTCTTCTTACTAGTCCGAGAAACTAGTTTCTTACCCAAAAAGAATGTACCTCCACTAGTACTTTTTTTATCATCCATATTACCTTCCCAATCAGCATCAGTGTATGCACATATATTAAATTCATCATCTTTTTTCATACGATAATCCATAGTCAATTGTACCCTTCAAGTATGTAAAAATTCTTTTTATGACAACCATATGAGATTCCTTTAATTCAGCTTGAAATCTTACAACAATTTTAACAGAATTTGATATGTTTGGTCTAGAGTGAGTTAGATATTGCAGTCCACCAATCATAGATTTGTACAAAAATTTTATTAACACATGGGGAATCATCATCCTTAGCCATCTTGCAACTAATAACCATAGGGGTTCCTACCAGTTTTGAATATTCCATACCAAATTTCTTCAGTAGTTCTCTGACATAGTCAGACCGAGTAATACAAATTTCTTTATCTAGTTGTGTAATGTGCAATCCAAGAAAGAATTTCATTTCACCTATCATAGACATCTCAAATTATTTTTGAATTTAATCAACAAAACCTCTACTCAACTCATCATTTCCACCAAATATGATATCATCAACAAATACTTCAGCAAGCAAGATATTATCATGAATTATTGTGAAATTTAAGTTACTATCTACAGTTCCATGCTAAAAACAATCTTTAACAAATACTTGTCCAGTTCATCATACTAGGGTCTGGGAGATTTCTTTAATCCATACAAGGCTTTCTACAATTTACAAACCATATCTCCTTCTCAACTTCTACGATCTCAAGAGGGAAAACTCCAATCCAGGCGCACTGGGGTTTTTACACAGTTTGAGAATTTAATCAATCAGGATCTGCTAGGGAGATCTGACAGCCCAAGAAGAGACCACACCTGTGAAGATTTCCTCCACAAGGACATTTATATAGCGGTTGTTACTACCACGATGAAAATGGCTATTACTGCTTGAGGTTTCATCCATGTGGTTGACCCAATAAAGGGAATGTACACTATGGTTAACCCTCTCTAAAGGTGACTCACAAAAGATACCACATGGGGACTTGGTCCAGATCCAAGGATTTGAGTTTCTAATACTACCCAAAAAGGGAGTAGAGCATAATTCTCTAGCCTTATCACTTTTACCCAAACATAACAGATAGATTAATCCAACATGCTAAGACTAAAATTTATCTCACCAAGATCTATGATGTCAACAAATTATGGTCTATCAATCCCTCCGAAGAGAGAATGTATCGATCAAAAGCCGAGGACGCAAACCCAGTAGAACGCAAGACAATCTCAGTATCCTCCCTACCTACAAGGGGATCTGTTGTCAAGAAGAGCTTCACATGCATGAACAAGAGAAAGAAGCCCACTCTCCCAAGATCATCCACAAATAGTGTTCATAGGGCCTATTTACTATGTGTAACAGATATGCAGAAAGCAAATCTATGTTCATTTTATAGCCCAAAAACTGAAGTCTGTGATATGAAAGCAGAAAAAATCACACAAGCTTGACACAAGAGAGGTTTATTTTATATCCAAAAATGAAGTGTTCTCACATGCAACATAATACCTGAGTTCATCGCAACACACTTAGTAGATTTTACCTGTTTTAGCAATTTTTGAGCATTTGTCTTCTATCTTTTGTACCCACAGGATGTACCTGCACCTACACCTGCAAACCACTATTATGAAAAACTTACCTATTCTTGTACCTGAAACTCATTTCTATAAAAATCCATCAAAAAAGAATCACAACTTGTCAACCCCACGTGGTAGAAAATCAGGTTAGTCAAAGATAATGTGTCATTTGATAATCAAAAAACCTATTGTCATAAAAAATCAGATTTTGACCAGTCTGCACTAAATTAATCATAACTTTTGAAAATCAAGATGAAATTAATTCAAACTAATGGAAAATAAAATTTAACTCAACTACCTTTCCAAAAATATAAATTTCAGATCTGTATCATATCATATGTGCATGTACCAATAAAAACATCAGTCGGATTTCATAAAATCAAGTGCTAACCAGTCTTCACTTAAATGATCATAAATTTTGCAAATAAAAAGGAAATTAATCCAAATAAATGTAAAATTAAAGCTAACTCAAATACCTTTTCAAAAATATAAATTTTGGATCTGTATCATGTTATATGTGCATGTACCAATAAAAACATCAGTCAGATTTCATAAAATCAGGTTCTGACCAGTCTTCACTAAAATGATCATAACTTTTGCAAATCAAAACAAAATTAATCCAAACCAATGGAAACTGAAAGCTAACTCAAATACCTTTCCAAAAATATAAATTTTTAATATGTATCATGTCATATGTGCATATACCAATAAAAACATCAGTCAAATTTTTGGAAAAACAACCCATAATTTTATCACAAAACTCACAAAAATTAACCTTGTGGTCGTGGGTTCGAGAAAAATGATAGAAATTTGATAGAATAGAATGGAATGGAAACCCATTTTAGGGCCCCATGGTGGGCGCTAGAAATGTGTGTGTGAAAATTGTACCTAGTTGTGGACACAACACTTCAGTAAAACAGTAGAGGTTAGCAAATCAAGAAATCTGCAAATAAGAACAATATAGCTAACCAGGCGATTTACTACCTTCTAGTAGGTGCGAGTATGTATTATCAGATTAGACCGAGATCAGTGACAATGCAACACCTAAACGAAGGATTTAAATGATTGAAAGCAATGAAGTATGAATGCAAATTAATCTTTTTTTTTTTGGATTTTGAATGTAATTAGATGAGAAAATCGATATGAAACTAATCTAGAATGAATTGAAATCATATGCAATTAATCTAACAATGCTATGAGGGTGAATGCAAAAGTATGCAAAAGCTATGAAAAACTATGAAATGATCTCACAAAATTGCCTGTCACAAAAGCTTTGTTCTTTAGTTGTAAATTAGCCAGAGTAATTGTGCAAATTCCAAAGATTGAGAGATTGAAAGCTTGAGGGATATTTGAATAGTTGAGCCTTTTTTTTATAGAAATCCAGGGTTTGAAGATGCATTGAGAAAATCCATAAATCACTCTTGATAAACTCAGGTTGATTTTTGAGTTATCAAGAAATTAAGAATAAATAAACTCATAAAATCATGCAAAAGCAACTTTTATCTCAAAATAGAGCTTTAGTTCAGTTTTTCAACTCATCATCAGATGTTGAGTTTAGAAAGTTAACAAATTGAAAATAAAAATTGATTTAAAGTTAATTGCTTTTCTGATTATGCATGATTTAATATGAATTACTTTAATAAATAAAGTGATTTATTTTCAACTTAACTAATTTTTGAATTAAAATAATTGATTTATGGGTTAATCAATTATTAAACCAAACTTTTATTCAAAAACTATATTATTAAATATTGACAACTGACATTAATTAATTAAATAAGAATTTAATCAATTAGTCATAAGATTTTTGATTTATTGTCAAAATTAAATAATACAATTTATGAATAAATAGGATTAAATTTAATTAAATAATTAAGTGGTAGAATCAAATTTAATTAATTAAATATTTATCATATTCAACTAATCAAATTTAGGATAAATATGATTTATCACCAAATAATATTCAATTAAAGATAATTATGATAAATTAGGAATATTCAAGGAATATTCCCTAATGCAGAATTAAGATAATCAATTAGGTTTTTGATAAACTAATGTGTAGATGTGCCTTAGGTTAGGAATTTGATGTCGATTTCAATCGATTTGAGGATGTAGGAGGTTAATGAACCTATAGTCCATTTTTGGGGTATTACAGAAACAATAGAGTTCTTTCTAACTCTAAGAAAGAATGAAATAGATCCTAACTAACAATGGGATTCACTCACCAAGTAGGCCCCCTCGGATGAGTGAATAGTACACAATCAAGATAAAAAGATGGAACTTGTAAGTGCATTCTATCCATTCATTTAAAAAGTACACTTGCAGTAAAATAGAATTGAACTCTATTTGTTGTTGTAAGATCACAATAACTTTCATACTTCGACTCTCTTGAAAGTTATGTCAACAACTTATTTATAATTAAATACTGAAAACTAACTCCTAAAACTACGATCACTCCAACAATGGACATCAAGAAGATTCATAATGTCATACAACATAATTAACAACTTTTGAGAACAAGTCTTCCATAGATATAGTAGGTCGTGCTTCTAAATCTACGCTTAGGTATGATGGAAACCATTTGAACACTCCAAGGAAGAGTGATGCACGGTTATTTCTTTATTACTTTGGATGCAGAGTTGATCTTGTCAATTCTACCATGCTTATTAATGAATATGTCATTGACTTGTTCCTACATGGAGTTAGTAACACATGCCAAACTTGAAACATATATTTGCATCATTAAATTAGAAAAGGCATTATCTCATTAACTAACTCTTACATGATATGCATCTATAGGAATCCTAACCCAGAACAACTTAGGAGAAATGAACATTAAATAACACATATGTATATTTACTAATTCATCTATCATATTGTATCCTAAAGTTCTAACTTATACCACATATCCTACTGATCCATAAAGTATTAAAGTATTGTTTATGCACTCATACATATAAAAGCTATACATACAATACCATCAAAGTCTGCATAAAACTATACAAAAATACCCTACTGAACTATAGAAAAATCATCATAAAATATGCCATTAATTTGGCCCATCATTAATTACACTATCTCTTAACTCATGCTGATTGATTACAATGTGACATCTTTGGAACATGAAAATTTAATACCCATCGCATCCTGACATAACCTTACCTTCCAATGATTACATCTTCTCCTACCATCTCATCAATTTATAATTAACTCGAGGTCATGAGAATATTCCTCTTAAATAGAAGATGCCTTTATCAAATCCTTGTAAAAATCACCTCTTTCCAAAACTTATGTACCACCTCATACCATATGAACTCACTTGAACCCTTTTTTTATAAAATTAGTTCATCCATGTTCAAACTTTCCTCCAATAAATATGTGCATTTTGAAAATCAAAACAATAAGGATCATGCCAACATGGGCTAATACAACCGGTCGATGGGGCCAAGAGTATTTGAAATTTGAGCCTTAATGAACTAGATTGAACCTTAATGAAGATGGTTCAATGTGGTTCATCCTGGTCCAAAGGGGTTCATCGAGTTCAAAGGAGTTCAGAGACTTATACCACATACTTGACAATTTTGAAAGAATGACAAGCACTAAGTGCGGGGTTGACATATATGAACTCTATGAACTTTACGAACCACTAAGAACCTAATTTTCAAATGAATGAACTGTAATGAACCCCTTAGGACTGGGTTGAATCATGATGAACTCTTAAGAGAGAGACCTTGATTTTGAGGAGTTAGGGATTAAAATTTCAAAAGGTGTACATGAGGAGATCAATAAAGGGGTAATGCAAAGCATGAGGAAACTATGCTTTATAGTTTGATGTTCAAACATTTCTTGTGTATGCACACTTTATTAGGAGATCGCACAAAATTCTAGACTAATAAACTCATTAACGTAGATCATGAGGCTGATGAAAAGAGTAGGGCACTAAAGGATTCTCCCTCATCATCAATGCTGGAATTTTTGCCTATGCTAAAATGGGAAATCAATTTTTTTTGTGAAATAATTAGCACAATAAAAAGTAATATAATCAATCCCCATACAAGTAAATAAAAAGTAAGCAATTAAACATGGCTCTGCTTCCATAGATAAAAGATGCATGTGCTGAATTAAAGAAAATATTAACAAAACTATCATAGAATTTGTATTCTATTTCAGACTTCTACTCCCAAAGACTAAACAATGAACACTACTACCCTCCTTTGAATCCAACTATCCACAACAATGATATACTTCACCAAAATGATATTTGTCTACTCCTTGAGTAAGCTACTCTCTACAATTATATCTATGTTCCTTATCTATTATGTTATTGCTATGACACTAGGTAAATGCACTTAGGGAGTAACTTTTCTATGTTACATGTTTCTTACTTTAGAGTATCATGCCCTGGATTTGGTGTTTCTCCTCTACGTGTGTTTCTTTTAATGAATTTTGTGAAGTTGGCACATTAGCTCTTCATCCAGTTGTTTATGAATGTAGTTGTTTGGTAACCTACAACTCTTCTAGTGTTTGAACCACACCAGTCATACTAGGCCTGAATTTCACTTTTGTTTAGAGACACTGGTACAAAACCATTGATATTATCTTAAATCTCTTGATTGAATATTGACCATTTAATCAATTATCTATAACACAAAACAATTTATGCTTATCATTCAAATAGGCTTTTCCAATTCCACTAGGATATAAAAATATTATGATAAAATATGAAAATAAAAGCTGATGTACAAATTGGCATAATTTTGATTGTAAATCAGTTGGAAGAACCAAAATAGAAACTTTGAAATTTTGGAGTGTCAGAGTAGTCCATCCATTTCTGTAAAAGAAGTTCTTTTATGGAAAATTCATGTTTGTATCAACAAAAGTTCTTTTATTTTGTATCAGTAAACCTAGAAATTGTTATTCCAACGGTAACCCTAAACTCTAACCCTAATAAAAATGTAACTCTAACCATAATTCCAACCATGATATAAACCCTAAACCTAACCACATTCCTAACTATAAATCCTAACCCTATAGATAATACAAACCATGATGTAAACCCCACTCTTTACCATAATATTAACTATAATCCTAACCCTAACCATAATATTTTTTAAGAAAAAACCCTAACCATAATATAACAATGACGTAAAAAATTTAGTTATCCAAAATCCAAACCATAATCCTAAGCTTAACTATACAACATGTAATAGTCATTAAAACCCTAACCATAATACTAACCATGATGCAATCATGTAACTACAATCCTAACCATAATTCTAACCCTAAACCCTTATCCTAATCCTAACCCTAAATTATAATCCAAATATTAAGCCCTTTCCATAATCCTAATCACAAACAAGATCATAATTGACATCTTAAACCTAACCCTAACCCTAACTACGACATAAACTTAAACCCTTATTCTAACCCTAACCTTAATTCTTAAATTTTTTCAAAATGCTAACCCTGACCATAATTCCAACCATGATATAAATCCTAAACCTTTCAATCATAACCCTAAACCATAATCCTAACACTTACACTAACCATGGTGTAAAACCTAACCCTAACTCGAATGCTAACCCTAAACTACAATCCTAACCAAAATTCCAATGCTAAATAAAATAGTAACCATAATGTGAACCCTAACCATAATAATAATTTTAATCATAAACCCTAAAACCTAATTCTAATCCTCACCCCAAATCCTACATAAACCATAATAATAACCATGATACAAATCCTAACTCTAATCATAATCCTAACCATAATATTAACCCTAACCATAATACAAAACCCTAATCCTATCAAAACTATAAACCTAACCTTAATACTAACCATGATGTAAATGCCAACTCTAACTTTAACCTTAAACACAACCCTATTCTTAAACCCTACTTATAATCTTAATCCTAAATCCTAATGCTAATCCCAACCCTAATCCTAACCCTAAACCCTAAAGTAAAATCCTATTCCTAATTGTAAACCATAACCATAGTCAAAATAAATTTTTTAACCATGATGCAACCCTAAACCCTAACCATAATCCTAATCTTAGTCCTAATTCTAACCCTAATCTTAATCCTAACCCTAATCAAAACTCTAACCTTATCATAATATTATTTATTATGTAAACCCTTACCCTAGCCATAATCTTATCCCTGACCCTAAATTATAGCCATAATTAAAACCCTAACCATAATACTAATGATGATGTAAACCCTTACTCTATACAAAATCCTACCCCTAACCCTAAAAAACAACCATAATTAAAATACTAACCCTAACCATAATACTAATAATGACGTAAACCCTCACCTTATCCAAAATCTTATCCCTAAGCTTCAATTATAACCATTATCAAAACCCTAATCCTAAACATAAGATTAGCCATGATGTAAATCCTTAGTTTAACCATAATCCCAACACTAAATTATGAACCCCAATCCTAACCCTAACCCCAAACCCTAATCTAAACATTAAACCCTAACCATAATCCAAATCTAAAACAAGATCATAAATGATACCCTAGACCCAACCATAACCCTAAACATGACATAGACTTAAACCCTTATTCCAACTTTAACCTTAAATCCTAAATCTATTCAAAATCCTAAACTTGACCATAATTGGAACCATGATATAAACCCTAAACCTTGATCTTAATCCTAAACTCTAATCCTAATAATAACACTAGTCATGATGTAAACCCTAAATCTAGTCATAACCATAGCTATAATCCTAATCTTTAGCCCTAAACTCTAATCCTAATTTCCAACCCTAAACTACAATCCTAATTGAAGCCTCAACTCTAACCATAATACTAACCATGATGTAAACCATAACCATATATCCTAATCATGAATACTAGAAACCAAATCTTAACCCAAATACAAACCCTAACCCTAACCATGATGTAAACCCTAAATCTAACCATATTCTTGATCATAATCTTAACACTAAATCTTAAACCCTAAGGGTTTGTTTGGTTGTTGGAACTAAATAATGCCAAAATTGTCAAATACTGGAATTTTACAATTCTGAAAGTTTTAAATCCAGAAAGTAGTTTTTGGATTATGCCTGGAACCGTTTGGTTCTCCTGGAAGATAAGTGGGAAGATGCATTTTTTGTGTTTGGTTCATGGATTTGGAATTGGAATAAGGCTTTTTTTTTAATTTTTAATTTTTGTTACTTTTTTTATAATTTTTTTTTTTAATAAGGTTTAATTTTTTAGCTTGTTCTTAAAGTTATCCTTTGAAAGATTTAGGTTCAACTCCCCATTGAACCTCCTTTCAATGGTGGTCCAAACTTCTTTTCTAAAACCCCCTTCACCATTTCTTCTGATCTGGACTTGCTCGTGGAGCAAGTCTAGAAACTTGTGTTCCATTTCCCTAGTCCATAAAACCTTATTCGAAGAAGAAGTTATATGGGTTACTTGAATTTCTTCATTCATGCCTTTAACTATTCTGTAAAGATTCATTTAAAATTATTTCACTGTAATTAAACATAATTTATGGATATAATTGCATGTTACTATTTCTGCAGAGGTATTCTAAGTAGTAATGCAAATTTTGGTAGATAATGCTTAGAATTATGGATTATCCAGCCTTCAAATGAAACCAATTAATGTTGGTCCTAGCATAGTACATAATCATTATTATAGAAATATCTTTCAAAATTTTAAAAGATCCACATTCAAAGAATAAAGGTGGAAGATAGTAGAGTGTAGCAGATGGAGACAAGTATAAAAATGAACACTTCAAGTTTAAAATCATGAATTAGAAGCCTCTTTATTAATGGATGGGTAGATACAAAATGTTAGAAATCAATTTGATCATCACACAAAGAGTAGAGGTTTCAATATTTTAATTTCTTCAGACATAGAGCATTCATTAATGGACGTATCAAAGAAGAATTTTCAATAAATTTAATGGATATAATTGCATGTTAGTATTTGTACAGAGGTATTCTAAGTAGTAATGCAAATTTAGGTAGACAATGCTCAGAATAACAATTTGTCCAGCCTTCATAAAAAACAATTAATGGTGGTCCTAGCATAGTATATAATCATTAATATAGAAATATCTATATATGATATTAATACAACATTCATAGAAAAATAATTAATGCTTGTTTTAACGTGCTTGGATAAATTCTCAAAAGAGGCCAATGAGTGTAGATATATAATATGTAGTTTTCCATTCAACATAACACTAGATATATGATATGTATAGAAATGATGAAAATATAACAACTAAGCTCGAGATCTATAGTCTTCCCACATCCTCTGTGCTATTTCCTCTTGAAACTTCCCCCAATCATCTCTATCACGTTGAATCAACCCATATGTCTCAAGTATTGGTACATTCCCATCACTATCATCATCCTCTTCAATTTCTACTATGGATGGAACACCTTCCTCTATTGTAATGAAGTTGTGTGTAGTATGCAACACGCTAAACCAATCTTTGTTTGTGTCATGATTTGATAAGACGTCACATGCCTCAAGATAGGAAAATATTGCTTCAAAATCCCAAATGTACGCTCTATTGCATTCCTAAGCGAGGACTATCAATGGTTATATAACTCTTGTGGAGTATTTATCGGGTTTTCTCTTGAAAACTCCTTTAGGTGGTAACACGTACACCGATAGCGGGCAAGAAATACTGGTACGTTTGGATATCCAACATCAGCTAAATAAAAATTTCCTACATAAACAAAAAAATAATATGTTAAATTATAACATTGTCATATTTCTTGTAAACTTCACTATATAATCATTTGCAATATAATTTGACATACCGAGGGGAACTACCAGTGGATCTGATCTCGAGAGAACTTGTTGAACGTCATTTTTACACGAAGATAACGAATAGGAACTTGTGAGAGAAAATATCCCTCTTGGAAGATTGATGGAATCAATCTCAAGGTTCCTTATGGCTGGGTGTCAACCGCTTAGATAGCTCAACGAAAGACAGATGTGAGTCTGTTAACAAGGAGGCCTTTGCTGGTTCATCTCTTGAGGGAGTCTGCAAAACAAACTTTAGAATACCAAGATATCTCTTTTTTTAATTTTCAGATTTATGATAAAGCAACATTAATCTAATTAATCTACTAAAATTGATTTGCAAAGAGGGTAAGAAGCAGTAGGGTAACAAGAATTTAAAGGAAATTGCCAAAAAAGAATCTAATGGACATAAACTAATACCACACCACTTTGCGAATTAAACAACCAAGAAGATGAGGAAACCCACAAAATAGAGATCAGAGCATATCACAATCTTCAGCTATATGGATGCAATCATCAGTGAAACAAAACAAATACAGACGTATGATAAGCCAAAACTCATCAAATCAAGAAGCCACCCCAGATGTGTGCACACGTGAGACAAGTTAATCTTTAAGCACCAAAGAATAATCTTCTTGGAAATTTATCACAACAAAATAATGTAATACCAGCAAACACTGAACTAAGAATCATAGATTTAGAATCATCAAACAATCAATTGGTTCTTTGAAATAAAGAAAGAGCAAATCACACATTCACAAATTTTGCATAGATAGCAGAAGCATCATACCATGAATGAAGCACCAATTGTATGTATTGTATTAATGATCAAATCCACCCTCATTACATTGCATTATTACAATTTATAGAGTTGTGCTCTCAATTTTACAGCTAGGGTTTCAGCCGCATCTAAAACTTGGAAATAAATCTAAACTAAAGATTACACCAAGGAAACTACTTCTAGAACTAAGTTAAACTACCCTAGCATGAAATTAAACCTTGTGCATTACAAAAATTAGAGTAGATCATGCAAGAAAAGGTTCAAAACACAGTCGTAACTCATGCAAGCTCTCCATGGAACTTCGTGATCCTGCCCTTAATCCTTTGTTATAGCTTCTCCATGTGGGCTCAACTGAAAGAGGCCCCAAAATCACACAGAAACAACCCCATAAAGAAGACCTAGTTGACTGAAAAATTAAGTCTGAGACAACTGAAGTCAAATGTTGGACGTACCCAAAAAATCATTGATCCCGATAGTTGCCTCGAAAAATGAAGCTTCAAAAAATGACTAAGTGTCAAGTCCTCTTTTCCCAGGTTTCAGACTTTGGACTTTCGGAGGCTGAAAATTCTCTAGGGTTGAAAGGCAAAAAAATAGGGTCTTCAAAAATGTCTGTCAAAACCACCTCTCCTCCAACTTTCAGACTTTCAGAGGCCGAAAATTTCATATGGCTGAAAAACAGGGTCTTTGAAAATGTCTAAGTGTCAAAACCACCTCTCCTCCAACTTTCAAACTTTCGAAATTTGAAAATTTAGGAAGGCCAAAAATTTAGGAGGGTCGAAAATTTAGGAAGGCTGAAAATTTAGGAGGGCCAAAACAATAGGAAGGCCGAAAAAAACTCTCCTCCAACTTTCGGACTTTTCGGAGGCCAAAAAAATAGGAAGGCTGAAAGGCCAAAAATTTAGGAAGGCCAAAAAAATAGGAAGGCCGAAAAAAACTCTCCTCCAACTTTCAGACTTTTCGGAGGCCGAAAAAATAGGAAGGCCGAAAAAAAATCTCCTCCAACTTTCGGACTTTTCGGAGGCCGAAAAAATAGGAAGGCCAAAAATTTAGGAGGGCCAAAAATTTTCTAAGTGTCAAAAAGTTTTCTCCATGCAAAAATTGGCTGTCCAAAAAATGTTGTCTAGGAATTTTGGCCTTTTGGACTTTCGAACCTCCAAACCTTCAGCACTGAAAAATGGCTAAGTGTTAAAATTCTTGGAACTTTGTCAAAATTGAAGACTTAACATTTTGGAAGAATGTTGGGGTGAGCTCTTTAAAACTTCTCTGTCACTTCTTGGATTTCCAAAAATCTTAGTACTCCCATGGATGTCAGCTTCCCTTGTTGTTTCTTCGTAAATCTCAAAATGTGGGCATCAAACTTATGCATGCAAAAATAGTTGTCCATAATGCCTTATTGAAAGCATGAAGAAAAATCTATCTATCTAAACTAATTGCACAAAAAAAAAATTGAAACCCTAAAGACAACAAAAAAGAACCCTAAACAAAAGGGGGTCCCCATTAGGCCAAGTGGAGAAAATGGGGTATGTGTTGTGGAACCACAACAAATAGCCCCAACACAAGGAGAAATGACCAAGGCATTTCTTTACCAACAAACTTCCTCTAGAAATGACCAAGGCATTTATTTACCAAGAGCATTATTTATGGTGTTTGATTGAGATAGGGGCATTCATTTATCCTCGGTAAATCTACATGGAGGTGTGTATTTTGGCCAATGTTACTCAGTTGCATCCTTAACCGACAGTCTCAGTCATTGAAGGAAGCTCGGTCACTAGATGAACTCGGTAATCTCTAGCACTCGATGAAAGTGTTACTCGGTCATGCCTGTGGTGCTCGGTCGACACTGGTGCTCGACGATGCTTGGCTTGATCGGTAGTTTTGGTTGCCAACTAGAGTTCTATGTGATTTGTTGGGCCAACTTGGTGCATTTATTATTTGTATCTTTTGTTGGATTCTCCTAAGTGGATCTGGAGGCCAACATTTTGTATTAACTATTTGTAAGGTGATTTATAAGCCGACTTGTATTGCATTTAATATTGGTTAGGGAGAGTTATTGGTTTCATCAAGCCGACTTGTGGCTGATGTTTAATATTTAAGGGGTGTTTGGGTAACTATTTTAGGTAGTTCTTAGTAGCCTCAATTGGAAGGTGCTACTAAATCTGGAGTTGGTGATGTTGTGGAAAAGATCTTCCATGATCTTGCAGATCAGAATACTTTTTTGATAGTTTGTAAGCAAAGCTAGTGGTTTGCACACTTGGGAACAAGGAGATTTCTTGGAGGCTTGTGAGCTCAAGTTTAGATCTGCCTTAGGATTTACATCAGTTGTTGATTTGTTTTAGAACTGGACTAGCTAGTATTGTAATTGGATCTTTGATCTTGCAGATTGTTTATGATTGTAATTGGCCCTAACCCGGAAGGCCTTACAACCAAGCATGTTAAAGGAAATTACTTGAAACAATTATTGTGTACTTGTGTTGTTGTGTTTTCCGCTATGTAATTTTGAAGCTGCAAGGTTTGGACTATCCTTAATTAGATCCACCATCCCTTGGTCTGCGTTAGGTTTGAATGATGAATCTTGAATGCTTCAACCAAATCCCTTCAAAGGCTTGAATGCTAGAATCCTTGATCTTCAATGGAGAACTTGAATGCTTGAGTGGATGATTGCTTGAATGCTTGCTCACTTGATTTTCTTGGGAGAAAACTTGATGGATCATGAATATCTCCTTGAGAACTTTTGATGAATAAGGGATGTCAATTGCTTGATCATGGATGGAGAAAATGAGAGAGGAAGGCTTCCTTTTATAGTGATCTAGGGCACAAACTTCTAGAGGCTGACATTGGAGAATTAAATCTCAATTTAGTCTTAACCCCTAGAAATGGACATTGATTAAATGCAATTTAAGAGTTTACCATTTTGAAATCTGAAACATCCGACTCGAAAAGCGGGAAAATAAAACTTTTCGAAGCCCGATATCCTGAAACCTCCGGAACTTGAAAATTGGACCTAGGGTTAGGGTCGAGATCGACTCTGCCCTAGGTCAGAGTCAAGGTCGACCTTGACCCTGAGATGGCAGATCTCAAGTTCTTAGGCCTAGGTGCCAAAAATAGGCTGGAAATAGGTAGAGAGAGAAGTAGAACAGGGGAAAAAGCCAGATCCATGCAAAGACCTATTCAAGGCGCTTGACATGACCCCAAACCACTTCAAAGGGCTAAACATTCTTAACATGGAAGTGCTTCCATTTTAAGACAATACAGTAAGAAAAATTATAATAAAATGTGCAGTGATAGGATTAATAGTCAAGCAAACAAATATGTGCCACTAGGAGATTTACCTTGAAGTATGAATCAAAACGATCATTCCCAATAATATCTAGAGGAGTCTTTGGAGCAAGGGGTATACAAGAATTGTCATAGAGAGCTAAGATGGCCGTCAAGACCTTGTGGAAGTATCAACTTACTGTCTCTCATGAGTGACCAAAGTTATGGGCAATCTTATGATTCCTCAAATTGCTGCCAAGGGTATGGAGGAACATCACTAGTTGTTCTTCAAACGATATGTTTATCGCATCTTGAATGCTTCCTTTTTGCCTAAGAATATTGGTTAGATGAAAGAAGGCTTATCTACTCATGCTAATTTGGTCATGACAATCTGTCATATTCAAATGGATAATATGCTTATAAAAAGGAATTTCATCTCTTTTGCACTTACGCCTCTCTCTTCTAGCTTCTTGTGCAAATGTTGCTATGGATACCACAAGGGTGGTAAGAACAACTGCAAGAACACAAATGGCTCTGGTCTTCCTAACAATGACTCCTTGAACATTTATATCATTAACAAGATACATCAATAACCTAAAACCATGTTAGAGACAAACATTTCAGAGACAAAAGAAAGCTTTGAAGATGCAAAAGTTAAGGAATACAAGAAAAATAATTTCCGCTTCCCTTGTTAGATTACAGTAAGCTCTATATAGAGTACATGAAAATGCTAGGTAATGGGCTACATAACCTTTGTTGTTATTTTAACTTCCCATACCAAAATGTTAGATTGAAATAGGGATGGTCATCCATCAAAGTTTTAAAAAATGGATTTTTATTAGATGTTGTAGTCACAAGTGCCCTGTTCACATTAGCTTTGTTCTTTCATGATAAATAAACTTCTATTCCATTCATTTTACCTAGCATATCTTGCTAAATGTAAACTTTTTATTTGAAAGTTATAACTAACCTAGGTCACATGTTGTTCTCTTGTCTCACAGTTACTTGTTTTCTTGGTAGAATGATAGGCTCCAGGAAGTTCTTGATTATGTTAACATTGTGCATGATCTTTCGGCTGTTGTGGGAATATACTTCACTAGGCAAAAGCAAAATAACAAGTCAGAATTACCTTTATATCTCCAAAATATAGAATTACAAGTGCACAATGGAGAATGAGAATGTGCATTGCATTGAAATAATCCTCACAAAATTGCTGGAGATTGTGGTGGTGCATCTCAAAATACTTTTTGCAGGTTCACTCAAAAGTTGGTATTGAGTATTGATACTTAGAATATACAACAAAATGTTGTCACAAAAGGTGAGAATAGATCTATCAAAAAGTTTACAGAGTGAACATTGAGTGACATAAAATGGACAAGCGATAGTGAGCCAAAGCAATGCAACTTTTGTGTTGTTTAATTGAGAAACAACCAAAGTTTTGGACGGTTTAAGCCCCAAATAAGCTTGATATGTTCAACAAGGCATTGTACAGAACTTGGGGATCTTTATGAGCAATGCATATGTACCTATTCTGAAATAGAATCATAAATTTTTTGATGCCAAGACATGATGTGTATATTTCTTGGGTAATATTTATAACAAATTTGATACTATTGGCTATTTGATTCTACGACCCAAATGATCCACGGTCTTCAATGGCTGTTTAAAGCTAAATTGGCATTAGACCAATTTTAATCCAAAGAAGTTAATGAAGGAAGAATAAATTAAGGATAAGTTTGAGGCAAATTTGAAAGAGGTGCTTGCGAAACTAAGAATAGAAGAGTGCCAACCGAGAGCAATGCCAATGGAAGCAAGTTTTGAGCTTCCCATATATGTTAAGTTAAAGAAGATAAATTAAATTCTCTGCATGCAATTATTTTTTCGTCTATCGAGGAATACTGTCAAGGTGTTAACTATCTCTTTGTGATGATCGATTACTTCAATACAAGAGAAACAAACATATAGTGCATTATTCTGAGAAATGGAGATGGCATAGAAATAAATCCATTGTGATTAGAGGAAGATGTTAGAATAACTGAGAGGGGGGTGAATCAATTATCCAGTGTCCCAAAACAAAATGTATAATCTAAAACAAATTCTTCAACATCTGCTACTCGGTAAACATAAAATACTTTCACTGTCTGTGTTTTTATCGATTATCAGTCTAAAACTTATAGTAGTTACCGATCAAATCTAACATGTAATATGCAAAGTATGATAACAAACAAACACATAACACAAGAGATTTAACGTGGAAACCCTATGAAGGGAAAAACCACCTAGGACCGGCAACCCAAAAATGTTCACTCTTCTGAAGTGAGGTCGGTGAAGACCCAACCCTGTTAAAGGTTACAAACACACTGTTAGGTGTGACCTTGTTAAAGGATTTTAAACTAGCAGTTATCATCCAACTAGCAGTCACTTTGGGGTTGAGAGGATAACGATGTTCACTCTATGAATGAAACATAAAAAGACTTTCTTAGTCCATTCAGTTAAGAGATTTGACTGTGTACAATGGTTAAATATGTAACAGTAGATAATCTGCCTTGATACAACTTCAATTGCAGTTTACAAATCAATATTTAACTCATACAAATCTTTCTGATCAATATATCACTTTAGATTCAACACTATATGAACTTACTATCCATCGGTAATTACTCTTTGTAGCTCGGTAATTGTTTTGCAGTTCGGTTCTCACTAACCAGTATGATCAAAATGCATGAAAACTTGTTCATGCGATAATTTTACGGTATCTTTTTCCTCCGGCATCGTTTCAATAATGAAACCAGTGTCTCTTATATAGATGAGTAAATCATTTTCTTTTTGTCCATCAAATTTTGCCGCTTAATCTCATTCATTGATTTTGTTGCTTTAACCTTCTTCAACTGATGTGTTAGTAACACATTTCAATCTGCTCCATTAGATCTTCCTTGAATTATGTTAGCCGTCGATCTTAATAACAAACCTTATCTATTACCTACATTTCATACACTTTCCAACTCATCAATCTTTTGGCTAAACTAATCATTTAATTCCTTTCTGTTCTGCTCGGTTAACAAAGAAATGCGTCGGTGAACACAAGCTCGATTAACACTGCACTCGGTATACACTACTCCATCGGTGTATACTGGAATGTTGCATTTATCGACAACACTGCTTTATGTCTTTCAACTCTATTCTTCATCATAGATGAATGCAACATAATAAAGTCAATATCATAAAGTCATAGACTCATCAACAAGTTACTCAGTGTATTCCTTATCCTCATCTGACATATACATCTTCCTCATGTAGATACTTCTATTCTTCATCTCTTTCACCTTTCTTCAGATGTTTCGATATAGTAACTTACAAGATAAGTACGGTTAAGCTAGTTGGCATCAATGACAACATAACACTGATTTAATCATCTTACATATCTAATCAGCAACTCCTCAGTGATCTTTAATCATCGATTCTTCATTCAGGTTCTAAATCAATTGTAGTTCATCAATCTCTCCCTTTGGCATTGATGGCAACTCAAGTAATATGAAGTGTACCATACACATACCAAACATGTATTCTATAACTCTGTGAACAAATGTTGTGCAAGCTCTCCCTAGCTTAATATGTTTAATCACTACGTTTCTAAACAACATTATAAAATACAGCTTTGTCATTCTGTAGATATGATCTTTTCAGCTCTCAGGTTCCTGCTTCTGTTCTCTATAACTGATCTTCAATGTTCTATTTCTTTCAGATTATCTCTCCCTTAGGTAGTTCTCATCAGTGCATGTTTAACTTTCTCTTGCATATTATTTATCTCTCCCTTTGACAACAATGCCAAAGAAACAAATAAATAATCAACTCTGTAGTAGCTAAGTAACTCTCTGTTGTCCAATACAGTCTTTGTATCTCTGTATACTGATATCCCAATCTATTTCAATTCTTCAAACTTAATCAAAACCTTGAACATTATTCAAAGTGTGAACTATGCTGCATCAACATGTGTGATCTTCTGATAAGATTAATTTGATGCAACATCGAGATCACATTAGTGACCGGTAGATAGGGGACGGACCCCAAGTCTAGCCCTCAAGTACTCAAATGTGTCCTTCAGTAGAGGCTTTGTAAAGATATCTGCAAGTTGTTCTCTAGATGTAACAAATTCTAACTTCACTTGCTTCTCTTGCACTTATTCTCTTAACTAGTGATACTTAATTGATATATGCTTTGTCTTAGAGTGCATCACTGGATTCTTTGAAATATTAATAGCACTGGTGTTGTCACAGTATATAATCACTAGGTCAGTGATTACCTCATTCATTCCTTCCAACACTTGCTTAATATATGCAATGTTTGAGAAATTAGTAGCAGCAGCAACATACTCTGCTTCAGCTGTAGACTAAGAAATACAAGCCTACTTTTTACTTGTCCAGGTTACAAGTCTTTCACCAAAGAAGAATGCTCTTCCGGTGGTGCTTTTTCTGTCATCCACATTTCCAGCCCAATCAACATCGGTATAGACCTTCAGTTTAAACTTACCTTCCTTAGGATACCATAGTCCATAATCCTCTATCTTTTTCAGGTATCTTAAGATTCTTTTAGTAGCAATCATGTGTGATTATCTAGGTTTAGCAAAAAATCTAGCAACAATTCCCACAACATGTGCTATATCTGGTCTACTGTGAACTACATACATTAGCTTACCAATCATGGATCGGTAAAGTGTCTGGTTTACCTCTATAATTTCATCTTCCTTTGTCAGTTTACATCTAGTAGCCATTGATGTTCCCACAGGTTTAGCATCTTCCATGCCAAATGTCTTCAAGACTTCCTTTATGTATTTAGATTGTGTGATGAATATCCCATCACTCTGCTGAATCACTTGTAATCCTAGAAAGAATTTAATCTCTCTGAACATAGACATTTCAAACTCTTTTCTCATCTCATCAGCAAAAGATTTACATACATGATCTTGACCTCCAACAAATATCTCAACAATAATAATAGTGTCATCAGTATCACCTTTCATGTACAAATTATTGTTCTCACTAGTTCTAACAAATCCAATACTTAACAAGTAAGTATGCAGCCTTTCATACCAAGCTCTCGGTGCTTGCTTTAAACCATATAAAGCTTTACGTAATATATATACCATGTCTTTGTTGTCTGGATCAATGAATCCTTCAGGTTGTTCTATGTAGACCTCTTCTTCAAGTATACCATTCAGAAATGCTGACTTCACATCCATTTGATAAACTTTAAATTTCTTGTGTGTAGCATATGCAAGTAGCATTCTAACTCCTTCCAATCTAGCAACAGGTGCAAATGTCTCACCATAATCAATGCCTTCTTCCTGTGCATATCCCTTGCATACCAATCTAGCTTTATTTCTTGTCACTTCACGATTTTCATTTAGTTTGTTCCTAAATATCCACTTAGTATCGATAACATTCTTATCTTTAGGTCGGGGTACTAAGGACCAGGTTTTATTCTTCTTTATTTGTTCTATTTCCTCTTTCATTGCATTAACCCATTCTTCATTCTCCAATGCAACTTTCACATTTTTTGGTTCAAATTCACAAACTAGACATGTACCTTGTCTTGCTTTGCTTCTTGTCTGCATGCCAGCTTGTCTGTCTCCAATAATTTGTGTCTCAGGATGATGTCCCCTGACAAAACTAGCCAGTACTCAGTTTCTTCTTTCTTGTTCATCCTGTTCAGGTTCAGGTGCTTGCTCGATACCTCCATCTTGTTCGTCGGTTTCCCTTTCCTATTCCTCGGGGTTATTTTCCTGCTAATCGGTTATCACAGGTTGCGACTTTGGTAGATACTCAGGATGTTCAATGTAAGTTAATCTACCATAATCTTTCGGTTCCTTTCTACTTCCTCTATTTTCTTGTCATCAAACTCATCAACATGGACATTAGTACTTTCAATTATCTTAGTTGTAACCTTATTCAGACATTTATATGCTTTACTCTTAGTAGAATATCCTAAGAATATTCCATCATCACCTTTAGAATCAAATTTCCCATTTCTCTCATCTTTCAGAATAAAACATTTGCTTCCAAAGTTTCTGAAATAACTTATAGTAGGTTTGTGTCCAAACCATAGCTCATAGGGTGTCTGGTTGTGTCCTTCTTAAGTTGTACTCAGTTAAGCACATATACAGCTGTACTGATAGCTTCGCTCTAGTATGTTTGAGAAATATTCTTTTGTAGCATTAGTGTTCTTGCACAGTCAATTATTGACCTGTTCCTTCTTTCAACAATCCCATTCTATTGAGGTGTTCTCGGTGTAGAGACCTATCTTTTGATACCATGCTCATTACAGAAATTAGTAAATTCATCAGAGATTTACCTCCTTTATCAGATCTTAAGCATTTTAATTCTTTTCCTATCTCTTTTTCTACCTTTTCTTTATACCACTTAACCATATTAAATACTTCAGATTTTTCTTTTAAGAACATAACTGTCATCAATCTAGTATAGTCATCAACAAAAAGAATAAAGTATCTATCACCATAATAACTCTTAGTTCTCATAGGACCACATAGGTCGGTATGAACCAACTCAAGTATCTTCTTTGTTGAGTAGTCTTTTCTTTTAAAACTAGACTTAGTCATCTTACCTTTCTGACATTCATGACACATAGCATGATCAGGTTTTGACAGGTTAGGCAACCCTCTAACTCTTTTCTTCTTACTAATCTTGATCATGTTATCAAATTTCACATGGCATAACCTTTTATGCCACAACCATGCATCTTCATCCTTAATTAATAAAATCAATATCAAGATAAAATAGATTACCTCTGGATTGTGTACCGATTCCGACAAGTCTTCCTCCATCATCATAGATTTTTACCTTTTTTTCTCTCAAAAGCAAGTTGGTGGCCTGAATTATTTAGCTGTGCCACACTTAACAAATTATAGTTTAGTCCATCTACCCAGTATGCATTTTCACATTTTATTCTATCATTAATCATCAGTGAACCTTTACCTCTTACCATACAGGGTGCATCATTTCCCATCCTAACAGATCTTCCATCGTATTCATCAAGTAGATCAAATTTCTCTACATCGCCAGTCATATGATGTGTATAGCCACTGTCCATGATCCATGTATCATTTCTTCTTACTTTAGAGATCAGTGTTGTTTCTTCATGTTTCTCTTCTTCCTTTGAGTCATCTTTCATAGTAACAAATACTACTTCTACATCATCATCAGTATCAAATTCAGATTCAATGTCTTTGGCTATGTAACATACCTTTTTCCCTTTGTCATAGCTATCTCGGTTATCTCTTTTGTTGTGTTGGTAGCCTTTGTTAACTCTTCTCCCATAGCTTCCTTCAGATCGATCTTTGGATCTATCATCATCTTTCTTATTCGGACATCTAGCAGCGATGTGGTGAACTTCTTTACAATTAAAGCATGCCAAAGGTAGCTTACCTCTATACCTTCCTTTGCCTTTGGGTAACCTTCTGGCCATAAGAGCTTCAAGCTCATCAAGTTCATCATCGATATTACTATCACTATCATTATTCTTATTATTCTTGCTACTAGACTTACCAATCTTCAAAGAAGACATGAAAGTGGATTCAACAAAAGGTACAATGTTGTTGTCAAAGTTATTCAATTCAAATGTTGTAAGCTTACCAATCAGTGTGTCAAGAGTAAGGTTAGATGTAGCTCTTATTTCATGAATTGCAGAAATCCTGATTGCATAAACTGGTAGTAAAGTTATGAGAATCTTGCTTATCATTGTTTCATCATCAATAATTCCATCTGATGCTCTAATAGCATGTACTACCTTTTTTAGTCTATTTGAGTATTGCACAATGTTCTCACCTTCTTTCATCTTCATATCGTCAAATCGACCTCTTAGGCTTTCTACTCTAGCTCTTTTAACATTCAAATCTCCACTGTATATTAGAGTCAGTTTATCCCACATGGCTTTGGCAGTAGTGCATCCCTTAATGTCTTCAAATTTGGCATTGGTACAGGCAGCAACAAGTTCCATCATAGTAATATTGTTCATGCATTTCTTTCAATTGATCAAGGGTTAAGGGACCAGGTGTCGGTTCAACGTAGCCATTCTCCATCAGTTCTAGTGTAGAATTCCCAATTCCAGATATGTGCAACTTCATCCAGCTTTGCCATACTGCGAAGTTCTCTTTGTTCAATCTTGGCACTTCCCTCTTATACATCTTGAGATCTTTGTCCTAGAGTCCTTAAAACTCTGTTCTAAGCAACCACAGCTCTAATACCAATTGTTAGAATAACTGAGAGTGGGGTGAATCAGTTATCCAATGTCCCAAAACAAAATGTATAATCTAAAATAAATTCTTCAACTTCTGCTACTCGGTAAACATAAAATACTTTCATTGTCTGTGCTTTTACCGATTATCAATCTAAAACTTATAGTAGTTACCGATCAAATCTAACATGTAATATGCAAAGTATGATAACAAACAAACACATAACACAAGAGATTTAACGTGGAAACCCTGTGAAGGGAAAAACCACCTAGGACTGGCAACCCAAAAATGTTCACTCTTCTAAAGTGAGGTTAGTGAAGACCCAACCCTATTAAAGGTTACAAACACACTGTTAGGTGTGACCTTGTTAAAGGATTTTAAACCAGCAGTTATCGTCCAACCAGCAGTCACTCTGGGGTTGACAGGATAACGATGTTCACTCTATGAATGAAACATAAAAAGACTTTCTTAGTCCACTCGGTTAAGAGATTTGACTGTGTACAATGGTTAAATATGTAACAGTAGATGATTTACCTTGACACAACTTCAATTGTAGTTTACAGATCAATATTTAGCTCATACAAATCTTTCTGATCAATATATCACTTCAAATTCAACACTATATCAACTTACTGTCCGTCGGTAATTACTCTCTATAGCTCGGTAATTATTCTCTAGTTTGGTTCTCACTAACCAGTATGATTAGAATGCATGAAAACTTGTTCACGCGATAATTCTGCAGTATCTTCTTCCTCCGGCATCATTTCAATAATGAAACTAGTGTCTCTTATATAAGCGAGTAAATCATTTTCTTTTTGTCCATTTGATTTTGCTGCTTAATCTCATTAATTGATTTTGTCGCTTTAACCTTCTTCGGCTGATGTGTTAGTAACATGTTTCAATCTGCTCCATTAGATCTTCCTTGAATTATGTTAGCCGTCGATAATCATAACAAACCTTATCTATTACCTAGATTTCATACACTTTCTAGCTCATCAATCTTTCGGCTAAACTAATCATTTAATTTCTTTCTGTTCTACTCGGTTAACAAAGAAATGTGTCGGTGAACACAAGCTCGCTTAACACTGCGCTCGGTATACACTACACTCCGTCGGTATATACTGGAATGCTTCATTTACCGACAACATTGCTTTGTGTCTTTCAGCTCTATTCTTCATCATAGATGAATGCAACATAATAAAGTCAATATCATAAAGTCATAGACTCATCAACAAGTTACTCAGTGTATTCCTTATCCTCATATGACATATACATCTTCCTCATGTAGATACTTCTGTTCTTCATCTCTTTCACCTTTCTTCAGATGTTTCAGTATAGTAACTTACAAGATAAATACTGTCAAGCTAGTTGACATCAATGACAACACAATACTGATTTAATCATCTTACATATCTAATCAACAACTCCTTAGTGATCTTTAATCACAGATTCTTCATTCAGGTTCTAAATCAATTGTAGTTCATTAGAAGATGGAATCCAAAAATGGGCAAGGATCTTGTGGGATGGGAAAGTGACTGTTGCACACAACATGAAGGATCATATGAATTGGCATGAGTGCATGACAAATTTCAAGCAATTTTACATGTAAAACAAATGACATCTAGAGTGTGGTCAACTATCTCATTTGCTCAAAAATTCATACCAAGACTTGGAAGTGGATGTTGAATGTTCTCTGAAATAGATTTGGGCAACAACGAACAAATTTGGGCAACAACGATGACAAAAACTCTAGTGAATATTGCAAACACAACTTGGCACATACGAACGATGCAGATAGGTAAAACACGGGCAGCCAAACCCGAAAATATTATGCATTATAATTTATAAAAAATGGAATTGGAATTGCTTTTTCAATTCTACCTTTCGAGATGGAATATTGGTATGCTCATTTTGGGCAAAGTTTAAAATTTAAAAAATCCAATTCTTTTTTTTTTTTGGAAACAAACTGCGATATTTGTGTTTCCCAATTCCACCTCAATTCTAGCAACCAAACGTGTCCTAAACATAATCAAAACCGTAAACTTATCCATAATACTAACCATGATGTAAACCCTAACCATAATCCCAATCATATTCTTTAATCCTAATCCTAATCCTAAAATCTAATGCTAACCCTAACCCTAACCCTAACCCTAATCCTAAAATCAAAATCAAAACCCCAACCCCACCTAATCCTAATCCTAAACTCTAATGCTAACCCTAACCCTAATCCTAAAATCAAAATCAAAACCCCAACCCCAACTATGATTAATGTTGATATGTAAATCTTAAAACTTAATCCTAATCTCAACTCTAAACCCTAACCCTAATTGAAACCCTAACCTAAACATAATATTAATCATGATGTAAACCCTAACCATAATCTTAATCCCAAACCCTTATCCTAACCCTAACATATCCTTGTTGAGGTACCTAATTTCATCAATTTGTAAGGTGCAATAGACATCACGAAAAGAAAATCTCTCAATATATATAAATATATTATAAAATGTATCTAAACTAATTTTATTTAATTTTTTGCATTCTACAATTTTTTACTCTTCGATAGATACACCAATTACACTTCACTATTGGTATAACATTGCAGCTCCTTTATGTAAGTGCTAATTTGAAGTCGAAGTAAGGAATGAACGATGCAGCAACCGACGGGTAGGCACTCTTCCCCGAAGTTTTTATTTATTTTTAGCATTACAAATTTTCTCAGTGGAAGCCCTAAATTGTTCATTTGTTGTTGCCGCAGCTTTCATGTTGAACAACATGCTGTCCCGCAAACTATTTGTTGTTGCAGCAGGTTCCATGTATTCGAGTTTTTGCCGCAAGCTGTTTTGTATTCACCCATTTCATTTTCGCAATGTTTTCTCAACAGAAACTCATTCACAGAATCTCTTTTCACAGTTTGCCTCCTCCAAACTGAACATGTCTGAGGCCGACATCAGTCGGATTTTGAAGTCGGCCCCCCATTTGCAGAAGCTTCGAACCCTCGACAATGTATAGAAGATTTTTCATTCGTTGAAGAAGCACGGCTGTACTGAATTCCAAGCCGCCAATATATTAAGGAAACACGCCAAGCTTATGGGATATGTAGAAACAATATTGGAATCTAAGCTCAAACTAATGGAAGATTTCGGTTTTGTGGGTCGAGATCTGGCCAAACTTCTGACGGGAAATACAAACTTTTTGTACCATAGCCTCGAGAACAACATTTTTCCAACGATGGAGTTTCTGAAGAATGTATTTCAGTCCCAAGATGTGTTCGTTAAAGCCGTGTTAAAATCACGAGGACTTATCGGTTGTAGCTTGGAGAAGACCCTGAAGCCCTCGCTTGCTTTCTGGGAAGGATGGGGTTTTTCTGGGACGGAGCTCGTAAGCTTCTTACAGGTATATCCGTTTGTTCTCACACGCACGGCTTTAATCCCCGCACAAGTGGATCTCATCAACAAGATTGGCGCTGAAAAAGACAGCAAATTGTACAAATATATTGTAGCTATAGTGGCTATAAGTCGGACGGAAACGTTAGAGGCCAAGATAGAGAATCTCAAGGTCTGCGGGCTCTCGGCTGAAGAAACCTGGCAACCAGTAGGAGCTTGCCCTCTAGTCTTAAGTTTGTCCAAGAAAAATGTTAGGGAAAAAATGTACTTTCTTGTTAACAAAATGGAGCTCCCTGCAAATTATGTAATGAAATACCCTAATATATTAACAGCCAGCTTGGAAAAGACTTTGAGGCCCAGGTTTTTGGTTTGGGAGAAAATCAAATCCATCAGTGACTTGAACCCTGCTATTACGACGATTTTGGGGATGACAGAGGCAAGGTTTGTTAACAAAATTATAAAAGGGCATCCTGAATCTAAAATATTGTGGACAATATATGAAAATGCCATCTCTAGTGCCTCCTAGCGCACAAAGAGCTCAACGAAAACATAATTTTGGATGGGGACATTAAGAGCCAGAGTCAAAAGCCACAACAAGCGCTTCGTATCTAGTCGCTCTTCGATCAAGGTATGCGATGTAGATATTAGATATTTAAAGTGAGTTGATTGCGATCGTCACAATCATTAAGTGTGATATAATTTGTGAATATTTAATACATAGAAGTTTTGATACATCTGAAAGTTACCACATAATTTTTTTTGCTATGTTCCAAATGGGAACTATGCCAGTACAAGGAGTTAAGAGTTATACATAACTTTAAGAAAACAAGTTTTCTAGCTATTAAATGTTTGTAGAAGTTGCAATTATGGGTTTGATATTGTAACATTTAGAACATCGGAGTCGGTTCTTCAAGAATAAATGAAACCGGTAAGCCAAAACAGTAGATTTTTCCATTAACAGTGGAAGTTTATCAACAATAACATCACAACATTATTAGTTGTGAGCCAGCAAATAAATGGTTTAAAGGACCAGGTCAATTTCTGGCTTAAATTAATTTATTTCAAGAGAAATTAGAGATCTATTGTATTGAATTCCGAATAACATCAGTGACATGTATCGGAACTGCAACTCCTCACAATTCAAATTTCAATGAACAGGTTGCTGTGTTACCCATAGCAGATACTTAATTGGAGAAATCGCTCATTAATGAATTTGAAATATTAATAAAATTAAACAAATTTCCGAGGGTTTAACAATATAAAGAAGCTGCTGCTAGTGCTAAGTAAATGAAATTGCAATTTATCATTTAGGTAAATGACATGAGTAAAAGAAGCCGAATTTATACAAAGTTGTACCACTGTTCAGCATTTTGTATGAGGCAGAGAAAATCTTCCTATGTCTTTACCCTGTCTACAGATTCTTGAATGAAAATTGTACCTTTAACCTGTGCATCTCATATCCTGCACTTGCAAATGACCAATAAACCCTCGGGATGCAAAATGCTACAATTTTCACAGTTAATGCATCTATTAATATACTGATCATACAATTTATTGTCACTTTTTTTTAATATACCGAGTCTGTCAACTCTCCTGTGGTCTATATACAAGTATCTTATGCAGTCTCACGTGCACCTTACAGTGAAAACCATTTTCATTTTCTATAATTGAATAGTCTATGCATTTTGGCAAACATGGCCTAATCACAGTTACAATTTTTTTGATTTGTTTATCTTACCATCATCAAGGAGTGTAGATGCATTTAATCCATCAATACTTAACAAAAACTAAAGTGCTATACTTGAAAATAGACATATTTATGCAAAACAAGTAGAAACACATGCAAAATGTTCTTGATGAAAGCATCAAAAAACAAATGTTGTACTAGCTTACTGCAAGTGTTGAACATGAACTTCTATGCATGTTGTCAACAAAATTTTGGAAAATGTCTTCCCAGGAAACAATTGATCTAAATTTCGGTCACTCATGGAATTTCTATCTGCAGATTAGTGAAGCTCCTGTCAAAGAGTGCAAGGATGGGTTTGATTTTGTCTGTTATATTTGCTGTGATTTTGTCTGCTGTGTTTGTTTTGTTGTCATCTAGTTTTGACAGAGACAAACTCAATTTGTAGACAGAGATGTAATTCCCCCTTCCATATTTACCCTAGGATATGCCCACAAGCGTAAGTATTAAGATAACTAGATGTGATTATAACAGATCTGAAGCGAGTACAAGTCTGCTACTTTCATGTCTGATATCTGAATGATGTCCTTTCCAACGATGACGAGCACTGCTTGTAATTGCTGATGGTAATGGCTGATGATCCAATGATGATGCCAGTTGCTTATTATTGAAGTCTTGTCTGATTTCCTGATTATAGGTCACAGGTTCCTTTCTACTCGTTGATCTGTCATGGTTATCTCTTCTGAAATCAAACTCAGATTTAGAAATTTTGATATGAACTTTATTCTCTCTCTCTCTCTGCCCCATCATCACCCCCTTATTATTCTTCTTTTATATCTCTATGCAACTTGAGGAGGAGGTGTGATTTAATGAAGGAATGCATTCCTTCTCAATATACATGTCTTTTATTGAAGAGTAACAGTATTTAATATGTGATTGCTGTCATCATAATCCTAACCGCTGCCATTTATCTGACTGTAAACATATCTTATTATATCTTAATTCCTTGAGTTAGATGCCCTAATTAATATATATGATGTTTCAAATAAAGTGAAATAATTTCTAAGGTTGGCCTGCATGGATAGGTTGGCCTCTTCAAATAAAATTTATTTGTTTATAATCCTTGCAAGAATGGAGATGCTCGTCGGGATAATGTTGGCCTACAATCCATTTAATTTGAACTGCCCCACAGTTGGCCTTAACAGATATTTATTGTCTTTACTTTGTGATGTTCCTTTGACCTTAATTTTTAATTTCAGTCGCCTCTTGCTTAATAGCTATAAAGGCTATGATCTGAGTTTTGAGACTGCCATATCTATTTGCAAAGGTGGTGTTGTCAAATTTCAGGGGATATGACCGTCCGCACTTCCGAAGATTGCTTGTTCTCAAGCAATGACAATTTTAGTTTTGTGATATTGCTATCAGGATTCAACTGCATAGTGGTTCACAAGAACCCATCTCTCATGAAATGAATGGAACACTTAGCAATCATTGCATCTTATTGCCAGTAGGGGTGAAGCATCAGGCCTTTATAGGAGGTCACATTATTGCTCCAATTCAAGCGGGCTTAACCATGGAGTTTCCTCCAAGGTTAAGCTCACTTAGCTTGGTACCCCATTTTGAAAACCTTCAACAAGTGTTGTGCCTTGTGAACTGTTCGTTACAAGGCCCTTTAGCTCATCAATTAGTAAGTTGAATATATTTTCCATAGCAAGTCAAATTGTGATATAGTATACTATCAGGATTCCATTGCATAGTTTTTGAGTCAAACTGATTGACCCGTGTTTCATGAGTAGTGGTTCACAAGAAATCATCTCTCATGAGTATAAATGGAACACTTAACACTCATTGCATCTAGGCTAAGTAGCTGATCTTGGTTCTAGTTCAGATTCGGGTTCGGATTTGGATTTGGATTTTGGGATTCAACAATTTTTTTTTTGGGGGGCAGGTTTTGGTACCAAGGTATATATAGACATTTTCAAATATATATGTATGTATGTATATTCATACATGTAACATGTCAATGTTCATTTATTATTGGTTCAAAACTTCAAACATATAATAATAAAAAGAAGTTAGAACCATGATACTCATAAAATGATAAATCCATAATTGCCAATAAAACTATAAATGAAATACCTCATATATCATATTTATACTTGGCAAAAGTATCAAAATTTCATTACACGATGAAAACTTAAATTACAAGCCATATTTCATATTTAAAAATTAATATCCAAATTCATCTTCATTATCATTACACAAAATAAAAATGACCAAATGCATGCTTTATTGGTTGAAATTAGGGTTTAGATTCCTTTTTTTTTAAGAAAAAATTGGCACGCGGGGCCCATTATTGGGCACCCACAGGCTTGGATTCCTGCAGATTCCAGCAAGAACTTGGACAAGAATTTGCCTTCCTGTTCGGAATCCTACCAGAATATGAGCAGAATCGGAATTAGACTCGCACCAGAACCAGTATCTGAGGCTAAATAGGGGTATACTGTAACTTAGCATCTAGGTGATGCCTACAAGGGTGAAGCATCGGGCCTTCTTGGAGGGTCACCCATCCTAGTATTGCTCCAACACACTTAACAATGGACTTTCCTCTTAAGGTTAAGCCCACTTAGCTTTCTACCTCATTCACAAAACCTTCAACAAGTGTTGTGCCTTATGAACCATTCGTTATAGAGCCCCTTTAGCTCATCAATTGATAAGTAGGAGATATTTTCTATAGCAAGTCAAACTGTGATATTGCTATTTAGTATTTAGGTGCGTAGTTCTGAGTCAAACTCATTGACCCATGTTTAATGAGTAGTGGTTCACAAGAGCCTATCTCTTGTGAGAATGAATGGAACTAGTAGCACTCATTGCATCTAGGTGATGCCTACAGGGGTGACGCATCAGGCCTTCCTGGGAGGCCATCCATCTCAATATTACTCCAGCTCAAGCATGCTTAACCATGGTGTTTCCTCTAAGGTTAAGCCCACTTTGCTTGCTACCCCAGGATCAGGCTCTGATACCATTTGTAATGTCCCCAACTGAGACTGGACTTGATTTACCCTAAACTTACCAACTAGGGTTTGGATTGTGCTTGGAAATAGAAAATTTAACTTAGTCCTTGTAATGCCCCTTACTAAGGAGGCTACCAATTTCCAATCATTAACATACAACACTATGCATCGGATTTAATTAAGAAACTTTTAATGATTCATAATATATTTGACAGTTAACATTCTTAAGCCCCAATTCCTTGCTTCTCTCATAATCATCAACCCAAAGGAGGATGGGGATTTACTTGTTGTAGGGTGTTTGGAAACCAATCTACAGGTAGGCTCCCTCAAGGCTTCAGGGTCCCGTCCATATCCCATCTTGGGATTCATCCAGCTTTTGAGGAATTACTCTACCTCTCCCTAACAAAACCAACCTCTCCCTTTAAGGGACAATAGCGAGTGATTAAGGATTAGGCTATGAATATATTAATATCTCATGTACTATGAATAAAATATAACTGATATATATAATTCTGTTTCACTATCATAATTGTTATAAATGCTACAACATATATACTAGACCATGTATTGTCCCGTTATTCCTAATAGAATTCAGATAAAACATTCTGTAGACCAGTATTTGATTCATAGATAAGTTACAGCATAATTTGCTGTCACACAATACTTGCCAACAATATAATATGATTTATTTCCTTTAATGAGCACCAATTATAAATAATAATTCTGATCCTTTCCCCTCTGAATGAGTGTATTTGGTGTCCGTCTTATATCCTTATTATCTTAGAGAGACCTCTCTTCAAATAGACGCAAGCATTCACAAGTCATACCTCTTCCTTAATCTCATCGTTTAGGAATAAACACTAGTCATATACTAAGTAGCTTATCTTGATTCTGGTTCGGATTTTGATTCATGGATTCAGCAAAAATTTTTTGGGCCGGATTCTGGTACCGCGGGTACATATAGACATTTTCGAAGATATATATGTATATGTATATGTATATGCAAATGTATAAGTATGTATGTATATATGTATTTATATGTATGTATATTCATACATGTAACATGTCAATGTTCATTCATTTTTGGTTCAAAACTTTAAAGTTCAAACATATAATAATAATAATAAGAAGTTAGAAGTCGGATTCTCATAAAATGATAAATCCACAATTGTCAATATATGATTATACTCATCGTTTAGGAATAAACACTAGTCATATACTAAGTAGCTGATCCTGATTCTGGTTCGGAATCTGATTCATGGACTCAACAAATTTGTTTTGGGCCGGATTCCGGTACCACGGGTACATATAGACATTTTCGAAGATATATATGTATATGTATATGCAAATGTATAAGTATGTATGTATATATGTATTTATATGTATGTATGTATATTCATAGATTCATAAATGTAACATGTCAATGTTCATTCATTATTGGTTCAAAACTTTAAAGTTCAAACATATAATAATAATAATAAGAAGTTAGAAGTCGGATTCTCGTAAAATGATAAATCCATAATTGTCAATATATGATTATATCATATTCATACTTTGCAAAAGTCTCAAAATGTCATTACATGCTAAAAATTTAAATTTAAATCACAAGCCATATTTCATATTTAAAACTTAATATCCTATTCCATATTCTTCTTCATCATCTTCATAGGAATCAAGGTCAACATTTGGTTCTTCTTCTTCATTTGAACCAACAACTGTTTAGAAGGGTTCCGGAATGGAATCCAGACTCCCTGTGGATTGTGCATTGTAGATTCCATTCCGGAACCCTGCTGGAAACCGGGCAGAATCCAGATCCAGATTGTACCGGAACTAGGATCCGGGGGTTTCCAGAGGAATCCAGTAACGTAGGTCATATATTAAATGATGGCTCTTGGCAATATTCTATATCACATCCTTGATAAATTAAGTATATTTTCTTCCCTCAAATTAAGTATATAATCCTTAAACTTGTTGGTTGCTGACTTGTCAATATTCCAACACTTAATAAATCGCTTCACTCCACTTTGTCATCAATTACATCTACACTGGTTCGGCAATCTCTTCCAAACCTTTTATTTCTGGAACAGGGGTCCTCAAAATGGGTGGCTGGATGTTTGTTCGGATTGTTTGATGAATGGAGTTGCACCCGGAGTCTTTCTTTTTGTATATTAAGGATTAATTTACAGATTGGTGCATTGGTCATACATAGCATGGTTTTCTTAGTTTTGAACATCGATTGGTAAATGCTTATATATGATCAATCTCTTGGCATCGTGATGACAGTGATATGTTATTTCTGCTTATTGTGAGACGATGTTACTGATATGTTTGGCTTCTTGGTTATCGAAAGTTTTGTCCATTTCCTTCAGTTATGAAATTTGTCAGCTAATACATATGTAACCTCCATGTGGGATATTGCTTAAGTTAAGTTACTGTCGTTAAGAAGCCTTCACTGACATGAAGGCACCTTAGTTTCATCATTCCCAGAATCCGCGTTCTCATTTCTATGATATGGCAACATAGAAGATTTCCTTATTGCTGTTAAGAGTTGGCTCCAATATTAATTGCTTTCAGACATTCTTGATCATCATTTTTCCTGCGATAGATTTATTGATTGACTCAACCTTGATATTGCCATTATCTACTTGATGTTGCCATTGTCTACTCAAGCCACGTTACCTTCTTTCCATGTTCCTAATGGTATCCAAGATTCAAGCTCCATTGGACATTGTAATGTATGAAACAACCATTCAGTTATCTCTACATGAATATGCTTAAACCTTCTTGACTGGATGAGATAATCAAGCAATGAAATCATGATTTTAATTTGGATGGATGTGTAATTTTCAATTTTGAAATCATGATAATCAAATAACAGATTATTAACTTTCTAAAAATAACCAAGCGTTATGAGTAAATTTTAAATTTGAAGCTATATTACTAGCAAACAATCAATTGACATTGAACATATATTATGACGTGCTCATTAATGCAAGTGTAACTCCACTTGTGAAATCAATAAATAAGAAGAAATGAAAATAATGTGTGAGAGAAAGATAGTAGGATTAAGATCCAGACACACAACGGGTGCTTTCTGTGTGCTATAAATGTGTCACACTTCTATGAATCATTACATGCAAGGAAACTCAAGAATGAGCCCTCACAAATCGATCCATAGCTCCCTAGGCATGGAGTGCAAGGGTTTTTAAGAATGCTCTCAGCTAGAGCTATTTAGCCAATAACCTTGCTAGTAAACCATGCAATGGGAGATTCAATGAAGATAAGGGCAAGAATGCCAATATCCCCAAGAATCAAATGAAATGCAATGCAATGCAAGCTAGCTAAGAATGAAGATGCAAGCTAAACTATGAAAATGAAAGATGCAAGTATTACAAAGCCTCCTAGTTAAACTAGATGAATTAATCTAAAACATAAAGGAAATCTAAGCTAAGAATGCCATGAAAATGAAGCTACTATGCAAGAAATGAAATCTAACTATGAAGCAAGAAATCCATGATGATGCAAGAATGAAGACAAGAAGATAGAGTGTTGATGAAGATCCAAGATGAATGCCAACAATGCTCCAAATCTTCAAACTCTAGATGCAAGAATATCTCCAAAAGCTCCAAGATGACCTAGAAAACCTGTAGCATAACAATAACATAAAAATTGTGTGTGCAAATGAGGAAGAGAGCTCTTCTTTTATAGGAAATGAGAAGGAATGGACCATGGAGATTAAGAGGCAAAAGATTTAATCAACGGTGGAGCTTAAAAGAGGAGCAATCCATGTGCACAAGTATCCTCCAATGAGAAAATAGGAGTTGACTTTTGTGTCCATATGAGACAAAAAGTGCTTTTCCCCTTTTTATAAAATAAGAATAATGCTTTATTTGTGCAACTTAGGATAAGAGGAAAAGTGGGGGCTTTTTATTTATTAAAAGGGGAGGAAATATTCCTTTTAATAAATAAAGACTTAGGATAAGATGGTTAGCCCATAGAAAATAATCAAATAAATGATAGAACTAGGATTTGATCAAGAATAAACAATTTATGATTTAGCAAAAGGGGCTAATAGTCTAGGTGACCATTTTTAGGTGTATACATTTTGCCCCTCTTTGACTAATGTGTGATTGATCTGGGAACACATGTAGTCAAAGAATAGATCAGCCAAGAAGGCAAGCAGACAACCAAGAAAGCAAGCAATAGCGATTTTGACAGATGTGAGATCGATTTGGGATCACAAAGCAACTCGGATCAGCTAAGAAAGCAAGAGATAGCCAAGAAGGCAAGCAAATAGCGATCTGACTCCAAAGAATGAAGTGCAGAGAGATAGCAAATCCTGCATGATCAGCCTGGTAGCGACAGTACTGAACACTTAAGAAAGAGATAGCCAATAAGACATGATATGTCTGCCCCCTCGGGATCGAAAGCGAAATCCAGGTAGAGGGAAAGCAGAAGCAAGAGCAACATGATCAAATCACTAGAAATCATAATCGAAGAGAGAGATTAGAATAACCATCAAGCAGTGAAGATATGCCCCACACATGGGACACGGGGCACGAACCTATCGGTCCCTCAACCCGTAAACACCATGGAGGGGAAGAATTTGAACTTGAGATTTGAAAGAAAGACTAGAAGGTTGAAAGAGATGGGGATGAAGAGGTTATGAATGCCCCAGCGAAGATCAAAGGATCAGGCCTCAAAAAGGTTAGCCAACTGCGTGAAAGAGGGGGAAAAGGTGATTTGGATGATCAAGGTGAACTCAGATTTCGGTTTTGATCCCGAAATGAAGAGAAAATGATGTGATATGAAAGACAAGAAGTGAAAGACATGATCAGGAAGAAGCAAAAGGTGAGCGCAGTTGATTAACAAGTCCATGAAAGATAAAGGAGAGCTCTCTCCATATGCAAGATGCAAAACTAAACTAACATGAACTTAAGAATGCAAGCTACATGAAAAGTGGTTTACTTGCAAGGTTACAAAGCCAATAGACATCTAATATTCATCATTGAGCGTTATTGGTAGCATCGCAAGATCATACAATACACACTAGCATAACTATGTGGATCTGAATATGATCTTTATCATATAGGAATGTGGAAATCTCACCTAGGCATCAAAGACATGTAGGTCAAGATGACTAGCACAGTGAGATTACCTAAGTTTAATATAGCAAGATTATACTCGCATCGAGACACAAGGAAAGTCAAGATGGCTACAAGTATGCACTTGCACAAAAATAGTCAAGGATAATACCTTGTCAATCCATAGTGTCAAGTAAGACCAGCATAAATGCTCATGACAGTTAGGATCAACAAAATATACCCACAAGCAGAAAAAGCAATAAAACATGTTCTCATACCCTCAGTCTTCTAGCTATGCATCATTGAAAACTTCTCAGGGAGAGGCCACTCAGCAAAGAAAGCATCATAGACAGCACACAAAGAAATAAAGTCAAACAAATCTCAGCAAGTCAAGTGCGTGTGTGTAGGTCATAGAGTCAAACTTTGAGTATTGCATCTGCAAATGAGAAATATCGCATCATACTAGACTGTAGGTAGGACATCTGATAAGTGTTGAGAAACACTCGACGCAAGGGTAGTGTTGAAAAACACCATTGGGGTGGTGTTGAAAAACACCATTGGAACCAAGTCGCCCAAGAAACCCAGACGCACAAAGAGACCCAAGATAAGCTTAAAGAAACATATGCCCCCTAGACTAAGACAAGAATCAATTCCAGGCTAGGAGAGGCAAAGCGAGAAGTGGAGCGAAAGAGCGCCATGCAAGACTGATAGACATAGGTGCAGAGGGTCTCAAGCAGCGCCTGTTTCCAGGTTTTCACCACTTGATAGAGTTTTTTGCAATTTTTTCAGGACTTTTTTTATATTTTTTTTGTATTTTTGCTACCAAGGCGCCTGTTTCCAGGTTTTCACCAAGGCACTTTTTCTATTTTTTTGATTTTTTGAATTTTTTGATTTTTTTTGGTGAGACATCAAAGCGCCTATTGCTAGGTTTTCACTAGGATGCTCATTTTTTCAGTACTTTATATGCTTTTTAGGATTTTTTTTTCAGCATCATATATGATTTTTTTTGGAATTTTTTCAGGATCATAAAGTATGTACAAAGAATGCCCTAGATAGAAACGGGCATCAAACTCATGAGCAAGATCACATCGTGTAGTCCCAAAGTCTAGCAAGGTGGAGGACAAGAGGGAGGGAAAGCTAGTGGAGGAGATGGAAGAAAAGAGAATGAAGGAGAATGAAGGGAAGAAATCCTCAAGGGAAAACTCCTCAAGAATACCCAAGCTAGGGAAAAAAATTATCATGTAAAGCGCATTGGACAAGCAATGAAAGGCCAGCATAGGATAAGTCATGAAAGCGCACTGCAAAAGAAGAAAAGGATGCATTCCAAAGGAGTAGCCATGTCAAGAGGCTTCATAGCATCATTTTTTACTCTTTTTTATTAGATCAAGACCAAAGGGGAAAAGGATAAAGAAAGGCTAGAATGAATGGAGGAAAATGAAGGAATGAATATGAATGGAATGAAAGCAAGATCATCGTAACATAGCTCACAAGATAGCCAAATATTCGTGTATAGCTGAACATTGCCAAGATCAACGAGAGAAGATGGAATGGATGAAACATGTAGAAGAACTACGCATGATGCCTGATTGCCAGGTTTTCATCATGGTACTTATCCAAGGTGCCACAAGGGAGTGGTTGTCACCATAGGATGAATTTATTTCTCTTTACTTTTGCTACCAAGGCGCCTGTTTCCAGGTTTTCACCATGGCACATTTTCAATCTTTTCATTCTTTTTTTTTTTTTTTTCTTTTTTTCTATTTTTGGAAGAAGGCAAGCTTTTTAGATAGTACTCCTTGAAAGGATAAACCTTGACATGCCAAGGATTCAAAAGGATATGCTCAAAGATGCTGATAGGGAAAGGAAGATGGAAAAGAAAAATGGAGGATAAGGCTTTATGTAAAGCGAGTGAGGTTGGAAGATATGAGGAATAGGCAAATGAGGAAAAAGGATAGAAGGTAGAAGGATAATGAATGGAAATATTGTGAAAGGGTAGATGGGAAGGAAGGCAAGATCAACATCGACACACACCTTGAAGGGTGGCAAGAAGATGGAGGAAATATGAATAAAGGAATACGTGAAGGAATATGATGAATGTTTAGCAGAGGTTGCGGTTCAGGCACATGGAATGAAAGATCATTTTTGGAAGAAGATGAAGTGGAAGCCTTTGGAAGCTTGAATGTCAACTTCACTTTTTGTTCAACATAAGACTCTTTCAAGAGAGATTTTGGAATCCATATAGCCTTAGGCTTTTTATTTCTTTTTGATGATTTAGAGAGAATATCTGTAATGATGGATTTTGGAACCCATACTTGTCTTGTAGTTTTCTTCTTAGATATCTCTTTTGACTTTATGTGCCCATGTCGATTAGAGGAGACATGGTGATCTTTTTTTGATGGATTCTTGTATTGCTTCTTTTTCTGGTATTGAACATTCAAGTTACTTCCAAAAGACTTGGGACTTGTGGAAGAAGGAGGAAGATATGACTGGTTTAGATGGGTGAGTGGATGAAAAGGATTCAAGGGTATGCATCTATGTTGATCTTGAGGAAAGATAGGAGATGGAGGGACGTAAGGACCCAAAATGGATGATGAATTAGGAGAGTTAGGAGGGGAAAGTGAAGGGACATAAGGACCCAAGATGGAAGGAAGGTGTGAAGCCTTTAGCAGTGGAAGAGGTCCAAGGATGGAAGTGGAAGATGCAAAAGGATAATCAATAATTTCATCAGCATCTATATGACAACCAAGGACATCAGCATCTTTAGAGTGAGCATTAGGATTTGCAATAGGATCATGAACATCTTTAATAGGAGCAAATTCATTGATAGAATCATTCAAAGCTTGCAAAGACTTAGGAAGAGTAGAAAATGGAAGCGAACATGGAGTGGTAGAACAAGAAGATGGAAGACTTTGATCTTGACAAGGATCTTTGGATAGCATAAGCGTAGAATTTTTCTCTTGATTTTCAATAAGCTTAACATCAGAAGTAACGGCACCATTTTTAATAACCTTAATGGAAGTATCATCTTTGGAAAGTGCAAGCGTAGTAAGGTTATTTTGATTATCAATAAGCTCAATAGTGCAAGTGGTAGCTTGATCTTGCTTAGGAGAAGACTTAAGACATGGTGGAATGAATGTAGAAGAGCATAGAGGATCAAAAGAACCATGAAATGGATCAGAGACATCATGAAAATAATTGGATGACATGGATGGTTCTTGATCTTGATCTTTCTTTATATTCTTTTCTGTATCATTTTTAGAGTCCTCTTGACATGAAGCCATTTCTAAGGACAAGGAAGCATTTTGAAATTGTATGGAAGACTTTGGAATAGATAGTGAAGGACTAGCTGAAGAAGGCATTGTAGTGCATAAAGGCTTAGGCTCTTTAGGTTTAGCATTATTGAAATTATTTTCAGCCAAGTGAAGGTTAGCTTGAGTTTCTTGAAGAGGTAGCTCTTGAGGATAACTATAGGGAACTGCATGAAAAGCATTAGGATCTTTGTTGGGTGAAGGATTTGTGAAAGATTTGGAAGACTCAGAAGCTTTAGGAGATGTATGAGTATTGGAGGAAGTAGGGGATGGAAGGGGACCATCACAAGATAAAGGTTCAACATTAATATGATCTTGCTCAGAAGTACAATTTTGATTTTTAGCAGTGGAATTTTTAGAGAAGAAATGTTCATAGTAGTAACGTTTATAATCAGTGCGTTGTATTTTATAGTCCTCAGCAGTAGTAGATGGATTATCATCAAGTTATTGTCTACAAACATCACTAAACTCTCTTTCAAAATCAGAATCATATGGATCACCATCACAATCTATCCAATAGGATGACCCATTTTCAGTAAGCATGAGTCTGCGAAGACTCTGAGGAGTAGAGGTGTCATAAGTATCACTACATTGTCCATCATCATAGTCATCAAAGGTATTACAAGGATTGTCATGTTGCTCATTATGGTATGGCTCATGAAGAAAAGCAAGACTCTTGGGGGAAGTAGAAGAAGAACAAGATCTTAAAGAAGGAGAAAATGAAGACATAGTGGAAGAAGAAAACTTAGCTAAGGAAGAATTTGAATGATGTTGAGAAGAGTCATGGTAAGATGAAGAAGGATAATGATGTTTGGAAAAGGCATGGTAGGATGTGGAAGATGAAGAATGATGAGAAGACCTAGAAGAAAAAGAGTGTTTGGAAGAAGGAGATTGTGAGATAATCATGTCTATAATCCTAGCAAAGGCGTCAGACTCAAACATCTTTTTGTTTACTCTTGTCTTAAGTTGATGACTTGCGGGATGCTTGGAAAAATAATACTGTTCGAATTGAGCAATGAGTTCGAGATCATCACTTCTCAAGAGAGGTTCTATAGCAAGATAGTTGAAATTCATGATTCTAAAAGAGGAGGAATCAAGCATGAAAGAAATGAATAGAAGAGATGAAATATAAGAAGGCAGACTAGATAATAAGAGGAAAAGGATCAAGAAGACATGAAGAGGATAGGAAGAAGAGAAAGAAGCATGAAGGAAGAAGAGAAATGGAAGACTAGGAAGATATGGGAGATGTGGAAAAAAGAAGACCAAGAGTCATTTTGTGCAAATTGATACCATTGAAGTCCATTTGAATATTGAGCAACATGTAATAACCTCTAAGATCTGACCTGGACTGACCAAGGATGACTGGAAGTGACACAAATCAACTTCAGATTGCAAGCAGTAGTGAGATAGCAAAATAACTTTGTGTGATAGTTCCCAGGCAAACAGTGTGACTCTTGACCAATGAACATAAAAATCTCAGTTTTGAAGTGTTTTGATCAAGTTCAAAGATTGGATAGTGCAATTTTTCAGTTTGACAAGCAGTAACAGCAGATAAAAGACAAGTTTGCAAACAGTAGGTGATCAAACATGTCATAGAACACTTGAAACAAGGGCAAAAGCAACCTTGTCAAGACAAGCACTTGTGATATCAAAATAGAGAACCTTATGAATGCTACCGTTTGTTTGAATGTTGAGAACGTTTACACGGGCATAGCACAATCGAAGACAATTCAAGCAATTACTACCTAGAAGGACAAGGCTCATTACTTAGCAACGTGGCCCACAACTTGATGCTTCCTTGCCTCACACCAAGTGGTTGCCCACAAGAGATATTGGCATTGTCATGGAGGTGTCAAAAACACAACCAAAGGAGCACATATGGTGAGTATCTTGGGGTGATCCGGGTAAGTCCACTTGGATCAATCCTTGCACCAAGAAGCTAAGCGACTAAAATAGGGTGGCCTCTATCTAATGGTTCATAGTAAGGGTTTCCGTTCATAGCACCCCTCTTGCTCCTCATAAAGGACTAGGACCTCGCGGCCTCAAGAGTACCTTAAGCATTCTTGCTTAATGCTTTCCTCATGGTCACAATCCCACAAGTTACTCACATCAAGCGAAGATAAGTACTATGTCTACCAAGGTTTTGTGTCCTTGATAGCCTTGAGATTATAGTGAGTTGGAATCACTTGCCACCAAGGAAAATGATGACAAGGTTGTCCCCACTTGGGTCGTTCCTCTTGATTGCTCAAGAGCAGGCCCGCTAAAGGATCCTAAGCTAAACAAAGAATGGATGATTTTTGAGGTTCAAGGTTTTTGATTCACCACAAGGGTGAAGAGCATACTCCCCTATCTCAAAAACTTCTCCCAAACACACCAAACAAGATCCAATTACCCCTTTGCTTTAAAACCTCAAGATGGGTCAAGATTTTCTGATTCACCTAAAGGTGAAGAGCATACTTCTCCTACCACCCCAAGATTCCTTTCACAAAGTATTAAGTGCCTATGAAATGAAACAACTAGTATATGCCGCACTTAAAAAAAAGCAATTAAACAAGCACTTGATTTAGTTTTTATGCTTAGGGCAGCCCTACAAAAACCATTAGTAGCCCTCTTTGACATGCGTTCTTTTGGCAAAATATCTCAAGCAAGTGCACCTACAACCACAACTTGTTAGACCCACAATGGTTAGCACATGAAAAATCTGATAATCTACAAAAATAATTGATCAAATGATAAAATCTGAAAATGAAACCATCATGGTTGGATTGGGCTCGGAAAGACCTTTCCAACGATATATCACACTTAAAATTTTGATACCATTTGCAAAATTTCAAAAAAAATGGGCACCCGTTTTCCAGAGTGGCACGGATTTGAAAACGCTGGAAATTTCAAAAAATTTCAAAAAGATAGCTAAGAACCTGAAACTTGCAAGATAGATAAAATAGCCTAAAAATAGCTCACTGCCAGGTTCAGACATAGTATCACGCGATACTTCGCCCGACACCAGGCGATACTTCTCAGTCCGCGCGATATTTCGCCTTATGCCAGGCGATACTTCGCCCGAGACCAGGCGATATACCTCAATAATGTCGTGCGATTCTTCTCTGGTGTGAAGTATCGCACACGTATAGTAAGGTATATCGCGCGATATACCTGAGAAGTATCGCACGATATTCTGAGACAAAAAAACCAGAGAACAAAAATTACGTTAAAAACTTGCCGAAAAATTGACAAAAATTGACGAAAATGCAAAATTTAAAGGACAAAGTCTATCTACTCTGCCCCACGGTGGGCGCCAAAAATGTGTGCTATAAATGTGTCACACTTCTATGAATCATTACATGCAAGGAAACTCAAGAATGAGCCCTCACAAATCGATCCATAGCTCCCTAGGCATGGAGTGCAAGGGTTTTTAAGAATGCTCTCAGCTAGAGCTATTTAGCCAATAACCTTGCTAGTAAACCATGCAATGGGAGATTCAATGAAGATAAGGGCAAGAATGCCAATATCCCCAAGAATCAAATGAAATGCAATGCAATGCAAGCTAGCTAAGAATGAAGATGCAAGCTAAACTATGAAAATGAAAGATGCAAGTATTACAAAGCCTCCTAGTTAAACTAGATGAATTAATCTAAAGCATAAAGGAAATCTAAGCTAAGAATGCCATGAAAATGAAGCTACTATGCAAGAAATGAAATCTAACTATGAAGCAAGAAATCCATGATGATGCAAGAATGAAGACAAGAAGATAGAGTGTTGATGAAGATCCAAGATGAATGCCAACAATGCTCCAAATCTTCAAACCCTAGATGCAAGAATATCTCCAAAAGCTCCAAGATGACCTAGAAAACCTGTAGCATAACAATAACATAAAAATTGTGTGTGCAAATGAGGAAGAGAGCTCTTCTTTTATAGGAAATGAGAAGGAATGGACCATGGAGATTAAGAGGCAAAAGATTTAATCAACGGTGGAGCTTAAAAGAGGAGCAATCCATGTGCACAAGTATCCTCCAATGAGAAAATAGGAGTTGACTTTTGTGTCCATATGAGACAAAAAGTGCTTTTCCCCTTTTTATAAAATAAGAATAATGCTTTATTTGTGCAACTTAGGATAAGAGGAAAAGTGGGGGCTTTTTATTTATTAAAAGGGGAGGAAATATTCCTTTTAATAAATAAAGACTTAGGATAAGATGGTTAGCCCATAGAAAATAATCAAATAAATGATAGAACTAGGATTTGATCAAGAATAAACAATTTATGATTTAGCAAAAGGGGCTAATAGTCTAGGTGACCATTTTTAGGTGTATACACTTTCAACCTAGTTAATATGCAATATATAATGTTAAGAACTCTGCTACCGGTACCCCTACAGACATTGTTGGGTTGACGGGCATGTTTCTGGTTTACTTTAGAGTGTTTATGAATTCCCTGCTTTATAATGGTCAACATACCTTTTCTCTTGGAATAATATGCATCTGGATATGTTGGGGGGCTCTTGTCCATCGATATTTTTGTTGATTTGGTAAACATGAAGATGGTACACCATTGTATCTTTCCGAATCAAAATGCAATGAACAGGAGACTAGTCCAAATGAAAATAAGCTCCCATAATTCTGTACATTGATTATTCGGTCCTAATTTTGGTATGAAAAATGATATCAACGAATATTTTTTTTGAATATTCTGAAGTAGGGAGGATACTTGAAGCAGTAAATTGCTGTTGTGTAGGAGGCAGGAGACGTGAAGTAGTGAATTGCTGCATAATATTATAATTTAATCCTCTGAGTTGATCATATCAAGCATTGAAATATAAGCAATTACCAAAAGCAACAATGGCAGTTAGGTACCTAGGGTTTGTTGGTTGATCCAAAATATATGAACCATACAAATACCTAGGATTTTCATGGTTGTCTCAATAATTGCTAGATTTGTTAGGGTATCATTGATAATAGCAGTACTCAAATAATAATCTTGGGTATAAATTTGCAAACACAGAACATAATTCAGAGATTAAAATGCCTCCAGAGTTCTTGCAGCCAAAGAAGTCAGATCTAGTGTTCCATCAATAAATTCACCGCCCATTCATCTCACTTCTCTTTCTTCCACGTCATTGCACCACCACTTCACTACTCAACTGTACTTTTCTGATGACCGGACACTTCCTTCCACATTTTTCGGAAATGACACTTCATATCAATCCAGCTTTTCAGATAAGTGCATAATCATTTATATCTATTAATTACTTTAGATACATTTCTTTAATTACTGTACTCTAATATCGATATTTCGCATAGCATACATGTCTAAATCCTCTGTTACGTCATGCTTCCATCCAAGCCTATGAAGACACATGGTTGGGGTAAAGTATGAGTCCACATGTGATATTTTGTCATACATGTCATTTATCATATTTAACATGCCAACATTTCAATTTTTAAAAACTTAAGAAACTTGAAATTTTTAAAATCATGAAAGGACGTTCTGCATGAATGACATGATATTTAGTTTATTTGAGTCTTGCTCATACTGAACCTATTAGTACTAAACTGCAACTATCTTCTTGGATAATGCCCCTCTTTAATGCCTTAGTCATAATTATGATGCCACTAAAAATGGAAAAAAACAGAAGTTTATATGATAGTGGCATTAGTCTTGTTATTACATGGAAATTGCAGGAAGAAAGAAAGGAAATTGAGTTTGCACCTAAGGAATTGCAGATAAGAGGTCTTTGCAGAAGCATTTGTAAAGTGTGAGTAGAGACAATGGGGGGTTAGCCAGTTAGAAGTGAGCCAACAATCCATAATGCAATCCTATAGGATGCACTTTGTGAACCTGAATTCAAAAATTGTGGCTGGTTAGATTACTTCTTGAAGCTTAATGGTTTTAATCATGAAGTTGTCGTAGAGTTTGTACAAACTTTTTCCAATGGTGAGGCAATGGTGAAAGGATTAAAAGCTATAGCCACTAAAGAAAGGATTGCAAAAGTGACAAGTCTGCCTGTTGAAGGAGAACCCTATCCTAAAGCTCATGATACCAGATCAACCAGAGTAGAGTCTACTGAGCCTGGGATCCATCACTTGTTGTGGACAAGCATGGCACATGAAGGCCTTTTTTGCAAAAAACATAAAAACGTGTTGCTGTGTATATCATTAGATACCTTACTTGTAAAGGTCAACAATCATGTCTGCATGTTGTGCATTTTAAGCTTTTATACCACATGAGATATGGCAAGAGGATGAATGTACAGTTGGATTTAGGTGTGGAAAGGTAAGTACTGAGAGGGGAGGGGTGAATCAATACTTTAAAACACTTCTAAGCTTTTCTGAACTTCACATTCATTTACTAATTACTTATCATTTGCATGCATCACATGAAAATAAATAAAACATATGATAATCAACACATAACACAATTATTTTGGTATAGTAGAAATCTTTGTTAGAGGATAAAAACTGCAGTGGGGATGACACCCACAACACTTCACTACTGTAGAAATAAAGCTGCTCGGTTAGAGTTACAATGCTTAGCTATTTCTGACAGCTTACCCTGTTAAAGGTATTAACCAGGTTAAGAGTTCTAAGACTGCCAAGTCTACTCTGTTAAGAGATTTCACAACTCTAATCTAAGAATTGTACCTGGTTAAATGATTTATAATTAAGATATGTTAGCATTTGCTCGGTTAAGAGACTTATACAACTCGGATTACTCCATAATCAGTAATAACAAAATGTCTGTCAAACATGCATCAACAAATGCTATTCAGACTCTATATGCTCATTAATTCATTACCTCATACTATGTATTCATTATGCTAATCAATTTAGTACTCGGTAGCTTTAAATCTCTAATTGTTCCTTAATACTTTATTACTCGATAGCTTCATTGTTCATTCACCTTCTGCTCTAATCTGCAATCTCCAATTGTTCTTCACACATGCATATGCCACCTTAATGATCTTCATGCTCTGATCTTCTTATATACAAAATTTAAGCGGTGCTAGATGTTCTAGAATCTTCATTACAAGCAGTGCTAGCATTGGGTACACTTCCAATGCATATTTCATCCTTAATTCTCATTGGATAAACTCACCTTGTAATCATGTGTAATCATTAGATTTCAATCTCCAATGTTATGTTATATGTTCTCCTCGAGATTCGTAAACTATTTTCTAATCGGTGTCCAGGTTCAATGTACTTAGAAATATTTTGGTGTCAACCTGTTTTGTTCAGTAACACATTTTCTTTAACTCGGTAATTGAGTTCTCTTCTTGGTTAGGTGCTCGGTAGAACTTGATTCTCGGTGTTTAGTTCTGCCTCGTTCGGTGCCTATACTTGCTTCTCTTTATCGAAATTCCTTGTTTACTAATTCTTTTTACCGAATGCTTTCTCTTCCTTACCAACTCATCGTCTCTTCCTTACCGAATGACTTTGACAAACATAATGATTTCCTTATAACTAATGACAACAAAATTAACTCTTAGGAGTATCAGGTACCAATTGTTCTATACAACGTTTTAACAATCGTGGTTACTGAGACACAAAAAGGTAGGGAGATTTTTGTGTCCCATCACTGTTTGATTAAATTGTTAGTAGGGAGATTTGTCATGGGATGAGTTCTTGAAAATTGATAAGTTTAGATTGGTAAATGTGGGTCCTAGAGGTCAACCCCTAACTCGTAGGGTTAGTAGGGAAGGAGTTATTAAATTCACTCTTGGAGCTTCAACTTTTGGGACAACTCCTAGCACAAACCCTCCTATAGCATAAACTACCTCCTCTGAATCTGAGCATGAGGATGAAGGTAGTTCTTTCTCGGACCCTAATGTAGATTCTTCCCCCAAAACATCAATTCACACTAGGGAAGCTATTAGAAAAGAGAAAAAATGAGAGAAGAAGAAACTGATAAAGGGAAAGCTAAGAAGCAGAAGTATGCACCTCTAGGAAACAAAGAACTAAAGAAATAGAGCCTCCTGCAACTATTGAGAAAAATAAAAGTCCTAAGAAATCAAAATTGACAAAATCTCTTACTATCGTTACTCCAATAAGAAGCCATAGGATCAAGAGAAAGCCAAGGAAGAGGGCAGAAGCTCCTAAAAGACAGATAAACATAAAGACACCTTCCCTAGTGAAGAAGAAAGATTAATCTGCAACCATCCTCCTAGGGAGAGCCCAAAATTTTGCTCATTCGAGTAGTAATAGAGGGAAATGATGCCTACATATAATTTTTAGGAGGGAGATGAGAAGATGCCATAGGAAAGCCAATTTTCTTAGGGTGAACAAGAGTTGTTAATAGAAGAGGGCCAAGAGAATGAAAACAACGGGTTGGTAGAGCTTGTTGCTGTTGTAGAGCAGGTTGCACACAAGGACCTAGAGCAGAGGAAAATCCTTTTAGGTAAACATAGATCACTTGCTTTCTCATGGGCATCATTAGACTTGGATTTATGGAGGGGTATGCAAGAGAAAGAAAAAGAATGGATCAAGAAAAAACTTAGCCTGCGGGAAGTAAAAAATAAGAAAAATGCATAAATTGAGAAGGATACATAAATTGTTGTATTAAAAGATAACACTAGTACATTTGCGGCCATTTTCTGACGGCCATTCCGACACCCTCCATTGTAATTACGAAAGAAACCGCCACCAGTATAATTTCGTCGAAAAATCCGTCGCCAGAAACAACCGTCACAATTCTGACACCACTTTTGACGGTCCCCACGTCGAAATGCACCATACAAAGTGGGTGTTTTTCGACGTTACACACCCTCGAAAATCGTGAAAATCATCGAAAAAACATCATAAAAACTGTCAGAATGGCTGTCGTATACCGATGACAAGTGTCGTCTGAGTTTGATGACATGTCCTGTCAAAGGTGCAACATACCATCGCAATTATCGTCGCAAATTGATAAGAGGTTCCGACGGTGTCCTCATTGCCTTCCGACAACATTTCCGGTAGATGTGGTCTGTCGTAAGCTGATAGCGTGTCCCGTTAGAGGTTCAACATGCCATCGTAAAATCTATCATAACCCGATAGATTTTTCGACGGTATACTCGTCGCATCTTAACAAACATTTCAACGGTTTGCATTGTCCGACAGAATAGTCATCGTAATTGCGACAATGACACACTAAAGATAATAGAGCTCAAGAGACCATCATAGTTTTTGATTAAGTAAAACAGGTTTTGACGGGTGCCTGAAACCCTTTACAAGAAGGTCACAAAAGATAAACAAAGACAACCCACTAAAAGGAAACGGGTCAAGACCAAAACAAGGGTTTTAACAGCAGGCTCCCACAACTTGAAATGGACAAAGCTTGAGTAGAGCCCCAAGCAAGCCCAACCAAAAGAAAACCCTAAGAAATTAGGATTTTCCTTTGGCACCCTTCTGATGAGATCGAAGGGTCATATCAAAAGAAGGCGAAGATCTCTTGGAATGTTTATCTTTGACCTTGATCCAACCTTCTTCAACCTTAGCAGCAGCATTCTGCCAATCCAACGATTCCAAAATAGCTGAAACAGACCCCCCAGAGGGGGCATCACTCTACGCAAAGGTGCCATCTGAGAACCAAGGCCAGGGAGAGGGGCAACTCCAATGACAGAAACAATAGGAGAAGACCCAACAACTAACCTTGCAGGAGAACCAAAGGGAACAGAACCAACACCACCAGAAGGGGGGACCACCACATACCCAGAAGGAACCCGATCAAACACAATCGAGGAAGGAGGAACATAAGCACCCACAACATAGCCATCAATAGGAGGAAACGACACAGGGCTAGCTTGCTCAACCATTGGCACGAAGCTCCGCGGAGAAGACACCTTCTCCACCGTATAGTGCTAAGAAGAGACACCCTGCCACTATGAGGCAGACCTTTTAAATTTTTGAAGATCACAATGGTCTGAAACATAACCAGTCTTAAAGCATCTTCTGTATCTGAAGGGGAGGCCTTCATAGTCCAAATGTTGAATCCATCTTCTACCATTAGGAGTAAGGATTTTGATCTCTGCAGAAAGACCTTTACAGATATCCATATCCACCAAAATGCGATCATAAGTGGAATGAAACAAGTCAGACGATTTCTCGTCCACCAAAATAAAATCCCCAATAGCATCCCCCATAGTTTTGAGAAGAGAATCAACCTAGAGGTGGAGGGGAAGATTAGGCAGCCTAACCCAGATGGGCAACTTGTTAAAAGCTTCAGAAGATGGGGAGAAGTCAGGATGCCAGGGTTTTAGCATCAACATGAAATGACCTTCCCAGCTGAAATTTTTTTCACACAGAATTGTATTTTTGTCCAGAGCATTATCAAATTTAGCAACAAAAAAACCTTAGCCATAGGAAATATGTGGACTGTACCAGAGATAAGGGGCACCCAGTGCTTGGAAATCCAAGAATGAAGATAAGGTAAATAAGGCCACTGACCCTTAAATCTGCAGATCAGGCCATGCAAGGAAAAAATAGAGGCGACCACATCAATTTCAAATATAGTCTCCTCCAGTTCCACAACAATATTTGTGCCAACTGGGAGGGCACAACGATTAACAGTCTTCCCCGAAACATGCATAGTCGCATGCACAAGAGGGCACCAAGCTGAATTGTCAGAAGTTAGGGCAGCAAGACCCTGCAAAAAAGCCACCACAGAAGGCTTGGTGGCAAGATCTGTAGCCATAGGCGACGTAGGGGCAGTTGTCACAGGAGCCTTGGTGACGACAGAAGCAACCGCAACAGTAGCCATAGTTGCAGCGAGAGCCATTTCAAAAATGTAAATGTCAAGAGACCATCATAGTTGGTCTCCGTTATTAACAAACCGTTTTATCTTTCATTAGCTCATCAAATGCAGGGATCTGAAAGAATTTAATAAAATATTTTCATGATATCGTATATTATTTAAGTTGACGTTGCACAAATTTATCTACTTCGTGCACTTGTCAACTACGAGGACAACAATAATGAAGCATCTCCTCCCATGGCCTGCATTACTTAGGCCACAAGAGGGGATGCTTATTTATCACTGTCTCCGCAGTCGATAAGTGTGGGAAATAGATAAATTTGTGCAACGCCAACTAAAATAATGTACGTTATACATGAAAATATTATATATTAAGTTCTTTCAGATCACCACATTTGATGAATTAATGAAAGCTAAAACGTTTCCTCAATCGTATGGACCAAAGACGGAGACCAACTATTATGGTCTCTTGAGCTATGCTATCTTTAGTCTTAGCTACTAGGTAAGGCCTGGAAGAATTATACTTGCCGATTGTCGAGAATAATCACTGCCTTGCCTTCATGTACACTATACAATATCCGATATATTACTAAAGATGAAGAGAAGACAGAAAATATGAATGCATAAAAGAAATGAAAGATACAATAATATTATCTTGTTGTTTACTTTCTCATAATTGACCAAATAATTGGTCCTAGTCTCGCAAAAACCTTTTACACTTGTGCAACTCATCAATACTAGAGGCTTGCAGGAATTTTATATGATCACTAGCACATTTCATGCATGGATGAGAAATAGTATCCAAAGTTTCCAAATTCTGAGAAGAGGTATGAGTGGAGGGTAAAGAAGGGATATTTGTGATCTAGAGATCTAGCAAATCTCCACAAATATCCCTTCTAGCCTACATTGACTATATGTCTTCTCAGAATCTAAAAACTTCGATCATTGATTCTCATCAATGCACAAATGTGGTAGTGATTGTATTAAATTCCTTCAAACTTTGTTGCTTATGTGCATTATGTGATATGACAAATTGTCTCCAATAATTTGAACTATGTCCATATATTATTGTCCACTCACTATTCTTGTTCTAACATAAGGAACAATACCTTTACACCTTGTAGGAACTTGTATCGGGTTCATAGGGACATGTTTGCAGTTTTAGTGCTATAGGCATCCCAACTGAATGCTAAAGGTATTGTTCCTTATGTTAGAACAAGAATCAAATTGTGAAGACACCTTCAAAACAAAACTAAGGATTTTGGAGTAAGTTTGAATGTGAATTACCTTGAAGTTGATAGGAATGAAGAACCCATTATATATTTTGAGATTCCAAAGCTTTCTTGCGTATGTGCATTATGTGATATGACAAATTGTATCAATTAAATTGTCAAATTTGTAGTGTTGTAACAACCCCTAAAACCAATCTTGGTCAGTTTGAAAGTGGATAGTGAGTGGACAGTAATATAATACTATATATTACTGTCCACTCACTATCCACTTTCAAACATGAGAAATAATAGTGAGTTCCTACAAGGTTTAAAGGTATTGTTCCTTATGTTAGAACAAGAATCAAATTGTGAAGACACTTTCAAAACAGAACTAAGGATTTTTGGAGTAAGTTTGAATGTGAATTATCTTGAAGTTGATAGGAATGAAGAACCCATCATATATTTTGATATTCCAAAGCTTTCTTGCTTATGTGCATTATGTGAGATGACAAATTGTCTCTAATAAATTGTCAAATTTGTAGTGTTGGATCAGTTGATTCTTAGGAAAGATTGTGAGTTCATTAATCCTCTGCATCACTCAACATGTTTCCTTTTGGGCTTTTCATGTTTCATTATTATGTTTGAATAGTGGGTTACCATATCCATTATTTAGGACATGTTCGACATTCTTTCTATGAGGAGGATTGTACTTTGGTGTTGAACATTCTTTTTGTGAGGAGGGTTAGAAAATTCACGAATGGCTTCATTTAACCTCCTTTCCATGTCATCTTGTACATCTCCATCCTCATCCCTCATGCAGAGAGTGCATCAATAGACTTTAACCCAACGAATTAAACACTCGGGGACCTCAACATTGGAAACTCAGTGCAAAAGTCACTTAATTCCAACTTTAAGAAAACGTCATGTCTGATTTCTTGTTCTTTTTTGAATTAGTTTCAAAATTTAAATCAGTATGGTTATTGTTTCCTTTGTGTAGAGATATTATTCTCCACATGTATTTTAATTTGTCTTTGGAACTGATTAAAACTTCTATAAAAGCCCCTACAACCAATCTTGGTCAGTTTGAAAGTGGATAGTGAGTGGACAGTAATATATGGGCAATAATATAATAGTGAACTATGTCCATATATTATTGTCCACTCACTATCCACTTTCAAACATGTCCATATGTTTGAAAGTGGATAGTGAGTGGACAATAACATAATACTGAACTATGGCCATATATTACTGTCCACTCACTATCCACTTTCAAACATATGGGACACTCATACATATGATCTCATTGAGCAAGTAATATAGGGACAATAATATAATAGTGAACTATGTCCATATATTACTGTCCACTCACTATCCACTTTCAAACATGTCCATATGTTTGAAAGTGGATAGTGAGTGGACAATAATATAATACTGAACTATGTCCATATATTACTGTCCACTCACTATCCACTTTCAAATATATAGTTTCAAACATATGGGAAACTGATGCAGAGTGCACTGCAGGAAGTGTATCGTAGACTTCCAAGGTGCCCTGCACCAGAAACTCATACATATGATCTCATTCATAGCTCAGCTAGAATTAACAAGTAATATTATAGTCCATTATTTTAGGTTATCAATGTATTACAATGTTTAGGTACTTAAATTTACATCAACATAGGATTGAGAAAATGGATCACTCATTATGTTTCCTTTTGGGCGTTTCAATCATTTATATGTTTTTGATTAAGGAAAACAAGTTTTGAACCTGAAACCCTGTACAAGAAGGTCACAAAAGATATTCAAGGATAGTCCACTTAGACGAAACAGGTCAAGACCTATGCAAGGGTTTTTCCAATGGGCTCTCACAACCAAGAACATACAACTCGGGCAAGGCCCCGAAAGAACCTAGCCAAAAGAAAATCCCAAAATTAGGATTTTCCTTTAGCCCCCTTCTGATGAGATCGAAGGGTCATGTTGAAAGCAAGTGAAGATCGCTTAGAATGTTTTCCTTTTACCTTGATCCAACCATCTTCAACCAAAGCAGCAGCATTCTACCATGCCAATGAATCCAAGCCAGAAGAAACACAACCACCGGAAGGGGCAGAAACCTTCCCAAGTGCAGCAAGCAGAGAGAGAGGGCCAGGGAGAGGGACAAAGCCTATCGAAGGTCCAGCAGGGGCAGAACTAGAGATAGGCCTAATTGAAGAGCCAGGATGAGTAGAGACAACTCCATTAGCCAGGGGGGAAACTGCAGACGCTGGAAGCGTCCTCACACAAGCTAAAGGAGGGACAACAACACCCTCGACACCAACATCCAAGACGAGAGGAAGATGAGAAGACACATGGCCAACCTACTCCACCACTTGCGAAATACTCCGATGAGAGGACACTTTCTCCACCGTATAGTGCTGAGAAGAGACACCCTGCCAACACCCTGCCACCAGGAGGTCTTAGAAGCTTTCTGAAGCATGCATTGATCCGAAAGATGACCTGTCTTGAAGCACCTTCTACATCTGAAGGGGAGACCTTCGCAATCCAATTGTTGAATCCAACAACGGCCTCCAGGGGTAGAGAGTTTGATCTCAGCAGGGAGACCTTTAGAAGTGTCTAAATCCACCAAAATACGAGCAAAAGTTGAGTGGAGCAAATCAGAGGATTGTTCATCAACTAGGATAAAATTGCCTAAAACGTCCCCCACAGTTTCAAGAAGAGAATCAACCTAGAGATGGAGGGGAAGGTTAGGCAGTCTAACCCAGATGGGCATTTTGTGAAACTCTTCAGAGGACGGGGAAAAGTCGAGATGCCAAGGTTTCAACATCAATTTGAAGCGGTCGTCCCAGCTGAAGAAATTAGCACAAAGGATAGACTTTCAATCATTTATATGTTTGTTCCATTCTTAGGAACAGATTAAAACTTCTGTAACAGTGAGTGGACAATAATATAATAATGAACTATGTCCATATCCACTTTCAAACATGAGCAATAATAGTGAGTTCCTACAAGGTGTAAAGGTAGTGTCTCCAATAAATTGTCAAATTTGTAGTGTTGTAACAGCCCCTACAACCAATCTTGGTTAGTTTGAAAGTGGATAGTGAGTGGACAGTAATATATGGAAAATAATATAATACTGAATTATGTCCCTATATTACTGTCCACTACCTATTCTTGTTCTAACATAAAGAACAATACCTTTACACCTTGTAGGAACTTGTATCGGGTTTATAGGGACATGTTTGCAGTTTTAGTGCTATAGGCATCCCAACTGAATGTTAAAGGTATTGTTCCTTATGTTAGAACAAGAATCAATTTGTGAAGACACCTTCAAGATTCAATGTCTAAAACATAATTATTCAACAAAACATCAAGGATAAACTGTAGATTCAACATCTAAAACATAATTATTCAACAAAACATACAAAATAATTTTAGTTTTTTGAAAGATTAAAATATACTACTTTAATTTTAAACAACATTACATACTATTATTTGTTACAACATAAATAGGAGGCAAGATAATCAGATTTGTACTTGTACTCATGTTTGATTAACCAATACTAAATAGAACATACCTAAGTTGTGGGCATGTACAGGAAGTCAAAATTCAATGCACTGATATAAACATAAAAAAAAAGAGATGAAATATCAATACCAGTTGCAAGAAAGTAACCAAAAAAGTCAAGAAAGTTGCAATGATACCTTTTTTACTCTTATAATTGAAGTACCTTGAACTCTTGATTTGATTTTGATGTAAAATGCTACAAATACACAACAGACTTGGAATCAAAATAATTGTTGAAGGGGGACACTCCCGCTGTTTGTGACTTCTTTGTCTTGTGGGAGGCGTCCACTATTGTATTATATGACTTTTATTTTGCTTTGAATGCATGGAAGACAAGGAGAATTCAAGGACAGTGACTGTCAGTGTGGAAAAGTGCAGGAAATGGTGCATGGAACAACACCAATTGTTGGTTTGAACATATTCTCCGAATGAGGGGGAATGATGTGTGTTGGAGTCTAGTTTTGGGTTAGTAAAGGGGATAAGGATTATGCCCAAGTCTGAGAATGAAGTTTGGAATCAATTAGGATGGTGAATGGAAGTGAATTTGTTCAAAAGTAAGATGTTTTGGTTACCTAAAGTCAAAGCCTCCTATTAAACCTTTGAGTTGAGTCTAACTCCTTGCCTGAATTCCAAGTCACTTGTTGAATCCTTGGGTTGAGTTAGGTTCCTTAAGGGAATTAGAGAGGATCGGGCCTAGAAGGAGCAATTTGGTCTTTGGGATTAAAACGTTACCTAGTAGGGTTTGGGAACTTGTGTTTATGTTATTTGGAGTATGTTAAGACACTTAGGATGAGCAGAGGCATCCATGTATGTTGGAGTCAATTATTGGGTTAGTCAAGGGGATAAGGATTGTGCCCAAGGTCAAGAGTGGAGTTAGAAATCAGAATTTGTCTTATGAATTGATGGATCACAAGTCCATTTGTGTTGGAATCCATTTTCCCTTACCTTTGCATCACGTAACCAACTTAGTAACTGAAGACATGAAGTAATTGTTACCCATTTTCATGTTCATTCAATTGGTAGCCTATTTACTAAGTGAGATTCGCTAAGATACCCTAGTTTGCAAATTATTAATGATGTGATTAAGATTCGAGTTCATTTCTTAAGCTAAGCTACAAGTACATGTAAAGGAAAGAAAGGAAAATCAGCTATGAAATGAAATAACATACATGTGTTGGATTGTATGACATAATCTAAACATGAATGGCATACATGTGCAGAAAAGAAAGCAAAGCAAATCATATGAGCTCACATAGGTTGTGAGCATAGCCTTAAATAATCTATGACTACATATACCCTACATAATTATACATAAAGAGATAATGGGGTACAAGTCATTGCCTGTTATTGAAAAGAGTTTTGCTCCTTGTTCCTAGCTCTAGTCCACTCCAACTCCTGACTCGCTCCAGAGCCTGCATAATGAAGATGGGTTAGATCCATAAGGGCCCGTTTGGCGCCTGGAATTAACCAGGAATAGGCATTCAATCATGCTCGAACAAATTAATGCTTTGTTTGTGGCATGTTTTCTTATTCTCGAATTGAAAATCTTATTCCCATTTTGAAGCTTATTCATGGATTAACTTATTCCAAAAAAAGGTTGGAATTAGTTTTATTCCAGAACAACACTATTCGAGAATAACGTCTGTTCCCTCCCGTCCGTCCGATTTAAACAGTGGTCATCGTTAACATTTGAATCTGAACCCTTCCCGCTCAGAAGTTTGAAAGCGTTCAATGGCATAAGATGAGGCGGGAACTCCCATTTATCTCGCTTTGAGTGAAGCGTTATTGCAGAAGACAAAAGACATGGGCGTTATTGTAGAAGACAGAAGACAGAAGCGTTCATAGAATGGCCGTTGCAGAACAGGGTATAGGCGTCCATGATTGACGCATGAACTGTCTGAATAGATGAACTTGCATCGTTAAAATGAATGGGCATCGATAAATTTGTGCATCGTTAAAATGAATGGGCATCGTTAAAATTTAACGATGGAATTAAATTTGTGCATCGTTAAATTTAATAAAATGAATTTTATTATTCAGAAAGGAATAAAATTTTCCTGTCAAATTCAATTTGGGGTTGAATGGGCATCGTCTCCTAGGATTAATTAGTGGGAATTTGAGAATAAGAAAAGATGCCACAAACAGAGTATTAATTTATTCGGGCATTATTGAATGCCTATTCTAGGTGCACCAAACAAGTTCAAATCTTATTCCAGCTTTCGTTTTGAGCATTAATTAATTCCAGAATAGGTCCTTATTTTAGAATAGGCATATTCTGGATAAGTTAATTCCATGCACCAAACGGGCCCTAAGATCTAAGCAATAACTGATATCCAATGACCTTTCTATATCTATAGTTATGCATGTATATGCATATCCATAAGCTATCAAAGTAAACCATGCTCAAGACGTGTAAACTTGAATTGATGCAAGGAGGAAAAGTACCATGTTTTCACTTAACTTGTTTGTTCCATGTGCAGGGGCAGAAGAAGCTGTGATATTGTGTTGATTTGCAATAAATTCCCTTTCTTAGACAATAGGAAGTCGTCAAGGGCAACCGTGACAAAGCCACCCTTGAAGGGCAAATATTGTTTGAGCAAAAACACGTATGAAGATGGTGTATCCCCAAGTACAATAAATGATGTTTCTCTACAAAGTGGGTAGAGCCAAGAGGCCCTCCAAAAAGCTCCTTGGAAAAACCCAATTTGCAGAGCAAAGACACTTATGATTAGGTGCCAAGCCCTAATAGTACCACACATTGAAATTGTGAGGGGTATCAGAAGCTCCATTTCCATAGAGTTTCTGATTCCCACACAACTTCAAGGAGAAGCACCGATCCAAAAGAAGGGTAATCATCATTCAGAAGGAGCTGTAATCCATTATCGAAAAAGTTCATTATGCATGGAAGAGCCAGGGGCAAAGCATGTGCAAAAGACCAACAACATGGCCTATGAGGGCTAAATAGTGAAGTCATGAAGTCACGAGGGCTACTAGGCTTGATTGTCGTAACAGAGGGTTTGTTACTGTGTTGGTGCCAATGAATGTTATGATTGGTTTGGCATCTAAGAGAGAGTGATTGAGATTTCTTGGATAACCTATCAGGTACATTTGGGACCCTAGATAAGAAACAACTTAATTGAGCTTCACTTTGTTTCGATAATAGTTTAATATTCTCTACTAAACATGGCTGACCACGTGAAGGTGGAAGCTCATTTTCCCCCCCTCCCCCCGAACATCACTCTAAATTCCCCGTTAACATCTAACAATTCTTTCATTCTTTAATAAAATGTAACATTCATTCATTATCAAATAACATTAATTAACACATAAGATTCATCAATATTCATAAACATTCATCAATATTCATTAACATCCATCAATATTCATTAACACATAAAATTCATGAACATTCATTACTGCATGATAATAGTCATTGACACATTAAATTCAGTCATTATCAAATAAGGTAGATTAAATTCATTTATTTTTTCTCTTGTTTTTTTGGTCTATGTATTTTCTAATAACATCATCGGTGTCATCATCATTTCCCCTTGCATCAGTTTTTCTGCCCTCAGCTTGTACTCTCAATGTATGTCTAGTCCTATGCTGATGCAAAGGGGGGTCCTATGCAATAACAAATAAAAGGGTTAAATTAAAAACATTTTATTATAATTGTTACAAGTATTTCATTAATTTAAATAACATAACCGTGGTTCTCTTTACCTGATTTGGCCACATCATTTTGTGTGGCCTCAACCTCTATGTTCTCATGGACACCAACCTTAGCTACATCCTCTGGAGTTGCAATACGAAATGTTACGTTAATCCAAACACCAATTTCAATAAAATTTGTATTACTACACCAATTTTAATTCAAGATGTTTACTTGTATTAATAATTACATAAAAAAAATTGAATAGTAAATGTATACCTCCACCACTGGTATGCGCCACATTCAAATCTTCATCATACATGTGTTGTGTTATAGGATTGGCATGCTGCATTCCAATGTCATGCACATTGTTATCATTGGTTGTTTATTTAAAACAAATATAGTCACTTTATGTTGGAACTTAACATAAAATAGACTAATTGGTAAAGTATTCAATTTGAAATAATTTTCATTTATCTTATTTATCTGTTCATTGGATCCTTCACTAGAACCTTGCGCACTCAATTCTCGTATCCGTTCAACGATAGATCTATAGCCTTGCTGGTAGCCAATTCTTATCTTCTACTGTAAGTGCTCTTTTGAATTGAGAGCCTTACATTTTTTCTTGGTTTCGTGAGTTTTTCTTGCATTGTTTCATCAAAACAAAATTGTTTTCAATTTATAAATATTTTGACACGATTTTTCATTTGCTAATACTTACAACTTGTGCATCAAGTTTTGAATAACCACCATAGTCGAGCTTGTATTGGCCGTGCTTTTCTAGTCTTGCCTTGGTGGCCTTTGATGTGTCATTTAGCCTATGAAAAGTTTGAAATATGTTAGATCATAAGTATAAAGAGTAATGAGTACATAATTAATTACATTCTTAAGAGTATCACATACCTTCTTGTGGTGTCTAGTGGTGTATTTCCTGTTTTCCTACCAATTTTCTCCTCTGCATCCAAAATCAGACCCTCCCACTCTTTCACAAGAATGCTGGGGGGACGCTTGTAGTTAGACTCTTTCGCTAATGCGGTCATGTACTCATCCCTCATATACTTCAAATATAAGCCAGTTCTCTCAAGGAGCCTATTTTGATCAAATACTTTATCTCCAAAACACTTGGTCATATTTTGTATGCAAATTTTCTTTAAGTTCATATCTTGCTTGTTCCACCTTGTAAGCAAAAAAAACCTGTTAGATTCATAAATGAAGTGAAGCTACCTTCAATGATGTCCACGAAATGGATCAAAGGAAAACTATTCTAGTAATGATATGAAATCAAAATAGTGAATTGGGGTTTGTTTGGATATGATGTTCCACCATTCACGTATGGTGGGCCTGAATATCTTCAAATTCAAGTCATTATGTTTTCTCCAAAAAACATTATTCCCTGGAAAAAAATAAGGGGATCATTAATATTCGAAATAGAGTGATCAATAAGTAAATTACTATTACACTATGTATCATAATAACTTTAAAGTACGTGGAACCTCTGAAACTTTCAAGGGAAGCATATCTTCTTCCGACACATGAAATATGTAGTCTATTGTTCCCGTACTACGAGTACGGGAACAATTAGGAATTAGCGTTGCATTGTCATCTACTACATCTCGTACTGCATAAAATGAGTCCATTATGAAATGCCCCCAAGAAAGAATGCTTCAAGGGAAATAAACACATAACAAAAGAGAGAGAGAAAAAGACAGATCTACGTACCAATAGGTGGTGCAGTAGCGGATGTGTGCATGCTACATGTTGTTGACATTTGGGTTGGCGATACATTTGAGGATGTCCTCCTCTGAGGTGACATATCCACTAGAGGCTCATTGACAGTACCTTAAGAATACGATTGTTAGAGCATGAAAAAGCATTGACTAGCACAGACAAGATTGTTAGAGCATAAAAAAATGATTGTTACAACATATTGTCATTGATTATGATAATTCCTATGTATTCAATAGAAAACAAAAGTGGGGGATAGAACATGCGATCTACGTGAAGCACGTGCAATATTGCAGTCATCAAGGCCTTGACCAGTTTCAAATTCTTGCAAAAAAGCCTATAAAAACAACACGTCCGTATTTTACTTAATGACATAAAAGATCATAAAATAAAAACCATTATTAATCTTTGCTTATAATTAAAAATTTCATTAATACTTACTCTCATGTTTTGTGCATAGTGCATCAATCTAACCACCCTCTCTTTTACTTGAGGAGGTGAAGGGACAATGTCAGACAAACGATTAATTTCATTTCCAATTCTTTTCAGAGTCTTTTTTATGGAGCCAATAGGGTCATCGGCTTGTGTGAAATCAATATCCATGAGGTTGTCGTCACCAAAGCTGTCACCCTCAGCGACTGCAGGTTCCTTTACAGGTCTCCTTTCCTGTGTTTGTGACAACAATATTATTAGCAATATCAAAATTACTCCAAAACAATCAAGAAAATAACATAATAAAAAAACCATTATGCTTCTATCTAATTTGTACAATTACAATGAGGTTTACTTGATGATTAGTAGAAGATTGGGGATGATCATCATCGTCCCCTCCACGTGGATGCTCCATGGTGCCTTGTGAATAAGATCAAATATAAAAAACGTTAGCAAAAAACTTAATAATAAAACATTGGCTTGGTAGAACATAGGGCTCATCCCCAACTGGCTCAAATGACCTCGTATTAAAACCATTGTAAATCCATTATCATTTTCAATAACAGTTCTATCAAGATCATTTTGATTAGGTGGTAGTTTGTACCATTTGCGACGAAGAGAACTAATTTGAAGGATCTAAAGTGACACTCAACTATATCTTCCAAAATGCCATAGTATTGATTTTGAGACTCTCAAGGGTGTTAGTCATTTTTAAATAAAATATTAGTCACTTGAAAGACTGCAGTTATCCCAAAATCACAAATTTTTTTTTGTCTCATCCAACTTTTTAATGCGAAAATGATGACCATTGCAAAACATAGCCTTGTGGTGTTTGACTTGCAATAATATGTCAAATGTGTTAAAATTATTGCTATGTGAGTTGATAAACACATAGGTGATTAATAAATTTATATGCACCTAGAAATCTACTAAACTATATGCTAAATCTATTTCCCTTTATGTAACATTGGAATCTCCATTACGATGAACTTATTTAACCAATGAAAACACACCTTCTCATGTTAATCTGCGACCAGAATGTTGGCATTGTTCAATCCATACCATTATCCAATCGAGATTGTTTGCAATATACAAATGTAGCGCATCCCACTCTCCACCAACTGTACAAAAAAAATAGACGACTTACAATCTATTTATTTCGAATATTAAGAATTAATTAACTAAAATTACATCTTATATTTAATTACCTCAGTTTCCCCAATCTACCTTTTTCCCATCAAGTAGACGTACATCATGAACAACATCCAGGTCATCTTCATCATCATGATCAATTACGTTTGGACAAAATGTGTAATGGATCAATGTATTTGTATCATCATCTTCAATTGTGTTTTCTGGTGCATGATCATCATCTTCCATGGGATCATGGTCCATATCACGTACTTCCCTGGGGAGATCGACCTATATAAAATTGAACATAAATAAACCATGATCATGATCATCTCATCATCAAGTGATTTCATATGTATATCAATTGTTAAAACGATATAATTAACAACTTACCAGTGGACGATAATCACACCCTCCTTCAATGTGACCATGGTCCCAACAATGTCTCTTAGCTATTTTGAGTAGCAGTCTTCTACGGTTTAGGTCTCTTACTAAATTTCTACACATGCTGAAATTTAGTTTTGATTGCAAGGTTTCATACAATTACACAAGCATTTTTTATCTTGGTTCAGTTCATATTGAGAACATATTTCATTCAAAGCAAAAAGAATAGCATAAGTGTTCTTTGTGTTACACATCAAGATATACAATTGATATTTCCAAAGTTGTAATGAAATGAAAAGTTGAATGTACATGTTTTCTCACACAAGCTGTGAGATTAGCTTTCATTGCAAAGATTGATCCTATCCTATTCCAGTGAAAATACATAAAGAAAAGAAATGAAATAGCATAAGGGTCATAAGAAGCCAATCATTGCTTAGTTACGACTGGCTGTTGTATGCTTGCATTCTAGTTTGATTGTTGCTCCAGCTCTATGAAATTCAGAATCCTGTAAGAGAAAAATGAGTTAGATCTTTTCGATCTAAGCAATGCCAGCTCACCTCCCCTCAAATGCAAAAGCATTTCATTCATGTTGTACTTGCCTAGAACTGGAAAATGCATCAGTAATGAAGAAAAAGAAGAAATGCAATGAACGGAGTATTAGTAAGTTCACAGGAGCAAAATTCAGGCAATCAATCAGCAGAACAACAATGAAATATTTTTCTTTATACTCATGTTTCAGATTTACATGAAGATGACTCTCTTTAAATAGAATCATTTCTTTATTTCAGTCAAGCAGCCAGTGTTTAAGTCACAGTGTGAAAGTAAGAATATGCTAATCATAAGCCAATATCTTTATCTTTAAATACTTTAGGAAATTGGAATGCATCAAATCACTGTAGTCAAAAGAGTGAAAGTGTTTCTAAAAGCACAATTAAGGTAATCTCCTAAAGTGTTGATGATAAATCTGACAGACATGGTAGTAGAGGAGTATCAGAGCGACCAACAGTGGCACAATCAATGATAAAGCTTTTGAAGTTCGGTATGGAAGATGTAGATTTTCAACACGTGATTCTTAAATCCTTGGCAAAATTACTTCATACAAGTGACTCTCAAGGTGCCTGAAATTATCAGTGCAAGCAAACTACTGACAGGTTCTGGTTATAAATTATCCTCATGCATCATCTTACTGTCTAACAACATACCTTTGAAGGATCTTGAAGGAGATCAAGATCAATCTTTATTTCAGCTTCAAGAATTCAAGCCCCATAAAGATTGGATACTCAAAACGCACTTTTGATAATTCTTCATTAACAAGCATTTGCATTGTTGACAACAAGAATATTTGAAGCAAAACCACGGGGATGTTTGTGACTGGGGCCTAGAAAAATATCAGTGATATCATTAAAAGGAAACTCAACATAAAGCAAATGTATATAGAAAATAGAAATGAAAGACAACTATTTGTTCAGAAAGTTGAAGCATGTTTTTTAGCTGATAAATATAGGTCCTAGGCTAGCTGTTTCAACAACAAATGGGTCATAACAGCTGCTATGGAGAAAGGCCAAGTCAATAGAGCTAGCTAATAACAAGAAAACCCAAGTTACTACAGTTGTTGCTGCAATCAAAGTGACAAAAAGGAGAAGCCACTGGAGAAGACAAAAAAAAAACATCAAGATTCTGAACAGCAAATACCCATGATTTTAAAGATATAAAAATCTAATAGCTCGAGACCCAAATGCATGAATAGGTATAACTTACACAAAAGATGTATTGGAGAACTTATTGCAGCCGCAAAAGACTCCAGAAATGTGTTGAGTCTTCGTGAAAAGAACATGAAGTCTTTTTTCAGCTATGCCATTTAAAAAAAGCCAGTCACAGTCTTAAGAAAAGCTCAAGAGAATGGTAAGAAAATGCACACACATGTTCCAGATTTCCAGCATTGTAAACGGCAAGAGAAATGAGCCATTAAAGCTCCAACTCGACCCCACAAATCTTCAAAGAAATTGCAGGGAAAAGTGGCCATGGCTCCAACATTTAGTATGTCAAGCTCCAGCTTAACACCTCAATCAGTGCACAAAACCTCAATTCATGGGTAGCTGCTTAGGGTTCTCAAACCCTCTTCCACGAGAATGCAAGAGAAATGAAAATAATGATAAGGTGTTTTAGGTTTTGGACGCTTTGTTGTTCTTTTCAAAGCATATTGCATAATGCTAGAGGTCCGTAGCTAATGCCTTTGATGGCATTTGTTAATATTTTCATTTTATTTTTATGTATTGTTTTCTTTTAAGCATTTTATTATAAGTAGTTATTAATTGATTTATTTAATATATCAATTAGTAACTATTAATATATTTTGAGCTATAATGTAATTTAATATTTATTGACTGATGTATTTTATAAATTAGTTAATAAATATTAAAATTTCTTAAAAGAAAAACAGTAATGATGTAAAGTGGAGAGATAAGGTTGTTTATACCTTAAAGACTTCTTCTCGGAGGTTGTAACAATTTGCAGACATGTGGAGAGTATTTAGGAGATGTTGGAGGGTTTCTAGGTGTATTTTCGAATTTTGAATTTGTCTAGTCAGTTGGGAGGTCTTTGTGGCCTTTTTGAGCCTTTTGAGGTCAGTTAGAGATGAGTCATAGGGTGCTTTATGACTTAGTGGAGCTTTTTCATAGGGGAGACTTTATTTCTTGGACTTTTAGGTCCTATTTTCCTGGCTATTTTTTGGCATCCGACCCAAGGATGGGGTTTGTAATTAGTGAGTTTTTGGCTCATTATTTTTTCAGTTCTTCCTTATGTAGTTTTCGGCTTCTGTGACTTTGGAGTCCTTTGGCAGTGGATGTATTTTTTGCATTTCTTTGTAACTCATTCCAGGTTCATGAATACTAGGGATAGTTTTTTGGAGTTTAGAGATTGAGTTGTTTTGCCTATCTCTTTTCTGCTTATTTGTGTGCATCTTAGTGATTGAGAGAATTATTAGTGAATGATTTGTTCCTTATAATCTTGTCTCATTTCAGCACCTATTTGTAGAAGTGCATTTTTTCTTGCAGATTATAATTAGTGTTCAAGATATAGAACTCATAAGTGTGATGTTAGCCTCCTCTCAGTAAGTTCTGTTCAGGACCTTGTTATGAAATATTTATGCAAACCTATGCAAGATTTTAGTGTTTTTTACCAAATCAGTTTCATAGTTTCAAAGGCTCAGTTATCTGTATTTTGTGAATTTTATCAGTTTGGTGCATCATCATAGGTTAGATTTTTGTTCCTGCTATCTTTCTAACCCTTTTCCCATCAAGTTTTCAATTCCATTAAGTTAGGTGAAGTATCAAGTCACTTTTAAAAGGAACCGGCCTAGAATTCGGAGGTTCAGTCACCTTCATAGTTTACCCACAAGCTAGTGATTGTTCCCATGTTCTCCAGAATTTTTAAGTGTTTAGGTGCTTAGTATAGGGTGCAAATTCTGGGAGTTAACAAAGCCCTTGCAATTTTTGTAGGGACAATAACATTTTCCATCATCTTTTGTTTTCAACTTAGACCATAGTTCTCTAGCGATCGTCTGATCCTTAATTTGTTCTTCACTTATATTATTTGACATGATCCTTTTTCACAGGAAGCAAAAATTGGGGTTTGGAAACTTTGGTCTATAACCTTCACAAACTAAGCAAAATGATGTAGAAAGTACACAAATCTTCTTAGACCTAGTTATATATAGATATTGAAAAGTTAGTTATGAAATGATGTTTTACTATAGTATAGGTTCTACAATGTTTTACAGGGTCAATGCAATGTATTTAGGAATTTCAAGCAATGAGAACTTACTAATTAAGATAAAAAAAAAGTACAAGATATCCTCAAAATCCCAAGAGGCGAGAATGGCATTCGGAGTACCTACTAATTTGAATTCTGCCTCTCGACGAACATCTTCAATAACATATCCATGTTCTTTTTGAAGTCTGAATGATTCATTGACTTCCATAGATCGCACCTGCATGATATGTAAAACCATTTATCACAAGAAATAATTCAACTATAGTTCCTATGAAAGTGAGAAAATGCTTCACTTACTTTCGAGAATAGTTTAATATTCTCTACTAAACAGGGCCAACCACGTGAAGGTGGAAGATGATCATTTGGCCCCTCCTAGGAACCCTTATAACCCCTTAATTACTACCCTTGAATACCTCTAAGATGAATTCTTAGGGATCCTAAAGGGTCGTGTATTCTTAGGGAACATAAGGGGTCATAAGGGGTCCTAGGACACAACATCTGAGAAACATTGTAGGCGTCATTGGTCACAAATTTATGCATATTAAAGATAGTTTTGGACCCTGCTATGTCTATCTGGAATTGGGGGAGATAAGGTTGATTTGCATAGTTTGGGTATACAAATCAATTATGTTGTGTTTGCAATGATGCCTACAATGTTTCTCAGATATTGTGACTAAAAGTCTTCCCAGGAACGCACACATGTTTGTGGTAGGATAGCAAATATATGATCTCATGTATCTATATCTATAAAACGATGCAGAAAGTACACAAATCTTATTAGACCTAGTTATATATAGATATTGAAAAGTTAGTTATGAAATGATGTTTTAGTATTGTATTATTGTCCATTTATTATTGTCCACATAATATTGCTCATGTTTGAAAGTGGATAGTGAGTGGAAAGTAATATATGGACATAGTTCAGTATTATATTACTATCCATATGTTACTGTCCACTCACTATCCACAACTATGTCCATATATTACTGTCCACTCACTATCCACTCTCAAATTGACCAAGATTGGTTGTAGGGGATGTTACATAAGTTTTAATGAGTTCCTATGAATGGAACAAACATATAAATTATTGAAAAGGCCAAAAAGAAACATAATTCATGTGATGCAGAGGATTAATGAACTCACAATATTTCCTAAGGATCAACTGATCCAACTCTACAAATTTGACAATTTATTGTAGGCAGTTTGTCATATCACATAATGCACTTAAGAAAGAAAGATTTGGAATCTCAAAATATATGATGGGTTCTTCATTCCTATCAACTTCAAGGTAATTCACATTCAAACTTACTCCAAAATCCTTAGTTCTATTTTGAAGGTGTCTTCACAATTTGATTCTTGTTCTAACATAAGGAACAATACCTTTACACCTTGTAGGAACTCACCATTGGAGTCTTACTCTCATAACTCTACTACATTCCATCACCTTGGCTGCACACAAAAATCATTAGTTCTGATAACAAAACCAATATTATTGCTCATGTTTGAAAGTGGATAGTGAGTGGACAATAATATATGGACATAGTTCAATGAGTGGACATTAATATATGGACATAGTTCAATATTATATTACTGTCCACTCACTATCCACTTTCAAACTGACCAAGATTGGTTGTAGGGGTTGTTACAACACTACAAATTTGACAATTTATTGGAGACAATTTGTCATATCACATAATGCACATAAGCAAGAAAGCTTTGGAATCTCAAAATATATGATGGGTTCTTCATTCCTATCAACTTCAAGGTAATTCACATTCAAACTTACTCCAAAATCCTTAGTTATGTTTTGAAGGTGTCTTCACAATTTGATTCTTGTTCTAACATAAGGAACAATACCTTTATCATTCACTTGGGATGCCTATAGCACTAAAATTGCAACCAATGTCCCTATGAACCCGATGCAAGTTCCTACAAGGTGTAGAGGTATTGCTCCTTATGTTAGAACAATAATAGTGAGTGGACAGTAATATATGGACATAGCTCAGTATTATATTACTGTCCACTCACTATCCACAACTATGTCCGTATATTACTGTCCACTCATTATCCACTCTCAAACTGTCCAAGATTGGTTGTAGGGGCTGTTACAGAAGTTTTAATGAGTTCTTAAGTATGGAACACACATATAAATGATTGAAAAGGCCAAAAGGAAACATGATGAGTGATGCATAGGATTAATGAACTCACAATATTTCCTAAGGATCAACTGATCCAAGTACTCTACAAATTTGACAATTTATTGGAGACAGTTTTTCATATCACATAATGCACTTAAGCAAGAAAGCTTTGGAATCTCAAAATATATGATGGGTTCTTCATTCCTATCAACTTCAAGGTAATTCACATTCAAACATTCACAATTTGATTCCTGTTCTAACATAAGGAACAATACCTTTACTCCTTGTAGGAACTCACTATTATTGCTCATGTTTGAAAGTGGATAGTGAGTGGATAGTAATATATGGACATAGTTCAATATTATATTACTGCCCATATATTATAATACCATGGTTGATATTTTTATTGCATTATGTGAAATAACATCTTGTGTAAATTGTGATCATCTTCCCTACCTAAGAGGGAGTGTTAATGTTGTAGCTTCAGTCATATGATACACATGCATGTGTGTGTTAATAATAGTATCCAACATAATGTATAGTATATTTGGAAAAAATTAGTGATATGTATCTATAGGTATATATGTACATAAATATATCTACATACATATATACATACACACATACATACACATACACATACATATATTTATTCCAAGGATGGATCAATGCTATAAACTATGCCAATTATTATTATTCACGCATACATTCATATATCTACTATATGACCTTATTATACGAATCCAATAAATTATAAGATGACTAATTTAATTATCTTACACACACACACACACACACATATCAGATTTTATTATAACCTTTACACCTTGGAGGAACTCACTATTGGATTCTTCTCTCATAACTCTACTACATTCCATCACTCTACCTCCACACACAAATCATTAGTTCTGATAAAGAAACTAATATTATTGCTCATGTTTGAAAGTGGATAGTGAGTGGATAGTGATATATGGACATAGTTCAGTATTATATTACTGTCCATATGTTATGAGAGAAGACTCCAATGGTGATTCCTACAAGGTGTAAATGTATTGTTCCTTATGTTAGAACAAGAATCAAATTGTGAAGACACCTTCAAAATAGAATCAAATTAATTTGACAATATTATTGCTCATGTTTGAAAGTGGATAGTGAGTGGACAATAATATATGGACATAGTTCAGTATTATATTACTGTCCACTCACTATCCACTTTCAAACAGACCAAGATTTGTAGGGGCTATTACAAAAGTTTTAATCAGTTCCTAAGAATGGAACAAACATATAAATGATTGAAAAGCCCAAAAGGAAACATGATGAGTGATGCATAGGATTAATAATGAACTCACAATCTTTCCTAAGGATCGACTGATCCAACACTACAAATTTGACAATTTATTGGAGACAATTTTTCATATCACATAATGCACTTAAGAAAGAAAGCTTTGGGATCTCAAAATATATGATGGGTTCCTTATCATAGATTGTGTTCCATTTTGTCTAGGTTTTACTCGTAGAAGGAGAAACCACATTGTCTATGAGTGTCCCATATATATTAGGCTCAATGAGATCATATGTATGAGTGTCCCATATGTTTGAAAGTGGATAGCAACTAATAACTATCAAAACTTGACTTTTTAATCATCAAAGAACTCCATTTAAACTTCTGAAACATAGAGTCACAATTCTGCTACAACAGACCTATTAGGGTACCCAACAATCACCTTAAGTTCTAGTGGTTACAGACCTCGACCAGGTTAACATTTAGTTCTATTACACTCCATAGATCACGAGTTAGTTGTTTACAAAAATACAAGACTCAAACAATTCTCCTGTACCCCTAGGCTTTCCTGACTGAATGAATCACTTCATGCACAATGATGATGCCCTCTACAATCGATCAACCTAGGACAAATCCACCAAGCCTCTAGCACAAGGGAACCCCATTGAAAACCACAACATGAGATGACCCAAATCTCTACTAGCAGAGTGCCCATTGAAGAGCTAGAACATCATAGGACAAATGACTAGAAGGATCATAGGAATATTATTCACCAAGATAAAAAAAGGCCATGGCTACCAAAGAGGATGGGGAAGGCCTCCACTTCAGCCAACACAGATAAAACTTCTACATAGACTCCAACATCCACCATAGAAGGACATGAACAAAAACTCCTACATGCACCACTCCCCAATCATCACACCAACACTTAACACTAGAGTTGAAACATCATAAGAAATCCAACATGAAGAAAAGAGAAAACCCCTTTTTCATAGTGGTCACTACTGTTCATCAGATATTACCGATGGTAAAATGGATTTGATTATGTTAGCCATTACTTGGGTAATAATATTATAAACTACATTGCATAGTGAGATTAGTCTATAGTCCTTGAAGGTGTCAGTTGACTCCTTTTTTGGAAGTGAAGTAATAAAAGTATTATTAATGTCCTTACACATGTATGCATTTTATCGGGATTCTTCCACAACCTCCCACAAGTAAAACTTAATGATTTCCCATGAAGAAACTAGCTAGCCATTCATTTGGTCTAGGTGCTTTGTCTCCACCAAATGAGAAAAAGAGAAAACTTCACCTCATCCATAGAGAGAGATTTCACAAGGTATTCATTGTACTCTTCACTTACACATCTGGGATAATGGGTTCAATTCCTTCTAGGACTATCTCCTGATTTGTGTCTATGCTCAGAAGCTTAGAGAAATACTTTACCATTTCCTTATTATTCCTTCCTTGTTAGATATTATTGTTCCATTCTCATCTTTAATCTATATGATTCTATTTCTTATGCATCTGACATGTACTGAGGAATGGAATTTTTTGTGTTTCTTTCACATTTGGTAGGGTTTTGATTTCTAATTTGAATGGCCATGTATCTTTACACCATCTAATTATTTTTCTCATAGCTAGCCATTCCCCTTCCCATTTCATAAAAAAACCCTTTCTCCCTCAACCAATTAACTGAATCATTCCAAACATTATTGTCTATATTGACTAATACAGAGGAAATTTAAGTAATAGGGGGATCTCTATGAAATATTGAAAGACAAATTTACCACAATCACACGAATGAAATCTAAATAATTTGAAAATTTACCATAATTTTTTAGGGCTAAAATAACACTTACCCAGAGAAGTCACCTTGAAAGTGAAATGATTGAAAACCCAGTTAGAGAATTTAACCGTGACAAAATGGAAGTTTGAGCTCCGTACGTCTACATGCATATGAGAAAATGTCGGACCTTTTACTCCTATTTTCTCCCGCGCAAATTGGGTTTTTGCGCTATAGCCACGAAAAATTTATTTTCTTTCATCTTTTTTTTGTTATATTGCCTGACGCCATCCCAAGTACGACGATAATCAAGCCATTACCGTCGGAATTGCAATTTCATCGGGGAGAATTACAAAAAAAAGCCAAATTCACTAAAAGGGCATCCTCCATCGGAAGTTACTGTCCGAAAAAGCCCCCAAATGTATTAGTGTAAGGTGGACAATGTGATTACTTTAGTAACATAAATTCTAGAATGTAGGATTCCTCCGAGGCTATATGCACTACATTTAAGGGAGCATAGTCTTTCTTTTAAATTCTCAAGGGTGATTTATGGTTTAAACCCCTTTGTTGAAACCCCGCAAGAATTCTTTCAAGCCTATTAATCGTCTCCTAAAACTAAGAATTTATTATGTGAATTGTATCTTTACAACTATGATTTCCCTAATGACCATAAATGGAATCTAATATTGTATGTTTTTTATTAAGGTAATAACAAGTTTTGAAGGTGTCCCAAAACCCTGTACAATAAAACTTAAGAGAGGACATTAAGAGCTCCCAAGAAACAACAAACCGGCCTGAACAAAAGGCTAGACACCCCAAGAAACATTGCCAAGAATTAGACTTTGAGAAACAACAGTCCAAAAAATAAAATCCCTCACCGCATCACAAGATAAAACATTGGACAACGACAACAAAAAGAAAGAGAACTATCCATTTGTCCCCTTCTTATGGGACTGAAGGGTCATGTCAAATTAAGAGGATGACCTCTTTGAATGTTTACCTTTAACTGTGATCCAACCCTCTTCAAATCTAGCAGCCTCATTCTGCCAGCGCAACGAATCCAAGGCTGAAGATCCAACACCCAAAAAAGGTGTTGAACCAGCCAATGAAACCTCCAACACAGGGCCAACTTTGGTCCCAGCAAGAGGGACAACAAAACCAGAACCAACAACATCCATAAACCTAGTAGGGCCAACAGAAACAACACCCACATAATTGCCAGCAGAGATCCTGGCACCATCCAACGAAGAAAAAGCTAGTCTAGAACTAGTAGAAGGACCAGAACCAACAATCTCAGCAAGCCCTGCAGGATCATCAAGAGGCAAAACAAGGCACAAGCCTTCCACTTGCATAGTTGGCACTTGAGTGCCTAAAACAGGAGCAACCTCCTTCCCAGGCTGAGAGGAGCTTGTCAGGACTGTGTAGTGTTGGGTGGAAGCACCCTTCCACCAAGTAAGAGAGTGTTTTGTCTTCTTAATATCAATGCCACATTAGGCAGAAATGTGACCAGTCTTAAAACATTTTTGACACCTAAAATGAATACCTTTGCAATTAAGCTGTTGGATCCAAGATCTATCAAAATATGAGAAAAGGTTAGAATGAAAAATGTTAGAAGAATCAAGATTCAACATCAAGTACTCCCCCAAAGCCTCACCCACTTCCTCAAGGATGGAATCATTTCATAGATGAAGGGGAAGATTAGGGAGCCTAACCCAAATAGGGATCTTGTTGAAGACTTTAGTGGACAGATTGAAATCGGGGTGCCAGGGCTTAACCATAAGCATAAATTTTTCCTCTTCCTAGCTGAAGAAATCATCACATAAGATCTTAGATCTATCCTTAGCATTATAAATTTTAGCTATGAAAAACCCTTTTTCCATAGGAAAAATATGAACAGTATTTGATATTTTTGGTTCCCATCTACGAGACACCCATTCATGCAGTTGGGGGAGGCTAGGCTAGAAACCTCAAAAATGACATATCAGTTTGTGAGACTTAAAAACATCAGTACTTTTCTCCAAGTCCTCTTCAGCCTCAGAAGAAAGCTTGATAGAAAGAGAACAACTCACTGGAATCAGAGCGAAGGGAGACACATTACCAGAAGGAACCCTACGTCCTTTCTCACTCACATTATTCTTGGTAACAACCTTTGCAAAAGACCCCGCTGCAAGAGAGTTCTGTTGATCAGAAGACCTGAAAGCTTCTGCAACAGATAAAAAGGGAGCTGAAAATGGAGCAAAGCCCCTAGACCCAACAGTTAGCAAAGAGGGAGAGGTCAAAGTTGAAGAAAAGACCAGCCCCCAGGAGCGTGAAGCCCATTCCCGATAGCCACAGAAGGCACAATCAACTCCCCGTCATTAGCAATGAGGGAACTAGGCCCAGAAGCAAAAGGAGCAACATTCAAAATACCTGGGTGGGAAAGCAGCGTCATTTCGCGTCTAGAGAATATAACACTCTAATATTGTATGTTGGAGATGTTCACTTAAGGGCATTAATATCATGGATTCAAAATTAAATCAACTAGGGGAAACAATTCAGAGAATGCAAAGATAAAGAAATCAGCACCTCCTATTTTTAAGAGTTGAATGAGGTAACCCTACAAACATCTACTACACTTGGCACAAACTTCTTTACCATCTTGAGTATAAAAATAGGATCATGCCCTCTAGGGAGGAGACATACCTAGAATATGAACAAGTAATTTCCACTTTAGGGAAGATGGTATTGTGGTACATGGCACAAAGATGGAATGATTTTCCAAATTAGTTAAAGTGAGCTAAACCTCATTCCTTGCAGAACTATTATGCATCTTGCAGGATAAGTACTATGTATATACACCTAGGGAAAATAATGTAGCAATATTGGCTCCGATTAATCTTTCAGCCACCTATTTGTTGTGGCCAGTGCTAGATCACATGACTTATCAATATGATGCAAAGGCAAAGAGGCCAAGGTGGGACAAATTGACAAATAAGTAGGGGCTCTATTGGAATCCAAACTCAGAGACCACAAATATAGATAAAGGGAAGATAGATGTTAGTGACCTCATTGCTTTAACCAGAGAGAGGAATAGAGTTCCACCTTCTGGAGGACCAATAGATCATTAAGTTGGGGGGAGATGATGAGTGCAATTAATAGTTCATTTTGTTATGATTTATCATATATTTGTTATTGTTAGTATGCAATTTAGCACCTAGTTATTAATACTTTATATGCTATTTTCCTAAATCTATGAACTTCGGGCATGAACTTATCCCTGTACCTCTTTGTTAATAATTAACCTACTATGTGATGTATCTATATTAATTTTGAATGTGATTGAATGAATGTTACTCCAAAGTGATTATGGACAATTATCTTGTGCATGATAATATCATAATGAAGTTCAAATCAAAATGCAGAATTACATGGAGCTTTCCAGATGAAAGAAGTTCATGCCATTTGTTCAGTTGTTGAAGGACTCAATATGAGATGGACATTGAAGAAGTCAATAGTTGAAACCTTATAGCTTTGGAAGTGAGAAATCAATTTTAAATGTCCATGTATGTTCATTAAGAAGATGTAGGAGGAGTTTTTATACTAGATCCTCGCTAAAGGCAAGACTAATTTGACTGGATCTTATGCATGCATAACCTCCTTCCTCTTTTTCACGCTTTCAATAAATGGTGTCTTCCTAGCTTGATGGAGTAGAATGCCTAGTTAGTTAGAGTTAAATATAATCTTTCCTTCTATAAATAATTATCAAATGTACCTCTTTAGGAGCTTATAAGCTATGATATTGTACTCTTATCTTCAGTTTCAAGAAATATAGTCATATTATTGTTAGGTTGTAAGAACATTTTCACTAAATAGAATGATGTTTTAATTTTCTGCATCCAAGTTAAGTTTTGGGAATTCTCATCCAAGGGGGTCCAATTAGTGAGAATTCCACTCATTTAGTTTAGTAGTTACTTTTCTATTCAATAATTAGTTTCAGTCTTAGAAGTTGTCTGCTCTTGTAGCTATTGAAAATTTTGTTCTATGCCTATTCTTGCAACCAAGGCAAGCATAGTAGCTTCCTGTTTGCTTGCTGAGATTTATATTTTTTTTTATCTGTTTTAGTTTAGTTTAATCTCAGTATTCTATCTATTTCCTTTCAAGCATTTTACTTCTAATACTATTTCCTTTCCAATTATATGATAAGAATGGCTACAAATGAGTCCTAGTGCAAACTCATTTCAAGTTCACCTCCTTGGGTTGATAATGTAATGAACCTTCATGATGAATAAGATGTTGGAGATTTGCCAGTAGGACAGTATTGACTCTATGTTTGTCATTAATGACAACATATGGAAAGTAGCATGCGTGGAAGTCTTATGCAGTAAACTTTCAGTATATGTAGCATGGACATGATATCATCATGATATCATGGGCACAAAGGTTAATTGTTAGTACAAACAGTTATATAGCAGCTGGTGTCAGCAGTGTTCCTGATAGAGTAACAGACAGTGTTTTGTGTATGGTTGTTCGTACAGTTATCATGGAGCCTTGCGCACTTGGATATATGTTGAAGACATGTTAGTGATGTTTCAGTTATGGACGCATAGTCTGTTGATGAGTAGAAGTGAAGTTATGCAGTCGATATTCGCCAGCAACAGTTCCCTGTGTTTATTCAGAAGAGCCGATAGAGATTTTATTGTTTCTTGAGTTGTGCCTATCTTTAGGGTATGCGCCCTTGGAGTTAAGCTTGGAAGAGAGTTATTGATGTTCGGTTAAGAGCGCATGAGTTAATTCAACTTACAAAGAAAGATCCAGTTGTTTTGGTAGAGCTGACAGTGTGTAGCGTGCGTCTACAATTATCTTGTTAGAGAGGTCCCAGAATGAGTTGCGTGCATAGTAGAGCCGACATAATGCTTATTAGATTTTGTTATGGTTTCTCTAATATGATTTCAAGGTGGTTCTAATAGGCCAACTTGATTATATCATTTGGAGGAAAGATATTTATAGGCAATCATTTGTGATTGCTTGAGTGTGGTTCATGGTTGATTAAGCACAACAGAGCAGATTGTGCGAAGTGTTGAGCCATTAGAAGGTCTATGTGACCAAGTAAAGTACTTGTGCTATTCATTGGAACTGATCCAGATAGCAGGTCAAAGCACAGTTCACCAAGATCCAGATATAGTGTGTATCTGTTATTCAAAAGGTTGTAGCCTTCACCTCTTTGAGCAGTGAGCTCTCGGACAGTGCGTCCTCTCCCCTAACATGGACAATTGTAAAAGACTCCAAATAGGGTCCGATCCTTTACCATGTATACTGTACTTAATATATTGTAAAGCCACTCCTAACAGGGTAAAAGATCTTCTAACAAGGATCATTATACACTAGTACAGAATATTAGTGGGTATCAAGTCCCACTGGGGTTTTTACCTATTTGGGTTTCCCCGTAACCAAAATATTGGTGTTGTGTTCATGTGTTCTTTCATTGTGTTTATGCTTTATGTTTAAGTATACTTAATTGGATAAAGAATTGAATCTTGTAGATAACTGATTCACCCTCACCTCTTAGTTATCTCTTGGGACTATTCCTAACAATTGGTATCAGAGCCAAGTGCTTCGGAGAGAAATTTTAACAGCTTGAGGTTGATCAGATGGCGTACTTCAGGAAAGAAAGTCCTAAGTTCGATGGAGAGAATTATCTTGATTGGAAGAACAAGATGGTGACTCATTTACAGTGCATTGCCTTTGAAGTCTTTAATGTAACTATCAAAGCAGCCAAGATTCCTACTTGAGAAGACCTTGCAAAAGATGAAGCTACTGACACACAAAAGGAATTGTTTCATCAGAATGCTATAGCTAAAGAAGCCCTTATCAGCGCCCTATTTAATGGTGAATTTTTAGAAGTAAAAAAGGTAGATACAACCCATAAAATATGGAAGCACCTAGAAGACATATTTGAAGGAGACAAACAAGCAAAGGATGCGCGCAGAAAGACATGGAAGAAAAGATACAATGCATTAGAGATGTTGCCTGAAGAAAACATTAGAGCTTATAATCAAAGAATCAATGAAGTAGTTGCTAGAATCAGGAACAATGGTGGAGAGATTTCAGGGGAGGAAATTATGGACAAGTTAATGACTACTCTTACTCCAGAATATGAAAGCAAGATCAACATCCTTGATGAGACCATGCGGCTTACATCAAATTTCAAGAGAGAGACCTTGATCAACAAAATCTCAGCTTTTGAGATTTCAAGATTGAAGACAGAACCTAAAAGTGAGACAGCTTTCAAAGCAACAATTCATGGTAAGAATCTGCAAACACTTTTGGTAATTTTGATGATGATGATGAAGAGAAAACATTAGATGATTTTATTGCTATGATTGCTAAAAGAGAAAAGAAAGAAAAAGGAAAATATGAAGGTCAATTACCATTTAAGTGCTTTTCACGTAATAAGACCGGTCACTTTGCATCTAAGTGTCCCACTAGAGCTATAAAGTTCAAAAAGGATTACAAGCCTAAGTATTCTAAGGAATGCTACTATGCTGGAGATGGAGTTTCAGATGAAGAATCTGATGAAGAATAAATTGGATTCATTGCCATTATAGACAAGATGAATAATAAGATAGTTCATGAAGATAAGAAAGAGAATCAAGAACTAACATTGATTTCACAAGTTGACATAAGGACAAACTGGATTATAGACAGTGGTTGTTCACATCACATAACAGGTGATAAAGACAAGTTTGTTCATTTGGAAAAATACAATGGAGGTATGGTTAGATTTGGAGACAACACTCCTAAACCAATAGTTGGTAAAGGAGCCATCACTTTGGATGGAAAGAACAGTACTAATGATGTTCTTTATGTTGATGGTTTGAAACATAACCTTCTCAGTGTTGGACAGTTACTTGGAAAAGGCTATCAATTGGAGTTCAAAGATGACAAATGCATCATTAACAACAAAGATGGTGTTATGATTGCATTAGGCTCAAAGACAAGAGGTAATGTTTTACAACTCAATTCAGAAGCAAGTTGTTTTGTTGCTAAAGTTGATGATAGTTGGTTGTGTCATAAAAGACTATGTCATATCAATTTTGATAACATAGTAACGATAAGCAATGTTAAGGCAGTAAGAGATCTACCTAGCATAGCAAAGCCAGTTGATACTATATGCAGGGAATGTGTGATGGGGAAGCATGTGAGAAATTCATTCAAGAGCAAGCAGAATTCAGCAGAGAACAAGTTGGATTTGATTCATACAAACCTATGTGGTCCAACTCAAACAAGATCATACTATGGTGAAAGATATCATGATTACTCACCCATGATTGAAGAAGAACCTAGACCCTCCACTAGTGAGACAGTTATTGAGGAAATGTTTGACAGTATTGATGTGTTATTCAATGACCCTGAGACAAGTGAAGAAAATACTCCTAAGGCTGATGAGTCAGCATCACCTAAAGTTCCAAAGTTTACATCAAGAAATCATTCCAAGGCAGACATCATTGGAGATCAAAGCGGCAAAGTCTTAACAAGATCACAAGCAAAGAACTCAACTAGTAGTGAAGCGGTATGTTTAATATCTCAGATTGAACCTTTAAGTGTTGAAGATGCTTGTAATGATTCAGAGTGACATGATGCTATGAAAGAAGAACTTGATCAGATTATTAAGAATGACACTTGGGAACTGGTCCCAAGATCTAGTGATAAAAATGTGATTGGAACAAAGTGGATATTGAAAAATAAGATGAATGAAGATGGTACAGTAGTAAGAAATAAAGCAAGATTAGTATGTAAGGGATGTGCGCAAAGAGAAGGCATTGATTATTCAGACACATTTGCACCTGTGAGAAGATTAGAAGCTATTAAGTTGTTTCTAGCCTATGCTACAGTCAAAAACTTCAAATTTTATCAGATGGATGTCAAGTTAGCATTCCTGAACAAAGACTTGAAAGAAGAAGTATACATTGAGTAGCCGGAAGGATTCACCTTATCAAATAGACCTAATATGGTATGCAGATTGAAGAAGGCCCTATATGGACTTAAGTAAGCCCCTAGAGCATGGTATGAGAGACTAGATGGATACTTAACAAAGATTGGATTCAAGAAAGGAGCAACAGATTGTAATCTATTCATTAGAGAGACATCTGAAGGTTTACTACTTGTAGCTATATTTATTGATGAGATTATCTTTGGAGGTAATGACAAACTTAGTGCTGAATTTGCCAAAGAAATGCATAATGAGTTTGAGATGAGTATGATTGGTCCCATCAAGTACTTTTTGGGACTAAATGTGCAACAGACAGAAAAAAGAATTTTCATTAATCAATCAAAGTATGTGAAAGAGATATTGAAGAAATTCAAGATGGATGATTGCAAACCAGTAGGAACCCCTATGATCACTGGATGCAAGCTTACGAAAGAAGATGACTCACCAGCAGTAGATATAACATTGTATAAGTCTATGATTGGTAAACTCATATATCTTACTTAGACTAGACCTGATATTTCCAATGCAGTTGACATAGTTGGAAGATTTGCAACAAAGCCTAAACAAAGTCACCTCATGGTAGTAAAAAGAATATTCAGATACTTGCAGGGCACTATAGATTATGGTTTATGGTATCCTAATTCAGAAAATGTTGAGCTTTTTGTGTACACTGATGCAGATTGGGCAGGATGTGTTGATGACATAAAGAGTACTTCGAGTGGAGTAGTGTTTCTTGGTGATAGACTTGTCACTTGGACAAGCAAGAAACAAAATTGTATTTCTCAATCACCAGCAGAAGCAGAGTATGTTGCAGCGGCCTTGAATTGTTCTACAATTGTTTGGATCAAGAAGATGATAAAGGATTTTGGAATTCAGATTGATAACACTAGCACTATCAATATGTCAAAGAACCCTGTGATGCATGCAAAGACAAAACACATTGAGATCAAGTATCACTTCCTAAGAGAGAAAGTGGTAGAGAAAGAAGTCAAGTTGGACTATGTGAGTACTAAAGATCAGTTGGCAGATATATTCACAAATCCCTTACCTAAGGATACTTTTAAGTATCTCAGGGAGAAGTTGAGAGTCATTCCCTTCCTTGATTCTGCTTAGAAGAAAGAAGAAAATGCATCAGTCATCCGGGACTGATGGAAGGTTGACTACTCTACCTCAGGAGTAGTACAGATGCTTAAAATGAATGGTGCCCTTTGCCATTGATGTCAAAGGGGGAGTAATATATAGAGTCATGAAAAACAGAAGTAAAAAGAGGAGTAATATACTAAGGGGGAGCAACATTTAGTTATGACAATAGTTCAATTGAGGAAATTAAGAATATTAGAAAATATTGCTATAGATGGAGGATTCATCTTTGGGGGAGTTTTGAAGAGTAAATGGAGAATGTTATAAAAGAAAATGTTCATTTGGGTTGGTGGTGATTTTTCATTCCACATGTTGTCATCAATGCCAAAGGGGGAGATTGTTGGAGATTTGCCAGCAGGACAATATTGACTGTATGTTTGTCATTGATGACAACATATGAAAAGTAGCATGCGTGGAAGTCTTATGCAGTAAGCTTTTAGTATATGTAGCATGGGCATGATATCAACATGATATCATGGGTGCAGAGGTTAACTGTTAGTACAGACAGTTATATAGCAGCTAGTGTCAACAGTGTTCCTGATAGAGTAACAGACAATGTTCTGTGTATGGTTGTCTGTACAATTATCATGGAGCCTTGCACACTTGGATATATGTTGAAGACATGTTAGTGATGTTTCAGTTATGGATGGATAGTCTGTTGATGAGTAGAAGTGAAGTTATGCAGTCGATATTCGCCAGCAGCAGTTGCCTATGTTTATTCAGAAGAGCTGACAAAGATTTTATTGTTTCTTGAGTTGCACCTATTTTTAGGGTATGCGCCCTTGGAGTTAAGCTTGGAAGAGAGTTATTGATGTTCAGTTAAGAGCGCATGAGTTAATTCGACTTACAGAGAAAGATCCAGTTGTTTTGGTAGAGCCGATAGTGTGTAGCGTGCGTCTACAATTATCTTGTTAGATAGGTCCCAGAATGAGTTGCGTGCATAGTAGAGCCGACATAATGTTTATTGGAGTTTGTTATGGTTTCTCTAATATGATTTCAAGGTGGTTCTAATAGGCCGACTTGATTATATCATTTGGAGGAAAGATATTTATAGGCAGTCATTTGTGATTGCTTGAGTGTGGTTCATGGTTGATTAAGCACAACAGAGCAAAGTGTGCAAAGTGTTGAGCCATTAGAAGAAGGTCTATGTGACCAAGTAAAGTACTTGTGCTATTCATTGGAACTGATCCAGACAACAGTTCAAAGTGCAGTTCACCAAGATCCAGATATGGTGTGTATCCGTTATTCAGAAGGTTGTAGCCTTCGCCCCTTTGAGCAGTGAGCTCTCAGACAGTGCATCCTCTCCCCTAACAGGGACAATTGTAAAAGACTCCTAAAAGGGTCCAACCCTTGACCAGGTCTACTGTACTTAATATATTGTAAAGCTACTCCTAATAGGGTAAATGATCTTCTAACAAGGATCATTATACACTAGTACATAATATTAGTGGGTATCAAGTCCCACCGGGGTTTTTACCTATTTGGGTTTCCCCGTAACAAAAATATTGGTGTTGTGTTCATGTATTCTTTCATTGTGTTTATGCTTTATGTTTAAGTATACTTAATTGGATAAAGAATTGAATCTTGTAGATAACTGATTCAACCCCCGCCCTCTCAGTTCTCTCTTGGGACTATTCCTAACATAAGATGACTACTCAGTGCACATATATAATCTCTAAGTTATAGCTCTAGGGCCTAGTTATTGAATTATTAGAGGAAGCCACCACTTGATACAACCACTAGAATTATAGAACATGGGAGGTGGTTAAGCCATGTTGTGAACGCAGGTGCCACACTGCACATCACAAGGAGACCAAGGGTGAAAACCTTTCAATAGTACCCCTAATGCAAGCGTGGGGTTTGAACTAATGACCTAGGATTTGATACCAATTGTTGGTTGTTGTTGCACCAAAAGATCAACCTATTAATGCCTGATGCAACCACTAGACTTATAGAACATGTGATCTAGTTAAGCCATGTCATAAACCCAGGTGTCGTGCTATACATCACAAGGATACAAAGGGTGTACACCATGCATCAAAGAGGTTTCTAGCGACTTTTCCATCTCCTCTAGCACCCGACCCTTAGTCTTCATGGGTTCTCTCTACTCTTCTTGCTACCCACAAGGTAAAAAGGGGAAGGGAACTCGTAGTTGAGCTCACAATTAATTCTTTTGTGGTACATCCTACTACATTGGTGGAGCCCTCCTCTTTGTTGATCATGAAATTGATGGCTACAGCCATGGATTAGGATGCCACCGATTTGATATAGGCATCTGATTGTGGTTAAAACCTATGTCAGAACAAACTTGTGCATGAGCATAAACATCTATGATAGGATAAGGCCCTAGAGTATGAGGCTTCCACAAAGGCAAAGAGCGAGTCCTCAGTTCGCATGTTCTTTACTACCATTTTTCTCATCTAAACTCTTTTTTTTTTCATTCTTGCATCTCTAGCCTTTTAACCAACCAAATCCTTTGTCTTGCTTCCCACCAATTTGGTAGTAACTATTGGCTCCCACACCAAGTGATTCTAGGTTTACATTTCCCCTCACAAGAACCCCTGATAACAACATCTCTACCTGACATCTCTCATTTACCTAAAACTAGAAACATGTTATAGACATAGGTCATGTCTAGTGCGGTTATGTATGCTTATCCCAAACTTGCACCATCTCCTAACCACCATCCTAGTATTTTCAAGGTGTTTAGGCCAACTATAGTGGATTGGAGGGTCTCTCCTCCATCCTTCAAAAGGAAGTTTGAGAAAGGCATTATACTTGAGTTTCATTGTTGTAAGTCCACTCTAACAAATCCTCTTTCAACTTGTGTTCTTTCAATAGAGAAAGCTATGACTTCTCCCATGTTTGTCACGACCCCTTTTCCAGAGGTCAATAGGGTGCCTTCTTCAATATTATATCAATTTAAGTAAAACCTATGTCTTACTATGTGTGTATATTTGAATACCTTGAGGAGATTATAGCATTGAGGGTGATCTTTACAAGACCCCTCACACTTTCCCCAATTGAGTTGTTGAATGAGGACATCAAAGTCTCATCCTTAGCTATGACCATTTGTAGTGTGCCTAGGGATTCCATAGTGGCTCTACCACTACCTCACTCCCCATATGATAAAGATTGGGAGGACCATGATCTATTGGTAGATGATCTGTGAGCTAGTACCCGCTCCTACATTTATAGATTAGAGTATGTTCTCCCATGTGTGTCTATTGATGTTGTTCTTCTCTAAAGGACCATTGCACTCCATTGGTACCTAGAAATAGAGGATTATATGTTGTGTACCTTCTTCTATTTATCATCTTATTCTTCTATTTGTTGCCCATTAATTCTTGACATTTGGAGATGATGCAAAGTGTTGGGAGCATTTAGGCTCCCCTTCCATGTTGGCCTAAATTTTTATTTTTCTTTGTCTTCATGTAATCTTCCTCAAATTTGAAATATGCCACCCTATCACATGACTCTATCTTTCGCTACTCATATCAATACACTAAAAAAATGCCCTATCATATAGCATAACACAACTTCCAACCAATATTAATGTGTTATTAGTGATCTATTTTTGTCTCTTACCATTCTCTCCCTTTCATCTAGTATGCTTGTTTGTAGCATGTATGTTGGATGTGACCTCATGATAATTCATGGCTTTCCCCCTGGTAGCAACCTCATGAAGATGAAAGACCCTTAGGTAAGTCAAATAAAATTTCTCTACTTTAGCTTGCATCTTCAATTATGATATTCTCACTAAAGTGGGGGAAAAAATGTAGTGTTGTAAAACTACACCTAGTGTAATTTAACATTATGTGATGCTCCTACCTTAGCCAAAAAATTAAATTCCAACTAAGCTTCTATGTCCCTCCATATCCCTTGTCCTTTTCTACTGAAATTATTGACCATGTGGCCTAGTCCATTTTAGAATATAATGTTGATGCTATCATTGTTATTGTCATTAATAGTTGTCATTGATGTCAACATATCTTATGCATAGATGCTGATTGAATGCTTTTGGTGATCTAGTAGACTATTCTCTAGATGATGGGTCGGTACATATTTATCTTTATCTGTGTCGATGCTAGCTCATTTATCTTGCAACATAATGTGGTTCAAAGGCTGATGACAGGCAACAACATATTGCAGCTACGTGACACTTCTTAACTCACAGGCATGAATTTTCTAGGCAAAGGCAAGATAACTTTATCTCACAGGCGTCAAGATAGAGATCATAAGTGGCAGTAAAATGACTGCAGGCGTGAGTGAATCTCCTGTAAGCATGACTTTACCTATTTCCTGCAAGAAATTCATGGAAAATAGAACATACAAGCATGCAAATTACGGTGCAAATGATGAAATGAGGCTTAGAGCCCCATGGTGGGCGCCATTTGTGTGATGATGAATATCAAATCTAATAGCATCAATTTAAACTAAATACAATGCAAATCTACTTTAAAATGAAACTACAATCTATATTATCCCATGGTTCTCTAGAAAGAAGTGGTAAATGAAACTCTCAGCTTAAATCCTCACTAGTGACACTTCTAAAATGAGAAATTATGCTGCTATTATGCTTTTACAATGCTTCTATGATGATTCCATGCTTAATCTAGCTCAAATTGACAAATTACAATGATAATTGCTCTAAATGCTTCAAATTGCTCTTAGAATGCTATTCAAATGCCTATAATAACAATGCTTTGCAAATGAAATTCTAAGATGGAAATGCTCTCCAAAATGCTCCATATTTATAGTAAATGTCCAAGGGTAGGGGGTGGAGTGAAGTAATCATGGTTATCCCTTGGTTGAGTCAAAAACTTTGCATTGTCCATAAATGGGGGGACAAATGAGGGGACAAGCCTTTAAATGGTTTCAAATCTTTGGACAATTTAAATGTTTGAGTGATTTATGTCTTTTTGTCCTCAATTTTCATTAGTTCATCACTTTTGTTGAAAGAAATTAGGAATATTTAATTCAATTAATTAATTAAATTTAGCCATGGAAGGGTAATAGGTTCATTTTGATTTTTGATTAAAACAACTATACAATTAATTGAATAAAATCAATTATATAGTGTTTTTGGCCCTTTTAAGCTTTAATTTAATCATTTAACATCATTATTTAATAATTCCTTTATTTTAATTGATTTTGTTTAACTTTATTTAATTATGTCCATTTTATTGATTTGATCCATTTTGATGATTTAATGCATTTTGTAAAGCACTTGTCCAATTTTTCGTGTCTACAAGTATGCATAGATTTTAGAGATGTAAATAAAACATGCCCTAAGGATGATTTTCCACTACCTAACATCGATATGATAGTGGACATGATTGTGGATTTCGAGATGTATTCCTTAATGGACGATTTCTCTGGATATAATCAAATAAAAATTGCTCTAGAGGATCAAGAGAAAACTACTTTCACATGTGCATGGGGTACCTTCTGTTGGAATGTCATGCCATTTGGGCTTAAAAATGTTGGTGCTACATATCAGAGAGTTATGACATCTATTTTTCATGACATGATGCATCAAACTATGGAGGATTATGTTGATGATACCTTAGCAAAATCTATGATAAGGGTTGAACATCTAAATGATTTGAGAAAAATACTAGACCGCATGGAAAAGTTTAGTCTTAGACTGAACCCTAAGAAGTGTGCTTTTGACGTCACTTCTGGAAAGCTCCTAGGGTACATCGTCTCAAAGAAAGGTATTGAAGTTGATCCAGTTAAATTTAAAGCCATCATGGAGATGCAACCTCCCAAGAAAATTACTCAAATGAGAACATTGCAAGGGAGAGTTCAATCTATCAAACACTTCATATCACAGCCTTTTACAAAAAACATTACATAAAGGGGTGTGACTTTTGCATGGAATAAGGAATGTGAAAAGAACTTTAACCCTATCAAGAAATATCTATCAAATCCTCCTAGTCAAGGGAAGCCATTGACCTTATATGTCTCCACAACAGATACATCACTGGGGGCATTGCTAGCACAACATGATGAGAACAAGAAGGAAAGAGCTATATACTATATCATTAGAACATTGGTAGCATATGAGAAGAACTATTCCATGATTGAGAAAGCTTGTCTAGCTGTGATCTTTCCATCAGAGAAACTGAGACATTACATGTTGGCTCATATCACACGTTTGGTAGCTAAGATTGATCCATTAAAGTACCTACTAAGCAAAGCTTCCCTCACAGGTAGACTAGCCAAATGGGTAATGTTATTAAGTGAATTTGACATTGAATATGTTGAAAGAAAAGCTATCAAGGGCCAATTTATTGTTGATCAACTGGCTGATGCATCTTTGTTTGATGATACACCAATGCAAATGGAATTCCCTGATTCCTCTTTCATGAATCTTTCTTCTAGAGCATGGAAGTTATTCTTTGATAGCTCCTATACACATAATGGATTTGGAGCAGGCATATTGTTCATCACTCCTCAAGGATACTCAATCCCTAAAGCATCAGAATCAAGTTTCCTTGCACAAACAATATTGTTGAATATGAAGCTCTCCTTAATGGCATGAAGATAGCAATTGAGTGGAGAGTAACAGAACTACACATTCATGGAGACTCACAACTTGTAATACACCAAGTCAATGATGTGTATCAGACGAAAGATGGAAAACTGATCCCATACAAGAGAATGGTAGATGATCTAAAGAAATATTTCATATCTATCACCTTTGAGAAAATACCTAGAACAGAGAATAAGGCTACTAACGCTATGGCAACGTTATCTACTTTACTACAACAGCCCGAACATGAGCTACGCTACAAGTTCTTGGTGGAAGCACTATCTTATCTTGCATATGATTCTCCTGATACCCACATGATCTACACTGTTGTTGGTCATGATTCATCCAGATATAAAAACCTTTTCTCCTATCTCCAAGATCAAATCATTCTTGATACCTTTAACCGCCATGAAAAAAGATACCTTATCCACAATGCATGTCGGTATGTCATCATTGGTCACGATCTATACAAATGAGGTCTAGATGGTGCACTACTTATATGTTTAGAATGGGAAGAGTCTCAACGTGCATTAGAGGAAGTTCACGAAAGGTATATGTGGGTCACACTCAAACGGTTTAACACTAGCTCGAAAGCTTATTAGGGTTGGGTACTATTGGCCTAAAATGGAGAAAGAGGCTATCAAGTTTGCTAAGAACTGTCAAAAGTGTCAAGTACATGGCAACTTAATTCATGCACCAGGGAGAGATCTAATTCCCTTTACTATACAATGGCCTTTTCACCAATGGGCATTTGATTTTATAGGAGCCATACATCCTCATTCTTCTAATGGATATACCCATATTATTACAACTACAGACTATTTTACAAAATGGGTAGAAGTAGTCCCTTTGACTCAAGCAACCGGTAAACAAATTTCAATGTTCATCTTGAACTACATCATATGTCGGTATGGTATTCCACATTCTATAGTCACAGATAATGGTAGACAATTGAAGAACAAAGACTTAGATGATTTATGTGCTAAATTTAAGATTACACAACATTGGTCATCAATCTACTATCCTCAAGGGAACGGACAAGCAGAGGCTTCAAACAAGAATCTATTGAAAATCTTGCATCGCACAGTTAATAAAATAGGAAGAGACTAGCATCTCATGATCAATCTAGCTCTCTGGGCCTACAGAACAAGTATCAAAATGCCCACTAGGGCTACACCATTTGCTTTAGTTTATGGGTCTGAAGCGGGTACTACCTATTGAGGTTGAAATCCCATCACTAAAAATCAGAATGCATGGTCTAGTAACTGATGATGACTACAGAGTGTCTAGGTTGCAAGAACTTTAACTACTAGATGAGCGCAGATAAGTAGTGTATGATCATCTCAGAGTATATCAGAAGAGAATGTCTAGAAGCTACAACAAGAAAGTCAGACACAGAGAATTTCAGGTTGGCGATCTAGTCTTGAGAGAGAATCCTAAAAATCAATCACATAGAGAGCGCAAGGGGAAGTTTGAACCCAACTGGCTGGTCCCTTTGTTATCACTGCTACTTTTGGCTCTAGAGCCTATCAACTCTCAATGACTGAAGGAGAACATCTCTGAGAACCAATCAACGTTCTCCATCTAAAAAAATTCTATGCCTAAGGCATTCAGTATTAAAAAATGTCCTTAAAAAATTATAAAAATTGAAAAAGTCCTGAAAAAATGATCATCTTGGTGAAAACCTAGCAAATAGGCACCTTGATGTATCACAAAAAAAATAAAAAAAATATCAAAAGTACAAGAAAATTGAAAAAATGAGAAAAAGAAAAAGTGCCTTGGTGAAAACTTGGAAACAGGCGCCTTGGTAGCAAAAATAGAATCTCTGCCAAGATGGTGAAAACCCGGCAAACGGATGCCACTTGTTCAAAATGTTTCATCTATTAGCGCAATCTTGGTCTTTCCCAGCTTTCAGTCTTGCTTTAAGTTTGTACATACCTCTTGGTTTTTTTCTGCATTCATATTTTCAATAAAGTTGGTATGTGCACCAATTGGCTCAAAAGTGTCTGTATCCTATAAGTGCTTAACACTTTAGGGCTATCAATTTAATATCCTATGGTCTCCAGTATACCTCAGACGAGTCATATCCAGTCAAAATCCTTTGAAGCTACATCTGAGTCAGTCAGTCAGTCTCCTCTCTAGAAAATATTTTGCATCTACAACAACACAATTAAACATCAACACAAACTGAAAACAATCTATGCTTTTACATGCTTTTATCTCCTTGTATGCTTACTGATTCACATTGAGATTTTTGCATATTGTGTCCTTTCGAGCTCTTCGATGATGTCCTTTATAGGATTTAGAGAGTGATGACTGGTGGCATAATCTTTTCTTTGTCTTCTACTTGTATGTGAAAATCTAACAACTTCAGAAATTTTGGATTGAAATAGTGTCCATTTGTAAGAGCCTTCATCTCATATTGGATGGCCATGAGTACCTCGACCATTGATACCCGAAAAATTCAAGAAAGTTTGATCTAACTATTGTCTTTTTGATTGAGTTCTTACTCCTATTGTGAAATGGGATCTTACCTAAGGATGTGAACAATAAAGGGTCACTACGGGTAATTCACATTGGATTTAGAATGATCTCGACTGCTTGATGTGTTTGTTATGCAAGGTGTATTCTAGTCATCATGATGTCTATGTTTTGATGCTTATACAAATTGCTATATCAAAATGGACATTATATTCAGGTCATCCTGGCATTTATGCCTTGGTGTTTATATCTAATCCAACATTTTGAAAACAAAATCAATATTTATATGTCCATGGTTGTCTAGCCAGTGGGCGTTGTATTGCCTTTGACGCACAAATCAATATTCATATATTCATAGTTTTCTAACTAGTGGATGTTGTATTGATTTATCTAGTTACCTAATAAAAATTCAATGATGACAACGACTGACACATGATCAGTGACTAGGTCCTAGGTCTTAGGTTTGGATTTCATTCTGCATGTCATTTTACATTTTGCATGTTTGCATGGTCTCACAAATTGTTTGAACACTTAAACGATTCTTCAAAAACAAAAATGCTAAACATGACACAAGGATTGAGCATTGTATAAAGGTTCCTCTAATGAAACAACAAGTAGAATCCATTTCCGGGATCAAAATCGAAATCTGAGATCATTTATATTATTAACTGCTTGCATAATCGATCTTCAATCATCACAGAAATCCAAAATTCAACTTAACTGATTATCTTACATCAAACTATTCAAATTTCAACTTGGTCACCCATGGTCAACTCATGGTCTAACCTAGTCAAACTTGGTCTCCAGGACCGCCAAACGATGTAGAACGCATTTTCAGACGTGTCCAACCACTTCTCAAATCAATTAACATGCTTCTAAACTACTTAACACTGACTTTTCTTGTCAAATTTCAATTTTCATCCTGAAGGGGGCATGGTATTGCACATCATTCAAGTCCATCAATCAATTTTGTTAGTCAAATCTTTCCTCAGTAATCAAGACAACAACCACGTCTAGTTGCTGATTCATCTAAAGACCTCATTGCTTGGGGCATATCAGAGTCATCAAAATCCATATCAATCTGGTATCCTAATCTATCTTGTAAACTGTATCAGCTTTTTGTAACCATCGGTTTATTAGCGTCATTTTCTTGGTTCTTCATAACTAAAGGGTTCAAATGTGATACCAATATTGATTCCTTTGGACATTCAGGTCTGGAATCAAGTCTCTCACTTCTTCGTAATCATAAGGTTCAGAATCAAGCATTTTGATACTTTTTCGTAATGACCGGTTCATTGTTGCTATAGTTAACATCATCTCTGGTCGATCAGGACCTAAACCTAACATCTTCAAATCTTTCAATCGGTTTCTGTCTCAGAATTGGTTAATCCTTTAAATTAGTTTTAGTATCATACATAGACTATCTTTGAACCACTACGCTTCGCACAGTAATTCAAAGAGGGGCAAAATGTAATACCCCAAAAATGGACTATAGGTTCATTAACCTCCTACATCCTCAAATCGATCGAAATCGACATCAAAGTCCTAACCTAAGGCACATCTGCACATCAGTTTATCAAAAACCTAATTGATTATGTTAATTCTGCATCGGGGAATATTCCTTGAATATTCCTAATTTATCATAATTATCTTTAATTGAATATTATTTGGTGATAAATCATATTTATCCTAAATTTGATTAATTGAATATGATAAATATTTAATTAATTAAATTTTATTCTACCACTTAATTATTTAATTAAATTTAATCCTATTTATTCATAAATTATTTTATTTAATTTTGACAATAAATCAAAAATCTTATGACTAATTGATTAAATTCTTATTTAATTAATTAATGTCAGTTGTCAATATTTAATAATTGATAGTTTTATGCAGACTTTGATGGTATTGTATGTATAGATTTTATATGTATGAGTGCATGAACAATACTTTAATACTTTATGGATCAGTAGGATATGTGGTATAAGTTAGAACTTAAGGATACAATATGATAGATGAATTAGTAAATATACATATGTGTTATTTAATGTTCATTTCTCCTAAGTTGTTCTGGGTTAGGATTCCTGTAGATGCATATCATGCAAGAGTTAGTTAATGAGATAATGTCTTTTCTGATTTAATGATGCAAATATATGTTTCAAGTTTGGCATGTGTTACTAACTCCATGTAGGAACAAGTCAATGGCATATTCATTAAGAAGCATGGTAGAATTGACAAGATCAACTCTGCATCCAAAGCAATAAAGAAATAACCGTGCATCACTCTTACTTGGAGTGTTCAAACGGTTTCCATCATACCTGAGCGTAGATTTAGAAGCGATCTACTATATCTATGGAAGACTTGTTCTCAAAAGTTGTTAATTCTGTTATATGACATTATGAATCTTCTTGATCCCCATTGTTGGAGTGATCATAGTTTTAGGAGTTAGTTTTCAGTATTTAATTATAAATAAGTTGTTGACATAACTTTCAAGAGAGTCGAAGTATGAAAGTTATTGTGATCTTGCAACAACAAATAGAGTTCAATTCTATTTTACTGCAAGTGTACTTTTTAAATGAATGGATAAAATGCACTTACAAGTTCCACCTTTTTATCTTGATTGTGTACTATTCACTCATCCAAGGGGGCCTACTTGGTGAGTGAATCCCATTGTTAGTTAGGATCTATTTCATTCTTTCTTAGAGTTAGAAAGAACTCTATTGTTTCTGTAATACCCCAAAAATGGACTATAGGTTCATTAACCTCCTACATCCTCAAATCGATCGAAATCGACATCAAAGTCCTAACCTAAGGCACATCTACACATCAGTTTATCAAAAACCTAATTGATTATCTTAATTCTGCATCGGGGAGTATTCCTAACTTATCATAATTATCTTTAATTGAATATTATTTGGCGATAAATCATATTTATCCTAAATTTGATTAATTGAATATGATAAATATTTAATTAATTAAATTTGATTCTGCCACTTAATTATTTAATTAAATTTAATCCTATTTATTCATAAATTGTATTGTTTAATTTTGACAATAAATCAAAAATCTTATGACTAATTGATTAAATTCTTATTTAATTAATTAATGTCAGTTGTCAATATTTAATAATATAGTTTTTGATTAAAAGTTTGATTTAATAATTGATTAACCCATAAATCAATTATTTTAATTCAAAAATCAATTAAGTTGAAAATAAATCACTTTATTTATTAAAGTAATTCATATTAAATCATGCACAATCAGAAAAGCAATTAACTTTAAATCAATTTTTATTTTCAATTTGTTAACTTTCTAAACTTAACATCTGATGATGAGTTGAAAAACTAAACTAAAGCTCTATTTTGAGATAAAAACTGCTTTTGCATGATTTTATGAGTTTATTTATTCTTAATTTCTTGATAACTCAAAAATCAACCTGAGTTTATCAAAAGTGATTTATGGATTTTCTCAATGCATTCTCAAACCCTAGATTTCTATAAAAACAAGACTCAGCTCTTCAAATATCCTTCAAGCTTTCAATCTCTCAATCTCTGGAATTTGCACAATTACTCTGGCTAATTTACAACTAAAGAACAAAGCTTTTGTGACAGGCAATTTTGTGAGATCATTTCATAGTTTTTCATAGCTTTTGCATACTTTTGCATTCATTTTCATAGCATTGTTAGATTAATTGCATATCATTTCAATTCATTCTAGATTAGTTTCATATCAATTTTCTCATCTAATTGCATTAAAAAAAAAAAAAAAGAGATTAATTTGCATTCGTACTTCATTGCTTTCAATCATTTAAATCCTTCGTTTAGGTGTTGCATTGTCACTGATCTCGGTCTAATTTGAGAATACATACTCGCACCTACTAGAAGGCAGTAAATTGCCTAGTTAGCTATATTGTTCTTATTTGTAGATTTCTTAATTTGCTAACCTCTAATGTTTTACTAAAGTGTTGTATCCACAGCTAGGTACAATTTTCACACACATTTTTTGCACCCGTTGGTAGCAAAACTAGTAGGTTGTTCTTGCAGCAAAGACAGATAGAGAAGTACATGTCTGTGATTATTGATTTTAGTAGAATAAACTTGTTTCTTTGTCCTAGCTTAGCCTTTCAAGCTTTCAAGTATTTTAAATCTCATAGTTAGACAAGTGTAAATTAAGATAGTTTGGAGCATATACCTTGCAGACACTATTTCAAGTTTACGGCCCTGGTTCATACTACAAATGAGCTAAATGATTCAATTAGTTGTTGATTGAGATGTTCACTCTTGAATGAACGAGTGTTATGCTCTAATTTTCTAAGACATTTATTTAGCCAAGCATTTTGGAATCATTGTCGGGGATGGTGTTAATCTAAACTTATCCTAAGGGTCATTTTTTCCAAAGTTTTCATAATATAGGTCTTAATTTTAATTAATCATTTTTATGCATAGGAGAAGAGACCATCTTGGAAGATTTCTCCCTCAGAATATTCCATTATTTTTAGAAGAAATCTTACTCCCTGAGCAAGAAAATCCCCAAGAAGTTGACAGTGAAGAGAATCAACCATTTGATAATCCATTCACTAACCTACATCAAGAAGTCCAAGCACGACCACCTGCAAAATATACCTTTGACTTAAATGCACTCTTTGTTGAACATGAATACTAGGATAATCCCTGGGCCATTATTGTTTTCGAAGGACAACCCACAACTCCAAATCCTCCAAGGATGGAACGTCCCACCTTTCCCTTTCCTATCATTGACCTACATGATAATAACAACCTCAAGAATATTCACTCTTCATTTCTTCCAAAGTTCAATGGCTTGATTATTGAAGACCCTGAGACCTTCCTTTTTGAGTTTGATATCCTCTGTAGAAGATATGGCTATACAACAGATGTCCATAAGTTGAAGTTGTTTCCATCTACTTTGAAGGAGGCAGCACTGAGGTGGTTCATGGGTCTAGGAGCCAATGTTGTAGTAGATTGGGATGCAATGAAGAATGCATTCTTCAAAAAATATAAAGAGTATTGTCAGGGTAGTGATATGAAAGGTGATGATATTTTCAAGATGACACAAAAGGATGAGGAAACACTTGAGGATTATCTCTCAAAATTCTTTTTTAACCTCCAAAAGAATACTCAACATACTTTGAATGAAGAATCCATGAAACATCTATTTTTAAGAGGTGTCTTGTATGGAGGCTCTTAACTTGATGGATGGAGGAGATATCACTCAAAGTACTTGGAATGAAATTAAGAGGATATGGCTTAATTACTCTAGAGCTATAGTAAAAAAAGGAAGAGGGTTCAAACAATCAAGAAGCAAAACTAATGGTGCTGGTGTTTCAAAGATGGAGATATCTAATCTCTTGTATGATTTCAAGGAAAACATCATCAACAATATAGCCACCCAGTTCGATACTATGCAAGCTACGAAGAATCATGACAAAGCAGAGGCCATGTTTGTTGAATTATGTTCACATTGCATGGAGAAGAAAAGGAATTGCAAATGTAAAATAGTTGCATGATTGGAGGCTCGGTCAATGTCAACTGAATTCAAGGCTTTTGATGAGAACAAAGAGATATTTTATGTTTCTCAATGAAGACCATGGGCCTAGTGACAAGGTATGCCTAAAGACCTTTTGCAAAATTCTAGGTTCCAATAATAATCAATGGAAAAACTAAAATTCTCAGAATTTTGGTCCCAAATATAACAAAAAATGGAATAATAATTGGTCCTATCAATCTCAACCCCAATGGAGTAACTAAAATTGGCAACAAATACACCCTCATAATCAGTGGTAGCAGCCCAATCAAAATTGGCAATAAAATAACCAATGGTAGCCTCAGCAAGGTAACTAGCAATAGTCACCTCATTGGGGTCCCAATCAGCCTAGCCACCCTAATCAGCAGGCCATTGTGTCACCTCCACAGTAGCAAGCCATAATGCCTCTACCTCCTGCAGTGAATGATAGACCTCAAAAGCAAACTTAGTTTCCTTCTTAGCCTTCACCAAGTCCTAATAACATGCATCCTAATCAGTAATAGACTTATTCCATTAAGGTAAATGATATCCACTTAAGGTCAAGAGCTACATTACTTGCACCAAAAGGTCATGTCATAACTGAAGTTACTACTGAGAATGATATCCCTGAGAAAGAACCTGCTACCCTTCCACAACCTGGTATAGTAGAAAAGAATCCACCATTTCCTCAAAGGCTTACCCAGTCTACACCTCCAAAAGAAAGTCCAATTGCAACTAATCTGATCAACCAACTGAAGAAAATGACTGTACAAATTCCAACTAGTGTTTGATCAAGCTTTCAAGTATTTGTAGTATTATTATTTAATTGTATTTTAAATATACAAGGCACTGTGACATATGCCAAAGAAAGGGATGCCCAACTAAATCAGATGAAATGACCTTGTAGCTATAGGTAATTGTAACACCATTTGACAAGTGGGGTATTGGTTTTGTAGGTCCTATAGAGCCTTCCTCTCATGGTAAGTCCTATATTTTAGTTTGTACTGATTATGAAACCAAATGGGTAGAAGCCAAGGCTATGAATCATGTTAGGGACAATAAGGTGGTTGAATTTTTGTATGAATCCATATTCACTAGGTTTTGTGTACTTAGAGAACTAGTCACAGACCAAGGTGCTCAACTTACCTCAAATCTCATAATTGCCTTGATGAATGAATACACAATCAGGCATGGTAAATCCTCACCTTATCATCCATAGGCTAATGGTCAAGCCAAAATTGAAAATAGGGAAATAGAAACCATTCTAAAAAAATAGTAGTTGTTCACAAGAGGGATTGGGCCACTCAACTTCCTGAAGTCATTTGGGCATATAGAACAACATGGAAAACTACCACCGATTTTACACCATTTGAGTTAGTTTATGGAAAATCTGCTACCATGCCCATTGAGTTTCAACATAAAACCCTTAGGACAACACTTGAGTTAGATATTGATCTTACTAGGGCTCAACAAGAAAGGGTTGTCCAACTAAATGGCTTGGATGAAATTAGAAAGTCTGCCTTGCATAACACAGAGATCATTCAACAACAGAGGAAGAAATGGCATGACACGTTTATTACTTGATAAAAATTTCTCTGTTGGTGACTAGGATTTGTTATATAATTCTCATTATTAGCACACTCTAGACAATTTCCAAACAAGATGGTTAGGTCCGTATAAAATTATTTATGTTTTTACAAATGGCATCGTACAATTGTCAACTATTGATCTAGTTCAATTCACACTTCTTGTCAATGGTCACAAACTCAAGCTCTACCATAAACCACAAAGTAGAGATGATTTCTTGTAGTAGTTCACCTTCCACAAAGACTCAAGTGGTCCTGCAGTAGAAGAATCTGGGTCTTCCACCTAGATTGTCACTAATCCCTGATTTACATTAGAGATTTCATAATAAAAGTTTACATATTGTGCAATTATTTATCCATAATAAATATTCATCTCACCTTCTCTCTCTGTCACCTTCCAATTTCATCATATTACTCCATTAGTGGATGTTCAAATATAAGAAAATCCAATTCAACAACCACAAATTAGTAGCATATACTATTGTACATATTATTTAATTTATTTATTTTAGACAAGGTCTATTTATTTCGCTACTATTCTTGCATATGTGGCTTGTTGGGACCCATGCCTACACTTAGCTTGGGGGAGGGGATATTTAATCACATGTGCATGTACATTTAAAAAAATTCCTATCTTTTCAAAATATTTTTGTAAAATCTTGTGTTGCCTATCATTAATTTTACCATATCCTATTAATAATTATAAAAGGTTGATTAAGGTGCCATGTCATAATTAAGTCATGATTAAGATGCCATGTCATAATTAATTCATTAAGTACCTTCATGATGAGCCGAAGGTGGAAGACTTCAGTATGTGTGAAGGTAATTATGAAATATTAAGGCAATCTTTTTCTTTGATAAGAAATAAATCCACTGAACTAGTCGTATTTTGAGAAAAGGAATTATGCATTTCTTGAAGTTTGAACTACTAGTTTATGTGTGTCTGAATAATCTTGAGAGTTTCTTCATCTTGATTTTTTTTTGAGGTTATTTGTTCCTGCAACTTGGTATCATGGGTGGTGAATTAGTGAGACATGAGTCAGCTAATCATACAGTATTGTTGGATGATCTTCCTAGCTGACAAATGTTTGAGCAGAAAGGCTAGTTGGATTATTGCTTAAGGCTTGATGCCTTTGATGATGATGTAGATTTTCAATTTCTGAATACTTTGAGGGATGGAGTTGCAATTGTTAAAGGTCTTTGAGTTGAATGCAGTGAAGAAATCATCGTAGAAGTATCTGGCTTACTGCGAGGAGAGAATTACAAGAATGACCTAGACCCTCGCTCAGCTAGGGCACAATTTATGCTGTATGGCAATGCTAGGTTGATCATTGATAGAAAACAAGGGACATCGAGACTTTCTTTTCCAAATGAGTATATGCATCCAACATTGCATATGATGAAATAATTCACTTGAAAAGATCACTGAACTTGGATGCATGGGCTACACTTCAAGATTCTCAACATTTTACGCCATGCTAATAGACCAGTAAATCTTCCTAATTTTTTGTTCAAAATTTTAATAAAGGAAGTTGTAAATGTGAAAATAGGTAAGCCTCAATCTATGTCACATCGTTATTTAATAAAGTTGATGGTAGAAAGGGAATTGAACAAGCAGTCAGTAGGGACATGGAAAGAATTTCTAAACACTAATGAAATAATACCTAGAACGGTCGGCACTAGAGGTCAAGGATTGGGTAGAAGGGACAAAACAACACAAGGTGTCATGTAAAGATAGTTGAAAGGTTGGAGACTAGTCTTGAAGCTTCCACCTCTAGCCCTAGGCCTTCCAAAAAGAACATTGTTGAACCCATTCCCACTACTTCTCAGTCTAAGAAGGATAAGGAGTTTTTTGCTTCTCAAAACCCTCAATATTATATAAAGACTAGGTCTGTCAGTAGAAGAGGAAAAGGAGAAACCCTTGAAACTGAGGAATTAACCCCATAATCTTGGCCTGATAAGGAAGGAAGTGATGAAAATATTGATAAAACTCCTTCACCAAGGAGAAAGAGAGCGCCAAAAGAACCTCCTTCAACCTTTTTTGAAGGAGCATCCTCTAGTAAAAGGAGAAGGAAAATCCATGAGCACTAATCTGATACTCCTGTCTGATGAAGTGTTCAGTTTGCTCCTAATTTACCCTAGGCCAAGATAACTAAGCCTCCTGTAGTTAATCTAGAGTCCTCAGAATCTGTAGAAACTCCTTCAGCAGAGACTGTGGAAAATACAAGTAATGACTAGTTAAACAATGATAGTGTTCCCTCTTCAAGTGAGCATGATGTCGATGTGACTCCAAATGAACCACGTGTAAAAATTGAAGATAACAACCCTGACGTCATTATCATTGACATCAATAAAGAAAATTTAGAATCAGAGAGAGATAACAAAACATATGACTCGATGAACATTGATGATGACTCCTATGGAGAAGACATCCCATGTGGACAAGATGTTCCTACAACATCAAAGGAATTACCCTCTAAAGAATTTACTAAGATTAACATAGATATTGTTAATGTTGTTTCTGAAAAGTTAAGACATGATAGGTTGGATAGCCTTGTCCAGGTAGTTGAGCAATGTGTAGAAAAGAACCTTGAGCGGGCCATTGTTTTATGGGTGGACAAAAATTCTACAGGTAACAGGGGAAAATAAATTCATAATTTAGCCCTAGGATGGACTAACATTAATAATCAAGGTCTAATGCCACCTCCATACCTGTCTACTCCATTAACACATGGGTTAAGTTTGTATCAACAAATGTTGTTAGAAAGATCACAATGGAAATTGGAGAAGAAAAAGTTGAAACGATTTATTGATGAGCAAGCTCATCAAATTGAGCAACAATTAGACAAAATTGTGGTATTGGAGGAGAAATTCATACAAATTATAGAACTTATTCCAGAATTAAGGAAGTGCAGGTCACCCTCACAGGTATATGCACTATTCCTAAAGGAACATTTTTTGAATTTTCAATTAACTAGAATAGTCCAAGGACTTAGTCCTTTATTTTCTACACCACATGAATTTTATGATGCATTTAATTCCTCTCCAATGTACATTAAGAATATTTTATGTGAACTATACCTACACAACCTAGCAATGCCTAATGATAGAGATTGGAACTCACTCATGTATGTGGGAGATATCCAACTCTGAGTCTTTATGTCTTGGGTGCAAAATGAAATTAGCAGGGAGCACCAAGCTAGACCCTACATGGGTGATGAGATGGAGATGTCACTCTATGTTAGGCCTGAGACTAAGGAGGCTAGCAGAACATTCTATGATTGGGTAAAGTTACATTGACTAACAGTGGGAAATAGAAAATTTATCCCTTAAGGGAGAGGGCTTTTAAAGATTATGAAGAATTTACTGCTACAGATATCCTTGCAACCATTACAACCAGCACCCATAGATGGGTGAGGATGCCTGAAGAGTTAAGGACTAAAGAGCCCTATTCACCACAAAATTTGACCTTGACAAGTCACAGAGCTCCTTGGTATATTATGATGGGTAGAACCAAAACTAGTTACCGGTTTCCCTTAAAATTTTAGACACCAATTCTTATGCATCCTTTGTTAGGAATGAATGAAGATGGAGATGATCATGACATGGAACCTAAGGTGAGTAGGTGGAACAAGTTAGAAGAAGACAAGAGTTACCTAAATTACAAGGAGGAAGCATATGGACAACAGATTGTAGATGACTTACAGATGAAGGTCAGGATTAAAAAAATTATGCTTGCAGGAGGACCGGCAAGACCTTAAGCTAGGGGGAATGATGGGCCAAATTAATGGCATATTTTATGATGCTTTTTTCTATAGTTCAGTAGGGTGTTTTTGTATAGTTTTATGCAGACATTGATGGTATTGTATGTATGACTTTTATATGTACGAGTGCATGAATAATACCTTAATGCTTTATGGATCAACAAGATATGTGGTATACGTTGGAACTTATGGATATAATATAACAGATGAATTAGCAAATATACATATGTGTTATTTAATATTCATTTCTCCTAAGTTGTTTTGGGAACTAGGATTCCCACAGCCGCATATCATGGAAGAGTTAGTTAATGAGATAATGCCTTTTATAATTTAATTATGCAAATATATCTTTTGAGTTTGGCATGTGTTACTAACTCCATGCAGGAACAAGTCAATGGCATATTCAGTACACAATGTGGTGGAATTGACAAGATCAACTCTACATCCAAAGTAATAAAAACATAACCACGCATCACTCTTCCTTGGAGTGGTCAAATAGTTGCCATCATATCTGAGCGTAGATTTAGAAGCACGACCTACTATATCTATGGAAGACTTGTTCTCAAAAGTTGTTAATTATGTTGTATGACATTATGAATCTTCTTGATCCCCACTGTTGGAGTGATCATAGTTTTAGGAGTTATTTTTCAGTATTTTCTTATAAATAAGATGTTGACTTAACTTTCAAGAGAGTCGAACTAGGAAAGTTATTGTCCTCTTGTACCAACAAATAGAGTTCAATTATGTTATACTCAAAGTGTACTTTTTAGATGAATGAATAGAATACACTTTACAAGTTCCATATTTTTATCATGATTGTGTACTATTCACTCATCGAAGGGGGCCCACTTGGTGAGTGAATCCCATTGTTAGTTAGGATCTATTTCATGCTTTCTTAGAGTTAGAAAGAACTCTACTATTCCTACAACTGTTGGTAGCAAAACTAATAGGTTATTCCTACAGCAAAGGCAGATAGAGAAGTACATGTATGTGATTATTACTTTCAGTATATTAAACTTGTTTCTTTTTCCTAGCTTAGCCTTTCAAGCTTTCAAGTTTTTTAAATTCCATAGTTAGACAAGTGGCAACTAAGATAGTTTGGAGCATATACTTTTGTAGACACTATTTCAAGTTTACGTCCCTGGTTGATACTACAAATGAGCTAAATGAGTCAATTAGTTGTTGTTTGAGATGCCCACTCTTGAATGAATGAGTGTTATTATCTAAGTTTCTAACACATTTATTTATCCAAGCAATTAATCCCCAATATTTCATCCTTTATAAGTATTTAGAATGGCAAAGATGAATTAATTAATTACAATTGCTAATTTGAGGTGAAGCAACGAAGGTAAAGTTGGTTTTGCATGTGCAAAGATTGCAGGTGCTTTCATCTTGTAAGGTGAGTTTCATAAAGTTTTTCTTGTTGATGATTTAAAGTGATTGTGATGTTTTAAAAAACATTATCTCCCAGTTGAGCTAAAAGAAAATTGTGACCATGAAGTTTTCTTTCCATATTTTTGATAACTCAACTAGCTTAGTCTATGAAATCCTTATATTAGGAGATAAAACCCTCATGCAGCTTGACCTAGATGATTTCAAGGAAAGATTAATAAATCAGGTAGAAGAACCCTTTATGAAAGAAATTAAAGAGAGTGGCCTAGTTGAAGCTTCCACATTTCCTCCTGCCATTTTGTGTCCATAACTCATCAGGGAACATGTTAATAGGTATGATGTCAGACACCGTGCATTCAAAAGGATGATGGAGGAATCTTGTTGTCAGTAAATAGGGAAACCATTATGTTTGTATTCAAAATACTTGAGAGGGAGACTTGTTCTGAGTTCAATCATTCCCTTTCCATTGCTAAGTTTAATGAGTTTGTAAATAAACACAGAAGCATGATATTTATAAATTAGCTGCTCAAGTTTCAAAAAGGTGGTTCCATGTTTCCAAAACCTCTCACCCAGGAGCACATGAAACCTCACATGAGAGATTTGGTGGTGTTATTGCACAGGGTAAAAGGAGCCTCTTAGGCATACCTATTTGTAGAATGGATGTACTTCTTTATATAGATTGTCCTAGAGGGAACCCAATATATAGAATGAGGGGGAGTAATAGCTAAAGTCATGCAAGACCAACTAAAAGTAGTACACCTGGGTAACAAGGATTTCTATATGGTGTTGTACCTCATGTATTGTATGGCTTGTACCATAGAGAGGGTGTAAATTCCCCATGGACCATAGTCTAAGGATATCAAAATCTATGAATATTAATCTCTCTTGCAAAAGGAAAGAACAGTAGAAGGATGAATGATGTCTTTACTTGCAGGTTATTCTTTTAAATAACAGGCATGTTGGCCAAGAGGATGACAGATGAGGAAAAACAAATGGTGAACATTTATGAAAGCTATTATAATAATTTCCCCATTTTACATATATTCGAGTGGGAGGTTATGAAGGTGAACCAGTGAAATTACCTAGGTAGGCCCTGGACTACTTTATGTTGGTTGAATTGTGTAGACAATTGACACAAATTATCAAGAAATATCTGCCAGAGGAAGAATGGGAGAACCTTTTCCCCCTTGAACTGGGCCTTTGTTCATGTAGAACCTTCTCTAATGTGTTAAGCATAGGATATGATATGAAGAGATTTGATTTTAATTATTATAAAGTTAGGCAAAGTTTTGACAACAAGGGTTTCTCTAGACAACATTTAAAGCTAGGTGATCAGTTCTTACCCATGTCTCATCTCAAGGATTTCTGGGAAGAATTGCTTGATGAAATGGAAGGAGAAGACATTGGAGCACACTTTTATTCCAAAAGACTATGGCCATGGGGTTGAAAATGGACATTAAATGAGTTTAGGAAGATGATACAAATGTGATTGATCCAAAGTTCGAAGAGATAAAAAAACAACCTCCACCTGAAGTGAACTAGATTGAAACAAAGAAAGATGACATACACTGAGAGCTCTTAGTGTAATGAAGATAACTAAGAACTAGATTAATGAAGATAACTAAGAACTAGATCAGAGAGAGGAAGAAAACAAAATTACAAGATTACCATGTCATGGTGTCTGAAGGGACTCCTAAATCCCCTTCTCTAGCCATGATTTTTGATGATGATGTTTGAAATTGTGATGCAAGTAAAAATAGGTCTAGAGCCAAGTGGTTTGTCACCAGCAAAAAACCCACAGGGTCTACAGTTGCATGTTTCACCACACAGGTCCAGATCAATAACAAAATCTAGAAGGAAGTAAGAGACAAGCGGTAATAAAATAGTGGAATTATAGTTAAAAGGAGAAGCAAAACAAGGGAAAGGGGAATGATGTACTAGCTTGCCATCAATGGACTCGAATAAATTAAAGAATGACTTCCTGGACTTGGATAATTTTGCTTTGATAGTCACCATGACTCCTAACAAGCCTAATATTGCTAAAGCTACAATGAACACTACTTTCCAATAGCTGATTGCTTATGTGAGAAAGAAATTCAAGATAGTGTCAATCTATATTCCTATAGGAGATATGGTCAGTAAGTATACTACGAAGAACCCCAAGCCCAACAAGTTGAAAACTACTTCCAAAGTCGACATCAACTCCAAGACAAGTAATTGGGTGGATGAAGTGGATAAATTGATAACACAAGAGGAGGTGTAGAGCCCCATAGCCAAGGATTACAATATAGAAAAGGTAGACCTGGGTGTCGCTTATAGAGAATAAGACAACCACCACTTTGAGGTCTCAACCAAATGAATGTTATCTAGATCTTGGAAAGACAATAAGGATAAGAGAGAAATGAAACAAACCATAAGGGAAATGGTTGAGTACATTGATGCTTTAAGTAGTCCGAGCCTATGACCCCTTTCCCAAGCTCCACAGTCATTTGATCCTACTTCTCCTGCTAGCCAAAAACTACACAGCCAGATTCAAAGGGGGAAAATATTGGTCAAGGTCTTTGATGAATGGGTGGATGGAGTGATTTAGGATGATTTTTTTTTTATCTTAGATTCTAAAAGTGTATATGAAAATGTTTCCACATTAATTGGTGAACTTAAAACATAATCTTAGGTTTGGGAGACAGAGAAAGAAAAGTGGACGGCTACTTCCCTGCAGATCTACAAAGTTCAAAAGTACAGGGTTACTAAATTCCTGTTAGAGAAACATGTGGATGAATGTTTGTTGTTTTCATTGAAGAAAAATATAGACTGGAGGAATTATGTTCTTTAAGTCACCCTCGTTGAATTTTAAAATCTAGAGAAGGAATTACAAGACCTCAGACAATGCCTTGCCAATGATGTGTAGTACATTGATGTGACCTATGTTTGGTGTGATGGTACAATGGAACACAATATGGATGTTGGTGTGAAATCCTTCAAGAGTGAGGTCGAGAAAGAGAAGAAGCAGAAAACTCCAACCACTATTGACTTTACTAAAGTGGCTAAAGTGGAAGCCCTATTGTACTTGTGTGTTGATCAATTGTCGAGGTATGTAGATAGGGTAACCAAGCTCAAATGGGAGAAAGAAGTGTGGAAATTAAAAATCTTGTACACAAAGAACCTCAATATTCTAGTGATCCAGGAATTTGTTAGTGTTTACAAGGAGTGGAAAGAATTATGTGATGCTTCCTCAGACAACAACCAGTCCGCAGAAGAGGGGCATGTTACTGCTTCTTAGTTTTATTTGAAATATCTCAAGACTCTGGGATGTTTATCTTGAAATGGTATTCAATTATAAAACTTATTAAAATGCTGGCCTGAGGTCATATTTGAACCTTGGTAGTTTTAGCTAATCATATTTTAGATGGTTCTTAGATAATCACTAAATGTTTCAAAATATGATTACATGTAGAAAATTGTGATTTTTTGGTTTTTATGTTATGTCCATTTAATTTCTATGTTCATTAGATATTGATAAATGAATGCATGTTGCCTTATTTTATTTCTGGTTAAAAGCACACATGTGTGATAGTTAGGGATGATTCATTGAATATCCAATGAGGGAGCAGTACCTTATTCAAAATTTAGAGGGAAATATAACAAATTTTTACCCAATTATTGTCTGAAGATTTATTTCTTTAAAAGGGATAGAGTCAGTAAATAAAATATGACAAGGGACAAATCTGTCAGCCAACATATTTTGGTGACTCTACTGGGGAAAAGCAAGTTAATTTTGAAGAATCAGTCGTTGAACCTATGAAGAATAATGGTTCTACCACATGAAGGTATTTTTACTATTCTTCAACAAAACCTTGGTTTCTAGGATGACCAAAAAGACATTATCAGCCAATTAAATACAATAGCTTAGCGTACTAGAAGAATTATTGAGGAATATCAAATAACAAGTTTGGTACTAGAAAGAGAAGAAGATTTAGCTCCCAATCTGAGATTATTACTAGAAAGATAGAGGAGAAGGAAGACATAAAACTAGGTTAGAAACTAGGCTCAAAATCTAGGGTAGCCTAGAAATTAAGTAAGCAATCCCTAGTTTGTCTTACCAAACTAGATTCTAGGTCATTCACCCAATCAAGAAGAAGAGAAGGATTTGTAGACCCTATTTTTGAGGAGTTAAAAAATTTGAGTTTTGTCCCAAATCCTACCCCTCAATATAAGGTGAAAAGTAAGACCTCATCGCCCTCAAAGGCATCTGCATCACCATCTTACTCACCATCCTACCAGGCCCTGGTATTGTTAGTTACCCCTGTACCTTTAACAATAAATCATGTTCCTCTTAATATAAACCTATCTTACTTGTTTAATCCAATGGCACAAGCTCAGTCATGGGGGGTTGATGTGGGGCCCTTGAACCTAGGAGCCAATCTGAATAGATTACCAAAGGGATCCAGAGAGCTCTTGCCCAAGTTCAATAGGGATGGAAAGATCTCAACAAATGATCACCTCAATGCGTTCAATGTATCCTGTGGAGTACTAGAAGTACCACATGAGGATTTCACTATCAGATTATTTGTTCAAACTCTTATTGATGTAGCAAAAAACTAGTTTCATCATCTACCCAATGCCTCAATAACAAATTGGAATGATATGAGGACTACATTTGAAGACCGATTTAAGAGCATAGATGATGAACACTCACTTTTGATTCAATTAACTTAGTTAAAGAAATAAATCCATGAACCACTGAGAGAGTTTGTGGCTAATTTCAATAAGATAATTCATAAGGTCCCTACAACTAAAAGGCTCAATGCGGAAAATTATAAGGGTTTCTTTCTAAATTCAATGCCTCTAGATATCATTTTCCACTTAAGAAGAGGTAGAGTAGTTGATTTAGAAGCTGCACAAACATTAGCTATTGAACTAGAAGATGATTTGATAATGACTGAAAAATGGCAGAAGGAAGTAAAAATGCCTAACACACAACCTTCCACCTTGTCAAATTCAGTAAGTTAAAGATTGATGAATGATGTGATTTCTCTAAAGAGGCAGTTTCCTAAGACAAGCACTTCACACCAAAAACCTTATTAGGATATTGGTAGAAGACAATATAACCAGTATAATCCTAGAAAAAATCCTCAACTTCCCCTTGCACACCAGAGGTTAGCCATTGAATATCCTCATGGAAAGGGGACTATGTGTGATTTTCACCTTACCATCGACCATGATGATGAAACCTATCCAAACATGTTGAGGTACCTACAAATGGAAGTCACTAAGGATTCAATGGGAGAAATGACTGAAGAAGAGAGTAATTCAGAGTGGCATGGCGACTGTGGAACTTATTTTATTGAGTATGAATCTGACTTAGAAAGAGGCAGTGAAATATTGGTCACTCTGGAAGACCCCTCTTGTGTTATGCTTACCATAAATTAAAAAAATCCCAAAGTTCTCGGGCATCGTGGCATCTCCTAGAACTCCAATCGAAGGTAAATATCCTCTTGTCAAAAATCCACTTGTAAGTTCAAAAAATCTAAAGGTTAAGATCTTGCAAAGAATGATCTTTCATCCTCCTTTAATATAGTCAAATTTTGTAAGTCCTCAATGATTTAAATTTCCCTTATTGAGTATTTGAGGCTTAACCCTAAGGAATTGGACAAGCTGATAAAATATGTCAAAGGTAAACAAACTCAAACATTATCTAGCAAGCAATAGTTTGTCAATGATGAACCTTTAACCTTTGAACTTCCATTCTTTCCCCCTGAAAATTCCCAAGAAGAACATAAGATAGTTATCAATGCCCTAGGTGAATCTTTTGAATATATTAAGGAAAAACTAAACCCATTCTATGTATCCTTGTTTTGAATGGTCATAAGTTAAGTAACTATATAATTGATTCAAGAGCTTATGATAACAATATTCCATCTTCTATAGCAAAGGCATTAGGTCTAACTCTCACCAGAACTTTTGGGTGGTGTTATTCTATGGATGTTAAACAAGTTCCTTTGATGGGGCAAGTCAAAGATGTGTAGGTTGTTTTGGAAGCATACCCAGATAAGAGGTTGAAGCTGGCAATCCTTGTGACAAACATCCCAACCAATTATGACATGCTTCTGAGATGAACATTTTGCAAAGATTTGGGAGGAGAAATAAAAATAGATTGGTCTAAGGTTGTGATTCCAGTTGGTAAATGGAAAGTCAAGCTGAGCCATAAGCTAAGAATAAATTCACAATATTCCCTCCAAACAACCCTAAATATCAAATATTGTACGAGGAATGTGAGTTTGGTAATTACCTCATCCTTCTTGGGAAAGAGGAAGAATAATCATTTGGATTTCTAGTTGTGAATCAGAACCCTTGGGTTCTAGAGTTTGATGGAAGTTGTTCCAACTCAGGGTCTAGAGCAAGAGTGGTCCTGATTTCTCTTCAAGGTGATCAGTTCCCTTTTTCTTTTAAATTGGATTTCAAGAATACCAATAACACTATAGAGTATGAAGCTCTGCTATTAGCATTGCAAGAAGCCAAAGCAAAGGGTATACAAGTACTCAGGGAGAAAGGAGATGTTGAGTTAATAGTAAAACGGGTGAGGAATATTTTCATTATTAAGAATGAAAGGTTGAAACACTATCGTAGCATGGTACGGGATGAATTGGAATTTTTTGATGCTTTTTCTATAGAAGCCATCACTAGAGACCAAAATTCTAGAGCATAGTCATTGGTTGTTTCAAATTCTCTCTTATACCCCACCTTGACTTCAAGGAGGAAACTTATCAAATAGAGATATGACATATATATAATTTACTTACATGGCTAAGTGCTAACAATAATAAAATATTTAATTTAAAATTTATTGACAACATTAATAAATAATTAATACTTTGTCGATGTGAAATTGAAAATGAAATAATGGAAGCTTTAATAAAGAGTATATACGATGAGATATTTTACTCAAAAAAATGCACACATTAACATTCAAAATTATATTAAAAGAAACCACAAATACAAGAGCTTTTTGAATTTCCAAAACAATTAAGGATAAATATTTAAGAAAAAATCTAATGAAAAAATAAATTGAAATATTTAACAAGATGTAATTTGACGATGCTTAACCACACATTGAAAAATAAATTTGATTTGTTTTGTCATTGTGGAATTAGAGCTTGCTTTGACTCTGTTGCAATGAAAATCAAAACTGTTTTATAGATTAATTTATTAAGTTACTTTTAAAGATGGTGGAGAAATTAATTCAATGTCACTTCAATGTAACTAAATAGATTGCACAATATCACTATTTAAACTTTCAAATTCATTTGCACAATTCAAATAATTTACTTATTTCTTTTGGATCTTGATTGTGTATGAACTTTTGAGTCAACATTTACAAAGTGTGACCTAAAATGTTGACTCAAAAGTCTGTACACAATCAAGATCCAAAAGCAATAAGTAAATCATTGTGAATTGTGAAAACCTGTTAGCACTCAGTTCAAACAAACTTGCCAATATTTTGGAAGGAACTTTTGTATAGTCTTGTTTTAATTGGAATAGGCTGTGTTCCATTCTCATTTTCTTTTCCATAAGTTTATGCTCCAAATAATACTATACCATGGCAAATACCTGAATAATTTTGTGTTGAGCGATATAATATTTACATTTATTTATATATTGATACCATTATTAATTATTTAACTATATCGATCCACTCTTGTTATGAAATTTATAAATTGTTAATTTATGTATGTTTCAATTGAATATGAAAATGATTTATAATCTTTTTTTATCCTTTTTATTTTTCTAGTCTTCATGTCAAAAAAATTATAGATTTTAATTTTTATGTTTCATTGTACCCTAAAATTCAAAGTCTTTGAAATGAGAAGAAAAAAAAAGGCATTTTAAAGCTTAATTGTACATGAAACATTGCACTGTAAATTCTTGAAAAAGGCCAAAAATTCAATAGCAGACAATAAAAACATCTCAGGCTTGAGTTCTTAAAATAAGAAAATATTTTTGAAGAAAAATTCCATAGCATTTGAAAATTCTTCACTTTGCAAAAAACAACCTATAAAGTATAAACATTTTAAAAATTCTTTTCTTTCTACAACATAGATGATAAATTCCAAAAAATTAAATTATTTTTAAATAGATTCCCTTTCTATTGATTTGTTAGTTTTAACAAAGAGAGAAAACTATATATATATATATATATATATATATATATATATATATATATATATATATATATATATATATATATGCAAACATATGTATACATACTTATGTACGCATACGTATGTATGCATACATATCTATACATACATATGTATAGAGTTCAATTCAGTATATGCATTTTGAAGTTGTCATTGACTCTATGCCTTTATATTGAAACACATAGTACATGCATTTCTCTATAAACATTGACTTTATGCATTTCTCTTTAAACATTGACTCTATGTATTTTTATTTAAATGACAAACAATGTAATGTGAGAAAATGAATTATGAATGTAGTTAGAATAATGTAGGCTGTCAACACATTAGTAACTAAAAACAATAAACTTTGAATGCACATATGTAAGTGAAACTATGAATACAATGAGCTGACTTTGAATGCACATAAATTATAGAAAACACACATACACTGATTTTTGAAAGCGTGACATAAGTAAACAAAAACAATATAATTTGAATTTGAATTCGTCTAACTAATGCATCTATGATAACATGAAATTAGCATATGTGTAAACATGAAATTAGTAACTGAAAAGTGTAATGTGAGAAAACGTAAATTAGTAATGAAAACAGTTAAAAATAGATATGAACATACATTAAGTAGACAAAAATAGAAATGAACACCTTAGTAAATGAAAAATAGTAAACTTTGAATGCATGTAACTAATTGAGAACATGAATACATGGAACTAACGTAAGTAACCCATACATTGAACCCTAGCTTGATTATTGAAAGCATGTCATAAGTATTTGAGAACAATATAATTTGAATTTGAGTGTGTCTAGCTAATGCATACAGTAAAATCTTGATCAATATATGAAAACATGAAATTTGTATTCGACATCCCTATTTGTCAGGCACTTTCAATGCCTTCTTTGAACAATATTCGAATATGGCAGATTTTATAATGTTGATAATTAAAGATTCCACCAAACTTAATTGTAAATGATTAAACTATCAGATTTAATAATGTTAATTCGTAAATATCCCACTAAACATAACCCATCTATTAAACATCTATGTTGTATATGCCATTTGTGCATTGTACACCTGTGCAGTGTAGATGTTTCGATTAATATAGAAACAATCTAATTGCTTTAGAAATTCTCTCTAATTCTTCACAAAAGTGTTGTGGCACTCTCTTCCCATTCCTATCAAATACATTGTCAATTTTTTCCTCCTCATTACATATCGTATCTTGTATAAAATCTTTCAATATGATTCTCATCTCTCTTTTTTCTTTCAACATTGATTGGGGGAGGATTCCTGCCACAAATGCCTCCCCACTATACAGGTCATATGACTTGATGGCCTCCTCTAAAGTATTCCCTAGAAGGAATACTTTTCCAACATAAGACTTTTCAATTCCTCTTAGGTCACCACTGGATTGCAACAAGTTCATGCACCGTGACAGAAAGATAAATACAATCTGCGATGGAAATATGCATTGCCTCTCCGCATAAAAAAAGGTGTTTCCCAATGACTTCCACAATAGCATCTTGAACATTCAGGCAATGTTTGTTTTTAAACCAATTCATGGAAGATTCCTTAGGTAGAACAAAGTCTATAGGTTTTCCCCCTTTTGAAATAGGGATTCTGATACAGTATTTTATGGGCTTCAAACCCATGGATCCATAGAATTAACCCTATATACATGATTGATAATTAGTGAACCATGTCTACCCTATCAATGTGGAGACATTCCATGTAATAATTTGATAGTTGAAACAAACATGAAACTGTAAAAGCAAATGAATACAATAACATTTCATGATTAAAGTAGCAAATGAATACTATTTTCATGTTATCATAGATGCAATAGTTAGATGCATTCAAATTCAAATTATAGATGCATAATAATTTTATGTTTTCACATATATTAATTTTAAATTAGTAACATGAATACTAATTTCATGAAATTAGTAAATGTTTCAGATTAGTAACATGAATACTAGTTTCAGGTAATGAATACAAAGAAATGGCTAAAACAAACAAGAAACTATAAAAGCAAATCAATACAATAACATTTCATGATTAAAGTAGAAGATTTAATCATATTATCAACAATGTACCCTATTTATTTGACATTCCATGTAATAATGTCACTAGATTAATATACGACAAATGCATATAGTCAATGTCAACTTAAGAATGCATACATACAATGTAAGATTAAAAAATAAGTAGAATTAGTGTGACAAATAGTTCAATGACAAATTAATAATGTATAGAGTAATTGTAGGCTTATCAAATGAGTACAATCAGTGTGACAAACAATTCAATGTCAACTTAAGATTGCATATTGTCAATTTTTGGCATTATGATGGATTTTTAGTTTGAGATGTAGAGTGTTGATATTTACGAGTTTTTCATTGATGGAAACTCTATCAATTCTATCAAATTTGATGAATAGGTTGCAAATACCGATTGACTGGATGGATAGGTAAAGGAAAATAAGCTAAATGTTTAACCGGTAAGAAAGAAGGCAGTAACAGAGAATGTTTTTCTTAGGGATCAATTTTGATGACACTTTGGGAAGTGTGATTGTTCCTGGTGGATTACCAAGGTCAGATAACTACAATTCTACAACTGGAACTGATAACTCAATGTTTTGGGTGAGTTAGTATTTTGGTGATATGTTAAGTGTGAATTGGTCATGTTACCAACTGATTCCTGATGATTAGATGATCAATGTGGTTGATTTTTGGGCCCACATTTTAATAAGTTTTGTGTAATACATTTTGAGATGATATGTTAGGTATGATGGCACAATTTTTTATAAGTTAGGTCAATATTGTGGACCAACTTGTTAAAGATTTTTCAAGTCTTAACCGACTTGAGAATAACAGTATAAAGGTGAGCTAAATCACATGATTTAGGGTTGCGATCATGAGTTTGGTTGTTGCAATCAGAGACAAAGGTAGTACAGTGCGCTAGAGTTTAGAGATTACATTGGATCTAATAGGGAAGCAGTTTCATTTCTAGATCACCTATTTGAGTTCAGTACTCAAGGCTAACACTAATAGGTTAGCAGGTTAAATCCCTTAATCAAGTGGACTTTAACATGTCTTATTGTATACATCCTTTAATAGGGTGACTTCTTAATTGGAGTTCTAAATCCTCTTGCAAGGTAGATCCTAACAGGTCTTTTGGTACTTTTAACAAGGTACTAGTAACTCCTAATAGGGTGAACCCTTAATAGGGTATTGAAAGCTCCTAACAGGGAAACTCTTTTACTATAGTGAAGAGATTTGTGAGTGTCATCTCCACCATGGTTTTCTCCCTCTTAAAATGGTTTCCATGATAAAAATAGTGGTGTTATGTGTTATGCTTTGTGGATGCTTGAATTGTTTTACTTTTTGTTGTATATTTACACTTACATGTTTGTTTGTATGGAAGTTGTTTAAAAGAATAATCAAATTAGTGGTTGAATTGGTTCACTACCTATTTACACTAATTCACCCCCCTCTTTCAGTGCCTCTTATACCTAACAATTGGTATCAAAGTACAATTTCCTATAAGAATCCTAATAGCTTGGGAGAGATCCTTAAGGAATACATGAAATCCTATAGAAGGAAACTTGCAGAGGCTGAAGACATGATTGATAAACTCAAAGATCAGTAGAATAAATATAGGGATAAAAGACAAGAACTAGAACAACTGAATGAAATACAAGACCTAATTGAACATTCATCTAAATGGAGTGGATCTGATAAATCTGAGGTAGAAGGTGTGGTCTTGGAGAATGAGCAACAAGCTAAGGATAACAAGAATATGCATAAGGATTTGGAAAAATTAAAGTAGAAAAAGAAAAACTTGCAAAGAGAGTTGGAGAAATTTGGAATCAGGTCAGGAGATAGAAGCAAGGAGAACAATATATGATGCAAAGAAGGTTGTAGAAGATGTTCTCAAAGCTAAAGATGACATCCTAAAAGAAAATATGTAAGAACTATTCAAATCTAAACAAGAAGTTTTTGTTTTGCATGAACAACTACATGATACAAATTTAGAAAATACTAGTGTCATAAGTGAAAATGAGAATCTGAGGAAAGAGAATACAAAGGTAAAAGGAGAACTGAAGGAAGCTAATGATTTGTTGCATAAATTCAATTAGATTTCTGGTAAACTTGATGAACAACTCTCAAACCAAAAGAGAAATAGTAAGAAATAAGGTTTAGGGTTTTCAAATTTTGAAACCGGTGAGTCATCTAGTACAAAGGAGATCTATGAATAAGAAGACAAATCAACACCTAAGGTGAACAAAAACAAAGCTAGTAAGAGGAATTATAGACTGGTATGCTTCAATTGTCACAAGGAGGGTTATATTACTAATATATGTAGGTTTAGACCTATTAGACCTATTGCACCTATTCTTAGATCTGAATTTTTTTATGGTAGATCTTAAGGTTACAATGCTAGATCAAACATCTTTCATGGTAATTTTTATCATTGCAACAAGATTGGTCATAAGGCTAATGAGTGCAAGGCTAAAATCAATAATCAAAGGTCATATAACACAAATCGATAGAGACCTAATCAACAAGGAAACCAATTGGTTACTTGTTCTATTTGTCATAATTATGGACACACAACAATGAATTGAAAGATGCAAACTAGTAGAGGAAATGTTGGACCATGTAGACAAACAGGTATGGTGTGTCACTATTGTAACAAGATTGGAAATCTTGCTAGATCTTGAAAATCTAAGAAGAAAAATACTGAAGGTCAATCGATGAATAGGCATGTTAATGATAAAGGAAAGAAGCATGCAAATATCAAAGGAATCAAAAAATAAATGAAGGAAATATGGACTAAGAAAGGTGAACTCAATTATTTTGAATTGACAGAGAGCTCCACAACATCAATTAATGTGGAGAATTCATCATCAGACTAAGTCAAATCTATTGGCTTAGTGGGAGAAAATCAAGTAAGATCTATAACTGATCCCCTAAGTTGTGTGTGCAATAAGATTTATCAACATAATTAGATGCCTATTGATGTTTTGGATGAATTTGATGAAGAATCTTGTAATTCATATGATTATATGCAACCGCATAATGTTTTATTTTGACTTGGTGACCTTTTATGTTCTAACTCATGCAACTGGTTAAATGTACTATTTATGTATTGCGAAGGTTCTCTACTATTTTTTGTGAAGCAAATCATTATTTTCATTATGGCTACTTTTGTATTGGTTGAGATTACTAAGGAACTGAGGCCAATATTCAAGCTACATCCTATGAAGGTGAGTGAAAATGATCCCATAGGCATGTTACCATCTTTTCCTCATGGTGTGTTTTTTACTAGGATATAATATCATTTATCAATTGTAAGATTGAGGATCTTGGTTCAAATGTTATCTTCAATGCATATACTGAATTGTGTGATGATATGGTTTGAATAATGAACATAAACATTTGAGAGATAAGGGTTTTACCTATATTATTGACCTACCTGATGACTTTGAGACTAATTGGATCAGATATGTGTTGATTCAAGTGCATGATTATTTTATCTAGTTGGATAGGCCACATAAGATAACTAAGGATATAATTCACACAGTAAATGGGTTGTGTGTGACTGGTGATGTTCCTATTTTGAGAATTATTCCTCCAGACGAGGTTACACATTTAAAAAAATCAAGACAAGATCAATGGGCCATGACAATAAATGATATCAAAGACATTGAGGTCAAGTTTGCATCAATGGTGATCGGTTACAAAGTATATCAATCGAGTCGATTGAACAATGTGCCCAGTGGTAGTATTCATGTTGCATATCAGATGGTGAAGGATAATGCAAGTTTCAACCTATGTGAGGTCATGAGAAGTTAATTCTTTGTGAACATGGAGCGAATTGGGAAGGATAAGAAACAAGTTTTCAAGTATGGCTCATTACTGGTATGTATATTCCTCTACTTGCAAAATCATTTCCCTTGTATCGGTAATGTTCAATGGTCAACCGATAAACTAATAGTAGTGTAAATTAGTGAATGCATAAGGGTGTTAGGAAATAAATTTATTAGTACTATGTGGAGTTATTTCAAAGACTTCCAGAAAAGAATGCATGAGAGATAGAGGATCCCCACTGGTATAGTAGAAAATTACAAAGAAGATATATTTTTATTGTGGATACTGATATATGCAGTTTGCGGGTGATATAACCAAGAACTTCATGGGCTCTACCGATCGATTATGAGGTAGATGGTGATATTGTATCACTCCATGTTGATGAATTACTATATAAACCGATTGATGTCAGTACTCTCAAGTTTGGTACTTATGAAGAAACCTATATGAAAAATTCATTCATAGCTAATGGAACCTATGATATAGAGAAGAGTGAGAAAACATGTTGATGACCTAGCCAATAATAGTGACATTAACAATGAGATGATGGATAAAATTAGGAAGAAGTATGTGAGTGAAGAAGCTAGAAGTTCTAAAATGTTGCACAAGTAGAATAGGTAGAGGTTGTATCTTCTACAACCGGTAAGGCAACATGGAGACAAACTAGAATCTCTACAGTACTAAAGGATACTCCTTCCCCTATTAAAAGAACACAATCAAAGAGGAAAATAACACAACCTAGAGAAATAATGGTTAAGGAAAAGGAAAAGGTACTTGTGGATAAGCAAAGAACTTACAAGAGGAAGCAAGGGAATAACACATGGCTACAAAGAGTCAAAAGGAAAGAGTGAGAAGAAGGATATAGTAGAGGAAGAAGAAGCTAAAATAGATTTCTACAAAGAACAAGCCGAATTGAGGGCCAGTGGAAAAAGATCAAAGGTTGTAGGTATGACAACAGAGAAATTTGTCAAACTAGTGATTAGGAGTTCTAATATTGTTTATAGGATAGTTGAGGGTAATAAATAATACATAAGTATAACAAGATTAAGAGGCTGGTGTGATAAATTTGATGATGAGGATAAGCTAAAGATTGAATAAGATGTCATATATAGCATGCACAATTTTTGCAGAGGGCCTAGTGAGCTACACAAAATGATACTGGATACATTATACAAGAAGGTTGATTCTGGTTGGAGGTATGCTCTGAAAATAGATAGAGAAATGTTGGAACAAGATTTAGTTGAATTGAAACCCGAATTATCAATTGAAGAAATGTAGAATACAATTGCATTCCTAAGGTCAAAATTTAGAACAAGGACTAGAGTATGTAAGATGGTCATTGGTGGAATACAAGTAGTTAGAGATCGAGACTGTGGACATCTTGAAGAAAACATTGCAAATTTAGGAAGAGAAATTATATGAACTGGTGGATAATGCTCCAATGGACTTACCTATTACAGATTCCCATCAGGTTCCTACAAATGATGATGTTGAGGTAGTTGAGATTAGTCAAAAAACTAGTGATGTATAATTTAATGTTGAAGATGCACCAAGTGAAGCAAAAACACAAAATGATCAAACAATAGAGGTTGAGGTACCTATTGTAACTATTACAGTTGAATAAAACAAAAATGAAGTTGCTACAGAGGTTATAACTGGTGAATATGCAAAGAAAGATGAGACACATGAAGTGGATATTTCGGTATAGTCAGTAAAGAGGAAATCTTATTTAGGTATGAGTTCAAGTCAGAAGAAGGAAAGAAGATCAATATCTATTATTGAGGAAGAAAGTGAAGATGAACTTGAAGAAAGAGAAGTTGAAGTATTTCAAGGACCAATTGATGTTACCAAAATGAGTCCCAGTGAACTGGTGAGAATGTCTGATATGTTGAAGTTGAAAGTAAAAAGGGACAAGCTTAGAGCTTAGAAGAAACAAGACCAAGTACTCTAGGTAGAAAGGGATATTCTTTCAGATCTTGTACCTAAAGTGGAATATGATCCTAATGGTACATTGATTGAGTAAATGGATACTTTTTAGTGTTATCTCTGAGAAGTTACTAGTTTGGAGGAAGCTATTAAGTATATAGAAAATATGAGTTATAAAAAATAAGAGGAATGATAAGTTAATGGAGACTATTGCATTAGATAAATGGATACTTCTTGTTCGAGTAAACTAGGTGAAGGACAAGTTGAAAGAAGTTGGTAATTTACTTGCCAAAGTTTCTAATTTTTCATTGTTTACTAAATATTTAGAGCTTAAAAGGAATGAAGCTCAATAAGAGCTTAAGTTATTAATAGCTAATTTTGATCCTATTACACAATGAACAATTACCTATGGATCACAAGTGGAAATGGTTAATCACAAGTTGAATACTGCACAAGCAGAACAAGATAAAAGGATAATTGAATTATTGGAGTTGCAGACCTATTTGATACCTACATTAGATGTTATGCAACAAAAGGTTAGATAATCTGAAGTAAATCATGGGTTACCTGATATGAGCACGCTTGAAGCTATGAAGGAGTTAGCTTCTATTCTACATGAGAATAATAGTGCTCTAGATCATTTGATGAAATCGTGGGAGAGTTCTTTGGAGTTAGCCAAAGCTAATTTCAAAGATGTTTTTGAAAGATTATGATTGGTAAGATGATTTAAGTTTTGAAGTTCATTTTATTATCTTTTTCATTGAACTGTCAAAGGGCGAGTGATCAATATAGTGAAAAATTATGTTAAGTGATCAAAGGGAGAGTAGTGTATAACTAGTTTTCACTATGTATTTCCATCAATACCAAAGAGGGAGATTGTTGGCATTATGATGGATTTTTGGGTTGAGATGGAAAGTGTTGATGTTTATGAGTTTGTCATTGATGGAAACTCTATCAATTATATCAAATTTAATGAATAGGTTGCAGATACTGATCAAATAGATGGATAGGTAAAGGTAAATAAGCTAAGTATTTTAACTGGCAAGAAGGAAGGCAGTAATAGAGAATGTTTAGCTTGGCGATCGAGTTTGATGATACTTTGGGAAGTGCAATTATTCTTGGTGGATTACCAAGGTTAGATAACCATAATTCTACAATTGCAACTGATAACTCAATATTTTGGGTGATTTAGTATTTTGGTGACATGTTAAGTGTAAACTAGTTGTGTTACCAATTGGTTCCTTTTGATCAGATGATCAAGGCGATTGATTTTTGGGTCGACGTGTCAATAATTTTTGAGTAATACATTTTGGGCCGACATGTTAGGTATGATTGGTGCATGTTTTATAAGTTAGGTCAATATTGTGGACCAACTTGTAAAACATTTTTAAAGTCTTAGCTGACTTAAGAACAACAGTATAAAGTTGAACTAAATCACATAATTTAGGGTTGTGATCATGAGTTTGGTTGTTGTGATCAGAGCTAGGGGTAGTACAGTGTGCCAAAGTTTAGAGATTACATTGGATCTAACAGGAAAGAAATGTCATTTCCAAATCAACTATTTGAGTTTAGTACTTAAGGCTAACTCTAATAGGTTAGTAGGTTAAATCCCTTAACCGGGTCAACTTTAACATGTCTTATTGTATAAATCCTTTAATAGGGTGACTTATTAACTGGATTTCTAAATCATCTTGTGAGGTAGATCCTAACAAGTCTTTTGGTATTCTAACATGGTACTAGTCACTCCTAATAGGGTAATAGGGTATTGCAAGCTCCTAATAGGGTAGCTCTTTTACTGCAGTGAAGAGATTTGTGGGTGTCATCCCCACCGTGGTTTTCTCCCTTTTACAAGGGTTTCCATGATAAAAATAGTGGTGTTATGTGTTATGCTTTATGGATGCTTGAATTTTTTTACTTCAATTACATATTTACACTTGCATGTTTGGTTGTATGGAAGTTGTTTAAAAGCATAATCAGATTAGTGGTTGAATTGGTTTATTACTTGTTTACATTGATTCACCCTCCCTCTCAATGCCTCCTATATCTAACAATGCAAGCTTAGAAAATGAATACAATCACCACGACAAACAATTCAATGAAAAATTATGAATATACACAGTCAATGTAAGCTTAGCAAATGAGGGTGAAATAAACATTGTTATAGGGCTAGTTAAGGTAATGACTTGATTATTTGCAGTAACATGGAAGACCACTAAAGCAAATAAATACAAGAACTTTTCATGATTAAACTATCAAATCTAATGATATTAACGACAATGTCCCATATTTATTAGATATTTCATGCAATAATATTTTGGAAAGAAACCCTCAATTGAATACAGAGAAAGGGATGAAATGAAAAGGAAACCTTAAAAATAAATGAAACCCTAATTATTTGACATTGTACCCTAATTATTTGACATTATTATTGACCCTAATACTTTGACATTGCATGCAATTGACCCTAATGCTCATATCATGTCAAATAATTTAATTTAAGAATATCTTCTCAAATTTAAGTTTAAAACAAACAACAACTATTTATTTGTGATAATAAATCTACGTACCCCATAAAAATATTACATACTAATTTTTAAACCCTTGTGCCAGATGTATTCCATATGTGTATCCCATCCTACCATTTTGGATTGTTGAGTAAGATTTAACCATCTATACAAATTTACCTTAAAAGGCATATATTATTACAAATATTTGCAAAAAAGTCAGCCCAAACTAAAGTCTCCTGCACTTGTCCTTAATTATTTGCTTCCCAATATCAGTCATGTTACTTATTTTAATTGATTATGGAATACATGTAACATATAATCCAAACTAAAAGTAGCCATAAAAAATCCTGCAATTATCAAATTTATATTCATGCTTGAGAAGGGCAACAAAAAAATAGAGGGAGGGAACATTTTAAAATAATCACCACAATTTTTTTACTATGATTTTTCTCAAAAGAAGATGAGTGATTCATGCAACACAAAAATGAGACACGTGGCCCAAGCACTAATCAAACAATCTTATTTATGGCATCCAACTAGATACTAACTGCTAATATTTTGATTTGATTGTAAAACTAAATAACAAATATTTTGTCGAGAGCATTAGTATCTTTTAAATTATATTTAAGTTGAATATAATAAAGAGAATGTGTTGTATTAAGTAATTGGAAAATCTCCCTCCACTCTATGGAGGGTCCCCTCCTATGGGTCATGTGCTTCTCATTTAGGAAAGTATTCAAGAAAATGTTTGTTAGGGTAATCACAATAGGTCAAAGGTGTTAAGAATATATATATTATGGTCTTAAAAATAATTAGGTATTATTATAAATATCAATTTTTCCACTTGTCTATTCAACCCTAAACTTTCAATAATGTTAATCTATAAGTTTCTTTGTTAGGTAAAATATACCTAAAGATTCAAGGTCCAAATGATGAGTCATGATCCTTACTGATGGTAACCCTTCAAGTAGATTATAAAAACTAATATCATTGTATTTTGTTGAAATATAGGAAAATGGGATATAGCCTAAGAATGTTGAATTAATAATGGAAAGTTAAGTACTTAGAGGGGAGGGGGGGGGGGGGGTGAATCAGTGCTCCAAAAACTTTTATCAACTATTCTGACCATTTACCGAATTGTGAACTTTGCATATATCACCATAAAACATAGGAATTAAAACATGAAAACATAACTCATAACACAATGATTTTTGGTCTTGTAGAAACCCTTGGTTAGAGGGAAAAACTATGGTGGGGATGGTAGCCACAATCCTTCACTACTGCATTAAAAAGGTTGCTCGGTTAGAGCTACAAAATTTAGCTACTTTCGATAGCTTACCTTGTTAGGAGTACAAAAGACTTATATAGTCTACCTTGCTAAAGGATTTTACAATCTCTAATCTAAGAGATGTACACTGTTAAAGGATTTACAAAATAAGGCCTATTAGGGCCTACCCAATAGTGAGATTTTATAAATATGATTATAATATAATTCAATACAAAAAATGTCTGTAGTAATACATCTACATATGCTTGTTTAGACTCAATGTGCTCAATAACATTTTACCTCATTATGTACTTCAATACATTTCAATCACAATTCAGTTTTTGTACTCGATAACCTCAAATCTTCACTTTCACTGTTCTACTCAAACTATTATGTACTCCGTAACCTTGATTAGCTTTACATCACCATCACAACAACTTTGCATCCTTATCTGACTGATTATCATCCCCTCTCTCACTCTGATCTTCATACACCAATCTTTATATACTTGATCTAGAAGCAGTGGAAATGTTCTAGATTCTTCTCCTTAAACGGTGCTAGCATCGGTTTCATTTCCAATGTGTGTGTGTGTATATATATATATATATATATATATATATATATATATATATATATATATATATATATATATATATATATATATATATATATATATATATATATATATATATATATATATATATTCCATTTAATTTTCATTAGTGGAACTTACCTCATAATCATGTCCAATCATACTTGTTTACATTTCCAATATTTTACCAAATGATCTTGAAATCTGTAAAACATTTTATGCTCGAAGACTAGGTTCACTGTATCTTCCATAATTTGTTATATCGACATGTGTTACTCGGTAACACATTTTATTATTTCTCAGTAACCTATGTACTCAGCTTGGTAACTACCTTGCAATGCTTGGTTCCTGCCTTACTTTTCTTAGTGCCTTCCTTGCTTTGCTTGGTGCTTGTATTACCTCACCCCTAGTCCAATTTTATAAATGTTATGATTATTCTAGGATGTTAGATTATATGTTAGGAGATCATTGATGTTTATGGTTTTACTGATCCCATACTTGCATGTGTATGGTTGATGTGTTTGTTTTATATTTCTATTTGACGTGCCTAATGTGGCTGAGCGACGGAGTCGTAGTTGCTTGCGAGATCCACACGATCGGCCGATCCCCGCCATTGTCTGTTATAAATTTATATATATGTATGTACATGCGGGTTTTGTATGCAGGTTTGCAAGTACCGGGCATCGACTTCCCTAAATTGTCAGGATGAGCGTTCCCTATCGCAATATCTCAAATGGTAAGAGAGGGGAGATAACACAGTTCCAAAACCTTAACCTAAGCTCGTTTGTCCTAGGATTGGACAAGAATCAGTTTGACTACCCTATCCGAATTCATCTAGGTGACAAGAATTTGTGGATCCCTATCTGGTGTTGCTTGGTTTTACTTTGTTTGATTTTACCTCGTTTGGCTTCAGTTGATTTATTGCTTATGTGGGTGATTTTATGTGATTTGTTAATTAATGATTATAGTTGAAATGTAATATTAATTATGTTCCTAAGTTGATTTATGAAAATTTAATTAAAAGTTAAATGTTTGATTATTTGGATTTAATTGATTAATTAGTTGGTAATTAGATTTAATTATGTTTGTGTGCATTAATAAATAATTAAATATTTAATTGCATTGACTTAGGATGTTTTAAATTTATAATTTATTTAATAATGAATTTTAATTATTAACATGTACATAAATTGAAAATTGAATTATTTCAAAAGTTAACAACCTGTTTCAAAAGTCAAAGTTGAGTTGTGCAAAATAAAGATATTTTAATTTATTAATTACAATTTTCTTTCAAGTTTGGAATTAGAGTTTGATTGAGAGTTAACTGTTGAGTCATCTCTGGGATTTGCATGAGATGGGGAATGGAATCCCTAATAGGGGGAATTGCATTCATTTGAAGAGGAGATAGATCTTGGAGGAAGAATTTTTGGAGAGCTTGTGTACTTTGGTTTTTTTTTCGGGGGGGGGGGTTTGGATTGTTATGGCTACTTTTTGATTTGGCTTCATTGTGTATCGGGATCGGGGGCCTATTTTCTACACAATTTTCAGATCTGCAGGTTGGATTATTTTTGGAAGAAATTCTATTCTCAGATCTCCATAGGTTTTCTATTACAGTTTCTGGCATTGGATCTGAGGTAGGTTTTGAAATCCTGCCTGTTAGTTTTATTTTATGTCTTTCGGGCTTTCTTTGTTTGTGAAAATTTTAGCATGATTAAATAGTTAAATCTGTGTTTTTCCTTTAATCTGGATTATTAGAAAACCCTAGGTTACATTGATTTTATGTTTTTATTGAAATTTTGCATCATATTGTTACTCTAGCAAAATTTCGTTAAAGAATTGTTTATGGTTTTCCTAGAAAATGAATTATTAATCTAGACTATAGTTTGACTATAGGGTTTGAAAAATTAAATCTACCCATTAGCAAGAAATCAATTTGTATCAAAAACCCAACTTTGGCACAAAATTAGCTTGGTGGAAAAGCACAGTCATTAAATCAAATGATAGTTTTAATTTTTTTTTATATAAAACATCCTTACATGTTTATGTCCCTTAAATAAATAAATAAAAATGCTTGGTATTCAAAAGAAAATGCATTTCCTTTTTATTCTTTTTCCATTTTTAGAAATTAATTTAAAAATATATATAAATATCAAAACTGCTTGTAAATTTTTTTTAAAAAAATTGTTCTTAAAGAAAAATGTAAAAAACAAATTGAAAAAGTAAGTTGGAGGTGGGGGCCACCAAAACCCCCCACCCCTCCCCAAGGCACGGTACAATCTAGGATGTCGTGCGCATGGGGGGGCATGGTACCCTGCACACAGTACCTGCTTTGCGCAGAGTACCATGCGTAGGGCATGGTATATGCCTTTATTTGTTTTAAGTAACAACTTTTGCTTTACTTTAGTTTGTTTAAAAATTTATTTAGTTAAGTTTTTTTTTACTTAGAAAATTAATAAATGTAATATATAAAGATATGAATATTTTCACTTTTTGAAATGTGGTTTTTAGTTGTTAGCATAATTTATTAATTTATTTTATTTTAGTGTAATTTATATTTTATTTATTAAATTATTTAATTATATTTGTCGTTAATTTAGTTTTAATAATTTTGTATATTGATTTTGGATTAAACTAAAATTTGGATGGTATTTAATTATATCCAAACTTTATTTAATTATGTTGCTTGATAGATTTAACTGAATATTAATTATAAGCAATTGTTATTTAGTTGAAATTCTTTTGATTTGTAGTTTAGTAATTTATGGTGAGTTAAGGTTAATCATAAATTAATTTAAATTTAACTTTTCTCTATTTCCTATTGAAAATATATATATAAATATATATGTATATATTAAGACTTGATCATGCACTTTTGCATATATGTTATAGTAATTGATTTTAATTGATATATGTCTACTTTTAAATGTCATTAGTCCGCATATTTATTTGGAAAATTGAATCAAACTTAAAGAAATAGGATTTAAATATGCTCTTGATGGCAACATAGTTTAACGAATGTTATGTTTCTACTGAAATTGGGCAATTTTATTCTATTGAATTCATAGAACGTAGATAGGGAATAATCTTTCATTAAGGCATTGTTTCAATGTTTATGATTAGATTCTCTTAGCTGATTTATATAATTCTAGACTTAGATTATGTTATGTTCAAAATGGAATTTTAAATGCTTATGAATTAGTATTCTATTATCTATGATGCAAATGTGTCTTCTTCGTGTCTAGAGTGTCTTCTTATGCTTTTTGTGTTTTTGGGTACTAGAAGACCTAAGGGGAAGATAGAGGCCAGGGGTTGTGTCAATTCTTATTTTTAATATTATGTTTTGATGTGCGATTTTATCCCGATCATACCCCGACTTGACCATATGGGCTCATGATGTTTTATATTTTGTTTATGGTATCATTGTAATCATTTCTAGTTCTTGTATGTGAAACTAGATCTGAGATTACATGGTTGTGTACCTGTTTGATCTATGTGAGATCTATGAGCCTAGGGTAGTTTACCTAGATATGTAGTAGGAGGTGGCTTGCAATAAGTGTCGGGGCCCACAAGTGGCTACTAGGATCACTTATTGTAAGTATTGGTAATCAAGTGATAACTTAATATAACATTGAGAGATTTTAAAATGAACCTAATCAGATATGTTTCCTCGCCCTAGCTTAGTGCTAGTACAGACTAAGGTGGGAATGGAGAAGATGACTAGCCCCCTTTAAAGGGATGAGTTGGCATAGTTGATGGGTTTGTCAGTACGAGAGGTCATTGACACCGTGTATGGTCACTTGGGTGCTAGGATCTAGAGAGATTACCAGGACAAAACTCAAGGGTTAGACGTACATGATGACACCTTCCTATGCATAGTCTAGTTATCCTACAAGTGTCAGTTGCTTCTGGAACAACGAGTCTTTCATGGCATTATTACTTTTTCACCTTGAGTAGAGAGCTTTCAGGATCCTTTCCTTGGCTTGATCTTTTTGATGTTTGTTATCTGAGTGGGATATGTTGTTATCTCTTTAGCATGGTGGGAGTGGACCATTTAGGTTCACAAGGTCGGGTGGTAGTGATTCTTTTACCATTTGAGATTTTGATGTTTGTGTACCAGTGCTGGATGATCCTTGTTGTAGTTGTCCCTTCTTGATCTTCATTGATGTAGCCATGTTCTTATATTCTTCTTCTTCCTTATGATCTTGTATCTTTGTATCAGTTCTTCAGAGATATAATGTGTGATTCTTTTCGGTTATTGTATTACATACCCTGTGACATGTGCAGTGGATGTAGATTTATGGATACCTTAGGGTACCAAATGTATTTATGTTATCTTCTATGTGATATTGCATTTATCCTTCATTTGTTTATTTGAGTTTTGTATTTGTACCTAATCTATATTAATTAATATTATCGTAATATTCATCGAGGAACCCTTGAAGAGTTGTAACCTGTGTTGGTTGTTTGTATTAATTTGAGTAAATGGTAATTGCTTCTGCATTGATGTTTGTCCTGTATGTTAACTTTTTAAAAAAAAATTATTCTACAAACTTAGATGCATGTTTAGGTTAAGTTCTCCTGGGTTCCCTGGCGGGGCATTACACTTGGTATTAGAGCATCGGGTTCTACACTGGGAACTCTGGGAAGTTGTGTGCCCATTAGATGTCTAAACTGTTAAAACTTGAAACCAAACATAGGCATATAAATCTTTTGTGTTTGAGAACCATTAAATTGCATCTAAACATTTATGTTCTTGCTTCTCTTAAATGTCTTTGAGATATCACTTGCCTAGTGATTGTCATAGGTGATTGGACTGTGTATTGTGCATGGTTACCTTCTCTAATGCATCTAGGGTGAAGTACCTTTGGATGTCATGAAGCAATTACTCCCTTGAGTGTGGCTACCACTAGTCACCTTGTTATATAGATGTTTTATGATTGATGATTTATCTTTAGTTGATTGATGAATTGTTCGTGTTGTGTATGGGCTAGCATTGAATTTTTGAACTTTCATATGATTGGAATAGTCACCTAACTCTCTTTTCCTTATCTATTTTGTGACGCTAGTCACACTCGATTTATTGTTGAAATGGAGATCTCCTATGATTTAATGTTGGACTTACGATTCCCCCACTTGGGTTTTTTTTTTTTGAGTTTTGTGGTGGCTACTCTGAATGTTTGTTATTGTTGGCCCTGTTCTGTGATAAGTATTTTTTCTATCATGTTCATCATGAACCCTTGATAGTATATATAAGGGAGGACATCGTGGAGATGGTACTATGTTTGCGGTGTGAAATTAGAATCGTTGTGTATTCTATATGTTTGCATAAGTGTTGCATTAACTAGATAGATTTTCGTGAAATTCTCAACTTATTATTTGTTATAGTTATGAATGTGTTCTTTATGCAATTGATTCTGGATGTTTCCTATGATGATGAATGAATAAAGGTTTAGATCTATTTTGAATTATAAATGAACAATTGATCCATGTGATTTTCAGCTTGCTCCTAAACTATATATTATATTGTTTATAATGATTGTATATCATGTTCTTATTTTATGGCTTGTTTTCAAATGTTATGTTTTACCTTTAGTAAATGCTTCGTGTTTGGAGGACATATACATCCTTATCTATTTGTAGGCTTCCAGGAGTAAGCCTAATCCTGGGGGGGTGGATGTAGTACCTCACCCCTAGTTTGATTTTATAAATGTTATGATTATTCTAGGATGTTAGATTATATGTTAGGAGATCATTGATGTTTATGGTTTTACTGACCCTATATTTGCATGTGTATGGTTGATGTGTTTGTTTTATATTTTTGTTTGATGTGTCTGATGTGGTTGAGGGATGGAGTCGTAGTTACTTGCTTGTGAGATCCACATGATCGGTCGATCCCCGCCATTGTCTATTATAAATTTATATATACGTATATACATGCAGATTTTGTATGCAGGTTTGCAGGTACCAGGCATCGACTTCCCTGAATTATCAGGATGAGTGCGCCCTATCACAATATCTCAAACGGTAAGAGAGGGGAGATAACACAGTTCCAAAACCCTAACCTAAACTCGTTTGTCCTAGGATTGGACAAGAATTAGTTTGACTACCCTACCCGAATTCATCTAGGTGACAAGAATCCATGGATCCCTATCTGGTGTTGCTTGGTTTTACTTTGTTTGATTTTACCTCGTTTGGCTTCAATTGATTTATTGCTTATGTGGGTGATTTTATGTGATTTTCTAATTAATGATTATAGTTGAAATGTAATATTAATTATGTTCCTAAGTTGATTTATGAAAATTTAATTAAAAGTTAAATGTTTGATTATTTGGATTTAATTGATTAATTAGTTGGTAATTATGTTTGTGTGCATTAATAAATAATTAAATATTTAATTGCATTGACTTAGGATGCTTTAAATATTTAATTTATTTAATAATGAATTTTAATTATTAACATGTGCATAAATTGAAAATTGAATTATTTTCAAAAGTTAACAACCTGTTTCAAAAGTCAAAGTTGAGTTGTGCAAAATAAAGATATTTTAATTTATTAATTAAGATTTTCTTTCAAGATTGGAATTGGAGTTTGATTGAGAGTTAACTATTGAGTCATCTCTGGGATTTGCATGAGATGGGGAATGGAATCCCTAATAGGGGGAATTGCATTCATTTGAAGAGGAGATAGATCTTGGAGGAAGAATTTTTGGAGAGCTTGTGTACTTTGGTTTTTTTTTTTGGGGGGGGGGTTTGGATTGTTATGGCTGCTTTTTGATTTGGCTTCATTGTGCATCGGGATCGGGGGCCTGTTTTCTACACAGTTTTCAGATCTGCAGGCTGGATTGTTTTTGGAAGAAATTCTATTCTCAGATCTCCATAGGATTTCTACTATAGTTTCTAGCATTGGATCTGAGGTAGGTTTTGAAATCCTGCCTGTTAGTTTTATTTTATGTCTTTCGGGCTTTCTTTGTTTGTGCAAATTTTAGCATGATTCAATAGTTAAATCTGTGTTTTTCCTTGAATCTGGATTATTATAAAACCCTAGGTTACATTGATTTTATGTTTTTATTGAAATTTAGCATCATACCATTACTCTGGCAAAATTTCGTTAAAGGATTGTTTATGGTTTTCCTAGAAAATGAATTATTAATCTAGACTATAGTTTGACTATAGCGTTTGAAAAATTAAATCTACCCATTAGCAAGAAATCAATTTGTATCAAAAACCCAACTCTGGTACAAAATTAGCTTGTTGGAAAAGCACAGCCATTAAATTAAATGATAGTTTTAAAATATATATATATATATATATATATATATATATATATATATATATATATATATATATATATATATATATATATATATATATATAAAACATCCTTACATGTTTATGTCCCTTAAATAAATAAATAAAAATGCTTGGTATTCAAAAGAAAATACATTTCCTTTTTATTCTTTTTCCGTTTTCAGAAATTAATTAAAATATATATATAAATATCAAAACTGCTTGTAAAATAAATAAATAAAAATTGTTCTTAAAGAAAAATGTAAAAAGTAAGTTGGAGGTGGGGGCCACCAAACCCCCCACCCCTCCCCAAGGCACGATACAATCTAGGCTGTCATGCGCATGGGGGGCATGGTACCCTGCGCACAATACCTACTCTGCGCAGAGTACCATGCACAAGGCATGGTATGTGCCTTTATTTGTTTTAAGTAAAAGCTTTTGCTTTACTTTAGTTTGTTTAAAAATTTATTTAGTTAAGTTTTTTTTTTATATAGAACATTAATAAATGTAATATATAAAGATATGAATATTTTCACTTTTTGAAATGTGGTTTTTAGTTGTTAGCATAATTTATTAATTTATTTTATTTTAGTGTAATTTATATTTTATTTATTAAATTATTTAATTATATTTGTCGTTAATTTAGTTTTAATAATTTTGTATATTGATTTTGGATTAAACTAAAATTTGGATGGTATTTAATTATATCCAAACTTTATTTAATTATGTTGCTTGATAGATTTAACTGAATATTAATTATAAGCAATTGTTATTTAGTTGAAATTCTTTTGATTCATAGTTTAGTAATTTATGGTGAGTTAAGGTTAATCATAAATTAATTTAAATTTAACTTTTCTTTATTTCTTATTGAAAATATATATATAAATATATATGTATACATTAAGACCTAATCATGCACTTTTGCATATATGTTATAGTAATTGATTTTAATTAATATATGTCTACTTTTAAATGCCATTAGTCCGCATATTAATTTGGAAAATTGAATCAAACTTAAAGAAATAGGATTTAAATATGCTCTTGATGGCAACATGGTTTAACGAATGTTATGTTTCTACTGAAATTGGGCAATTTTATTCGATTGAATTCATAGAATGTAGATAGGGAATAATCTTTCATTAAGGCATTGTTTCAATGTTTATGATTAGATTCTCTTAGCTGTTATGTTCAAAATGGAATTTTAAATGTGTCTTCTTCGTGTCTAGAGTGTCTTCTTGTGCTTTTTGTGTTTTCGGGTACTAGAAGACCTAAGGGGAAGACAGAGGCCAGGGGTTGTGTCAGTTCTTATTTTTAGTGTTATGTTTTAATGTGCGATTTTATCCTGATTATACCCCGACTTGACCATATGGGCTCATGATGTTTTATATTCTGTTTATGGTATCATTGTAATCATTTCTAGTTCTTGTATGTGAAACTAGATCTGAGATTACATGGTTGTGTACCTGTTTGATCTATGTGAGATCTGTGAGCCTAGGGTAGTTTACCTAGATATGTAGTAGGAGGTGGCTTGAAATAAGCGTCGGGGCCCACAAGTGGCTGCTAGGATCACTTATTGTAAGTATTGGTAATCAAGTGATAACTTAATATAACATTGAGAGATTTTAAAATGAACCTAATCAGATATGTTTCCTCGCCCTAGCTTAGTGCTAGTACAACTAAGGTGGGAATGGAGAAGATGACTAGCTCCCTTTAAAGGGATGAGTAGGCATAGTCGATGGCTTCGTTAGTACGAGAGGTCATTGACACCATGTATGGTCACTTGGGTGCCGGGATCCAGAAAGATTACCAGGACAAAACTCAAGGGTTAGACGTACATGATGACACCTTCCTATGCATAGTCTAATTATCCTACAAGTGTCAGTTGCCTCTGGAATAGTGAGTCTTTCATGGCATTATTACTTTTTCACCTTGAGTAGAGAGCTTTCAGGATCCTTTCCTTGGCTTGATCTTTTTGATGTTTGTTATCTGAGTGAGATCTATTGTTATCTCCTTAGCACGGTGGGAGTGGACCATTTAGGTTCACGAGGTCAGGTGGTAGTGATTCTTTTACCATTTGAGATTTTGACGTTCGTGTACCAGTGCTGGATGATCCTTGTTGCATTTGTCCCTTCTTGATCTTCATTGACGGAGTTGTGTTCTTATATTCTTCTTCTTCTTCTTCTTCTTCTTCTTCTTCTTCCTCTTTTTCTTCTTCCTTGTGATCTTGTATCTTTGTATCAGTTCTTCAGAGATATAATGTGTACTTATTTTCGGTTATTGTATTACATACCCTGTGACATGTGCAGTGGATGTAGATTTATGGATACCTTAGGGTACCAGATGTATTTATGTTATCTTCTATGTGATGTTGCATTTATCCTTCATTTGTTTATTTGAGTTTTTTATTTGTACCTAATCTATATTAATTAATATTATCATTATCTTCGTTGAGGAACCCTTGAAGAGTTGTAACCTGTGTTGGTTGTTTGTATTAATGTGAGTAAATGGTAATTGCTTCCGCATTGATGTTTGTCTTGTATGTTAACTTTAAAAAAAAAATTATTCTGCAAACTTAGATGCATGTTTAGGTTAAGTTCTCCTGGGTTCCTTGGCGGGGCATTACAGTGCTTGTCATTCATTTGCCTTTACCAAAATTGTCTCTTCCTTTACCGACTTCTCTATTTTATTTACCGACTGACTTTTACTCTTCAATATGACTTTGACAAAACTAATGATAACAAAATAACTCTTTAGGAGTATCAAAGAATGCAAACTAGATGATCCCACAATAATGGATTATATCTTTTGGTCAAAATGTTAAATTTAAGGAGTTCTGATAACATATTGAATATTGTAATGCAATCACGTGTAGGATCAAACAAAAAAACAAAGACACCTTCCACAAGCAAGGGTAGAAAGAAAGAATTTCTATATTTCTCAGTAGCAAAGAATAATTTTTTTTAGGTTGTACAAATTATCTTGCTTGACCTTCTATTTGTGGTGTTTTTATAGATGATTCTTGGCTTGTGGGTTGAATTATCATCAAATCCTCAATGGTACTAGATCTCCATAACTTCAACATGGTATAAAAGCTTCATAATTTCAACATGATACCAAAGGGTGAATTTTGAAAACCCCTTTCCAAGTTTTGAGGGTTTATTTTCTCAAGAGCATTGCAGAGTCTCCTAATTTTCCTTTTTGTGTGGATTTTGATGTGGGTATTTTTTCAAAGCTTTAAGAGCCTCACCATTGTAGATCTAGAAATAGTTTTTTATTTTGAGAATCTACAAATCAACCCAGCTTGAAAAAAAAACTTTTTGTATTTTTTTCTCATCCCCAAAAGACCGTATGGGTGTCTACCATATTAATCATCTGATGTATGAACTTTGTAGAAATTGAGTTGCAAGAATGATTTTTTGGTTGGCTAAATTTAGCATGTTTTTCTTTTTTCTATTTTTAACCCAATTAGAGGACATGACAATATTTGGTATATCTTGCACACATGATGTCTTCTTTCTGCAAACAAGATATCATCAAAAAGTTGATTAAGATGGCTATCGATAATGTGGACTTTGTTAGAATCTTCACTGATTTTCTATACCTGTCAGGTGAATTCAAAAAGTCTTTTTGTGCTTCCAAGGCCATGACATGGTCATACAACGTTTGTTTTTTGAAAACTAGGTATTATTGGAAAGTTAATTTAGAGGTATATAATAATTTTGATGTCTTTTTGAGATTTTATTGTTGGCATAATTATAGCTTGTCGAAGTAAGATGTGGCTTTTCACTTTAGACTTGGTATCTTTTTTCTATTTCCTCTATTTTTTTTTCAATTCTCATGGCATTGGAAAGGTATATTTCACTCTTCACATATATCCATGAAATTTTTCTAGAAATTTTCCCAATTATATTTATCATGGATATATTTAGTTTTTTTCTCACATTCTAGATGATTACTTGGCTGTTATGGCTCGAGGAAACTTTTACCTTCCATTGAATGACTTCACTTGGGCTATTGTATATGTATTCCTATCACTTTGGGAATTTTGAGTATCTTTTACATGCACTTAAATCTATTTTTAGATGCCCTAAGATAAAGTGCCACACTTGTGTATGATTTTTTGGGAGATTTTGCACATTTTTTGTACCTTATTTTGTACATGAACTATAATATAAAGTGTCCTAGGGGGTTGTGTAGTGTCTTTTGTTTTTCCATCACATCCTATAACATCAAATCCTAGTGATTCTTGTCCCAACCATGTTTGCATCATTTTTGTACGCTTTTCAAGTTGTAGGTACTTTCTTGTGCTCATTCAGATTTTCCTTCTTGCAGTACATGGTGACATACAACTTCAGTAGATCTATCATCTCTCTCTATTATCAACATTATAGGGGTTTATACTATTTGTGATAATGCTTCATTGGTTTTGATTTGGAGCGAGCTATGTATTTATTACTTTCTCCTATGTACTAGTCAGATGGAATATTTCTATTTCAATGACATGGATCTTATACCATTTAGACACTCTTTCATTCTAGTATTTTGTGGAGATGACTTATCCTCAATTGATCAATTTTCTAGACTATTTGCACCTATATTTTTGGGTGGTATCTTTCTCTTGCATGGTTGAGTATTGTTGATGGGTCACTCATGCAGATACATGTGCCATTTGTATCTTTGACTATCATTTTTTTCTTTTTATTTTCCATATATTTGTTATTTGAGTAGTTTTGATGGGGTGCTATGGATATTCTTGTCTTCTTGATTCTAATCGTCATATTTTTCAGACTAGGTTCTTTATTAAGCTTTATAGTTGTTACTATTTGATAGTAATCCACAACTTCTTTGTGATTGTTCTTTATGTTCCCATTCTTTTTGGGGAACAATTTTTGGAGGCTTATTAGTCCTTTATTTTCTCCATCTCTCTTTTTGAGAGGGGTTTTATCCCACATGGTTTTTCTCATTTTCTTTGGTTGTGAGAGTTGCATTAGTTTCTACATGGGTACCTAATTAGGCTTTTGTTGCTATACCTAGCATTACATGGAGGGCTTACAAGACTTTAAGCAATGGATTCTAAATCAAATATGACCCCAAAATACTAACTCATTCATACCATATCACAATTGACACTAGTCATGAACTATCAGTACCAAATTGGTCATAACTATATAAGAATAAACTCAAACTGGTCATGTAGACACTAAAAAATGGGCAAGTGCTTTAAATCATTAAAATGGCTCAAAATCATCAAAATGCACTAATTCTCGTCAAAAAAGATCAAATCAAATCAAAATGGACATTTATTAAATCAAAGTTGGACAAAATCAATAAAATCAAAGGAAAAATTAAATAATGACATTAAATAATTAAATACAAGCTTAAAGGGGTGAAAAACATTATATAATTGATTTTAATCAATTAATTGTATAGTTTTAAATCAAAAATCAAATTGAACCTATTCTCTTACATGGCTAATTTAATTAATTGATGGAATTTAATCAATCCTAATATCTTTCAACAACAATTTGAGCAACCAATGAGAATTGAGAACAAAAGCACATGGATCACTCCAAAATAGTTGAATCTCAATCACACAATTTCAACTTTGAATTTCATCCACTCAATTTTGTCTTTTTGTCCAAACCTTTGAGACAAACATTTAAATTGTCCCCCCATTTAAAAATATTGCAAAGTTTTTGACTCAACCAAGGCTAAATCATGATTACTTCACTCTACCCCCTACTCTTGGGAATTTACTATAAATGAGAAGCAATTTGAGAGCAATAATCATCTTAGAATTCATTTGCAAAGCATCATTACTATAGTCAATTTCTTGAGCAATTAAGAGAAATTGAGAGCATTTAGCATTAGCATTTCAATTTATCTTTGCATAATGGAGAATTGTGAGCTAGATTAAGCATTGTAGCATCATACTTTCTCATTTTAGAAGTGTCACTAGTAGGGAATACAAAACTGAGAGCTCTACTTACCACGTCTAATTAGAGAACCATGAGATGTCATGGATTTTAGTTTCATTTCTTAGTTAAATTTGCATTGTATTTGCTTTGAATTGTTAGTTAATAATCCTAATTTCATGAAGGTGTTTAGCATACACACACAAATGGCGTCCACAATATATGCAAACCATAAAATCTGTCTAACTCTCATTTTAAACAAATCATGAAATGGACATAAAACCAATCCAAAGACCATGCCACCATTAAAGGCCATCAAGAAAGCTTAAATTTTCAAACTTCAAGAAAGGAAAGTTCAAAAGAACCCATTGATCCCATATTTAACAACATTTCAAAAATGTGTTTAAATCCATGTTTCAACCATCCATACAAATTTGGGCAACATATACCCATATAAACCCTCATTTCCCAAAATTCAAACATACAAATTTATATAAGTATCAAATGTGCTTCTATTAACAAAGAAGATGCATAATAATAATAATAATCCAAAGACCATTTATAATCAAAAGAAAAAAATTCAAATAAACAACAAGGGATAATTCAAATATTCTACCTCAATCTTGTTGAATCCTCCAAATATGAAAATAAAACCGCGTACTACAAGAGAGGGAATAAAATTTGGACAGCTAGTAAATGCCACTCCAACAAATATTTCAAACCAATACCCACAAAAATAAATTCAAGAAATGTCTCTCAACATTCTAAAAAAAATTCCAGCCATCTCCAATTTGAGCAAAAAGGGCATGAAAATAAAACTAACTCTCAAAAAATAATATCTAATTCCTCTTAAGAGTCACTTTTTGGAGCATAATAAAATATTAGGAATAAATTAAAATATAACTTAAAGCCCCAAAATACTTAGTAATACCAATAAAATCTCCAACTACATTAAGCTCAAGAGATATTTAGATTCTATTAATTTAATTATCTTTATGACATATTTGCTAACAACACCAATTAACATAGCAATTATTTGAAATCAACATTTTAAACTAAATTGCTCAACTACAAAAACCAAAAAAACTAGGTCAACCACTTCTCAAATCCATAATGAAATGACTCTTAACAAAATAATAGAATCTAATATAATAAAATTTATTTTAAAATTTGCCAACTACGATGATTGTGCCCAAAACATTAATTTGTGACACTAAACAATATAGGCACACCATGCATACAGAATGACCACATGATCCCAATGAATGCATTATGAATCACACCAAAATCATCCACATAAGACGGATGAATGTTGCCACACAACAACTAGTAGGTGTATATAAATATAAGGAAAAGTGTCATCCAAAAGCCAAAACGATAATTTTAGCTAAATACAAGTTTGGCCATATGATTATCTCTAATTTCAACTGTCTGGGATATTATAAGCACGTTCAAACCTATGAATCTAGGTGAAGTCAATGTCTGGTACTTTTCCACATTAGTAAAATAGATGAAGCAAATATATATGTCATGTCAAACAATAAAAATCAATGAAGGGGAATCAAGACATTGTGTTGGCCTTGCAAGGGAGTAACTACGACTTTGTCTTGCTTCATACAAACACATCATGGATAAATCATCATAATCATGTAGCATAAAGCATGTCAATAACCCAAAATATTCTCAATAACATCATGTAATCATTTATATCATCATTCAATATCAATAGTTAACATTAATTGTCATGAACCTATTTAAATAATGTTTTAGAAATTACAATTACATATACATATAAACTGCATGTTTACCATCATTAATCATCAACAAATAGTACCATTCATAATACAAGATCATTAACTACATCATAATAATGTAATCAATATTACCAAACACAAAAAATATACCTAAAATATATCATTAGTTGCACATAATAAATGATAGAGTACACCTAGAATCATTGACACAATATCGCAATAATCAAGAAAACCATTAGCAATGTTAAACCCAAAAATATCATATATGTAAGTGAATATATCTAGACATCATCATATAACATCATGGTGCATACACACAGATTCATCGTGCATACATGTTCATCATAAAAAATCCAAGTATAATCGCCAACCACATCAACAGTGGTACACACATGCCCAAAAGAATATAACTATAATGAGTGCATCTCACATATGCAAAGAAAAATAATAGTACACAAATATTCAAAGGTGGAATATAATAAATTCTAGCTCATATTAAAATAAATAGTGACAAAATGCAACCACAAGAGGCACTACATTCCTAATGCATATAACACAACAAAACCTATATCTAAGTAACAAGTTCTTCCTAGAACTATAGTCCAAGTAAAAGACTAGAACAACAAGTAAAATATCTATGAAAACTCCACAAGGATGGGGGTAAGTGTTCATAACTACTCTAGGACTTAACATTGTAAGGGGATTTGATATCATAGCTTGACTGGTACAACACTTGGCTCCAATCATCCATGAGAAACTTAAACAAGTCTTTGTAATTGCCCTCATCATCACCATCCTCACTAAGAACCTTGCGTTGCAGAAAAAACAAAGAATCTGTAGAGTTGTGCATGACCCAAAGACTTAACCTTGAGATGCTCTCTATCTTACATTCCATTTCAATCAATTTTTTCTTTAAGTTCCCAATCCCACCTTTCAAATTCATCAATTCAAAGTCAAGAACTACATTAGACTTGGTAAAGGTAGTATTTTCCTCCTTCAACATCATGTCGCTAGTGAGGTTAACAGGCTCCCCTTTCGTGTTGTCAGAGATGTGGGTAGATCTATTCGTATTTGATTTACGAATAGATCTAAATCATAATCATTGCTCCCCTTTCGTATTTGATTTACGAATAGATAGATTCGTATTTGATTTTTTGGTCTTCTTATGTCCACTAACCTTCTCAATTTTATCATTGCTATGTTTCATGTTATCCTCTAAATCATAATCAACTAGTACATGTTTCCCCTTCTAAGTATATCTCATAGCTAATCTATTGTATCTTCATGGAGTATTGTGTTCTTCTTCTACCTCCTCATCCTCCTTTCTATTCACCTCCTAGATGAAAATTTTAGTCTTCTTGGTAGGGGAAGGGGTTTTTCCCCTTCCCTTTAGATGTGTCTAGCTTAGGTCATTTTCCTTTCAAGATATTTGCATCAAGGGTAGCCACCTCAAAGTTAGCCATGTTTGGTGTGCCAGGGGGAGAGGTGGTTTAAAGGGTTCTCAGGTTACGTATTCCTTTCTTTTTGCTAGATCCTAGCATTTAAATAATACATGTAGGTAAGGGGACTATAAAATAGGGACTTCATAGACCACAATAGGTTTAGGGGGGTAGAGTGCTAAATGAAAGTGATAAAACCTAAAAATAAGGCCTTGGTGCAGAGGGATATGGTCAAGAAGAGGCATATGATAGTAATAGTAAACTTTGAAGTTGTAATGTACCAATGAAATACCACAATTGTAGGGATCGGATGACACGCTTCCACCATACTTGATGGTACACCTCCAACGTACTAGTCAACACAGTTCCACCATACATCACACAACACAAAACTACACTCTAAATGCTACACATAGGTCACACTCTACATGCCACACACTGCACACCACATGTTGTACACCACAAATTTCACACCACACACTACACAACCACACTCCACACACCACACACTACACAAATTCACTCCTCACATTGCATGTCGTACACTACACACCTCACACCGCACACTGCACATTACACATTTCACACTACATGACTACACTCCGCACACTATACACTATAGGTATCACTATAATGTACCAATGAAACACCTCAATCATAAGGACTAGATGACATGCTTCACCATATTGGATGGTACACCTCCAACATATTGGTCAACACACTTCTACTATACACCACACACTACATGGTTGCACTTCACACATTGTACGCTAATCAGACGCTGCACTACTACACTCTACACAATGTACAATACACCACCTTAGACACTCAACCTTTTGCACCTTTGCCACTCTCAATTGATATGATTCAACTATATGATTTGCAGATGCCAAATATATTGTTGTTGATGAATAAAGTATTAACACAAAGAACACACCAACAACTGGAATGAATTGCTAAGAGAAGAGAATTTGTATTTTCATATTATATATCTTAGGTCACATCAAATTAGTCTTCAAGTGAAGACTTAATAGTTTTGGAGCACAATGTGAAATATCATAATGGTATTTCCAATGGAAGACTGGGGTAAGGAGTGACTCCCACCAAAACTTCCAATATAGAATAGGGAGGATCTTGCACCTCTGAAACTACAACAAGAACTCAATTCCAATTGCATTTGTAAATACACAAGACAAGATAACTCCACCATGCCTTCCTACAATGCCAACACGACGTTATAAAGGGCTTAAGGAAGTTTCCTGAAGGGTACCATGTACTGACATCATTATATTATTATTTTGGTCCCCTTTTATTTTATAAATTAATTAATTAATTAAATAAATCCTTTATAATATTATTTAATTTTTGGGACCACTTAATTAATTAATTTAATTAAGTCACTTTATTAAAATTGGGGACATTACAGTCCTCTTGGCCCAAAGATTTCTTATCCTCAAGCAATCCATAAACTCTAGGATCCCAAACCATGTACAAACATTGGTAGCCATATCCGTTGAAATCTCCATGTTGCATCATGATCACATGCACACTCTTGGATGTAGGTGTGAAGAGTAAACATCCATCAATCTTCCACTGCTCCACTCTGATATAAATATTTCCATGCCTAGATTCATCAAGATCCCACTGAATCCAATCATCAAACACATCGATGCTCAGATCCTAACCTTTCATGCTATCATGCCAATCAGCCTTTTTCAAAAAATGATGGTATGGAATCTGAAAGCTCAAGTGAAACTTGTTCTTCCCATGAGGAAACCACTCAAATCAAGAGATTTAAATCATGCATGCCTCATGCCCAACCAAAGGGTAAACTCCATATTCAACCAACTATAGAGATTGCTCCTGCAAGAGATCATCAATAGAGTTTGCATCTCCATGAGGTTGATCAATTGCTGGTAGAGCTTTCTCATTCAAAGGATCACAAGTAGAGCCCACATTTCCATCAAGTTTATTGATGAGTGTTGGTTCAATGAAATTTGGGCAAGAATCTTCTTCACCTTTTTGGTTTCCTTGAAGATTTGGATGTACTAAAATTTAAGGGATAATTGTTGATTCTTGATTTCCCAAATCCTCCTATGGTTGTAGTGAAGTTGTAGGCATGACTTCATCCTTCATAGGGCTCATGGTGTTAAGTACCTCATCATCAATCTCCCGTATGAGATTATTATTATAGGCTATATTACCCTTGGAGGATGGATACTTCATTCATACGTCTATGCATTCCTTGAGAGATATGACCATCTGTCATCCACCATCAACCCAATCCTTCTTGAATTTCTTTAGCGACTCAACAAAACTGGGTGTTTGCATTTCTTGTTGCTTGATCTTGGGAAGGAATGTTAGCATTGTCGACTTTGTGTTGAAGTGGTGTGAAACTTCCTTCATACTTGCTTATGTCAAGTGATTGAGCATCTCCTCCATCTACTAGTACCCTCTTGCAAGGGTCTTACTAAGTTATTGTTGATTTTTGGTCAACCACGACACCCATTTCATTGATTATTCTCCCATTCTGACTGAACACAAGTGCATCTCCAACCTTAACAAGGTTGTTATATCCAGATGTGCATTATCCATTCCATCACGGGGTGCCAGCTTTGATACCACTATAATGTACTGATGGCACATCACAATCATAAGGACCAGACGACACACTTCCCCAGTCCTAGATGGTACAACTCCAATGTATTGGTCAGTACACTTCCACCATACACCACACACCACATGATTGTGCTCTATACACTCACACTAGTCGCACTTTTCACTCTGCACACTACATGTTGTACACCACATGCCGCACACCGCACACTGCATGACCCCACTTTACACACTACACACTGCACAACTGCACTCCCCATGTTGCACACCATAGACCACACACTACATGACTGCATGCCACTCACCGTATACCACAAGTATCACTATAATGTACTGATGAAACACCTCTACTGTAAGGACTAGATGAAACACTTCACTGTATTGGATGGCACACCTCCAATATACTAGTCAACACACTTCCACTATACACCACACATTGCATGACTGTACTCTGTATACCGCATGTTGCACACTGGCTACACACTACATGACTGTACTCAGCACGCTGCACAATACACCACCTTTTGCACCTTCCACATTTGACACTCAACCTTCTGCACTTTGCCACACTAAATTGATATTATTCAACTATATGACTTACAGATGCCAAATATATTATGGTTGATGAATAAAGTCTTAACACAAAGCACACACCAACAACTAGAATGAATTGGTAAGAGAAAAGACATCAAATTAGTCTGCAAGTGAAGACTTAACAATTTTGGAGCATAATGTGAAATATCAGAATGATATTTCTAATGGAGGAGTGACTCCCATTGAAACTATGAATATAGAATAGGGAGGGTCTTGCACCTTTGAAACTACAATAAGAACTCAATTCCAACTAGAATTACAAATACACAAGAAAAGATAACTCCAACATGACCTTAGAAAGGGCTCTAGGAAGTTTCTCAAAGGGTACCATGGGCCGACATCATTATGTTATTATTATATTATTATTTTGGTCCCCTTTTATTTTTAAAACTAAATTAATTAATTAAAGAAGTCCTTTATAATATTATTTAATTTTTGGGAACACTTAATTAATTAATTTAATTAAGTCACTTTATTAAAATTGGGGATATTACAGAAGCACCCTTCAAGGGTGAAATAATTCATAAGCATGAGACAAACTTGGTTCTAATGTGGTGATAGATGTGTCATCTCACAACTTCCCTGCATCTTAACCAATGCCTCATTTCCTTTGAAAAATATATTTAGGCTATCATTGTCAACCACTCAACTCATCTTCTTCCACTCTCTACCATCTAACAATAACCATGTTTCCTTGGCTACCATCTCCTTACTAATTTCAAAGGAGATACCCTTGCCAACAACTTTCCTATCCTCCCAAGAGTTGGCAAATTGGGTAGACAAT